>CAKXYN010000023.1:26340000-27540000 GCA_935064755.1 Tragelaphus eurycerus
ATTAATTTCATTGTAATGACAATGTTTACATAGTAATCATTTGGGATATTATCTGTAATATGTTTCAGGCATATTTTTAAAGAAAAACCTGTCTGTGAATTGGAAAATGGGAATGTGGCTTTTTTTTTTTTTTTGTTAATTAAACTTTAAGTTAAACCATTTTAGTCACTGGAAGGAACTGCCTCCATTTTGCTTTTTAAACTAAAATAAATGACATCTTCAGTGCATGATTACATAGAGCAAGAGTACAACTTCCTTACACCCTTAGAACGTGTTTCCGAGAAAATAGGAAGCCCTGCAAACTAACCAACTTTGATAATCATTTCATAAATATAGTAATAAAGAAACCACTGTTGTTCAAGTCTAAAAATATAAACACCGTATAGTTTCACAGTAATCATAAATGTTGGGATCTTTTTTTTTTTTTTTAAAAAAAGGTTTTACCTTTGGTTGATTTGCCTTGGGGAGTATTGCTCACTGGGTTCCTCATGCAAGAGCTTAGAAATAAAGACTCAAATTCTTTTACTTGAATTAATAAACTACAGTTTTCACATTTGATTACAGTGGCTCCACCAGGCTTGCCCAGGTATCCAATGTCTACCCTCTTAGGCTGACCAGAGATGCATGACATTTTTAACCCTTTGCTTTCCTACAGCCTGAGGTCAAATGATTCTGAGAGGTTCAACTTCTGAAGTCAGGCACAGCCATTTCTGTGATGCCTCTTCCTGATCCTTTCACCTATCAGTCCAGTCCATTCTGCTGCTGCCCATCATAATATCAGAGTTCTTGGAGTCCCTGGGCTCCCAGGAGAAATCTAGTGCTAAGGGCCGGTGCATAATTGAAGGGGCCACCACTCTCATCACTGTCCCTCATCTCTAATTCTGTCACCATCCACCTGGCGGGTTTTGGTATGAAACATCAAAGTACCATTGATGCCTGTGTGGCTTCTCACTGGGGTAGCCAAGCATTTGCATTTGTTCTAGTTTTCTTTAATCTGGGTTTAAAACTGTCTGCTAAACAAGCTTTTAAATTGGTCTGGTTTTAAGAAAACATTACAGATGTACACACATACTGGTAACTGATTTTCTAGAGCTAACCATCTTAATTACTTATTCATCAATTTTTTAAATTGTTGTTAAAAAAATAAACTATGCAAGGAAAGGAAAATATGACTAAAACATTTTCAACAATCGTACTTTCAAAAGTATCTTCTGAGTGTCCCAATCATGAAGATTTTAAATGTCCAAAAGGAGTGAAGCTAAGAATTGATATATGGTACCTAGTGACAATTATACTGTAAATCATTATTAACTTGATTTCTAAATCTTCATGCATGGTATCTGTGATCAGAGCTTTGCATAACCCCATGAACTGGAGGGGAAACAGTGAACAAACGCACTCAGAGTTGGTGGAATATGGTTTGCACTCTGTGCTTCCTTTTTTTTTATCCACATGAGACTCCACCTTAAACAACCAGCGGCCAGCTCCACTGCAATAAGGGTAACTAGGCACTCCACGAAGGCCAGCAAAGGAGGAACACAGAAAGTGCCCTTTGGAGAATCATGGAATCCATATTTTAAGATACTTCTCACATTTAGGTTTATGAGAATTTAAGGTATTTTATTAAATGATGAAATCATCGGATTCACATGGACCTTTTTGCAGCCTGAAAACTCACTATCTTTTTCCTAAAAATCCTTTGTGATTCAGATTCCCTTTCCCACTGTACTTTTTTTTTTCCAGTCCAAGTTATGAATGACTTGTTTTTGCAGTGGCATTTAAAAATAGCCCACCAGTTTCTAGTTTGCTGCTGCCTGGGGGGGGGGGGGGGGGAGCAGGAATGACTTCTTTAAGTCTTGTGTTCAGTTGTCATGGCGCAATGTCTGTCCCTATGACAAACAGCCTTCTGGGCCACCAAGGTCACCCCGAGGCCCCTAATTTGTGATGGTCCAGCAGGATGTTTAGGAAGTCCCTCCAGGGTGACCCTGCCAAGTACATCTGTGTGTCTGTGTGTGAAATGGGTGTAACTCACGGGGACACCAGCAAAGCTAAATGAACACAGTTTTAACAATCGCTCCTTCCTCGTTTGGCTCTTTAGGTTTGGGGTGGGCTCGGGGGAGAGGGCAAGGATGTTTTTAAACTCTGAACCCAGCTGGTACCACACGCTGCCGCCCTGCTTAGAGGGGATGCAGAATCTAAGAGACGACTGCTGCTCTCTCCTTCCCATCTCTGGCATCCGGAAAAGTCTGGAGCCTCCAGAGAAAAACCACAGTAAATGTGCTGGAAGCTGCAGCCTTTAGGTGAAGTGAGGGGCGAGGGGCGGGGGCGGGAGCTGGTTAGATTTTAAATACCCATATCCTTCCCTTGGAGAGACTAGATCTGCCCTCCAGCTTTACCTTGGCCTTAAACTTCCCAGTATTTTTTTCCCTCATGCATCTTTTCGAAAACCCAAGCCAGAATACTAAGGAAAAATATATATACATTTTATGTGCTCAGTCGCTCAGTCATGTCTCACTCTTTGAGACCCCATGGACTGTAGCCCGCCAGGCTCCTCTGTCCATGGGATTCTCTGGGCAAGAATACTGGAGTGGGTTGCCATTTCCTTCTCCAATACATATATATATGTGTGTGTGTATGTGTGTGTGTGTGTGTAAATATGTATACAGTGTGCAGATCAGAACTTAAACCACCCTTAAGCTTAAAAAAAAAAAAAAAGTGTGTGCTAACTACTGACCTATCCCAGTTTCCCCCAAGCTTGTCCTGAGAAGCTGTGTAATGTCCTGAACCTTCTGCTTTGATCAGGAGCGAAGGGCCCCTCCTCCAGTGCCCAAGAAGCCGGCGAAGGGCCCCGCGCCGCTGATCCGGGAGCGCTCGCTGGAGAGCTCGCAGCGCCAGGAGGCCCGCAAGCGCCTGATGGCCGCCAAGCGCGCCGCGTCCGTCCGTCAGAACTCGGCCACCGAGAGCGCCGAGAGCATCGAGATCTACATCCCCGAGGCGCAGACCCGGCTTTGAGGCCCCGGCCGCCGCGCTCCCGCCGCCGCCGCCGCCGCCGCCGCCGCCTCCTCCCCGGCGCCTGCCCACCCGCGTAGACGCGGCCCCTCTCTAGGTCACCCGCCAGCCATCCTCCGTCCTCCTCGAGCTAGTCCGTCCCTAGATTCCAGCAATATCCAACCGTAGGGTATCTCAGACATCCAGGATCCCGCGGAGGAGCGGGGGGGTCCCTAGGGACCTCGCCGTCTTCCACGCGAAAGAAACTAGGGCTCCGATCCCCTTGATTTCCCCGACACGCTTCCTATTTTGGGCGAGCAGATTGGAGCGCTTGATGTCCAGCCTCAGACATCACACCCTGTCACCAGAGTCCGGGAGTGATACGCCAAGAGGGGACGAAGAGGGGCTGGGCGCGGGGGGACCAGGATGTGTAGTGGGTGCCCGGGGGGGAGGGGGTGGGGTGCGGGTACCTGCGTCGCTCACAGCTGCACAAACTGCCTCACTGTTGTGTCATCAGTCACTGCTTCAAATGTCTCACTCAGCAGAAGATTGTCAATTTGATCTTTCAGGGACATCCATCTATTCCGAAAGGCAATAAAATGAAGACAGGAAAGGCAAGACCAAGGAAGCACTGCTAGCTTAAGAGACTACATAAGGGATTTTTTTCTTTTGTCCTATTCTTAAGACAATTTAGACCTGAAGTGTTTTCTCAACTTTTCTTGTACTATGTATATTATATTGTTGTGGTGGTGGTGGGCGGGGGGGGAGGTCTTTAAAGGGGAAAGTGTTGGTTCCATTACTTTGTTAGTGTCCATCTTGGGGAGGGGGGAGCCTACCTAATTACACAGATAGAAGTACATCTCTGCTTACCAAGTGCTGTAAATGGCAGCCGGCCTGCTTTCTGAGAAGAGTCGGGATTTTCCCATCATCCCCTTCGAATGCTACACATTCCGTCTCTTTTTACCCAGTAGTTCATAGGGCAGACGTTTGTCTCCATCAGTCTTTCCTCACTGCTCCACAGTCCTATTACACCCCCGAATCAGGATTTTGTCCTGTGTCAAACCCATCAAATAAGCTTTCTGTCCCAGTAGACATGCTGTCTCATTCAAAGAGCAGCCACTCATCTTGAGGTCCCAGGTAGAGAGAAAAGAAATTTGACCTGCAAGGTTCAGCAGCCACGTGGAGGGGGACAGCATCGCGGTTCCTAAACACTGAGGAGACCCAGGGATTTGGCAGAGAAAGTTGATTTTTGTTTTTAGTCATGATGGATGGCATATGACCTTTGTGGCCAGCTGAAGTTATTTTTAAATGCCCTTACTCCTAGCAGTTTAAACACTTAGAATGAGGTGATCTTACATGGTCACTGGCATTTTATCCAGCTCCCTAAAGTGTTAGAAATTATCATTGAAAAATGAAAGACTTTTAAAAAGATATATCAGATACACTTGCACCAGAGACGCTTAAAAAAAAAATACACTCTCATAGCCAGGTGCTAATTTTATTTTAAAAATTAAGAGAAGTGATGGGTTCTGGCAACAACTATTTTCATGGACATATTCTAAAACCACTAGAGAATTCGCTACCTCTCAGAGCAATTGATGCTTTGAGCTATCTTTATAAACAGGGCACAAATGTTTACTGCTGTGGTTTACAAGAAAAGGGCTACTAACTTATTTAAAAACAAACCAACTTTTAACTAGAGTGGACAAAGCACCTTTGAGTTCTTTGTAAAACTGGAGCAGATAGAGAATTTAAGCTTCAAGTATTTTCTGGTTTTAAAAAGAATACACGTTTTCTTTACTCTGTAGCAGCCGGGGAAGGTCACACAAAGTTTGTATCAGGTAAGGTCAACTGCCACCTTGGGTAGCCTATGGTCATGTTCAGCCATGACAATGACTCAGAACTCACAGACTAACGTGAAGGAAACAGCATCCATTTGAAGACCCATGTTCCCATCCACAGCTCTGTGCCCTGAGGGAGAGATAAGATTTGGATGGAGAAATAGATTTCTAAAGATCATCCTACAGTATTTTCTTTGGAAACTGGTTTAGCCCAGGATATTTTAAGAGAGAGGAGGTGGCCTATTTATCTTGTCTACGTGAATGGTATTTGTATATTCATAAGCTATTTTTGGTAAGAATTTTAAATCTTTTAGCAGAATGCCTACAGGCATCATGACCTTTGCCTTCCTTAAAAACACCAATTGTACAAACACTTTATAAAAAGCTAATTATTGATGTTAAGACATGACCCCACATAAAACTGCTTGTTGATCACTTGCCCTCTTAAGCCTGACATCCATGAGCATAACCCTTGTTACATTGTTCTTTTTGATGTAATTTGTAGAAATGTTTTTTAGTTAATAACAGAAAATGTATGTACCCTGAAAAATTACTTATTTTGTTTAACTTTGGTACAAAGGTGTTTGGGTATTTTCTTGGGGAGGGGGAATTACAAAAGAAGTTTGTCTCCCACATCAAAAAAACGTTCAAAGAAATTAAGTATTTATTATATTTTTTGCAGATGTTTCCATACAACTCACATAACCTTTTTGTAAAGAGAGATGAAGAAATGGATTAAAGATTTTTAATATTTGAAATGGTAAATAGAACTAATTTATTTGTACTATATTTCTGTTGTTTATAGATGTTTCCTTAATGTTTCACTCTGCACTACCACTTTAATTTAAGCCTTATCCTTGTGAATTTACCATTTCTTTTTTAAAACATGTCTAGATGCATATTTTAAATAACTGGAATGTAAATCACTAGCATATCTGAATTCCCAAATGTAATTTTTAAAAATTATTTTGGTTTGGAAAAAAAAAAAGATTCATTTGAAAGCTTTCAGATGGAGGGGTGGGGAACATTTTTATGGCTTTATGAATTGGAATTTCATAGGCTTATCTACCTAGATTGTGTGCGGACAAAAAAAAATTGTAAATAGATGAATGTTTCCCATAATGTAAAAAGAAATTAATAAAATAATTAATGCACTGCTTTCAGGTCTCTGTGTTTTCACTACAGAGTCCTGCTTCTTCCAGAATAGAAGTAATTGTCTTTGGGGGAGTAATTAAGCAGTTCAGAAGCATATCATTCTGATTTTCATTGTAACAACACATGTTCTAGTACCTGTGAGCTCGTGGGTAGACCTTGTCCCCTGTGGAAGGGATTTAAATACAGAAAACTAAAAGTCCTTTTACTGTGATTGATCATACACTTCTGAAAGGTTCAGGTCAGGGACTGTATGTTTTATGAAAGGAGTTATCAGCTTCTCAAACATGTACAAATCTGTATAGATTTTAACCCACGTGGGTATCTTGCCAAACATGTCACTTTTGTTTCCTACATAGTTCTCCAGGGTAGGGAAAATCAGAATAATGCATTGTGGGTTTCATTTCACCCTTGCACTAATGAAAAACTACTCCCTGAGCTTCGGTAACTCGCCCAGTATGACACAATTATTAAGTGACCCATTTAAATCCCAAATCCAAACTTCCATTTAGCTTTGTCTTCTGTGATGTCTTTGTCTTTCTTCCCACATTTAAAATTGGTAACTGCCACTGTTGATCTCCCCTGGTTTTCATCTACGTCATATCTGTAAACCTTACTTTATACGCAAAACTACAGACTCACCAAAAACAAGTTAGAATGCATTATAAAGTGTACTTGCAAGGATCTGCAAATGCCCCAACTCTGAAACTTGTGTCCACAGTACTCCCTCCTCCCAGGTTCTTGGGCAAAGCCTTCAAACTACATGCAACAGACTTGGACATTGTTAAGCAAATAAGCCATTTTGTCCAATTTTTATACATAAGCAAGAACCTGTGCTAGTCACCAAAATAACACAATGTACTTTTGAAAATGCTTCAAAAGAGCAGAGATCAAGTGGCTGTACACAGGTGAGGTTGCAAAGATTTCATTACCTTGGCTCTCGCGCTGATCATTCACGTAGTCTGAACCGTGATTATACTTCATGACTTTTAACAAATTCTGATATTTCATCGGGGCTCCTTGAAAATTTCAGCCAATCCAAAAATGAAATTAGGTTTTGCATGCAAAAAATTGAATTTCAGTGAAGAAATTTCCTATGTTACAGGGTCCACTCCTCCCACAAATTGTAATTTCGTTTTTTATGGATAGGTATTGAACAAAATGGTTTGAATTTCTTTTTATATCTTTGAAATCCAGCCCCTTGAAAATATAATTTGATTTTGGTTTAAATAAACGATATGTGAAAAATCCTAGTGTCTGACTGTGTTCATTTTTGAATGCCACTGTCACCAAAGGGAGTTGAAATCCACCTGGGGTTTCTTCAATAGGCTATTTGTCTTTCAGCTGCTAAAACAAAATCAGATCAACTCCTCTGCAAACAGAAACCAGTGGCCCAGCCTGAAAACCTCTCTGGTCCTAACTCATCTCTACTGGTGTAAGTTCACAGTTGTTTAGTCATTAAGTCATGTCCAACTCTTTTCAACTCGATGGACAGTAACACTCCAGGCTTCCCTGTCCTTCAGTATCTACTGGAGTTTGCTCAAACTCATGTCCATCGAGTTGGTGATGCCATCCAACCATCTCATCCTCTCTTGCTCCCTTCTCCTCCTGCCCTCAATCTTTTCCAGCATCAGGGTCTTTTCCAATGAGTCAACTCAGTTTCCCTCATAGCTCAGCTGGTAAAGAATCTGCGGGCACTGCAGGAGACTCCAGTTCAATTCCTGGGTCGGGAAGATCTGCTGGATAAGGGATAGGCTACCCAGTCCCATATTCTTGGGCTTCCCTGGTGGCTCAGATGGTAAAGAATCTGCCTGCAATGTGGGAGACCTGGGTTTGATCTCTGGGTTGGGAAGATCCCCTGAAGAAGGGAATGACTACCCACTCCATTATTCTGGCCTGGAGAATTCCATGGACTGTATAGCCCATGGGGTCTCAAAGAGTTGGACACCGACTAAGCAACTTTTACTTTCACCTCACAACTCAGTTTACAGAATACATCTTAAATTTCTCTGCAAATCCCTTATTTCCCCTGAAGCAGAGAGAGGAAATAATGTGCTTTTCCTGGTTGGGCTTCCTCCTGAAGCAGGGAGGCATCGGTGG
The DNA here is from genome assembly GCA_935064755.1 of Tragelaphus eurycerus. Classification (NCBI taxonomy): domain Eukaryota; kingdom Metazoa; phylum Chordata; class Mammalia; order Artiodactyla; family Bovidae; genus Tragelaphus; species Tragelaphus eurycerus. Next base: position 26,348,082 of record CAKXYN010000023.1, read on the forward strand.
AAAATCACAGGGACGGGAAGCCCCAGGGCAGTAGTCAATGAATTATTCTGATATGACCTGTATGCAAATAAGCACAAGCCTGAATTTAGAGAACATGGCTGAAAGCAAGAAAACATTTTAATAAACATCAAGTCATACTCTGCCATGTAGCTGATTGAACTGTTGCTATTCACCAAATGTTTTCACTAGAACAGACGAAAAATACCAGTTCTTCCACTTCACGCTTCTAGTCTGGCTTCTGGGAGATGAAGATGTTAATGTCCTCTTTCCAAATTACCTGATAGGTAAATCAGTGTCACAGAGAACTCGATAAAGAGATCTTCTAGGGATTCCCCTGGTGTTCCAGTGGCTAAGACCCCACACCCACAATGCTGGGGGCCAGGGTTTGAACCCTGGACAGGGAATTAGAACCCATATGCCACAATTAAAAAAAAAAAAATCCTACATGCCACAACTAAGATCCAGTGCAGCCAAATAAATAAAATTTAAAAGAGAGAGAGATTTGTTCATTAAAAAAAAAAAAAAAACCTCTCCTTTCACTTAAAAAATATATAGATATATATTTATTTGTATTGATTGATTTCACTGTGCCACATCGTAATTGCAGCACTTCGGATCTTCAGTCTTCACTGAAGCATGCAGGATTTTTAGTTGATCTTTAGTTGCGGCATGTGGGATCTAGTTCCCTAACCAGGGATCGAAACAAGGCCCCCTGCATTGGGAAGGCAGAGTCTTAGCCACTGGGCCACCAGGAAAGTCCCTCCCTTTCACTTTGGAAAAGAAGATGTGTGCTGTTTAGTCACTGAGGTGTGTCCAACTCTTTCCTGATCCCATGGACTGCAGCCCGCCAGGCTCCTCTGTCCATGAGATTTGCCAGCAAAAATATTGGATTGGGTTGCCATTTCCTTCTCCAGGGTATCTTCGTGACCCAGGGATTGAAAGCACGTCTCCTGCATTGGTAGGTAAATTCTTTATCACTGATCCATCAGGGAAACCCATACATACATATACATACACACACACATCAGATCAGATCAGATCAGATCAGTCGCTCAGTTGTGTCCGACTTTTGCGACCCCATGAATCGCAGCACGCCAGGCCTCCCTGTCCATCACCAACTCCCGGAGTTCACTCAGACTCACGTCCATCGAGTCAGTGATGCCATCCAGCCATCTCATCCTCTGTCGTCCCCTTTTCCTCCTGCCCCCAATCCCTCCCAGCATCAGAGTCTTCTCCAATGAGTCAACTCTTCGCATGAGGTGGCCAAAATACTGGACTTTCAGCCTTAGCATCATTTCTTCCTCCCAGGGCTGACCTCCTTCAGAACAGACGGGTTGGATCTCCTTGCAGTCCAATGGACTCTCAAGAGTCTCCTCCAACACCACAGTTCAAAAGCATCAATTCTTTGGAGCTCAGCCTTCTTCACAGTCCAACTCTCACATCCATACATGACCACAGGAAAAACCATAGCCTTGACTAGACGGACCTTTGTTGGCAAAGTAATGTCTCTGCTTTTGAATATGCTATCTAGGTTGGTCATAACTTTCCTTCCAAGGAGTAAGCGTCTTTTAATTTCATGGCTGCAGTCACCATCTGCAGTGATTTTGGAGCCCAGAAAAATAAAGTCTCACACTGTTTCCACTGTTTCCCCATCTATTTCCCATGAAGTGATGGGACCAGATGCCATGATCTTCGTTTTCTGAATGTTGAGCTTTAAGCCAACTTTTTCACTCTCCACTTTCACTTTCATCAAGAGACTTTTTAGTTCCTCTTCACTTTCTGCCATAAGGGTGGTGTCATCTGCATATCTGAGGTTATTGAGATTTCTCCCGGCAATCTTGATTCCAACTTGTGTTTCTTCCAGTCCAGCATTTCTCATGATGTACTCTGCATATAAGTTAAATAAACAGGGTGACAATATGCAGCCTTGACGTACTCCTTTTCCTATTTGGAACCAGTCTGTTGCTCCATGACCAGTTCTAACTGTTGCTTCCTGACCTGCATACAGATTTCTCAAGAGGCAGATCAGGTGGTCTGGTATTCCCATCTCTTTCAGAATTTTCCATAGTTTATTGTGATCCACACAGTCAAAGGCTTTGGCATAGTCAAGAAAGCAGAAATAGATGTTTTTCTGGAACTCTCTTGCTTTTTCCATGAACCAGTGGATGTTGGCAATTTGATCTCTGGTTCCTCTGCCTTTTCTAAAAGCAGCTTGAACATCAGGAAGTTCACGGTTCACATATTGCTGAAGCCTGGCTTGGAGAATTTTGAGCATTACTTTACTAGCATGTGAGATGAGTGCAATTGTGCGCTAGTTTGAGCATTCTTTGGCATTGCCTTTCTTTGGGATTGGGATGAAAACTGACCTTTTCCAATCCTGTGACCACTGCTGAGTTTTCCAAATTTGCTGGCATATTGAGTGCAGCACTTTCACAGCATCATCTCTCAGGATTTGGAATAGCTCCACTGGAATTCCATCACCTCCACTAGCTTTATTCGTAGTGATGCTTTCCAAGGCCCACTTGACTTCACATTCCAGGATGTCTGGCTCTAGGTCAGTGATCACACCATCGTGATTATCTGAGTCGTGAAGATCTTTTTTGTACAGTTCTTCTGTGTATTCTTGCCACCTCTTCTTAATATCTTCTGCTTCTGTTAGGTCCATACCATTTCTGTTCTTTATCAAGCCCATCTTTGCATGAAATGTTCCTTTGGTATCTCTGATTTTCTTGAAGAGATTTCTAGTCTTTCTCATTCTGTTGTTTTCCTCTATTTCTTTGCATTGATTGCTGAAGAAGGCTTTCTTATCTCTTCTTGCTATTCTTTGGAACTCTGCATTCAGATGTTTATATCTTTCCTTTTGTCCTTTGCTTTTTGCTTCTCTTCTTTTCACAGCTATTTGTAAGGCCTCCCCAGACAGCCATTTTGCTTTTTTGCATTTCTTTTCCATGGGGATGGTCTTGGTCCCTGTCTCCTGTACAATGTTACGAACCTCATTCCATAGTTCATCAGGCACTCTATCTATCAGATCTAGGCCCTTAAACCTATTTTTCACTTCCACTGTTTAATCATAAGGGATTTGATTTAGGTCATACCTGAATGGTCTAGTGGTTTTCCGTAGTTTCTTCAATTTCAGTCTGAATTTGACAATAAGGAGTTCATGGTCTGAGCCACAGTCAGCTCCTGGTCTTGTTTTTGCTGACTGTATAGAGCTTCTCCATCTTTGGCTGAAAAGAATATAATCAATCTGATACATATATATATATAAATACACACACACACATGCACAGAGTGGACAAATTGATTTGAGATGTATTTTCCCCTGGATTTCAAATCTTTACCATAATAAAAGAAAAGAAATGTAGAAAACTTTTAGAAGGGGCAAGACAGCAATGGACTTCCTCCTCAAATTCCACTTTTTATCCACTACTTTCTATTCTAGAGCTATCAGACAGTCTCAATAAATGCTTCTCTTAAAAAGAATGTGTTTCTGCCAATCAGAGGAGGTAGGGAGGTTAAGGATAAGAGACAGCCAAATTGACTGAGTAATCAGCAAAAATTGAGGATACTTAATCCACAAATCTACAGGGATTCCTGTAAAATTATTCCCAATAATGAGCCCACTAACATCTTGCTTTCCAGTTTCTTTTCCTATGGCATAAAAAAAGAATTCAAACCCTATTATCCTAAGGGTAAGTCTGAAACCCCTTACCTCAAAACATAACCTTTTCTTAAAAACAAATAATGACATGTTTGACTCATAAATCCATATCAAGTATTCATCAAGTTTAGCCCTATTATTTTGTGATTTTATTAAACAAATATATTCTTACCTGCACTGTGTAGATCACAATAAACTGTGGAAAATTCTGAAAGAGATGGGAATACCAGACCACCTGATCTGCCTCTTGAGAAATCTGTATGCAGGTCAGGAACCAACAGTTAGAACTGGTCATGGAACAACAGACTGGTTCCAAATAGGAAAAGGAGTACGTCAAGGCTGTATATTGTCACCATGTTTATTTAACCTATATGCAGAGTACATCATGAGAAATGCTGGACTGGAAGAAACACAAGTTGGAATCAAGATTGCTGGGAGAAATCTCAATAACCTCAGATATGCAGATGACACCACCCTTATGGCAGAAAATGAAGAGAAACTAAAAAGCCTCTTGATGAAAGTGAAAGTGGAGAGTGAAAAGGTTGGCTTAAAGCCCAACATTCAGAAAACGAAGATCATGGCATCTGGTCCCATCACTACATGGGAAATAGATGGGGAAACAGTGGAAACAGTGTCAGACTTTATTTTTCTGGGTTCCAAAATCACTGCAGATGGTGACTGCAGCCATGAAATTAAAGGACGCTTCCTCCTTGGAAGGAAAGTTATGACCAACCTAGATAGAATATTCAAAAGCAGAGACATTACTTTGCCAACAAAGGTTCACCTAGTCAAGGCTATGGTCTTTCCTGTGGTCATGTATGGATGTGAGAGCTGGACTGTGAAGAAGGCTGAGCTCCAAAGAATTGATGCTTTTGAACTGTGGTGTTGGAGAAGACTCTTGAGAGTCCCTTGGTCTGCAAGGAGATCCAAACGGTCCATTGTGAAGGAGATCAGCCCTGGAATTTCTTTGGAAGGAATGATGCTAAAGCTGAAACTCCAGTATTTTGGCCACCTCATGCGAAGAGTTGACTCATTGGAGAAGACTCTGATGCTGGGAGGGATTGGGGGCAGGAGGAGAAGGGGACGACAGAGGATGAGATGGCTGGATGGCATCACTGACTCGATGGATGTGAGTCTGAGTGACCTCCTGGAGCTCGTGATGGACAGGGAGGCCTGGCATGCTGCAGTTTATGGGGTCGCAAAGAGTCGGACACGACTGAGCAACTGATCTGATCTGATCTGATCTGATGCACTTGCTTCCAAGTCATTTACAACAGTGTTAAACAGGACCATTTCAAGTAGCAAAACTGAAAATATCATTATTTACAATTCTGTCCAGAAAAAAAAAAAATCCTTTATTACTATTATTTTCTTTTTCCTGTCTTAAAAGTCATCACCCAGTCATCACATAATGTACCTTCGCCTTTCAACCAGACACTGATTGGACTCTTTTCAAAGATTTTTATAAAATGTAAATGACTAACATTCACTTGTTTTCCTGATCCTGTATTATTAACCAGTTCAAAAGTTACACCTAAATTAAGCATAGTTTCCTCTTTAATGCTACTCTCCCAACCCAAAAATGTTAACTCTAAGTGTTCAATGATCTGTCTTATTAGAGAATCCACCTACTCTAAGAATGCACTAAAGCTAAACAATTATCTAGACACTAAACAGGGAAACTGAAAGGTTGGATTCAGAATAGCAGTGTGACATACAATGAAAGTGATCAATACTAAATTTTGAACTTCAAATCCCAGTTCAGCAAGATCAACCACAAAAGAAATATGAAGTTGAAATTAATCACAAAAGGATTATACCATATAAAAAATTATACTTACATTTCAATGGAACTGTGTAAAGGACTGAATCATGTCGAATTGCTGCATGTACACTATAGCAGTGTTGATAGTCAAATGTGAGACATTAAGACATTGACCTTAAGGAGTACAGGGGAAGCAAATAGTCTTAATTTTCTCTTCTGTTACAGAGAGGGAAAATGCATTCTTCCTACTGACTCTAGTACAAGGAGGTTATAAAGAAAAATGATAAGCTCTATAATCTTAAATTCTGGTGCTTTCACTGCTTCTGAAGACCAGTGCTTTGCAAATAAAAAACATTCCTACATAGCTAGCCTCCAGAGATCTACACAAGTAATGATCAGTTGAAGACCCCTTCCTTCTTTCTAGGGCATTCAAGTGCAATGCCTACCAGCAATTTCTATTATCAAAAATGAAGAGGAACATCTAGGGAATTAGATAATACTATGGATGTCCCCATAAAGTACATTGGAGGAAACATTTCTGCAAATTACAATTAAAATATTCTATTCACTGTAAAGGGGTGACATTTTCAAGGTGTTTTGGTCTTAGGGAATAACCTCTTGCTATGGAAAATATTTATTTCTATCAGATCAGATCAGTCGCTCAGTCGTGTCCGACTCTTTGCGACCCCATGAACTGCAGCACGCCAAGCCTCCCTGTCCATCACCAGCTCCCGGAGGTCACTCAGACTCGCATCCATCGAGTCAGTGATGCCATCCAGCCATCTCATCCTCCGTCGTCCCCTTCTCCTCCTGCCCTCAATCCCTCCCAGCATCAGAGTCTTCTCCAATGAGTCAACTCTTCGCATGAGGTGGCCAAAATACTGGAGTTTCAGCTTTAGCATCATTCCTTCCAAAGAAATTCCAGGATTGATCTCCTTCAGAATGGACTGGTTGGATCTTCTTGCAGTCCAAGGGACTCTCAAGAGTCTTCTCCAACACCACAGTTCAAAAGCATCAATTCTTCGGCACTCAGCCTTCCTCACAGTCCAGCTCTCACATCCATACATGACCACAGGAAAGACCATAGCCTTGACTAGGCGAACCTTTGTTGGTAAAGTAATGTCTCTGCTTTTGAATATGCTATCTAGGTTGGTCATAACTTTCCTTTTAAGGAGTAAGCGTCTTTTAATTTCATGGCTGCAGTCACCATCTGCAGTGATTTTGGAGCCCAGAAAAACAAAGTCTGACACTGTTTCCACTGTTTCCCCATCTATTTCCCATGCAGTGATGGGACCAGATGCCATGATCTTCGTTTTCTGAATGTTGAGCTTTAAGCCAACCTTTTCACTCTCCACTTTCACTTTCATCAAGAGGCTTTTTAGCCCCTCTTCACTTTCTGCCATAAGAGTCGTGTCATCTGCATATCTGAGGTTATTGATATTTCTCCCGGCAATCTTGATTCCAACTTGTGTTTCTTCCAGTCCAGCATTTCTCATGATGTACTCTGCATATAAGTTAAATAAACATGGTGACAATATGCAGCCTTGACGTACTCCTTTTCCTATTTGGAACCAGTCTGTTGTTCCATGACCAGTTCTAACTGTTGCTTCCTGACCTGCATACAGATTTCTTAAGAGGCAGATCAGGTGGTCTGGTATTCCCATCTCTTTCAGAATTGTCCATAGTTTATTGTGATCTACACAGTCAAAGGCTTTGGCATAGTCAATAAAGCAGAAGTAGATGTTTTTCTGGAACTCTCTTGCTTTTTCCATGATCCAGCGGATGTTGGCAATTTGATCTCTGGTTCCTCTGCCTTTTCTAAAAGCAGCTTGAACATCAGGAAGTTCACGGTTCACATATTGCTGAAGCCTGGCTTGGAGAATTTTGAGCATTACTTTACTAGCGTGTGAGATGAGTGCAATTATTCGGTAGTTTGAGCACTCCTTGGCATTGCCTTTCTTTGGGATTGGGATGAAAACTGACCTTTTCCAGTCCTGTGGCCACTGCTGAGTTTTCCAAATTTGCTGGCATATTGAGTGCAGCACTTTCACAGCATCATCTTTCAGGACTTGGAATAGTTCCACTGGAATTCCATCACCTCCACTAGCTTTGTTCGTAGTGATGCTTTCTAAGGCCCATTTGACTTCACATTCCAAGATAAGTGACGTTATATATATATATATATATTTTTTTTTTTAGGTCATTTTTTTAAAACACCAGCAGCTTTAGGGAATTCCCTGGAGATCCAATAGTTAGGACTCCATGCTTCCATTGGAGGGGGCACAGGTTCGATCCCCGGTGGGGAAAACTAGGATCCCACAAGCAGTACGTTGCTAGAAAAAGCACCAGCTTCATCACGTCATTTCCTTTCTAGAATAAAACCTAATGTACTTTGCTACCTCAGCCAATACAATGTCTGTCTGTAATTTGAAATTGCCAAGTGTGAGAAGAGGCAGATCTTAAACAATGATGAGAAAGAAGTGAGTTAAATAATTTACTCTTAGATTCCTTTCGAGGGAAGAGAGCCTGGTTGCCTTCCCTGCCTTTGCTGGGAGGACTTGACATGTTTCTTCTCTGCAGCCTCGCCCCTTGGCAAGAGCAGGACCAGGAAGATCAGGAGCAGCCTGGTACTGCCAAGGTTCAACTTGACAAACTTCAAAGAGCAGCTCAAGGCTCCCGACTTGCTTCTTAAGGTAGTCAAGCAAGGTAAGGAGTCTGGAGTGGCTGAAAGGCGATCCTTTCCAAGGAGCTGGTGTCTGTTTCCATCTCAAGTCAGCGCCCCAAATATCTCTTGACTAGCAGGTTGTTCAAAATGAAATCTGAAAGAAATCTTACAGAGAGAGTAAATAATTGATCAATAGTTTGGAAAGTTGGAACACAGGAAAGATGATGACAGCATAAAACAGGATTTCCAAACTGAACGCAGATGCCTGTGAAGCACTTTGGGAACAGTAGTGACATGAGGAATAGGGATTCAGATAATTCTGAGTAATTTTAGACACAAAGAAAGAAAAACACCCTACTCTTGGGGACCTAAGAACGTCAGGGTCTGTCAGTGGCTGAATTCATCATGTCATCATTGTCAAGGGCACGTCTTTTAAAGACAGATTATGAGGAAGCCAAAGACCAGCTATTCTTCTAGCAAAAACAGCACCTTACAGTTGGATTAAATATTTAACTGAGAGAATTTGGGTTAAATATTAAGGAAATGCTTACCTAAAGAAATACGAGGTTTTGACCACCCTGAGAGAGCTGGTATACTGTCCCCAGAGATGGTCAGGCTGACTAAACTGTCACCTCGATGATCCTCTTGAAGGAGGGCAGGTCCTCCGTGGCTCTTAGTGTTCAAATGTCTTCGTTAGATGATAGACACAGAAAAGACAGGTCCCCCAACCCCTTCCACACCCCAGGGTCCCTGTTGGCTTCATCTTGCAGTCAAGATTTCCCAGCAGGGCTCCTGTCAGTGACTCCAGATACACACACAGATAGGACCCCACTGGGAGGAAACAGGCGAAGGGAAAAGTCCCCACACACGCCGGCAGAAACACCCCCGCGTGTCACTCTGATTGTAACACTCTGACGTGAGGTTGGTAGGAAAGCATTGCCGAATGCTTATAAGACATTTACAAATAGCCTCAGCATTTCTGTTAGAAACTGAACCGACCTTCTCATCAGCCTCACGCTGCCCTGAGTAGACCTGTCTGCCCAGTAGGGACAGGCCCACTGGGTAAGTGGGGAAGAACACAGACTATGGAACCAGACTGCCTCGATTCAAATCCTTAGCTCACTGTGTCTTCTTGGCCAAGTTACTTAGCCTTTCTATGCCTCAATTTCCCCATCTGTACAATTAGGATGAAAATAGTACCTGTTTCCCAAAAAGGACCTACTGTATAGCACAGGGAACTTGGCTCAATATTCTGCAATAACCTATATTGGAAAAGAATTTGAAATAGATATATGTATCTCTGAGTCACTTTGTTGTACACTTGAAACTAACACAACGTTGTTAATCAACTATACTCTGATATAAAACAGAAATTAAAACAAGAAAATAGTATTTGTCTCATAGAGTTGGTATAAGGACTAAATGAATTACTATATGTGTGTGCTCAGTCTCATCTGACTCTTTGCGATCCCATGGACTGTAGCCCACCAGGCTCTCTGTCCATGGGATTTTCCAAGGAAGAATACTGGAGCGGGTTGTCATCTCCTGTTCCAGGGGATCTTACTGACCCAGGGATTGAGACCAAGTCTCTTGCATCTCCTACATTAACAGCGGGATTCTGTACCATTGTGCCACCTGGGAAGCCCCAAATTAATATAGGCAAAGCTCTTAATACAGTGCCTGACATATGGTAAGCATTCAATAAATGTTCACTATATCATCATTCAGATCAGATCATATCAGATCAGTTGCTCAGTCGTGTCCGACTCTTTGCGACCCCATGATTCGCAGCACGCCAGGCCTGCCTGTCCATCACCAACTCCCAGAGGTCACTCAGACTCACATCCATCGAGTCAGTGATGCCATCCAGCCATCTCATCCTCTGTCGTCCCCTTCTCCTCCTGCCCCCAATCCCTCCCAGCATCAGAGTCTTCTCCAATGAGTCAGCTCTTCACATGAGGTGGCCAAAGTACTGGAGTCTCAGCTTCAGCGTCATTCCTTCCAAAGAAATCCCAGGGCTGATCTCCTTCAGAATGGACCGGTTGGATCTCCTTGCAGTCCAAGGGACTCTCAAGAGTCTTCTCCAACACCACAGTTCAAAAGCATCAATTCTTCGGCACTCAGCCTTCTTCACAGTCCAACTCTCACAGCCATACATGACCACAGGAAAAACCATAGCCTTGACTAGGCGAACCTTTGTTGGCAAAGTAATGTCTCTGTTTTTGAATATGCTATCTAGGTTGGTCATAACTTTCCTTCCAAGGAGTAAGTGTCTTTTAATTTCATGGCTGCAGTCACCATCTGTAGTGATTTTGGAGCCCAGAAAAATAAAGTCTGACACTGTTTCCACTGTTTCCCCATCTATTTTCCATGAAGTGATGGGACCGGATGCCATGATCTTCGTTTTATGGAGAAAGTACTATTTGATATGTATCCTGTAATTAATCATCACAGCAACCCCATGAAATAGATACTACAAATAGATTAAGGAGACCTCAAGGTCACAGGTAAATGACAGAGCTTGTCTTTGAATCCGATCTAACTCTAGATCCTTTGTTTGTGGGAGATTTTTATGCAAGGCAAAGCAAAGTATCTAGGTGTTTTCATTTTTTTTTCAGGTGAAAAATGCACACACACACAAATTTCAAAAAGAAAAAGAGGGAATATAATGAATATAAGCCTACTTTTCACTCCAGTTCTTCGCTGCGCAATATTCAATTCCTTTCAAAATTTTTCGATGCACATTCAAGTGTATATTTTTTTTCCTTCCCCACAGACTGGAAGCATACTAGACACATGATTCTACTATTTGCTTTTTCATTTAGTAATGACTACTCCATTTTAGAACATTCTGACTCACCCATTCTCTTTAATAGTTCCATAGCATTCCACTACATGAACGAACCATAATACACTATTAGTCCCTCAAATGATGGACATTAGGCTATTTCCACCATTTGCTATGACAAAAAAAAAAAAACCTGCAATGAAAATTGTTTTACAGTGGATTGTTAGGACATGCGGAAGTGTGTCTTAGGGTTATATTTCTAGACAAATCAATGCATACTTTTGTTTTTAAATACTGCCAATTGGCCTTCCAAAAAGGCAGCTGCTTTGATTTTTACTTCACCAAGCACGTATGAGTTTTAGCACCTGCCTTTGCAAACAAAGCCTTCATAAAGCAAATTCAGAGGTGTACTTAAAACAGCAACCACAAAACTGACATCTTCCAGCTGAATTTCAAAAAGGAAGGAAAAAAAATCTCTACAAATGTGGAGGTAGATGTACTATAACGTCAACCCCAGGGTGTGAACTCCTCCCAAAACTGGGTCTGTTTGCACACCCCTTAGACGGCAGCCTGGCTACCCAACTCCAGTATTCTTGCCTGGACAAGATATTCCATGGACAGAGGCACCTCATGGGCTACAGTCCATGGCTTAGCAAAGAGTTGGACACGACTGAGTGAATAACACTTTCACTTTTCCCTAGACAGCAGCCTTTTCACACTGTTCATGGGGTTCTCAAGGCAAGAATACTGAAGTGGTTTGCCATTCCCTTCTCCAGTGGACCATGTTTCCTCAAAACTCTCCGCCATGATCCATGAGTCTTGCTTGGCCCTACATGGCATGGCTCATAGTTTCATTGAGTTAGACAAGACTGTCATTCATGTGATCAGATGGGTTAGTTTTCTGTGATTGTGGTTTTCATTCTGTCCTCTGATGCAGAAGGATAAGAGACTTATGGAAGCTTCCTGATGGGAGAGACTGACTGAGGGGGAAACTGGGTCTTGTTCTGATGGGTGGGGCCATGCTCAGTAAATCTTCAATCCAATTTTCTGTTGAAGGGCTGAGCTGTGTTCCCTCCCTGTTGTTTGACTTGAGGCCAAACTATGGTGGAGGTAATGAAGATAATGTTGACCTCCTTCAAAAGGTCCCATGCACGCACTGCTGCACCCAGTGCCCCCAACCCTGTAGCAGGCCACTGCCGACCCACACCTCCGCCAGAGGCTCCTGGACACTCATGGGCAAGTCTGGGTGGGGTCAGTTTCTTGTGGGGTCACTGCTCATTTCTCCTGGGTCCTGGTGTGCACAAGGACCACCAAGACTCTTTTATTTGTGCCCTCCAAGACTATTTCCCAGTCCTGTGTAAGTTCTGGTGGCTCTATGGTGGGATCATTGAAAAAGCAAGAGTGTTCCAGAAAAACATCTATTTCTGCTTTATTGACTATGCCAAAGCCTTTGACTGTGTGGATCACAACAAACTATGGAAAATTCTTAAAAAGATGGGAATACCAGACCACCTGACCTGCCTCTTGAGAAATCCGTATGCAGCTCAGAAAGCAACAGTTAGAACTGGACATGAAACAACAGACTGGTTCCAAATAGGAACCAGGAATACATCAAGGCTGTATATTGTCACCCTGTTTATTTAACTTATATGCAGAGTACATCATGAGAAATGCCAGGCTGGATGAAGCACAAGCTGTAATTGAGATTGCTGGGAGAAATATCAATAACTTCAGATGTACAGATGACATCACCCTTATGACAGAAAGCAAAGAAGAACTAAAGAACTTCTTGATGAAAGTGAAAGTGGAGAGTGAAAAAGTTGGCTTAAAACTCAACATTCAAAAAACTAACATCATGGCATCCAGTCCCATCACTTCATGGCAAATAGACGGGGAAGCAATGGAAACAGTGACAGACTTTATCTTGGGGGTTCCAGAATCACTGCAGATGGTGACTGCAGCCATGAAATTAAAAGATGTTTGCTCCTTGGAAGAAAAGTTAAGACCAACCTAGACAGCATATTAAAAAGCAGAGACATTACTTTGCCAACAAAGGTCCATCTATGCAAAGCTATGATTTTTCCAGTAGTCATGGATGGATGTGAAGAGTTGATGCTTTTGAACTGTGGTGTTGGAGAAGACTCTTGAGAGTCCCTGGTACTGCAAGGAAATCAAACCAGTCCATCCTAAAGGATATCAGTCCTGAGTATTCATTGGAAGGACTGATGCTGAAGCTGAAACCTCAATACTTTGGCCACCTGAAGCGAAGAACTGACTCATTTGAAAAGAACCTGATGCTGGGAAAGACTGAAGGCAGGAGGAGAAGGGGACGACAGAGGATGAGATTGTTGGATGGCATCACTGACACGATGGACATGAGTTTGAGTAAGCTCCAGGTGTTGGTGATGGACAGGGAAGCCTGGCACGCTGCAGTCCATGGGGTTGCAAAGAGGTGGACACGACTGAGAGACTGAACTGAACTGAGAAGGCAGCTTAAGACCCCCCATTGGTTTCTACAGCAAGGTCCAGGCTAACCCCCGGGCTAGAGCCAGGACAGGAGCAGAGTGGATGCCCGTGGATGGTGAGGAGGTTTATACCAGGACACCAGCACCTGTGCATGGTTGTTCTTGTTTTATTAGTTTTTTAAAAAGTGAAACTTCACTTCTAAAAAGTCTTTAAGATGATTTACAGAATGAAAATATAAAACATTGAACAATTTTTTAAATGAAAAAGAAATATAAAAAGGAAATTATGAGGAATTCTCTGGTGGTCCAGTGATTAGGTTTTGGTGCTTTCACTGCCAGGGCCCAGGTCCAGTCCCGGTGGGGGAGTAAGATCCTGCAAGCCACAGTGTGAGTTGCTCAGTCTTGTCTGACTCTTTGGGACCCCATGGACCCTGCCATGAAGCAACAGTTAGAACTGGTCATAGAACAACAGACTGGTTCCAAATAGGAAAAGGAGTACGTCAAGGCTGCATATTGTCACCATGTTTATTTAACTTATATGCAGAGTACATCATGAGAAATGCTGGACTGGAAGAAACACAAGTTGGAATCAAGATTGCTGGGAGAAATATCAATAACCTCAGATATGCAGATGACACCACTCTTATGGCAGAAAGTGAAGAGGGGCTAAAAAGCCTCTTGATGAAAGTGAAAGTGGAGAGTGAAAAGGTTGGCTTAAAGCTCAACATTCAGAAAACGAAGATCATGGCATCTGGTCCCATCACTACATGGGAAATAGATGGAGAAACAGTGGAAACTGTCAGAATTTATTTTTCTGGGCTCCAAAATCACTGCAGATGGTGACTGCAGCCATGAAATTAAAAGACACTTACTCCTTGGAAGGAAAGTTATGACCAACCTAGATAGCATATTCAAAAGCAGAGACATCACTTAACCAACAAAGGTTCGCCTAGTCAAGGCTATGGTCTTTCCTGTGGTCATGTATGGATGTGAGAGCTGGACTGTGAAGAAGGCTGAGCGCCGAAGAATTGATGCTTTTGAACTGTGGTGTTGGAGAAGACTCTTGAGAGTCCCTTGGACTGCAAGGAGATCCAACCAGTCCATTCTGAAGGAGATCAATCCTGGGATTTCTTAGAAGGAATGATGCTAAAGCTGAAACTCCAGTATTTTGGCCACCTCATGCGAAGAGTTGACTCATTGGAGAAGACTCTGATGCTGGGAGGGATTGAGGGCAGGAGGAGAAGGGGACGACAGAGGATGAGATGGCTGGATGGCATCAATGACTTGATGGGTGAGTCTGAGTGACCTCCAGGAGCTGGTGATGGACAGGGAGGCCTGGCGTGCTGAGGTTCATGGGGTCGCAAAGAGTCGGACACGACTGAGCGACTGATCTGATCTCTGGACCCTGCTGGGCTCCTCTGTACCTGGGATTCTTCAGGCAAGAATACTGGAGTGGATAGCCATTCCCTTCTTCAGGGGATCTTCCCGACCTGGGTAATCACACCTGGGTCTCCTGCATTACAGACGGATTCTTTACCATCTGCACCATCAGGCAAGGTGCAGGGTGTGGCCAAAAAAAAAAAAGGAAAAAAGAAAGAAAATTGCTAGATAAGTAACTTCATCAAGTTGCCAGAGTACCCTGCTGTGAATCCTAAATTTCTAAGCTTCCTGGCAGTCAGGGCAAAGCAGTCAGTGTTCTTTGTAGTTTGTCTTCGTTGAGTTTCGAGACACCAAAACTTTAAAAATCCCCCTTCGATGCTTAAAGAGCTACCAAACTGTTTGAGCAGATGCTGCAAACCTAAGGTGTGAGCACAACTGCCTCTCAAATCACAAGCGACAACAAAGAATGAAGTCTGACAACTGTGTCTTTAAAACCAACCCTCTCTTATTAAAGTGATCTGAGTGATATTTTTCAGTTCTTGGCAAACAAATGACCCTAGAGTTAACTGACATCCTTGTTGGGCCTGACATCCTTTGTGTTCAATCCAAGAATGTGTCCTTCCCTGTAGGAAGTAAGTGATATTTCAGTGGGTATATTTTTTTTTCTTTTCTAGCAGACCTGACAAATAAGAAGTCCTCCTTTTCCTGTTCAGACAGGCCCATATCAGAGCGTGTGACTGTCAAGACTGATTGGTCTATGAGCAGGAACTCTTGTTTCCCAAACACATCTCTGTGTCATGCTCAAGGCTGTAGCCCTTTCAGCCCAGCTGTCTCAGCGGAAAGACTCTGTTGTCCCTTGGGGCTGTCACCACCCTACACTGGCGTCTGTGCTGTGACCCAGAGGGCAAACCGTTCTGTGCCTTTTCACACACATAAGGACAGAAGAAGGACTTCCTGGGCAGACCAGTGATTAAGACGGAGCTTCCACTATGTAGGGCGTGGATTTGATCCCTAATCCCACGTGCTGTGTGGCATAGCCAAAAAAAATTTTTTTTAATTAAAGAGAAAACAAAAACAAAACAGAAGGGTTTTCCTCCATGTGGAGACACACACAGAGGACTTCACACAGCACTTAGGACCCTAAGGTCTGGTTAACATTTCAGCTCTAGACCTGAAAAGACGGCTTTGAAGCTGAATTTATTTAGTCCTCCCTCACCACACATATGGAGAAGGAAATGGCAACCCACTCCAGTATTCTTGCCTAGAGAATCCTGTGGACAGAGGAGCCTGGTGGGCTGCTGTCTGTGGAGTCGCACAGGGTTGGACATGACTGAAGTGACTTAGCAGCAGCAGCAGCAGCACCACACAAACTGATTCTAACTCAGTACGTTTGCTCTGGGGGACAATTTGTGTTTCTAACAAATTCACCAGGGGAGTCCTATCTCCTGAGTCCACAGGCAGGTCCACTAGTGGTGTTAGACCTGGGAAGCTTTAAGAAATCAGCACGGTAAATCAGTTACATCAGAAAGGGGGAGGCAGGAAGGACTGATTATGCTTTTGCACTTGGGTGCAGCAGAGGCTGAGAATCCCCCACTGTAGAGGTGTCTTAAGCAAGAGGAACGGGTTGAACAGAGGCCCAGAGGAGAGACAAAGTAGAGATGTCTGAAGAATCCATCATCTAAGTCCATAGGTATGGCTGAATGCAGATGCATTGTGGGAGCTGTACTTTAACTCATAAGAACCAGTGTGCTACACACAGGACAAAAATTCTATTGTTACCTAAATTATTACTAGGAATCTTATGACCCACTCGCTTGTGGAGCACAGTGTCTCCATTTTTATCTAAGGGAAGCCTGTCTGGGACATAAGTAAGTCCATCAAGAGTGAGGTTTCCCATTGAGGTTAAACATCTCTGTCAGTCTGGCTCTCATTTTGAGAATTAGAAGCCAGAAGGTAGAATGTGCAACATCATACAGAGTATTTCTATGACGTGACTAGCTTGTATCAGCTTATTTTCCAATATATCCTTTGCAATAAAATATGAATCAATCACTATGCACCTGAGACTATTCTGCAGTCACCTGGCAAAGAGAATCACATATTATAAAGAATCAGTTTAAAACGACAGTTTTTTTTTTTAATTTTATTTTATTTAACTTTACAATATTGTATTGGTTTTGCCATATATCAAAATGAATCTGCTACAGGTATACATGTGTTCCCCATCCTGAACCCTCCTCCCTTCCCATACCATCCCTCTGGGTCGTCCCGGTGCACCAGCCCCAGGCATCTGGTATCAGGCATCGAACCTGGACTGGCAACTCGTAAAACGACAGTTTTCTTGTCTATCACTGTTTTAGTCCATTCGGGCTGTTATAACAAAAATACCATAGATTGGGTGGCTTAAGCAACAAACATTTATTTCTTACAATTCTGGATGCTGGGAAGTTGAAGATCAAGGCACCAGTAGATACAGTGTTTGGTGACGGATGGGGACACTAATCCCATACATGAGGGCACCACCCTCACAATCTAATCACCCCAAAGATTCCACCTCCACATACACTGAGAATTAGGCTTCAGCATAAGAACTTGTGGCCAACACAAATATTGTCTACAACAGAAACTTTCCTATTTTTGAATAATCCTAGAATCTTGAGAATATTGGTCATGTGCACTCAATTATTTGGGGCTTCCCTGGTGGCTCGGCAGTAAAGAATCCTCCTGCAATGTAAGAGACTCAGCTTTGATCCCTGAGTTGGGAAGATCCCCTGGAGAAGGAAGTGGCAAACCACTCTAGAAGTCTTGCCTGGAAAATCCCATGGACAAAGGAGCCTGGTGGGTTACAAGGAAGGAGTCAGACACGACCAAAATGACTTAGCACAAATGCATGCACACTGAGCTACTCTCCCACCAGGGCTTCAAGTCTGACAGCTCATATCTTACCCAGCAAAAAGACAGTGCCAGTTTGTGGCACAGCCCAATCCTAAAACTTTGGTCTGTAAACAGACTATGTTAATGAACCTACACTACAATGAACCTCTTGTAAGTCATATTTGGGATTTTCTCTGGCTATTTTCTATAAGAATGAGTTCTGAACTTTAAGGGTGAAACCACAGATCCTGAATTTTCTGGGACAATTTAGATGTGAGAGATTTTGTCTCCAGATGTTAATATCGATGGATATACAAATCAGAACAAAAGAAAAAGTTCTTTGTAAGACCAAACACCTCATACTTGCTTCCAAAGCAAACTGCTCTACCCCTCATCAAATCGCTGCCACTCCTCCCCCCTCACCCAGAAGTCTATGCAGATTTTTCTACAGCCGGTAATTTGCAGATCTCACTGACGTCCAGAGTCATCCTCCTTGCTTTTAAAAGAGCTCTCAAACCTGTAGGTCACATGGATATATGTGTATGTAAATATCAGAGATTGCATGGGCTTTCCATGGCCCTGGAAACTCAATTATTTTGAGCTATCCTTTCTGTTTTTGCCTCCTCCCCATTCCAATCCCTACCTGTGAAAGTCCAAAGGAGCTGGATTTCTACTAATTCTCAGGTAGGAGCTTAAAGTTTGTGGTCTTTTTAGGTCTTTGGAATCCTGCTACACGACGTTTAGTAATATTCTGTATCATGTTGAATTGGCCTCAAACTCAGTCCCTCTTTCCATTTCTATACAGACACATACACATACACACACAATCCAAAAGGCTTCATAAATTCAGGATATGGGGTGCAAGGAGACAGATCAGATCAGATCAGTTGTTCAGTCGTGTCCGACTCTTTGCGACCCCATGAACTGCAGCACGCCAGGCCTCCCTATTCATCACCAGCTCTCAGAGGTCACTCAGACTCACATTCATCGAGTCAGTGATGCCATCCAGCCATCTCATCCTCTGTCATCCCCTTCTCCTCCTGCCCTCAATCCCTCCCAGCATCAGAGTCTTCTCCAATGAGTCAACTCTTCGCATGAGGTGGCCAAAATACTGGAGTTTCAGCTTTAGCATCATTCCTTCCAAAGAAATTCCAGGGCTGATCTCCTTCAGAATGGACTGGTTGGATCTCCTTGCAGTCCAAAGGACTCTCAAGAGTCTTCTCCAACACCACAGTTCAAAAGCATCAATTCTTTGGCACTCAGCCTTCTTCACAGTCCAGCTCTCACATCCATACATGACCACAGGAAAAACCATAGCCTTGACTAGGCGAACCTTTGTTGGCAAAGTAATGTCTCTGCTTTTGAATATGCTATCTAGGTTGGTCATAACTTTCCTTTCAAGGAGGAAGCATCTTTTAATTTCATGGCTACAGTTACCATCTGCAGTGATTTTGGAGCCCAGAAAAATAAAGTCTGACACTGTTTCCACTGTTTCTCCATCTATTTCCCATGTAGTGATGGGACCAGATGCCATGATCTTCGTTTTCTGAATGTTGAGCTTTAAGCCAACCTTTTCACTCTCCACTTTCACTTTCATCAAGAGGCTTTTTAGTTCCTCTTCACTTTCTGCCATAAGGAGACAGAGTGACTGTCAAAAGCATACATACACACAATATACACAAATCCATGCAGCGTTTAGATCCGGCAGGATTCTGAGTGCATCTTTCAGCCACAGAAGTCTGGGACCAGTTTCACTGCACTGACTTTCTGCAGTTCCCCATATCTTGCCCATGCTCCTCTCTCTGGTCACAAATGGGACAACCTGAGCATCAACTGCAATGGATTAAAATGCATCAAATGCGTAAAATCCAGAAGTTCATCATGATACTCGACACTTCATGCTCTAGACCCAGCACTCATAGAGCCTCTGCAGTGATGGAGCATCTGTATCTGAGCTGAAATCTTCCCAAAGGCACCCACAGCACTGGTTTCTCTGTCCTCCCAGGTCTCCTCCTAAATGGGTCCTTTCCTATCACCCTGTTTAAAATCACATATTCCCATGCCCACCCTACCTGCAGGCAGCCCTCTCTCTACCTCTTCTCACCATCTAACCTATAACAATCAACAAAATGCATGAGTAAAATGTCTTCTTCCCATCTCCCAACTAAGAGGGTAGGGATTTCTTTGTTCTTGTCTCTTTTATTCTTTTTGATATTTCCAGACTCAGAAATATCTAGAAATATCTAGTCTATAGAAGGCACTCAGTCAATATTAGTGGGATGGATGAATGACAACTGAAGCTATTTCTCCCCTCTTCTGTAATAATCTCTCACTATTCGCATTTCTTTGCTAAAAAGTTGCTGCAGTTGCTTGTGTTTTCCTGTTAGATTAGCTACAGAGGAATTGAAGTCAAAAGGGCCTGGGGTCACTCTGGATGGAAAAAGGATATTTCCTGCAGGACTCAAGGTGGCAGTAGGGTAAAATCTCTAATTTAGGGATTCCCCTGGTGGTTCAGTGGCTAAGATTACATGCTTCCAATCCTGGGGACCTGGGTTCAATCCCTGGTCAGGGAATTATCTCCCACATGCTGCAACCAAAACCCACCACAGCGAAATAAAATATATTTTTAAAAATTCTCTAATTCAGAGTAAAAGATGGTGAATGAGAATGTTAACCAGTCCCCTGAAACTCTCAGAAATATGGGGGATTGTGTGGATACTAAACTCCACCCATAGTAGGATGAGATGGGGGTTATAGTACTTTTAGACAAATTTTAAGATGACTGAACACAGGAAGCAGGAAGATTTGGAATTTGAGGTTACACAAAAAGGACGACACACCCTGGTAACCCAGAGCTGATGCTCTGAGAATTCACAGGTTGATAGCAAAGGCTTGAAGGCATGAGGTGGAAAGCAAATTTGTCCATGTATCCAGAATGTTACTAAGTGCTTTGTGGAGGAATCCACCTGAAATCTGCCTCCATTTACACATGAAGACACTGAGATGCAGAATCGCGTGTCTTGAGCAAGTTCATAGCCAAGCCTATGACACGTGGCTGAACTGGGTACACACCATAGCTTTGTACTCCATCAAGGGTCTGCTCAGAGGCTCTTCAGGGTTGGCTCATGTACCGCATGTGTATAACCCATACTTTCCTGTCCAGTTTATCACTAAGTGTCAATAAGATTGAAACAGAAAGTGGAGCAGAGTTCAATATCGACAAAGAGCTGTCTTGTCCGGGAGATCATTCAGCCCAGAACTTAAATCCCAGTGCTGTCAGGGCCCAGGTCCACGGCCTTGGAGAAGCTCATCCAGTCTCAGTTTTCTTGTCTGTCAAAGACAGAGGACAATACCTACTCCGTAGCCTGCTACAGGGATGACATTTCAGAGAAAACGTTCAGCAGAGTCCTGTAACATAGTAAGTCCTTGATAATTGGTACCTTCACATTTTTGCAATAGCAGAAGTTTTGAATTTTTGTTTCTTGCACAAAGGCTTAAAATAGTTTAGTTACAACATCTTAGATTAGTTATTAAATCTAGCAGCTTTTTAACCAGTTGGACAGGTTACTTCGTGTTGTTCATTTCTTCTGCATTAGTCATGAAGACTGGAGGCCAAAGCATTCATTGTTTTCCCCGAACATTTCTCAAAGTAAAATTGCAAACTTGAAGCCAAATTGAAAGACTTGGATGATGATCACCCCCATATTACTCACTGCCCAGCTCCTACTGTTAACATCCTCCTGGACTTACTTTATCATCAATCTACTCACTCTCCAACCCTCACCCAGGCTGACCCAGCCATCTCCTTTTTATGCATTTCAAAGTAAGTTGCAGGCATTCACATTCGGATACTTCAGCATACCTATCTCAGAGTTTAATGCTTGTTTACATGTTTTAATCCCTGAATTTTGACCTAACAGGTACATTGGAGATCATTCAGTCTTATTACCTTCATTCCATAGATGTGGAAACTGAGCCAGTTCATGTGTTTTCTAGAAACGGCATTAGCTTTGAGAGGGATGATCCCCCAACAATATTCAGAGCCAAGTTTTAGCATTTTCTCCATTTCATTTTTTAGATGTTTGTGCTTTTTTTTCTTTTTCAAGACTAATTTTTTTCAGAGCATGTCTTACTATAAAATTGATGCACCAATTGTCTTAGCGAGTCCTGAGCCAGGTGACCACACTTTTCCCTAAATCCTGTAGTTCCTCCGAATGGAACCAACAAAGGGAACCACCACGGAGCTTCCAGAGCAGTGCGCCTGAGCCCTTGGAGTGATGGAGTTGAGGTGTGTGGAGAGCAAGGGGTAGGGGGCTTCTGGGGTTCCCAGGCAGGCCCTTCAGCCTTGAGATGCCACGTACATAGTACAAATGTGACCACTTTCCACGTCTTCCGTGTTGAGAAAGGATTGGGAAGTAGGGCCCCACTCAGTAAATTGACGGTCTTCCCTGATGGCTCAACTGGTAAAGAATCTGCCTGCAATGCAGGAGACCCCGGTTCGTATTCTTGGGTCAGGAAGATCCGCTGGATAAGTGATAGGCTGCCCATTCCACTATTCCAGCCTGGAGAATTCCATGGACTATGTAGTCCATGAGGTCACAAAAAGTTGGACACAACTGAGCGACTTTCACTTTCACTCCATGAAAGCAACATATCAACCATAAACAGATTCCAGTTACCTCCTCTTGACTGTACTACTTTTGTGAACGACAATCTTAAATCTCCAGAGAAGGCTGTGAATAGCTAGTTTGTATGCCACCTAGTCTATACTGGGGTCTACTTATTTTTGTCTGTGCTGGGTCTTTGCTGCTGCAAGGGCTTTTCTCTAGTTGCAGTGAGCAGGGGCTACTCTAGTTGCAATGCATGGGCTTATTGCAGTGGCTTCTCTTGTTGCAGAGCATGGGCTTTATGGCACGAGGGCTCAGTGGTTGCCGCTCCTGGGCTCCAGAGCACAGGCTTGGTAGTTGGCGTGAACGGGCTTAGTTGCTGCACCACATGTGGGATCTTCTCAAATCAGGGATTGAACCAGTGTCTCCTGCACTAGCAGATAGATTCTTTACCACTGAGCCACCAGGAAAGCCCCTACGTTGGGGTTTAAACAGAAGGTAAATTACACACCAGCCTTGATTGCAGAGAGAGCCCGAGCGTTCTTTACCAAACTTCTGGGAGTGGGAGGGTGGGAGGTTAGGATTGATACAGTTTGGGTTTTTTGGGGGGTGTAATGGGGTTGTTTGTTTTGTGTTTTTGGCCACACTGCATGACTCCTGGAATCTCAGTTCCCCAAACAGGGGTCGAAGCCAGGCCTGGCAGTGCCAGAGAATTTCAGAACTGATACAGCTAGGTGGATTGTAGATGACAGAGTACTGCTAGCCCCCCACCCCTCCCCAAGAACACGGGTTTCTATCTGAGACCTGACAGGCCTCCCGGCCTCAGCCTCAGATCAGATCAGATCAGATCAGTCGCTCAGTCGTGTCCGACTCTTTGCGACCCCATGAACCGCGCCTAGCAGAGCTGAAAGCCACGGGCTGTGGGGTGGGGGTGGGGGAGCAGCTGTCTCGGTCCAGTTCTTAATCTCACAGTGTGGGCCTCCTTAGGAGTTTCTCCCGCACTGGCCTGCAGCAGCTTTGTGTGTGAACACACACAATGAACACACTTCAATGACCGTTGGCAGTGACGACAGGGACCAAAAAGCAACCCAGAGTTCCTTTTCCTTCTGTTTTCACCCCAACCTTCAGAAACCCGATGGGGCCTGGCTTCTCCTCCCTCTCCCTCGCCTGGCCTTCATTCCAGAGGCCGGAGGCTTGGAACCCGGATCATTTACCAGCAAGAAGGTAAGTCTGGGGTGGGAAGTACCGATGCCGAGCCAGGGCGGTTCGGAGGTGGATAACGTGAGGTCTTCAGGGTTCCACGCTCTGGAGGGTCCTGTGCTGGGTGTAACACTCTGCTAGCACCCTCTTACAGGTCTTAATCATTGTACCCTTGAATATGTGCTTTGTAAGTGAAGTCCGGGTGTGGACTTGCGTTGAGCAGAGCAGGGACGCGCATCATGTGTGTGCATGCGTGCGTGTCTGCAGCGATTTCTGGCAGCCTCATCCTCGGGTTGTGGTACCCACGCCCATGACCACAGGGTTCCAGTGGACTCGTGATACCTGGGGCATCAGTGAGGCTCAAAGTGGGTACCAGGGAAGCTAGTAGACCTACAACCCAGTCATCAAAGGAGCTGATGGGGTGGAGAAGCTGTGCTTTCCTAGAGAAAGAAAGCAGTGACATTCTAAGAAACACACACAAGGGATCCCATCACATTTATTCCCGCCCTCATAACTTCCCTGCGTTACCAACTACTTATGCCAACAAGGACGACAGAAACGGAAAGAGGGCAGCCATGGGTCCTCCTCCCTCCCAACCCTCCCTACTCAACTGAGGATGGAAAATGCTGGTAGGATGTGAGCATATTGAGTGAAAAAAATTAAGTTTACTTTCATGTATTGTTCCCATTGTTCTAGGAAGAACACATACATATATTTTGTTATGTGCAGGTACAAGCTTTGAAATAGAAAGTGTGTCCTTTGGGTGATTTTGTACGTGTTACATGCCATTGTATTTTAAACTGGCATTGCACAATATAAAGATGGATGGTAAAAATTCATGCTGTTAAGTCAAAATGATAGCCTTTCCTGAAAATTATAGAAAACATCATCACAAGTAGACAGAAAGGAAAAAGCTTTACATCTTTTACATCTTTGTACCTCTAGTGACATTTTTTTCCTGTTTTTTTGAAGTGGCCTCATGCTTGTATATTCTGCACCAAGCACTGCACATTACAGAGCCAGCCCAGAATTTGAATTATGGAGCCGAGACATCTGTATTTGAAACCCTCCTGCTGGAAGATTCTGATGTGGCCAGAATCTAGATGCTGGGTTCTATTTCAAAGGCTTCCCAGGGTTCTCTTCCTCCATCCACCCTGCCCCTCTCCCCTTGGGCCAGTAAACTCCTGAACACAAGATTCTCCAAGCACGGAAGTCATCTCCTTGCATAGCCGCGGATCTCTCAAAAAGGACTTAAACTATTCTTCAGATGTCCTCAATGTTAAGCATACGATTGCCCAGCTACTCTGTAAAGGCTGCCCAATTTTAAATGCACTCCATCCTGACTTCAGAGGCTACACATTTTTCTTCCTTGGAGTCATAAGGTTCTTTCCTATCGGGTTTCCAGATGCCCCTCTGATTTCTACATTTACAATTACAGTCATTTTCCTAATCAACTCCTAATCAGCTCCAGGTTTTCCCGGAGCCCTGTTTGTCCTCAAGAAATCCCAGAGGCCCCTGAGCTGCTCCCCTGTTCTGTGTCCAATGAAGACCACCACACCTGGTCTTGGCAGGACCGACTGGCACTCCGCAGCCAAGAGGCCACGGGGCACCCCCTTCCACCTCCATCTCCATCTTCTGGAACCAGCCCATCTTCCCCTCTTCTTCCCTTCCCCCACCCTGTATCCCCCTCATCAATCCCCATTACTTCTTGCAGTGAAACACCAAGGGATGCTCCAATTTAATATTTCAACATACACTCCTCTCTTGTCTGGACTGAAGCATCACCCCTAAAATTTAGTCACACTTTTGATACTTTTGCCCAAAGAAAGGGATCATTTCATCATTTTGAGATCCCTATATTTTTAAAACTTTGTTAGTCAAATATAGTTGCTTTACAATGTTGTGTTTGTTTCTACCAGACAGTGAAATGAATCAGCTATACCTACACATACATCCCCTGTTTTTTATTTCCTTCTCACTTAGGTCACCACAGAGCACTGAGTGCAGTTCCCTGTCCTATACCATAGGTTCTTATTAGTTATGGATTTTATACATGTGCTTAGTAGCTCACTTGTGTCAGACTCTTTGTGACCCTGTAGACTGTAGGCTGCCTGTCCATGGGATTCTCCAGGCAAGAATACTGGAGTGGGTTGCCATTTCCCTACTCCAGGGGATCTTCCCACCCTAGGGAATCAAATCCACGTCTCTTAAGTCTCCTGCGTTGGCAGGCACATTCTTTACTGCCTGGGAAGTCCTATCTTATACATAGTAGTGTATCTACGTCAATCCCAACCTTCCAGTTCATCCCACCTCTGGAGAACCCCTATATTTTAAACTTTTTACTTGCATTCTGTCACACAGTAGACTTTTTACTTAGACTTACG
This sequence comes from Tragelaphus eurycerus, assembly GCA_935064755.1. Lineage (NCBI taxonomy): Eukaryota > Metazoa > Chordata > Mammalia > Artiodactyla > Bovidae > Tragelaphus > Tragelaphus eurycerus. Next base: position 26,373,871 of record CAKXYN010000023.1, read on the forward strand.
ATGACCCATCTTTGGGGGGACTTTCAAGCAACCTACACTGTTATCAGATCTGTATGTATCAGTACTCATGTCCTTAGAAAGTTGGAGTTTTCAGAGGTGAAGAGAAAGATCATCTAGCCCAACCTTTTAGCTTTACTGGTGAGAAAACCAGCATGGAGAAGTTGGTATCATGCTGGCCTAGTATCATTCTTAGTTCTTCTAAAGTACAGCTCAACGCTTTTCCTTCTGCACCAGGTGGCACCTTCAGTTGTAAAGCTGTTACCAAACTGGATTTCTTTTCCCCAACGCCCAGCGAGCCAAATGCTGAGACCCCAAGCTCTGCAGCAGAGACGAGGTTTATGTGCAAGGCAGCCTAAGGTAGAAATGAAAGGAGAAAGTCTCAGATGCACCTCCCGTAAGGAAGGGGTTGAGGTATTTATAGAATGAGCTGGCGTCCTCAAGCGCAGGTACATGGGGCTCTCGGGGAAAGGTGATGAAAAGGAAGTGCGACCTCTGCAAGTTCAAAAAAGAAGCGCTTGGCAAGGTCTGAGGGTGGAGTTTCCAGCCCTCTAACTGTCAAAAGGTCACTGAGTGACACTCACACAAGCCCAGGTGGAGGATGGGTAGTCCTTCCCAGTCTTTACCAGCCCAGCTCCAGCTAGACACAGCTGATCCGGGTTCCTGGAGAATGTCTTGTTATTTAGACTCCATGCTGCTTAGAGGGAGAAAGCAATGGCATCCCACTCCAGTACTCTTGCCTGGAAAATCCCATGGGTGGAGGAGCCTGGTGGGCTGCAGTCCATGGGGTCACTAACAGTCGGACATGACTGAGTGACTTCCCTTTCACTTTTCACTTTCATGCACTGGAGAAGGCAATGGCACCTCTCTCCAGTACTCTTGCCTGGAAAATCCCATGGGCGGAGGAGCCTGGTGGGCTGCCGTTTATGGAGTTGAACAGAGTCGGACACAACTGAAGCAACACAGCAGCAGCTGCTTAGAGGACAAACAGGCTTTTTGCAGCAACAGTTGAACCGATCTTGATTAACGAAGGCAGGTTACAGGTGAAATGGATTGAACCAGTGGTTACCCACAGTTTCTCAGTCAATCCCTCTGTGTCCATAGGAGATGGGTTTCAGGGTCCATGGATGCACAAGTCTCATATAAAGTGGCCCCTTAATACACTGAATACAGTCAGTGTCCAGTGTCCTGGGGTTCGCACCTGCAGATTCAGAGAGCCAACTGTGTATCCATTCCACAGAAGGCAGAAAGTTCCTGGGTTCGTTAAAGCATCCACAAGCAAGGAGGATACAGCACTCAGTTCCTTGGAGACAGAAGCTACTATACAGGGGACCCTTCCGGACCTTGCCCAAGGTACGTCTTCATCTGGCTGCTGTATCTTTTAAGTCTCCTTTATAACAAATTGGTAAAGGAATTTTTTAAAAGGTAAAGAAAGACCAAAAAAAGGGCAAAGAATGAAGGAAGGGAAGAGTTGAAGGAGAGAAATTGTTCTTCAGTAACGAGGGAAGGAAATAAAGGCAAAACATCCAAGAACAGACAAGGGAGATTGTCTTCAACCAGTTCTTATTTCTGGTAAAAACTCTCTTATGTGATAAATATTCTCTGGAGTGTAAAACTGAGAGATGAAGAAACTGAGGCTTGGAGAAGTAAATAACTTAAAAATGTTAAGAGACAAATTCAGTTTTCTTATCTCACTGATCCCCCAAAGTCCTTCTACCTCCAAGAAGAAATAAAAAAATTTCCAGTCATAATAAATTTAACATCTTTCAGAAGAACAGGAAAAAATATCACCAAAGGGACTTCCCTGGTAATCCAGTGGTCAAGACTCCACACTTCCAATGTAAGGAGTTTGGGTTCAATCTCTGGTTGGGGAACTATGATTCCACATGCCAAGTAGAGTGGCTGAAAAATAAAAAATATTTCTAATTTTAAAAATATATCACCAGAGGCATATACGGATGTGAGAGTTGGACCATAAAGAAGGCTGCGTGCTGAAGAAGGGATGGTTTCAAACTGTGGTGCAGGAGAAGACTCTTGAAAGTCCCTTGGCTTTCAAGGAGATCAAACCAGTCAATCCTAAAGGAAACCAACCCTGAATATTCATTGGAAGGATTGATGCTAAAGCTGAAGCTCCAATACTTTGGCCACCTGAAGTAAAGAGCCAACTCATTGGAAAAGACCCTGATGCTGGGAAGGATTGAGGGCAGGAGGAGAAGGGGATGACAGAGGATGAGATGGCTGGATGGCATCACCGACTCAATGGACGTGAGTTTGAGCTAACTCCAGGAGATAGTGAAGAACAGGAGGCCTGGCGAGTTACAGTCCACGGGGTTGCAGAGTCAGACACGACTGAGTGACTGAACAACAAAAGGCAAAATGAGATCTCTTCGGAGGAGTCCTCTTAAGTGAGCCCGGAACTTGGAGGAGAGAGCAAGTCACAGGCTCTGGATGGTCAACCTTTTAATAACTAAAGTGTCAGTTGTTCAGTCGTGCCCAAGCTCTTTGCGACCCCATGGACTGTAGCCCACCAGGCTCCATGTCCATAGGATTTTCCCGGCAAGAATATTAGAGTGGGTTGTCAGTCGCTTCTCCAGGGGATCTTCCCAATCCAGGGATGGAACCCAAGTCTCGTGCATTGCAGGCAGATTCTTTACCATCTGAGCTACCAGGGAAGCCTTTAGTAACTAAGAAGCAATGTTCGTTTGAACTTTGCAGGAACGATGCCAGTGGTAAAAACTGAAATAGCTAGTTTGAGAAAGACGATGATTACCTAATCTTGAGCATAATGGCCACCACCATCTCCAACCTACTACCCGTTTCTGAAGTCCTCGTACCCTTTTTTTTTGGTAGACCATCTTCAGAGAAAAAGCAGTGGACACAGCTGTAGGGGCGGGGAGGGGCGGGTGTGGCGGTGGGGGTAGGGGGAGACCTGAACCGCTGCTGTCAGTGAAGGCAGGCTGGAGGTGGGGAGAACAGGCAAGGCCAGGCCTGGCAGGACAAGATCAAAGGCTGAAAGTGCATTTGGAACATTTACCTGCCAGGTGGCTGTGTCAGGCAGGACTCTGCACCTGGCCAGGTAATGGTGGGTGTGTGGAGCTAGATTCATTCTGTCTAAGGTGCAACGACATTTGTAGATCAATCCGCTTTGCTTTAAAACTTTTAAGGCATTTTTTCCTTCATTATTTCATTTAATCCTCTCAGAACTTTGAGATTTAGGGTTCATTTCTACCAAATTTAGAGAAGCAGCAGCCAGGCTTGGAGAGGACAAATAACTTGCTTGAGGCTATATAAATTTAGGTCTTTTTCACCTATGCCCCCAGTTCTAAAATACCTCCCAGAACAATATAAAAAATAAAGCCTTTTTTCTTCTTCTTTTTTTGGTTGTGCCATTCACCTTGTGGGATCTCAGACTTACAGGATCTCAGTTCCCTGACCAGGGATTGAACTCAGGGCAACAGCACTGAAAGCTCAGAATCCTTACCACTAAGCCACCAGGGAACCTCCTAAAGCATTTTTTTAAATCCAAATACAGATGCATGAAATCCTGGAAGCCAACATTGGATGAGCCTTGAAAGAGAAATAATAAAACTCAAGGACTAGTTCAGTTCAGTCGCTCAGTCGTGTCCGACTCTTTGTGACCCCATGAATTGCAGCACGCCAGGCCTCCCTGTGGAGAAGGCAATAGCACCCCACTCCAGTACTCTTGCCTGGAAATCCCATGGATGGAGGAGCCTGGTAGGCTGCAGTCCATGGGGTCACAAAGAGTCGGACACGACTAAGCGACTTCATTTTCACTTTTCACCTTCATGCATTGGAGGAGGAAATGGCAACCCACTCCAGTGTTCTTGCCTGGAGAATCCCGGGATGGGGGAGCCTGGTGGGCTGCTGTCTATGGGGTTGCACAGAGTCGGACACGACTGAATCAACTTAGCAGCAGCAGGCCTCCCTATCCATCACCATCTCCTGGAGTTCACTCAAACTCACGTCCATCGAGTCGGTGATGCCATCCAGCCATCTCATCCTCTGTCGTCCCCTTCTCCTCTTGCCCTCAATCCCTCCCAGCATCAGGGTCTTTTCCAATGAGTCAACTCTTCACATAGGGTGGCCAAGTACTGGAGTCTCAGCTTTAGCATCAGTCCTTCCAATGAACACCCAGGGCTGATCTCCTTCAGAATGTACTGGTTGGATCTCCTTGCACTCCAAGGGACTCTCAAGAGTCTTCTCCAACACCACAGTTCAAAAGCATCAATTCTTCAGTGCTCAGCTTTCTTCACAGTCCAACTCTCACAGCCATACATGACCATTGGAAAAACCATAGCCTTGACTAGCATTGACTTGTAATTAACTGTAGAATTTAATTAAAAATTATTTAAAAGACTCAATATTATCTAACCTATCACCCTTAAATATAACTGCATCTTGGCTCTGGAAAAAATGAATAAGAAATTGGTTATAATGATTTTCTCAAGGAAAGGGAACTGGGTGGTTGAGGAATAGAGGAGAGGGGGCTTCCCTGGTGGCTCAGATGGTAAAGAATCATCCTGCAATGCAGGAGAACTGGGTTTAATCCCTGGAAGATCCTTTGGAGAAGGGAATGGCTACGGACCCCAGTATTCTTGCCTGGAAAAATCCATGGACAGAGGAGCCTGGCAGGCTACAGCCCATGGAGTCTCAAATAGACACGACTAACACTTTCACACTTTGAATAGCTTAGTAACTCATTTGTCCTTTTTGCTTTTTTGTTCCAGGAACATTTATATCCTTTTGGAAATATTAAATGAAATTAAAGCATTGACTGAAAATGCTGGAAAAAATATAACTGTCTTGATAAGGAACACTGCTGTATGTTTGTAACTCAGAATTTCCAATCCACTGCCAGAGTCCCAATTAACTCACCCACATTTGTTATCTGAGGACCGTCATCATGGATGTAATATACGGTGCTTAGTAGCTACTGTACTTTCAAGAGTTCCCTTAAACTGAAGTTTCTCCGGTCTACAGAGCATCAGGCCTGCATACATTAATTTACATACCTGCATGCATGTCCTTGCAAGTGAGCTTAAGAGCCCTGATCCTCCACTGGCAGAGATTTGAGTTACAAAGAGGAACACCCCTAGCCCCATTCACCCGTCTGTTAACATTGTGACACCAAGTATTATTGTGGAAAACGCCCTCCAGGTGAAGAAAACGTGCTGTTGCGTGAACACAGTGGGCAGACGGAGGAACAGGAAGGCTGAGATTAGAGTCTGCTTTATGGTTCTTTTGATGTTTTCTGAGCTAACTGTGGAAGCCAGTGAGGTTCTGAGAGAGCGATTAAAGGTGCCTCTGCAGGTTCAGGTTAACAGGGAGCTGGAGAATCAGGACTGCATCTGCCTTCGAACAGCAACACATCCCACCAAGGAGAGTTAATCTTTTAGTCAAATTTGGAGGTGGTGGTCCTTTTAGAAAATGTACATGGGCTAAATGTATTCCTGCTACTTCTTAGGCCTCTGAAGGGAAAATAATGCTCTGCTTTATATTCTTCCCATAGAAGTATTTATTTTAAAGCAGATCTTTGCCACATGGTGTATACCACTCAAGACGTCTGGCTTTAACAACTACACAGCCTGGTTTCACAAAGGTAGATGTTTGGGGATTTGGAAGAGAGGGGTGGAAAGGCACTGTCATAAATCTCTAACTGCCTTTTAAAACTTCAAGTGTTAGGAATTCCCTGGAGGTCCAGTGGTTAAGACTCTGAGCTTTCACTCCTGAGGACCTGGGTTCAATCCCTGGTATAGGAACTAAGATGCCACAAGCTGTGCACTGTGGCCAAAAAGGAAAAAAAAGAAAAGAAAAAACTGTGCTTATGATGAAGGTGTAGCTTTGTCCCAGAGCAGTTTACTTGGGGAAATATAGCTTAAAAGACACATTTTTTTTTTTTTAAGAGGAAATTGAAAATAGGGCAGAGTAACTGAAGCCACTAGAACAAGTCTAAAGATTCTCACAGTCAAAATAAAAAGTAGAAATGTATTCAACAAGGTAGTGGGCCAAGGTCACAGGCTCAGAAAGTTGATACTTAGAAAGGGAAACAAAATGCACTGGATAGAAGATCAAGTGTTAAGACTTACACAGAGAAACTACAAAACAGATTTCTTGGCCTTGGAGAGTTCATTATTTCAGGCCCTGGCTCGTCATACAGGTTAGGAAATCAGGAGGATGTGTCAAATCCTGCAAGTCTCCCAGAGAAGCAGACGCAGCCAAGAGGAAATGGAGTGGGGAGGGGAGGAGGTGTTGGAGAGCAGAAACCTAAGTGCAGGTACTTGAAAGAGAAAACTTGTATATGATTGTCTGCCAAAGCCGTCCTCAAATCTTTACTGAACAGCCTGATAAAAGCAGGACGGTTCCCAGTTGTTTTTATTTTAGACATATTGTATGGAAAGTGTGAACTTGCAACTTCCCTGGTGGTCCAGTGGCTTAGAATCTAAGCTCCCAATGCAGGGGGCCTGAGTTCGATCCCTGGTCAGAGAACTAGATCCCACATGCCACAAGGAAGACTGAAGATCCTGCATGCCACAGGTAAGACCCAGTGCAGCCAAAAAAGTAAATACATATTTTTTTTTTAGTGTGAACTTGCAGAATCTCCTAGGGAACATGGCTTTATTATGGCTGGTTATGCAGAGTACATCATGAGAAATGCTGGACTGGAAGAAACACAAGTTGGAATCAAGATTGCCGGGAGAAATATCAATAACCTCAGATATGCAGATGACACCACTCTTATGGCAGAAAGTGAAGAGGGGCTAAAAAGCCTCTTGATGAAGGTGAAAGTGGAAAGTGAAAAGGTTGGCTTAAAGCTCAACATTCAGAAAACGAAGATCATGGCATCTGGTCCCATCACTGCATGGGAAATAGATGGGGAAACAGTGGAAACAGTGTCAGACTTTGTTTTTCTGGGCTCCAAAATCACTGCAGATGGTGACTGCAGCCATGAAATTAAAAGACGCTTACTCCTTGGAAGGAAAGTTATGACCAACCTAGATAGCATATTCAAAAGCAGAGACATTACTTTGCCAACAAAGGTTCGCCTAGTCAAGGCTATGGTCTTTCCTGTGGTCATGTATGGATGTGAGAGCTGGACTGTGAAGAAGGCTGAGCGCCGAAGAATTGATGCTTTTGAACTGTGGTGTTGGAGAAGACTCTTGAGAGTCCCTTGGACTGCAAGAAGATCCAACCAGTCCATTCTGAAGGAGATCAATCCTGGAATTTCTTTAGAAGGAATGATGCTAAAGCTGAAACTCCAGTATTTTGGCCACCTCATGCGAAGAGCTGACTCATTGGAGAAGACTCTGATGCTGGGAGGGATTGAGGGCAGAAGGAGAAGGGGACGACAGAGGATGAGATGGCTGGATGGCATCACTGACTCAATGGATGCGAGTCTGGGTGACCTCCGGGAGCTGGTGATGGACAGGGAGGCCTGGCGTGCTGTGGTTCATGGGGTCGCAAAGAGTCGGACACGACTGAGCGACTGATCTGATCTGATCTGATCTGATCCACACACAAACTGAACTCAGATGAGTCTAGTTCCTCATCTACACAGTGGGAATAATATCTCTCATCTGGGCTGTGAGGACTAAATGAGATATACACCCAAAGTGTTCAAGAGCTATTTGATAATAATATAACAAAATGTTCAATAAATATTATATCTTTTCTTTTCCAAATCAGTCTAACAATTTTCATTTCAATACTAGATTTATATGCTATGATATGCTAAGTCACTTCAGTCGTGTCCGACTCTGTGTGACCCCATAGACGGCAGCCCACCAGGCTCCCCCGTCCCTGGGATTCTCCAGGCAAGAACATTGGAGTGGGTTGCCATTTCCTTCTCCAATGCATGAAAGTGAAAAGTGAAAGTGAAGTCGCTCAGTCATGTCCGACTCTTAGCGACCCCACGGACTGCAGCCCACCAGGCTCCTCCGTCCGTGGGGTTTTCCAGGCAAGAGTACTGGAATGGGGTGCCATTGCCTTTATGCTATGCTATGCTAAGTCACTTCAGTCGTGTCTGACTCTGTGTGACCCCATAGACGGCAGCCCACCAGGCTCCCCCATCCCTGGGATTCTCCAGGCAAGAACACTGGAGTGGGTTGCCATTTCCTTTCCCAATGCGTGAAAGTGAAAAGTCAAAATGAAGTCGCTCAGTCGTGTCCGACTCTTAGCGACCCCATGGATTGCAGCCTAACAGGCTCCTCCGTCCATGGGATTTTCTAAGCATGAGTACTGGAGTGGGGTGACATTGCCTTCTCCGATTGCCTTTATAGATGCTACCAAAAAAACCATGTTATAGTTGACTTTTGATTCAAGAATATAAAATATGTGATGGTCCAGGTTGAGGAGACTGACTGTACAAATAGGCTAGGGGAAAAGAAAAGTTAACTAACAACAACAACAACAAATATATATATATATATATTCACTGGCTTTTCACAAACTCATATGAATAAATCAAACTTCAAAACGCAAATCAGGTACTTCCCTGGTAGTCCAGTGGTTAGGACTCCACACTCCCAACGCAGAGGACCTGGGTGGTGTGTGAACTAGATCCCACATGCCATAACTAAGACCCAGTGTAGCCAAATAAGTTTAAAAGAAAAAAAATAAAATTACTAAAGCAACAAAACATTAGTGATCAGATTAGATAATGAGACAAAAGTTCACACAAATTTATTTAAAGTTTACATTGAAAGGTAAGACTATCGTTTGCTGTATTTCAATCTATAGTCTCTAAAAGCCCTATCCTATTAAAATTTATAAGAATACATGACTTTAGAGTATTAAATATATATATTAGCAATAATTGCCAATAATTTGAGACAAGATAGAAAAGCTGAATTTGTCCTAAGATCATAAATTTGAGAGGCTTCTCTCGTAGCTCAGTTGGTAAAGAATCTGCCTACAATGCAAGAGACCCAGGTTTGATTCCTTTTGATTCCAGGAAGATCCCCTGGAGAAGGAAATGGCAACCACTCCAGTATTCTTGCCTGGAGAATCCTGTGGACAGAGGAGCCTGGTGGGCTGCTGTCCATGGGGTCACACAGAGTCGGACACGACTGAAGTGACTTAGCATGCATGCATGCATTGGAGGAGGAAATGGCAACCACTCCAGGATTCTTGCCTGGAGATTCCCATGGACGGACGAACCTGGCTGGCAACAGTCGGTGGGCTCGCAAGCGTTGGACACGACTTAGCGACTAAACCACCGTAAATCTGAGTGATCCAATCAAATGTGACCACGTTCAAGTTTCAGTCATTTTAATTATAAAGACAAGTTTGGAATATTAACCAAAAAAACCTAAACTGGCAAGGCTTCCTGGGATAACAATCTACCTTCTAGTTTCCTCTATGGCTTCATTTTCCTTGTCTGTATGGGAATGTTAAAGGCATGTTCTCTTCAAGTCTGAGTAAATTCCTATCATGGGCTTTTATTCCATTTGTAAGTCATTGACCCAATGCTTCAAAGGTTGTATATTCTTCAGTGTCTATGAAACATTTCATTCAAAAACTGTTTCTTTGACATTTGGTGAAATCCTCATAGTATTTACTGTGGGCTCCACCTCTTGATCATGCTTGTCATCTGTCCAGTTGTGACCATCAACTTTACGTTACTTCTTTTCATCGGCCACAGGCATCCACTGAATATTTTGTTTTCAATCTCAGAATCAAACTCATCTGAGAGTCTGTTTTTTCTCAGTGAGACCATTTAAAACTTGATCTCTGAACATTGCTTTTTACTCTCTGGCTGGGTTCCAGATATAAACTTTATTTTTTGGTTTGATCCAAATGCATATTTACCTTCCTGCAGTGTTAGGTCTATCTGTAGTGTCCTGGTTATATATATTTTATGGGCTATACAATATGTATACCATAATGTATACAATATGTACAATATAGTACACAAAATATGTATATCATAGTATTAGCCCAAATGGAACTCTCATTGACTAATTTGACCTGGGTGATAATTTTACAGTAAATTGTTTTTTGTTTAAACAACAACAAAAGGACACACAAATTTTTCTAGGTCTGGAAAAATAATAAACTTTCAGTTTCCAATGTTCTACTTACGAAGAGAAATAATGGCTAAAGTATAGAGCAACTGTGCCCAAATTTGTCTATGCATTAGAATCACCAAGGGATCTTTAAAAGATTCCCAAACCCAAATCACAATTGTTTTTAAACCTTTCTAGGTGTTTCCAATGTGCAGATAAATTTGAGAACTCTTAATTTAGAGTTTAAAAGTAACTAAAGGATCAGTTACTTTCAAAAGAAAGGAATTTCAGGGGGTTAAGATGTGCAACTGTATACCTGGTTGCCTTACGGCATACCTCACTCTTCAGAAGACGAAAGGTGGCAGAGAGCTGCAGTCTTATTGACCTGAGATGTCAAGGACAGAATTGGGGTTGGTGGAGCAGATGGAAAGTTAGGAGAGGAATCCTGGAAAGGAAGGAGCTGCAGAAGGAGCAAACCTCAAACTCTGAACCTAAACTGTCCAAATCCTTGGTCAGCTTGTGCAGAGAGATCCCAGTGAGTCCATTGAACAGCAGCAGCTGGAAGCTGAAAGAACTGATCAGAGATCTGAGCTACTATCTACTACAAGGGAGAAAGGAGACTGCGGCTACAGTCCAGCCAAATGAACTGGCTGCCAGAACAAAAATTAACACTCTTCATAGGAATGTAGCAGAATCCTTATTAAGTAGTATTTATCCTTAATAAGTAGTCCTTATTAATATGTCATCCATAATGTCTACCGTATAATAAAATGTCACCAGACAAGCAAAAGAACATCAACATATGACTCGTACTGAGGCGAAATGGCATCAAATACTTTAACAAAGCTATAGTAAATAACTTATAAGAAAACATACTCATAATTAATAAACTGATGGGGAATCTAGGCAGAGAAATAGCAATGATAAAAAAAAGGACTAATTGGGAATTCTGCATGTGAAAAATAGAATAACTAAAACTAAATTTCACTGGATGGCCTTAACAGCACTTTAGAGACAGGAGAAGAGTTAGTGAATTAAAAATTAATACAAACTATCCAATCTGAAGAATAAAGATAAACAAAATTAAAGAAAAACAGAACCTAAGACAATCAGATCAGATCAGATCAGTCACTCAGTCGTGTCTGACTCTTTGCGACCCCATGAATCGAAGCACACCAGGCCTCAATGTCCATCACCAACGCCCGGAGTTCACTCAGACTCACGTCCATCGAGTCAGTGATGCCATCCAGCCATCTCATCCTCTGTTGTCCCCTTCTCCTCTTGCCCCCAATCCCTCCCAGTATCAGACTCTTTTCCAATTGAGTCAACTCTTTTCCAAGAGTCAACTCTTCGCATGAGGTGGCCAAAATACTGGACTTTCAGCTTTAGCATCATTCCTTCCAAAGAAATCCCAGGGCTGATCTCCTTCAGAATGGACTGCTTGGATCTCCTTGTAGTCCAAGGGACTCTCAAGAGTCTCGTCCAACACCACAATTCAAAAGCATCAATTCTTCAGTGCTCAGCCTTCTTCACAGTTCAACTCTCACATCCATACATGACCATAGGAAAAACCATAGCCTTGACCAGACGAACCTTTGTTGGCAAAGTAATGTCTCTGCTTTTGAATATGCTATCTAGGTTGGTCATAACTTTCCTTCCAAGGAGTAAGCGTCTTTTAATTTCATGGCTGCAGTCACCATCTGCAGTGATTTTGGAATCCAGAAAAATAAAGTCTGACACTGTTTCCACTCTTTCCCCATCTATTTCCCATGAAGTGACTAGGATCACAGCCTTGTCTAGCACAATGAAACTAAGCCATGCCCATGGGGCAACCCAAGATGGGCGGGTCATGGTGGAGAGATCTGACAGAATGTGGCCCACTGGAGAAGGGAATGGCAAACCACTTCAGTATTCTTGCCTTGAGAACCCCATGAACAGTATGAAAAGGCAAAATGATAGGATACTGAAAGAGAAACTCCCCAGGTCAGTAGGTGCCCAATATGCTACTGGAGATTAGTGGAGAAATAACTCCAGAAAGAATGAAGGGATGGAGCCAAAGCAAAAAGAATACCCAGCTGTGGATGTGACTGGTGATAGAAGCAAGGTCTGATGCTGTAAAGAGCGATATTGCATAGGAACCTGGAATGTCAGGTCCATGAATCAAGGCAAATTGGAAGTGGTCAAACAAGAGATGGCAAGAGTGAATGTCGACATTCAAGAATCAGCGAACTCAAATGGACTGGAATGGGTGAATTTAACTCAGATGACCATTATATCTACTACTGTGGGCAGGAATCCCTCAGAAGAAATGGAGTAGCCATCATGGTCAACAAAAGAATCCGAAATGCAGTACTTGGATGCAATCTCAAAAATGACAGAATAATCTCTGTTCGTTTCAAAGGCAAACCATTCAATATCACAGTAATCCAAGTCTACGCCCCAACCAGTAACGCTGAAGAAGCTGAAGTGGAACAGTTCTATGAAGACCTACAAGACCTTTTAGAACTAACATCCAAAAAAGATGTCCTTTTCATTATAGGGGACTGGAATGCAAAAGTAGGAAGTCAAGAAACACCTGGAGCAACAGGCAAATTTGGCCTTGGAATACAGAATGAACCAGGGCAAAAACTAATAGAATTTTGCCAAGAAAATGCACTGGTCATAACAAACACCCTCTTCCAACAACACAAGAGAAGACTCTATACATGGACATCACCAGATGGTCAACACCAAAATCAGATTGATTATATTCTTTGCAGCCGAAGATGGAGAAGCTCTATACAGTCAGCAAAAACAAGACCAGGAGCTGACTGTGGCTCAGACCATGAACTCCTTATTGCCAAAGTCAGACTTAATTGAAGAAGGTAGGGAAAACTACTAGACCATTCAGGTATGACCTAAATCAAATCCCTTATGATTATACAGTGGAAGTGAGAATAGATTTAAGGGCCTAGATCTGATAGATAGAGTGCCTGATGAACTATGGAATGAGGTTCGTGACATTGTACAGGAGACAGGAACCAAGACCATCCCCATGGAAAAGAAATGCAAAAAAGCAAAATGGCTGTCTGGGGAGGCCTTACAAATAGCTGTGAAAAGAAGAGAAGCAAAAAGCAAAGGACAAAAGGAAAGATATAAACATCTGAATGCAGAGTTTCAAAGAATAGCAAGAAGAGATAAGAAAGCCTTCTTCAGCAATCAATGCAAAGAAATAGAGAAAAACAACAGAATGGGAAAGACTAGAGATCTCTTCAAGAAAATCGGAGATACCAAAGGAACATTTCATGCAAAGATGGGCTTGATAAAGGACAGAAATGGTATGGACCTAACAGAAGCAGAAGATATTAAGAAGAGATGGCAAAAATATACAGAAGAACTGTACAAAAAAAGAACTTCACAATGCAGATAATCACGATGGTGTGATCACTGACCTAGAGCCAGACATCCTGGAATGTGAAGTCAAGTGGGCCTTGGAAAGCATCACTACGAACAAAGCTAGTGGAGGTGATGGAATTCCAGTGGAGCTATTCCAAATCCTGAAAGATGATGCTGTGAAAGTGCTGCACGCAATATGCCAACAAATCTGGAAAACTCAGCAGTGGCCACAGGACTGGAAAAGGTCAGTTTGCATTCCAATCACAAAGAAATGCAATGCCAAAGAATATTCAAACTACTGCACAATTGCACTCATCTCACATGCTAGTAAAGTAATGCTCAAAATTTTCCAAGCCAGGCTTCAGCAATATGTGAACCGTGAACTTCCTGATGTTCAAGCTGGTTTTAGAAAAGGCAGAGGAACCAGAGATCAAATTGCCAACATCTGCTGGATCATGGAAAAAGCAAGAGAGTTCCAGAAAAACATCTATTTCTGCTTTCTTGACTATGCCAAAGCCTTTGACTGTGTGGATCACAATAAACTGTGGAAAATTCTGAAAGAGATGGGAATACCAGACCACCTGAGCTGCCTCTTGAGAAATTTGTATGCAGGTCAGGAAGCAACAGTTAGAACTGGACATGGAACAATAGACTGGTTCCAAATAGGAAAAGGAGTACAACAAGGCTGTATATTGTCACCCTGTATACAGGAAAGTTATGACCAACCTAGATAGCATATTCCGGGGAAGGCAATGGCACCCCACCCCAGTACTTTTGCCTGGAAAATCCCATGGACGGAGGAGCCTGGTAGGCTTTAGTCCATGGGGTCGCTAAGAGTCGGACACGACTGAGCGACTTCACTTTGACTTTTCACTTTCATGCATTGGAGAAGGAAATGGCAACCCACTCCATTATTCTTGCCTGGAGAATCCCAGGGACAAGGGAGCCTGGTGAGCTTCCGTCTATGGGGTCGCGCAGAGTCGGACACGACTGAAGCGACTTAGCAGCAGCAGCAGCAGATAGCATATTCAAAAGCAGAGACATTACTTTGCCAACAAAGGTCTATCTATTCAAAGCCATAGTTTTTCCAGTAGTCATGTATGGATGTGAGAGTTGGACTTTAAAGAAAGTTGAGCGTCAAAGAATTGATGCTTTTTATCTGTGGTGTTGGAGAACTCTTGAGATTCCCTTGGACTGCAAGGAAATCCAATCAGTCCATCCTAAAGGAAATTAGTCCTGAATATTCATGGGAAGGACTGATGCTGAAGCTGCAACTTCAACACTTTGGCCACCTGATGTGAAGAACTGACTCATTTGAAAAGACTCTGATGCTGGGAAAGATTGAAGGCAGGAGGAGAAGGGAACGACAGAGGTTGAGATGGTTGGATGGCACAACCGACTTGATGGACATGAGTTTGAGTAAGCTCCCGGAGTTGGTGATGGACAGGGAAGCCTGGCGTGCTGCAGTCCATGGGGTTGCAAAGAGTCAGAAACGACCGAGCAAGTGAACTGAAATATTCAAAAAAATACTATATACAGGCATAGCTTGTTTTTATTGCACTTTGCTTCATTGTGTTTTGCAGATGTAAGTCTATCAATGCCACAGTATTTGTTCATGTCTCTGTGCTACCTTTTGGCAATTCTCACAGTGGTTCAAATTATTTCATTTGTATCATATTTGTTATCAGATCAGATCAGATCAGTCGCTCAGTCGTGTCCCACTCTTTGCGACCCCATGAACCACAGCACGCCAGGCCTCCCTGTCCATCACCAACTCCCGGAGGTCACTCAGACTCACATCCATCGAGTCAGTGATGCCATCCAGCCATCTCATCCTCTGTCGTCCCCTTCTCCTTCTGCCCCCAATCTCTCCCAGCATCAGAATCTTCTCCAATGAGTCAACTCTTCACATGAGGTGGCCAAAATACCGGAGTTTCAGCTTTAGCATCATTCCTTCCAAAGAAATTCCAGGGCTGATCTCCTTCAGAATGGACTGGTTGGATCTCCTTGCAGTCCAAGGGACTCTCAAGAGTCTTCTCCAACACCACAGTTCAAAAGCATCAATTCTTCGGCGCTCAGCCTTCTTCACAGTCCAGCTCTCCCATCCATACATGACCACAGGAAAGACCATAGCCTTGACCAGGTGAACCTTTGTTGGCAAAGTAATGTCTCTGCTGTTATAGTGATCTGTAATCATTGATCTTTTTACTCCTGCCTTTGGCTGCACATCTGCAGCTTATGGGATTTTCATTCCCCAACCAGGGATCAAATCCATGCCCTTGAGATCGAAAACAGAGTCCTAATCACTGGACCACCAGGGAATTTCCTCAGTGATCTTTGATGTTATTAAATGTTGTAAAATGATTATGACTTGCTGAAAGCTGAGATGATGGTTATTTGCTGCTGCTGCTAAGTCGCTTCAGTCCTGTCCGACTCTGTGCGACCCCATAGATGGCAGCCCATCAGGCTTCCCCGTGCCTGGGATTCTCCAGGCAAGAACACTGGAGTGGGTTGCCATTTCCCTCTCCAATGCATGAAAGTGAAAAGTTAAAGTGAAGTTGCTCAGTCGTGTCCGACTCTTTGCAACCCCATGGACTGCAGCCTACCAGGCTCCTCCATCCATGGGATTCTCCAGGCAAAAGTACTGGAGTGGGGTGCCATTGCCTTCTCTTAGCTAGTGAAGTATTGTTAAATTAAGTTATATATTTTTTATTGGATTAATGATTCTATACACTTAATAGAATACAGTATAAACATAACTTCTATATGGATTGGGAAACCAAAAAATTTGTGTGACTCAATTTGTGCTATTCACGTCATTGTGGAGGTCTGGAACCAAACGCACAATATCTCCAAGGTATGCCTGTATACATTCTCTTTTCTCTTATTTTTTGAAAAAAGACATAGTCCTATTTCAAACAAAAATTATGACGGACTCTAGGATTTATCAGTTATAGCTAAAATATATATGCAAAACAAAAAAAGAAGAGAGTAAATGGAACTATACTGTTGCAAGTTTCGATATTTTGTATGAGGTTGTATAATATTAATTCTAAGTTGATTGTGATAAATCAAAGATGTATATTGTAATCCTGTAAGAACAACCATTAAAAACAATATAGTTTGAAAGAGAATAGGAAACTTACAACAAAATATGTAAAATATTCAACTAACCCCAAAAAATACAGGAAAAGAGGAACAGGGGGAGGGAAAAAAAAAATCCAAATGGTAAACTCAACCCAAACATATCAATAGTTATATTAAATATAAATCAACCAAACACACAAAGTAAAAGGCAGAGATTGTTAGGCTAAATTGAAAGCAAGACCCAAATACATTCTATTCTTAAGGAGATGAGCTTTAAACACAAATTAAAAATAAATGAGAAAAGATATACCATTCAGATACTAAGCATAAAAATTATTTCTATTTGTCTCCAACTTGAATATTTTATTACATGTACTTATCCAGTTTATTATATACCAGTTATTTATCCACCTGGATCTATTTGGGGTGATTTTTCTTTTTTTAATGTTTGGGTTTCATTTGACCCTTGACATTTATTTTTCTTCTAAATCACTTATGTGACTGCTTCCTCCTGCTCCCCCCACTGTATGATTAATGAAATGTCTTATCAAGGGAAGCCTTTCAGGATTTGCTGGCCTTCCTTATCTGCACTCAAAGAATTCCAGCCTTTGATCTAGCTATTAAAGCCAGTAATGATTCTTAATTGCCTGTGGTTTATTTCATTTTTGTTTACTTTGTTCCTTTTATATATTTTATTTCATTTTTGGTTTTGTCGATTTCTATGACTCTGAGGTGGGCCGAGGCCACGTCAGACTGACATGCGCTTCATTATTGCCTCCCTCTCAGACTAGAGCATCTGCCTTCTCCTCCCTTGTTTTTCTTTCAGCTCTTAATTGTCCTCATCAGTTTTCTCTTCCACTTAGAAAAGAGTTTAGCTCTTTTTACTGTAGGGACCTTCTAAACAGAATTTCAAAATTAGACAAACTTGAGTTTGCAAGAATTTTTCTACATTCTTTAAACAATACTGAAGCTCTAATGCTCCCTCAAACTTGGACGATTCATAGCTGGGGCAGGGCTGGAAAGAACATGACTATAATAACAAAGAAACTTCATACTAAGCATGACTACAAAGAATGGTTTTGTGGCATGTGACAAACCCGCTCAACCATGTAAGGGAAAGGAACACCACCAATCCCCTTCTAGCCATCCTGGCTTCATAAAGAATTGCCTATTCCAACAAACTCCACTTGTGTCGGCACCACTTTTCATAAACCATGACCTTAGAAAAGGAACCTAATAAATTAACAATTATTTGGCAACCTAATAAATTAACAGAGTTGTGGGAGACACAACTCTGCTGTTTTAACCATTTTAGAGAGTGCTTTGAAAAATGATTTTAAACATAAAGGCCTTACCTAACTGGACCACTGAACAAAAATTACTTTAGAAGGTGACATGCCAGAGGCAATACTAAGAACTGCTTGGGTTGTTGTTTACTTCTGAAAACTTAGGCCGCAATCTGGTGCTTCGAGACTTTCCTTTTCAACATGGGTCACAGCTTAAAATATGCAGTCTAGACCACCAAGGGATTTTTGGTTAGCTAAACACTGATGGAAATGATTCATTTCAATTTGTCATGCAGTTTTAAGTAAAGATTTAAGGGCCTGCTATGCCTCCTATCAAGAGTAAATATCACACATCCTGTTTATACAGACTGGCTTGTCCACAGTTGTTCAAAGAGTTAGTGACACCCCCCCCAACTCACACTCCACCCTACCCCCAACTTCCTGCTCACTGGGGTGCTATATTCCTACTCATTTTTAAGAAGTGCCTCCCTCAACAAAATACTCTGTATTACAGGAATTTTTAAAGAAAATACTTTATTATGTCATGAAAAAAATGCATCAATCAACTAGATTCATACTTGTTTGAAAAAACAATTGAAAATTTATTAATTAGACAGTATGTGGGCATCCTGTTCCACATGGGAATGAGAAGATGCTATAGGTTCTCTAAGTATTGCACAGTCTGAAAAAAACACCAACAAAAAAAAGGGAAGGGAAGGGGGGAAAAAAAAAATCACATGATCTTGGGAACCATCTCACATTATGAATAATCTACCAAGAAACATTAAAAAAAGAAAACCATTTGTTTCTACAGTAGCTCTGAGTTTATAGTTCTTGGAATGACTGTATTCCACTGACAACATTTCAGTAACAGGAAGCTTCATTTTAGCAATCCCATGTGCAAATATTAATAAAAAAATATATAAAATAATGCAAATTCATCTTTTGCTATCATCCCAACAATCATTAACATTTTTTTTGAGAACTGTTTTGCTTGGGAAAAAAAAAGGGGGGTTAAGCCATAAGTTTTGCCTGAAGCTCCATCTCTGCAGCCTGTTTGAGTGCAACATCTACCAGAAGCTGAAAGCCACTGAAATCTTGGTTGAGGTCCGGTGGAGTAGGGGGAGGAGTGTTGAAAAGACCACTCTGTGTGTTTGTACTTGGTCCAGATTTACAGGAGTCCTCTGCGTACATGAGGGAGGTGTCTGTAAAGCTGCTGTTGGCCATCTGCTGTATATCTGTGTTTTGTCCCACACCAACTGACTGGCAGAGAGAAAAAGGCACATCTTTTAACGCAGTCACGGTGGTATGACAGATCACTGATGGACGAGCCAAAATAGATCCTGGGGAGGACGGCTTAGGAGATAGTGGCCTCCCCAGGGCTGGGTTGGGCCCAGCTGTACAGGAGTGAAACGGGCTCTCCTCTAGAGCTGGCATGAGGTTCCTAATGCTCACTGCTGACTCCACAGAGCTAGCTTCAGTCATCTTGGCCCCACGGCGGGAAATTGTGAACCGATTTGGATCTTTGCCATCTTTTCTCAGCATGTCGGGGAGGAGCCTGCGCCGGGCGTTGATAAACCAGTTACAGACCTGAAATCGTACGGGGATGTTTTAGACATGTTAACACTCTGCCAACGCGCCTGAGAACCTCCTCCTTCTTGTTGCTGAATCACTCAGTAGTGTCCAACTCTCTGCGACCCCATGAACTGTAGCCCACCAGGCTCCTCTGTCCATGGAATTCTTCTGGAGTGGGTTGCCATTTCCTCCTCCAGGGATCAAACCCAAGTCACCTGCATTGGCAGGCAGATTCTTTTACCCAGAACCCTCTTGGGGGATGCCTAACTGGTCTCTCTCTTTGCGTTAAAGAAGGTATGAAAGGCTTATAGGAACCTACAAATTTATTTCAAGGTATTTTGAGCCCAGCCAAGAAAGGAGAGGTGCTTCCTGTCATAAACCACCTCCTTTTCTAATACAAATTCCCCTTTTGGCTTCTCATCATCCTTAAACCCTTTCAGCACCAAAAAAAAAAAGGTATACGTTCTCAAATGTCTGAAAATGATTTTAGAGAGGGAAGTTTACCTTTTAACTCTCCCCATATTAACCTATTATCTACTGCCCAGCATTGAAGTTAATCAACTACAGGAAAACCTTCCTGTATGAAAAGAGCCACTCCTCCCAGTTACTGATTTTTTTCCCAGTTCAAATGACTATGTCAACAGACAGGACATGAATTACCTCACTTAAGGCTGTCCTTGTTTAAATATCAAACCAGTTTCCTGGGCAATAGAGTAAGATTTAACCTCCTTTTTATGTTTGGTGCATAAAGGAAGGCTCTTTTAGGCGTTAAAGGAAATGCTGTTTGACAGATGACTGTCAAGTGTTTCTGTTTCTCTAGATAGCTAACAGTTATTAGCTGTTAGCACTATAAACTTTACAAGAAAAAGATATGCCTCCCCCCACTTTGAGTGAGGAGGCAGTTTATGACTTGCTATATAGGAATGCTGTAAAGTGATTCTGGGGCGGGGGTAGGGGGACCTACCACCCCTGGGAATGCCTCCCCCTTACCTGTAGTGTAGATAAGTGTGTTTGCTGGGACAGTAACGCTTTTTCTTGCTCTGAGGGGTAGGCATTGTATCGGTGTTCATACAGCCAATCGCGGAGAATCTGAACGGATTCCTTGGGCAGGTTGCCCCTCCGCCTTCTCTTGCCTGAGCCGGCAGAAGAGGAGAGGTCGAGGGGACTGTCCATGCTGTCATCATCTTCAGTCTCACTGCCAGACGCGGCCACAACACCTAGGACAGGACAGAGGCCAGCTGTCAGCTGCTTCTATCAGCAGAACACCTACTGCAAAGCTCACCTCTTTTAAACACTCAGCACAACCGCGTTTTCTCAACTTCTGAGAGCCCAGGGAAGCACCGGTGTTTCTTTGTCCCGAAACACCAGAGCTCGTCTGAAATCTGCAGGGTAATTCGACTTGCAGCATATTCCAGATCCCCAGCCCACCGTCAGATTCCCTTTTGTTATAAGACTCAACAACCCACATTCCTTTTGAATGAAGCTCAGAAAAGTCTAATCCAGCAAACAAGACAAAGCTGCACCCAGGCGAATAGCGTGCCACGTGTGAAACAGGAAAGGTGGCACAGCAGACGGGATGTGTCTGACAGCCTCCTTGGTGAGGTCATTGCTAACTGGGAAAAACAAGCCAGCCAGTATCTTAATGCATGTTTCAAGCGCTGTTCTTCCTCCCTCTTCCATTGAAGGTTCTGAAATAAACTGGAAGATTTTTTTCCACTGATATAAGGAAGGAAAATTACACTCTTAATCCAGTTAGTATTTGGAAGATAAAATGCATGCCAGAATCTTCTGTCAGTTCCTTTTCCTTTTCATTGCTACTTCCTTTTATTCAAAACTTGACACCTACTTTTAATGGACAGCACTAATCACTTTCTACTAAATACAAACAACCACTGATAAGTTTCATTGCATAAAAAGCTTTTTCTACTTTTAGTACTTATGTAAAACCTCAAAAGAGACCTCAAAATATGCCTAACACTGAGTAAATTTTTAAATTTCAATTGGCAATTTCAATAAATTTCAAATGCCAGCTTAATCTGAACCTAGAATCAGATCAGATCAGTTGCTCAGTCGTGTCCGACTCTTTGCGACCCCATGAACTGCAGCACGCCAGGCCTCCCTGTCCATCACCAACTCCCGGAGGTCACTCAGACTCACATCCATCGAGTCAGTGATGCCATCCAGCCATCTCATCCTCTGTCGTCCCCTTCTCCTCCTGCCCCCAATCCCTCCCAGCATCAGAATCTTTTCCAATGAATCAACTCTTCGCATGAGGTGGCCAAAATACTGGAGTTTCAGCTTTAGCGTCATTCCTTCCAAAGAAATCCCAGGGCTGATCTCCTAGAATACTACATATCAATAAGCAGGATTCGGCTTTAAATCATTACATGACAAAGAAAACTTGAATATGCAACTACCACAGGAAACTCTTGTTTACAAGCACTTTAATCCTACCAGAAATTTAAAAAATTCACACACCATAGAGAAATCACACATAGACTGGGTTCCACAAAAACTCAAATTTGGCCCTTTTAGACATTTAAAGATAACTTAGTTTTTTTTTTTTCCTGGCCCTGCCTCGAGGCATATGGGATCTTAGTTCCCCGACCAGGGACAGAACCTGAACCTCCTGCATCGCAAGCTTGGGGTCTTAACCAAGAAACTGCCCCCAAAGTTCCCCCTTTCAAAACTATAAAAGGCTACTCTGACTAAAGAAATGAAATCTTATTTTTAAAGCATACTACAGTATGCTCTAAAAACCAGTATTTCTATGTAAAAGAAATTAAAGTAGCATGAAATGTAAAAAATTCTCATTAACGTTGCTGACAGAACCTCAAGTAGTTTACCTTGGTAGGAAATAAAAACAGAATATTCCTCAGAGTGATAAACCATTCAATGGCTTTTAAAGGAACTTTCCCCAAAACCCTTCCTTTTAAAGCATTTGATGGATGAGAGAGCCCACCAGTTAACTCAATCTAACTCTCCTTGCTGACACATTTTCAGTTTTGGACGGCAGGGGGCAGAAGGTGCCGGAGGGAGTGTCCGCAGAAAACACAGAAACTTCCAAAGACAAAAGTAAAGCAAGTTCTAACAAAAGAGGAGGATGATCTTGCAAATTCACTTCAGCTCAAGGCTTCAAGAACAAACAGCCATCAGTAAAAGGCCCCAGAGTCCTAAATTTTAACCGCTGCCACGTAACTGATGTCTCTTTCCCCAGAAGATTTCATTAAACTGCTTTAAAAAAAAAAAAAGGTTTCAAAAAAAGGAGGCACATTTAAAACTGAAAGTGCTTTCACTGTTGAGCAGATGAAAACCTTTTAAAACCCATGTTAAAATTTGGGTGAAGTATTGACTAAAAAATCCTTAAGAAATTATAAATATTCCTGTTTTACAACTGCTCTGATAAAAAAAAATCTTAACTTTTAAAAAACGTATCAAATAACTGAATGACTAACACTAATTTGAATAAAGCAATTTATTTATCAAAAAGTCTGAAAAGCCAGATCTTCTTCCTAAGGCTATTACTACCCCCCCGACCCATAGGCCATCCCCCCTCAACTTTTCAACTTCTTAAAAACAGTGTGAAAATCTGCACACTGAACAGTGAATTCCCAACTAAACTGATAATCACAAGTAGTTTGAAACAAACAAAAAACCCCTAAAGTTATCCTTTGATTTGCTTACTTGGTTTGACAAGAAGCCGCCACTCTCAAAAACAGGCGAGTGACAGAAAGTAGATAGCAGTTAAGCAATACCAAACTGCAATGACTTTACAGTGCTCGCAGTTCACTCGAATCAATGAGTGCCAGGCCTCCGGACGTCTTAACAAAGCTGAAGGAACAGGAAGTTAAGACTTGAGTCCCTCGGCTGCCCCAGCTGGTATTTCACTACAGCAAACCACGTTTGCTGCTGTCAGGGCTGTTTCCATTAAAACTCTCCCTCCGGATTGTGGCTCAGCTTGGAAAAACAAAAAGACTTTTCCACGTTACTCATTTCCTATTGTAAAAGAGCTTTTGAACGCTTTCCCGGTTACGACTTGTTTCCAAACGTCTTGCTCTGCTCACGCTTTTAAAAATGTGGTGATGGGGGGTGGGGGGCGCTGGGCGGGAAGCGGGGATCACAAGCCTCTTCATCCACATACAAGGAAATGTTGTTTAGAAAGCCACAAGATGGCCTATGGATCCCACAACCCTAAAAAGCACTCCCCCCGCCCCCCGCTCCCCAATAGGAACAGAGGGAGCGGCACAGCACGGGGAAGGGTCAGAGATGGTGGTTGTGAAGTTGGACTTAAAAAAAAAAAATCTGGAAGAGGATAGAAAGGGATCTCGGAATAAGAATAACCAGAGGGATCTTATAAGTGTACTATTAGGAAAAAGCAAACCTAACAAGTTTCCGGATCTTAACATCTCGGGAGAAGCGACAGGAACCCTACTTAACATCCCAGACACTAGATCCAAGGAGCCCATCCCGTCAGGAGCCGGGAGCAAAGACACGGGATATTCCTCAACGAGTCTTCTGCTCGTTTGAAAATCACTTGGGGAGATCTTTTTGGCATCCTCAGTTTTCTAAGGCGGGACACTATTATCACTAACCAGTCTTAACCAACCCCCCGGCTCCACGATTGACTTTTTTAAAAGTGCTTTTATTTTCAACAAAACTTGAAAAGAGTTTCACAGACTTTCGTAAGACAGACAATAGTCGGACTCGGCGAACCCGGTGGGGACAGGTCTCTTCCGGAGCCCTGGCGGAGGCCGCTGGGCGCTGGGCCCCCAGGTGGCCGGAGGCCGGGGCGGGAGCAGGCAGGGCGGACCGAGCCGAGGGAGGAGCCTGATCCCCGCCGGCCAGCAGGCTTTTGTTCCGCCAGTTCATCGGCCCCCGCCGGAGTCGCCCCTCCGAGCTCACGAGCGAGATAGCTCGCCCAGGCCTAGGAGTTTCAGATTACAAGAAACTAGAAACCGGGCCGTGAATCTCAACGTCCGGAGGGGCCTGCCCACCCGCGGAGGATTTGCCAGAAAAACCTAAAAAGGGAAAGAAAGCCGGGCCACCTCGGCAGCCTCTGTTCCCCCGCACGGGCTCTGAACCAGTCGGCGAAGTTTCCCCTCCAACACGTCACCTTCCATTGTTTCCATGAGTCGGCGCGCGGCGGCAGGACCGCGCGCCTCGGGGCAGCGCTCCCCGGAGATTCTCCAGGGACCGGCCGGTTCTTGCTGGGCCCCGGCTGGGGGAGGGGGGCTTCGAGGGAAGCGGAACTGGAGGCACGGTGGGGAGGGGATGCCCCAGAGCCCGTGGGTAGCCGGGGAGGATCATCACTGCCGCCCCCGCCAGAACCAAACAATAGGGCAAGGTAACCCCTGCTCTCGCACCCCTAGGGGGACCCATCAGAAACACCCTTTTCCCTAACTGATCCCCGGCAGTTCACCACGAGGGAGGGAACGCCTCCCTCCCGGGGAGGGTCTGAACTTGTCAGTCCTCTCCGAACTGACACGATACCTCCGCCCCCGACGCCCCCTGTGCGTTTCCCGCGCGTGTTTTCTCGCCCAGTCCAGTTAAACATCCAAATTTCTGATCCCCCCACTCCCAGGTCCCTGGCGAGGGGACGCGGGGAGTTGGTCCAACCTCAACTACCAACGCCCCCCACCCCCGCGGGGAACGTTGAGTTTGACTCCCGCCCGCAAAGCGAGACGTGCGGGGCTCCGCGTGTTTGAGTCACCGGCCCAGGTCAATCGAACCTAAGTCCAAAGTGAAACCGTGGCCGAGGACACACGGTTTCGGTCCGGGGCTGCCCCGCTCTAACTTCAGTCTGAACCGTATTCGCCGGACGAGTCTGGAAGAACGTGGAGCAGGAGCCAGTCTGGGCATGCGCAGCACAACCCCCGCCACTCCCCACCCCCCCGCGCTGGCTTCCCCCAGCGATTAACTTCTGTTTTGAACCACTCGACATAAATCACAACAGAAAAGCCAACTCCGGCCCACGACGGAACGTTCGGGGTGCCTCCCTGCCCGGGACTCAAAAGTTAACTTCAAAAGGGAGTTAACATTCTTTGACCTTTCGTGGTGGTGGTGTTTTTTTTTTTTTTTTTTTACTCTTTCTTTCTGTGTATTTTGTTTTTAAAACCAGACTGACGGCAAGTTTCAGTTGTAAAGCTTCCAGAAGGCCTGGTGGAAACAATGACAGGCTCGCTCTTTGCATGTCACACTTGGACTCGTCCTCACTGCACGCCTTCAGTCCTAACTCTTCCTCTTGCCCCAGATTCATCGTGGGAAAACTTTTGTGAGGCTAGGAATTCTGGAAAATACAACTTTCCAAAGGGACCGACCCCCGGGGGCGATCTGAGGTCCAGAGTCGCTTTCCTCCGAGGGTGAAAACGCCCCATCCCGGGAGAAGTCGTGCCTGGACTCTGCCGGGAGCGAGTGGGGAGCCCCGCAGCCCAACTTTCAGACAAAGCGCCGCGACCCCGCGGGCCGGCCACCCCGGGTCCCGACGGAGAAAAGCGGGACGGGGGTATCCCCCGACTCGGGACCCCACTCCCCCGCCTGCGAGAAGCCACGCGGCGGCTCGGCGGAGTGTGGGGTGTCGGTTTGGAGACAATGAAACTTGGAGGCGCACAAACAAGGCGCGGAGCGTGCTTCTTGACAACGTGCCAGCAGCGTGGAGAGGCCCGTCTCCCCACAACAGCCCCTCGTGTTGTGTCTGGAAGGAAAACAGCAACGGCGGTTCCAGACGCAGCTTCCACAAAGAGGACGGCCGCGGCTCAGGCCTGCGAGCCCCCGGGGCGGAAAAGTCCGAGTCACCCGCGCCGCCCGGCGAGCACGTTGCCCCGGGACCCGCGCCCAGGGCGCGCGCCGCCCGCAAGCCTTACCTTTCTTGCTTTTCATTCTGGAGCTCCCCGGCCAGTGCCAGGCGACAGCGAGGGTCTCGAGGGACCAGGAGCGGGGACGGAGGCAAGCGGTCGTCCTCCTTCCTGGCCGACTCTCCCGTAACTTGGAGGACGCGCTCCAGCCGTTATTGCTAAACACGGCGGCGCTCGAATCCCAGGCGCCCGCTCCTCGGGCGGAATTCAAGTGACACTCGGGCTTCCTCCCGCCGGGATCTTCTGGCAGCGGGCCGGGGACGCTCCCTCGCCCAACTCGCTCCCCTCCCCACTCCGCTCCTTTGTTCGCGGCTCCTGCTCGGCGCACCTCGGCGCTGTCAGAGAGAGCGAGGCAAGGAGGGGAAGGTACCGGAGGTCCTGCCTCCGCCCCCAGCCGCCCGCCCCGTCCCCCGCCCGCCCCGCCGCTCCTCCGCCCCTCCCCCGCACCTTTCAACAGCCTAGGACCGCTCTGAGCGCCCGGGCCGCGCCGCCTCACCCCGCGCCCCCGGGGCGGCTGTCACCGGTCCCTCGTGGGGACGGCCGAGCTCAGGCACGCGATCCCTTATCCCCGCCGCGCGCCCGCCGCCCGCATCCCCGGCTTGGCGGCGGCGACACCAGCCAAGCGCCCTGAGTTGCTCCCTTGGGCCTTTCTTCCAGGGTCTGGCGAGGGTGCGTTTGGTTAGGAAATTGCAACAGATGGGGGGGTGGGGGGGAAATGCCGTTCCCTCCTCCACCCCAGGGAAGAAAAAGCCTCCCCTTTCGATTTTGACAGCTGCTCTAACTACACTGGCCCGACTCGGGCCGCAGGAGTAGACAGCCGCTGCTGATTCAAGGGGCGGGGCTGCGCAGGAAAAGTATTCGGGAAAAGAACCAACTTCTTCCAGGACGCGCTGCTGCCATTGATACGCGCGGGCGCGGAGCGACGCACCCTTCTCCTCCCCGGGCTCTTCCTCCCAAAGCAACAGTGGGGGGCGGGCGGGGGGATGGGGGGAGGATGAGACCCAGACACCCTAGGCGAAAGTCTGTTGCCCCCGGCTAAACCTGCGAGTTCCGGACTGGATTGCAAAGCAGTTTCGAAATCTGACATGTTGCGGACAGACACTTGTCATGCTCACATGCTCTTTAAAAGTCGGTCCCTGGAGATGGCCCGCCCCGCCTGAGACTCGGCCTGACACCCCATCCCCGGATCCCCTCGTCTGTTTCGGTAAACAGTCTACTCAGGACTTAACATCCTGCTAGGGGACCCCTTTTCCCTAACCACCCCCACGCCCCGGTATTTCAAACAGAAACTATTAAGTAAACACATGTTCCTGTTGGTTTATTTTGGTTGAGAGTTAGGCGGGCTCCAGCGGGAGTTCCTGGATGAAATTACCCATTTTAAAAGTCCAGATGCTTTAGGCTGATTTCAAGAAATGCAGCCCCCTCCCCGCCCTCTCTTCTGGGTGTAGTTTTTGCGTGTCTGTCCCGTTGTTTTGAAGTCAACGAACTGTCACATGCCACACTAAGACTTTCCCCATCATTAAAAAAAAACCAAAAACGTAAATAAGCCCGGTAGAGACGTCAGCGCCCGAGGCTGCCTCCAGCTTGCGCTCTGCACTTTGTTTTGGAACCTCGATGAAGAACCGGCAGAAGTTCTGTGGAAATAAGGTTCAACCCAAGAAGAAATAAGGCGGCCAAACCATGACTGACTAAAACTTTGGAGCCTCTGTTGTCGAATTACACTGAAAATTAAAGCCAGCCTCCCACGCACTCACCCTCCCAAAACAAGGCACCCACCCACTCCACCCCACCCCGCGAGTGACTTAAGGCCAGAGTTTACAAAGCTTGCGTGTTGTTTTTTTTTTTTTCTTCCAATTACAGGACTGAAGATGAATAAACAAGGAAAACACCGTCACTCTAAAAAGGCGGCAACCTTCCGATTCCCCTCCCTCCCCCTGCCGTGTGCCGACGGCTCGGCACCTAAGAGAACACGCGTCTGAAACG
Organism: Tragelaphus eurycerus; assembly: GCA_935064755.1. NCBI lineage: Eukaryota > Metazoa > Chordata > Mammalia > Artiodactyla > Bovidae > Tragelaphus > Tragelaphus eurycerus. Next base: position 26,402,050 of record CAKXYN010000023.1, read on the forward strand.
GCCGAGAAGGGAACCGAGGCCTGGGGGGAAACCACCAACCCTGAGGCTCTCCTGCCCCTTGTGGGTTCTTCCCTGCCCGGCTGGAGACGAATCAGCGGCTGCGCCCGCACGCAACACCGACGCGGGGGGACCGCCGGTCCCGGGCCGCGGCGCTCTAGGCGTTTGAAGGACTGCCGGTCGCCGGGATTGGCGGCTCGCGGCCGTTGGGGACGGGGAGCTGGGCGGCCGTTGGGGACGGGGAGCTGGGCAGGGGGGTGGGGGGGAAGGCGAGGGAGGAGGAGCCGGGCGCCTGCGCTGCGCCGCCGCCTGAGTGGCAGGAGCCTCCCCCGGAGCCGGGCGGTTACTGCGGAGACGCTTTGTTTGCCGACTTCGAAAGCCGTTCCGACTGCCTCGGCCCGCTTTCGAAGCGGCTCCACGAAACACGGTGCCTCCGGGTGGGCCTCGCCCTCCCCCGGCCGCCGGCCTCGGCGCGCGCCCGAAACGTCTCCTCCTTCCGCGTGGCTCCGCTCGGCCACGCGGGGGCTCTCCTGTGCACAAAGGTGTCCTTTTCTCCGGCCAAGTCAGCTTAGCTCCTGACGGCGATTCGCAGGCAACCGAGATGGGAACGGACTTCACAGCTAGAAAACCAACTTTGCAGGGGATGAGGGGAGCGGCGCAGAGGATTAACAGTCTCTTTGAAACTGCGAGGAGGAGGAAAAAGTCAAATTTTCCTCTCGCTGGAAGTACGGCTTGATCCGCGCAATGCTCACCTTTTTCCTCGAGCGAATCACATCGAAACAGTCACTAAAGCTGGCAAGACGCCCCTGAGAGGAACCCGGGGACCCTTCTGGGTGATACACGGCACACACACTCCCGTCCGCCCCCCAATACCAGAGCCTGTCCCAAACTTGTCTTTAAATTTGAAATTTTGGTGCATTCTGGAAGAAAGTGCCTGGAGTCTGCGTGACACAGGCCAAGAAGACAGCCCCACAGAGTGGGCTTGCTGCTGCTGCTAAGTCGCTTCAGTCGTGTCCGACTCTGTGCGACCCCATAGAAGGAAGCCCACCAGGCTCCCCCGTCCCTGGGATTCTCCAGGCAAGAACAGTGGAGTGGGTTGCCATTTCCTTCCCCAATGCATGAAAGTGAAAATAAAAGTGAAGTCGCTCAGTCGTGTCCGACTCTTAGCGACCCCATGGACTGGAGCCTACCAGGATCCTCCGTCCATGGGATTTTCCAGGCCAAAGTACTGGGGTGGGGTGCCATCGCCTTCCCCGAGAGTGGGCTTGAGGAACCAGCAATTGCTTAGGATATTTTTGTTTATTTGCTTCTCTCAAGGTGGAAAAACAAGTTTCAGTTCTGGCTCTGTGAGTCCCTTCATGTACCCGGCAGGGCTGATCCAGTGACTTTTAAAGATTCTTTCCCGTGTTTGGGGGGAAAAATGTGGATTCACATTGACTACATATTATTTGCTGACTTCATATGAATAGTAATTATATTGGAAAGCTGCATGAGTGAAGTAAGAGGAGATAACTTGATCACGTTTTACACCATTATTTTTTTCCCCTCCAAGCACATAGTTCCATGTGGTGTCTTATCTTCCCAGGCTGCCTCAAGGCCAAGAAAAGACATAGACTTCAGTTACTTTTCACAGCTGCAAACTCTTCAAAGGCAAAAACTCAAAAATGAAACTTGGAAAGACAAATAAGCCAGGGAAGTGTATCAATACATTCTGTGTTATTATTTTGATACTTGGTCCATCAAGTGATTGGATAATAAAGCCGGATTCCACCCAGCACTGTCTTAGGTGGAGGAAGGATGACTCACAGTCACTGGATCCCTTTTGAGTCTCCTTACTAGAGGACAGATTTTTTTTTTTTTTTTTAATAAAATACTCGGACTGCTCGGCTCCACATAAGGGTTCTTTAATCATCTCTTCACATCTCAGGTCAGAGGGTCTTGGGCTGCTCAAGGAGAAGCCACTCATTGTCTTTTCAAGGACCCACAACCCATCAGAGTGGTGATTTTATCAGCCTTATCAGGATAACTCTCCTCCCCTCGGTTACCTGAATAGTTAATTTGTGCTACTACTTCTGTTAGTAATCACTTTTCTCCAAGCCTGCATTCCCCCTCCCAGCCAGCCCCCCTTTTACCTCTGCAGCCACAGGCCTCCTTTTTTTTTTTTTTTTTCACCTAGAGGGGATTTGAACTCATCAGGACAAAGAAAAAAAGATCATTGTTGAGCACAGCCTTTAACCTCTCTACTCACTTTTTTTTTACTTTTTTCTTTTCCTTTTTCTTTTTAACTTCTCTGTTCTCAACGTCGTGTTTCTATATTGTGCCTTCAGTTCAGTTCATCTGCACAGTCCTGTGCAACTCTGTGACCCCATCGCTTCTCTGCCCTTTTGGCTAAGACCAAGTGCAGTATTGTGCTTTACAGTTTAAGAAACACTTAATTTAAATGACCTCATTTAATACTCATTTAATAAGGTAGATAATTATAATTTTTTCCCCTAAAGTCAAGATAGCACATCTAAACATAACAAAGCTAAAAGGTATAAAACCAAGTACTGGACATAAATTGTTGTTTAATTGCTAAGTGGTGTCCAACCCCACAGACCGTGGCCCACCTGGCTCCTCTGACCATGGGATTTTCCAGGCAAGAATACTGGAGTAGGTTGCCATTTCCTTCTCTCCAGGGGATCTTCCCAACCCAGGGATCGAACCAGTATCTCCTGCATTACAGGTAGATACTTTATCACTCAGTCACCAGGAAAGCCTGGACTTTAAACCAAGTGTTCTCGGGCATGTCTGGTGGATAAAGAAGGCAGTATAGGGCAGAAACTGACCACAGATTATGACACAAGAGCCATCTGAACACATGGAGGCTACTCTAAAACCTGCCTCTTCTCTGAAATCTATGTGGAGTTTTACCAGAAGCTCCCTTCCAATCTACCTGCATTTTGTCCTTTTTTTAAACCACTCATTTTTTCTTTACAAAAACAAAAAGAGGAGGCAGCTTGTTTTTAAAACTACAAGCAGGAAAAGTATACCAAGTGAAACAGGAAAGACCTCTTAATTGACTAAATAGTCTCTCCATATGTGCATATGTATACTACATACAAATGTAAGGGGTTTTTCATTGTTATTAGTTGTTTTCAAGTCCACTCTGCCTGGGATGGCCACACAGGACTGGCTGCATATCTGATGTTTCTCACCAAAGGGTGGCCTGCGTGCACAGTAAGTCACTTCAGTCCTGTCCATCTCTTTGCGACTTTATGGACTCCTCTGTCCCACCAGTCTCCTCTGTCCATGGGGATTCTCCAAGTGGGTTGCCCCACTCATCTCTAGGTCTGCTGCACTGACAGGCAGACTCTTTACAACTAATGCCACCTGGGAAGCCCACAGTTTGGCCTAAATATCAGAGGCGTCTTCTGTAACCACTTCACCTAAATTTAGTTACCCTTGCTGCCACCATCTAGCTCAGGAGTTCTCAACTGCTGTTTAGGGCTGGATAACTCTTGGTTGTAGGGGGCTTCCCTGGCAGTTAAGGTCCATAGAGGCAAAACTGTGGTTTTTCCAGTAGTCATGTATAGATGTGAGAGTTAAAGAAGGCTGAGTACCAAAGAATTGATGCTTTTGAACTGTGGTGCTGGAGAAGACTTTAAAGAGTCTCCTGGACTGTGAGGAGATCGAACCAGTCAATCCTAAAGAAAATCAATCCTGAATATTCATTGGAAGGACTGATGCTGAAGCTCCAATATTTTGCCACCTGATGCGAAGAGCCAACTCATTGGAAAAGACCCTGATGCTGTGAAAGACTGAAGGCAGGAGGAGAAGGGAATGACAGGATGAGGTGGTTGGATGGTATCACCAACTCAATGGACATGAGTTTGAGCAAACTCCTGGAGATGGTGAAGGACAGGGAAGCTTGGTGTGCTGCAGTCCATGGGGGTTGCAAAGAGGCAGACACAACTTAGCAACTGAACAACAACAAAAACTCTCGGTGGCTTCCCTGGTGGCTAACCAATCCGGCTGATAACACCTTCCCCCTAGCTTGTGACAAAAAAAAAAACAAACTCCAGACATTCCCAATGTCCTCCAGAGGGGACAGAAATTGGGGTGGGCAGGAAGACCCCTGGTTGAGAACCATAGCTCTAACTCAACCCTTTCTTTTTTCCACGACACCACAATTTTAATTATTTTTGCTTATTTGACTGTTAATGTGCTTGTCCTTTGATACCCCCCACCCCCAGACCCTCCCTGGTAGCTCAGATGGTAAAGCAGCTGCCTGCAATGCAGGATACTCAATCCCTGGGTCAGGAAGATCCCTGGAAAAGAGAATGGCAATCCACTCCAGTGGATTCTCTGTCCTGGAGAATCCCATGGACAAACCATGGGGTCGCAAAGAGTCGGACATGACTGAGTGACTAGCACTTTCTTCTTTCACTTTTCCCCTCCTAAAATGTGTGCGCGTTACTAAATCTTCATGCACTTGGTACAGGGCCTCACACATCATAGGGACCCAATAAATATTTATCAAACAAAATGATGCATGAAAATGAGATGGTAAAAATCATTAATAAGAATACAATCTGTTATTGTAAATAGCATGCCAGGCAGTGTTAAATATTTCACATATTTTATCTTTATTCCTGACAACATCCTAAGAAGCATGCCTTATTATCATCCCTAGCTGCCAGGTGAAGAAGGGCAGGTCAGTCATTCTTCCCCTCCATCCCCACCCCGTTCTGACCCCTGGTCCCTGATCCAAACAATAATGATATTCTGCAATTTGCTGTTTTCACTTACGTAACAGTTTCTTTAGTGCTAAGCTTTAAAAGAGTCTAGTGTCTATTTTGTACCTAAGCACTAAGAGATAGTCCAATTATGTTTAAAATATTTAACAACTGATAGAGCGTAGACACCAACCAATCCCAAGAGCTCCTTCAGATTGTAAACTGAACCAGAATGCCCAAGCAGGATGTCAGTTTATATGCAGATTTTCAGGGGCTTGCGAGAGTGTATTTGTAGGCATCCCTAGCTGAATCAAGGGTCTGTGCTTTCAGAATTTTCACCGATGTTGCCAAATTGCCCACCCAATCTTCTTACATATTTGTAAACCTCTTTCTCTACACCCTAACTAACACTGCATATTCAGATCAGATCAGATCAGATCAGTCGCTTAGTCGTGTCCGACTCTTTGCGACCCCATGAATCGCAGCACACCACCCCTCCCTGTCCATCACCAACTCCCGGAGTTCACTGAGACTCATGTCCATTGAGTCAGTGATGCCATCCAGCCATCTCATCCTCTGTTGTCCCCTTCTCCTCCTGCCCCCAATCCCTCCCAGCATCAGAGTCTTCTCCAGTGAGTCAACTCTTCGCATGAGGTGGCCAAAATACTGGAGTTTCAGCTTTAGCATCAGTCCTTCCAAAGAAATCCCAGGGCTGATCTCCTTCAGAATGGACTGGTTGGATCTCCTCGCAGTCCAAGGGACTCTCAAGAGTCTTCTCCAACACCACAGTTCAAAAGCCTCAATTCTTCGGCGCTCAGCCTTCTTCACAGTCCAGCTCTCACATCCATACATGACCACAGGAAAAACCATAGCCTTGACTTGATGAACCTTTGTTGGCAAAGTAATGTCTCTGCTTTATTACCAATCAATTTCAAAGGACTTCCCTGGCAGCCCAGTGATTGAGGCTCTACCCTGCCAACTCAGGGAACCAAGATCCCCCCACATGCAGTGCAGCAGTCGAAATATAAATAAATGAATTTCATGTTTGCCAATTTCTTAGGCAAATAAATGACAGCTTTTTTTTAAGGTTCACATGTCTTGGTTTGAGAGGGTAAGCGTGTTCTTGTATATTTATTTATTTATTCTATTCACTTATTTGTAACTTTTCTCAAGTTTTCTATTCTGTTGGGTTTTTTCCTTCTCTCTCTTTTCTTTTTTGCCAGTACTGCTGGTGGGGATCTTAGCTCTCTGACCAGGGATTGAAGTGGGACCCTCATCAGTGAAAGCGTGAAGTCCTGACCACTGGACCACCAGGATATTCCCTTTCTTCTCTTTTTAAAATTGTAAGAACCAACCTGTTTTTGTATAAGCCTAAAAGCATTTGACAGAGAACTAAAGGAACAGGGTTAGATGGACCAATAGTGAGTACAGGGGGGAGATGTGTCCCGATTAAAAAAAGAAAAAATACATACATATTGTTTGGAATAAGTACCAAATTTATGAGGTAAAAGTAAGACCTTCAGAATACCCTACCTGTTAACTTAGTCCCTTTCTCCTCTTTCCATCAAAGCGTTAATCCACTCACATGTTTCTATTTATCACCATTACCTCTTCTGAAAGCTATAGAGGACCTATAATAATATAAGTATCTAGCAATAAAATTAACAAGAAATAAGTACAAGTTTTATGAAGAAAACTTTAAAACCCTACTGAGGGACATAAAGGAAGACTTAAGTAAAATAAAAGACGTAATTTATCCCTTCCAGTGAGATTCAATAACAAAAGCATAAAGATGTTTATCTTCCCTGAACTGATCTTTAAAGTCAAAGCAATTTATATTAAAATACCAACAGGATTTTTTTTTCTTTACTTGCTACACTTCATCGAAATTAAGCATCTGGAGAAAGCCAGGGAAATTCTGAAAGACAAGTTAGGGATGGGAGGAGGGCAACAGAAGCCCCTTCAAATATTAAAGTGTATTTTGAAGTTAATAATGAGATTAAATAATGAGGACACAAAGAACAATGTGACAGTTTAGACTATGATATGGACATTTCAATTTTGGTAAAGGTGACTTTTCATATCAGAGATGAATTGGGACAGTGAACTACTTTTCGTTAAAAATCAAACCGATGGAGGAGTAGGAGGGAGGTTCAGGAGGGAAGGGACATGTATATTTATGGCTGATTCATGTGGTTGTATGGCAGAAATCACACAACACTGTAAAGCAAGTACCCTCCAAACAAAAAATGAAGCTGGCTATGTTACTCCTCTAACGAAAATAAAACTCATCTGAATCAAGATCGAAATGTTAGAGTAATTAATAATGCACCTCTGTATGTTCTAGAACAGTGGTTCTCCAGGCAGAATACACGTGGCATCTTTGCTCCCAGGGGACATTTGAAGATGTCTGGAGACATTGCCAGTGGTCACAGTTGGAGGGGAGGAAATGCTTCTGGCTTCTAGCAGATGAGACCAGGGTGCTGCCATTTCACTGCCACAGGATAGACCTCCATTGAAAGATCATCCTGTCTGAAAGTCAGCCGTGCTGAGACAACTTGTCCTGGAAGGAGGCATGAATACAATCGTGGGGTAGGGAAGGCCTTTGTAACCAGGACAGAAAATCCAAGACACAGTAAAAGATACACATATGTATAAATATTTTGTATTTTTTTTTTAAACTTGTGTGTGAGGGAAAATTCATAAAATTTTCAAAAGCAAAACAACTAGGAAAAAATACTGTCGGCACATGTCAGGCAGAAGATCAATTTACCGAACTTATGCAGAACTCATATAAGTCAGAGGAAAAAAAAGAATCCTGTTTTTAAAAAGTTGGGCAAAGTCTATAGATAAGCAGTTCACATTAAAAAAAAAAAAGAATCCAAATACGCAGAAACATGAAAAAAAAAACATGAAAAGTTTAGTGTGCAGTCATTATAACAGCAAAGTAAATTAGACTGCGCTGATAGAGGAAGGTTGATTATATATATATAAGTTGTTTTTAAGCAAAGTACAGAACATTATAACAGTATTCCTTTTGTGTACAATTTTTTATGTGTATTTTTTTGGAATGATACTCAGGGAAATATTAACAAAGTCTACCTTTGGAGAAAGAGGGGAAGAGAATGAGATGCATGATAAGGAGGGTCTGTTTTTCATCTTATACTTTTTTGTACAAATCTGATATATGAGAGACAGAGGCAAAGGGTATGAGATGAAGTTGGAGAAGGCAGGTGCCCAGTCTAGACTGGTCATCATCATTTGATTTTACCTTACCTTATTTCTTCTTCTGAGCTCTTCCTTTCTTTATGGAGATCTGAGTTTCTGACTTATTTTCCTTCTTTAAATAATTTCTTTTAGAAATTCCCTGGTGGACAGTGGTTAAGACTCTGCATTTCCAACTGCAGGGATGGAGTTGAGTCCTGGTTGGAAAACTAAGATCCCACATGTTACATGGGCCCCTAAAATAATTTCTTTTAACCTTTTTTTACAAGGTGGATCTATCATTTTTGATGACTAAATAATAGTCCATTATAACTATGAATATAATTTATGTACCAAATCCCATTTATTGGACACAGGTTTTGTTCTGGTTTGAGCTGGAGGGGATTTTTGAAGATCTTCTATAAAAACCTAAGCAAGGGTCTAAAACAGGATGAGCTGTATTTGGGGCCTTGAAAGTCTGATTCTGCAGTCCACGAACCAGGGACGGTTAATCATTAGCAAGTGTAAATAAACCCCAGTGACACCCTGGGATTTCATTATTTGTTGCTATTTCCAAGAATTATCAAAGGGTGTCAAACCATTTACCCTGTTTAATTGGATGGCCAGATCTGCAAAACTGGAAAGGTTAATCCTGATGCAGGCACATTTTACAAAATTTGGCCAAGCATTATATATAATATGTAAGAAGAGAGTAAGATGCTTTCCTCAAAATGAATGAGCAAAAGTTATGGATGTAGGGCTGGAGTCCACATACCCATTAAATGGCATGGATCGTTCAAGTGAAGGCTTTCTCTTCTACTGGTGGGTGTGTTAGTACAGGGGACAAGTTGTTTCCTAAAGTGTTTCATCAGCTTTCCACAGGATGTCATGCAAAAGCCAAAATGATTATTCTGTATTCCCTTAAAAGGGAGGAAAACACATTTACTGTCAAGCTACTTGTACACTTTTAAAACTTACATTAAAAAAATAATTTTTTAAAATAAAAAAAAAAAACACTTGTTTTATTTTTCCAGTCCATCTTGGAAGCTCTCCTCAGCAACACACTTACAGGGTCGATTAGCAGAGCAAAATAAATGTCTAAATCTGTCCCTGTTTGTCTCTCTCCCTCCGCTTGCACTTGGCAACAAATTCATACATATGTCTGCTAGTCTCCAATACTTTTTTTTTTTTTTGGTTTCGCCATGTGGCTTGTGAGATCTTAGTTCCCTGAGGAGGGACTGAATCCGAATCCCTGCGTTGAAAGTGTGGAGTCTTAACCACTGGACTGCCAAGGAAGTCCTGAAAACATTTAAAAAAAAAAAAAAATCTTAAAAATAGCCAGGTGATCTCAAAATCAAGGATTTTGCTCTGCCTAAAATATCTTTTTTTTTTAAAATAATGTAAAATATAAATATAATAGTGGAAGTCCTAGTGTAATAAATCCCCAAATACTAATCACCCACCTTCAACAATTATCAACCCATGGCCACTCTTGCTTCATCTATACACTCACCAACTTCCTTCTCTCCTATATTATATAGAAGCCAATCCCAGACACCCAGGCACTTCTGGATAAGCTTAGAGTTAATTCTCTGCTTGTCTCAGCAGTAACTCCTTCCTCTCTGGGCTAAATGGTTTGTTTACTGAAAGGGCTAAGAAGTCTCAGAATTATGCCCAATTGTATTTTACTTTCTAGCTATTTCTGCTCCTATGGGTAAACATTTTCTTCTTACCAGAGAGAGCAATTCCATTTTATGTTTGTGTGTGTGCTAAGTTGCTCAGTTGTGCCTGACTCTTTGCGACCCCATGGGCTGTAGCCCACCAGGCTCCTCTGTCTATGGGATTCTCCAGGCAAGAATACTGGAGTGCGTTGCCACGCCCTCCTCCAGGGGTTCTTCCTGACCCAGGGATCAAACCTGCATCTCCTGCATTAGCACGCAGATTCTTCACCACAAGGGCCACCTGGGAAGCCCCACATTTATGCTTAGATGTGGCTTTAAAGCTTTCAGTTCTGCTAGCCCCTGTTAGAGCAGTAACTGGTACATTTTCTCTTTGGACAGTCCTACCCTCAAACATTTATATCAGTTTCTTCAATTTAAACTTGTCAGACAATGTGCACTGATTTTTTTTTTTCCCTTGGTTCAGAGAGCACATTCACCAAATCAGTATCTCTCTTTGAGGTCTATAGAAATGTTGTTTTACTTTACTGACTATAAAGAAAAATATGACTTTAAAAAAAGTCATGGCTACAGTGGACTTTAAGGCAAATTATCTCCTTCTCTTGTGTGTGTGTGTGTGTGTAAGAGAGACAGAGAGAAATGAATAGAAGATGAGGGAATAAAGTCTAGAAAGATTTGTTTCTAGTTTTGTTTCCAGTATCCAGTTTTTTTTTCAGCCAGAACAGTCAGATGTAACATTAAAACACAAACAGGCCTTATTCCAAAGTTTTAAAACATAATATTCTGACCATTGGGTTTGAAAAGAGTAGAATCCTCATAGCTTATCTGATGATTTTTCCTCCCTCCCCCTCCCTCTCTCCCTTCCTTCCTTTCACCCCAATCCTTCATAATCCTTGGACACATTATCCTTCATTGGAAATCACAGAACAATAATTAGTACTAAATATTTTATACTTCACAAGAACCCCATTTCATTTTTAAAACTAAACAAACCAATTAAAAACGGTGTTTAGATTTTTTTGAGTTAGGAATGCTTTGCCTTCATGTGATAAAACATATTCCTCCTACCAGTTTTTTTCTGGGAAAGCATAAAGCCAAACCTCCACAAGCTTCTATTTGATTAGTCATTTGTCACTTATCTGTCTGCTCACAAAGTGCATTTACCAAAGGGATTAATGCTTCTGTAACCATAATGCTTTGCCTTCTGTCACTTTGTTGAGCCTCCAAAAAAAATGACGGAAAGGAGGGGTTCTTGGGGCACCTCCTCCTCAGTCTGAAATACAAGCCCCTCCATGGAGCTTTGAAATCCAGTTCATAAAATAGCCTACCCATTTTTCATAATAAAGATGTTGTTTAGGCCAAGTTTCGTCTCTAATGTGACTTACACATACACCTGCTCCTCCCATTTCTCCCTCACTCATCCAGAAAATAGTTCTCTTACTGTTTTGCAAAGTGCCACAGTCCAATCATTACTGCTCAGTAAATGCAAAAATCAACTTTAATCCAGGAAAAAGTAATGTAAATTGTGTTTGCTGGACTTTGAGTTGTGTTAAGAAGATTTGAATAAGTTACTGTTAAGGAATCCTTATCTGGTAACAGGTGGGCTAAGCTGGAAAAACACAAACTGAAAATCCTGGAATGGGAAGTTTACACTCACTCCTCCTTGATTAGCTGTGGGATTAGAATGCCTCACCTCCACCCCTCTCACAGAGCAGATGTCCCAGTTATCAACTGTTCTCCAGAAGGAAAGCTGAGAAGGTTTATAAGACATGAAAGAGTTTATACTCTTACTTCCAGGACTTTACCTTGAGGGTCTCCAGATCTACTCTCTAACCTACACCCATTCCAGACCTGGATTCAGCTTCATCTATTGCAAAATTTGACAATTTGTCACCTTAAGTATCAATGCCTGTGCCTGAGTGGGTGGCATTATGCCTACCCATTCTCTTTGCAAGTTTTCTGCAATGAGCTTGGATTCTCTTACTTTTAATCATCATAAAAAGTGATGTTTCTCTTTTAAGTTTTTTTTTTTTAATCTGCCTATCCTTAACACCACAGTACAGACACAATTATAGGTCGCTCTCATGTGACCTGAAAGAGTGATTCATTTGACAAAGATTGACAGCTATTCTTGTGTCCTCGCTAGGTGTCAAGCTGGGTTTTTTTAAGCTGGTTGGTGTGAAAATAAATAAGAAAAGAACAACAGGTGAATGTGTCCAGGAGGAGAAAGGATGAGAAAAGATAAGTTGTTCAGGGCATCTCAAAAATTGGAGGAATTGGAGGAACTTAAGAATCTGCCTCACAATGTAGGGGACACGGGTTTGATCCCCGGTCGGGGAACAAAGATCCCACATGCCTTGGGGCAACTAAGAACTTGTGCCAAAACTACTGAGCCCACACAGCACAACAAAAGATTCCCACATGATGCAATAAAGACCCAACACAGCCAGATACATAAATAAATATTAAAAGAAAAAAAACTGGAGGAAGTAGAGTTGGCAGAGATTTGAGGGAAAGGAGGCCTGTTTTTTAAAGCCAGTGACAGAGCTTCTCTGGGTGGCTCAATGGTAAAGAATCCATCTGCCAGTGCAGGAGATGCGGGTTCAATCCCAGGTCCACGAACATCCCACATGCCATGGGGGCAACTAAGCCCATGCAACTCCTGAGCCTGTGCTCTAGAACCCGGAAGCCACAACTACTGAGCTGTGTGCCTCAACTGTTGAAACCCATGCATCTCAGAGCCTGTGCTCCACAACCTAGAGAAGCTGCTGCAGTGAGAATCCTACACACCGCAACTCAAGAAAAACTCACCCAGCACAGCCCAAAATAAATGTAAAAGTAATAAAATCTTTTTAAAAATAAATAAAGCCAATGACAGCCACTTAGCAAAGAACACATGTACTAGAAAGGGGTGTACCTTTTAGTCCAGCCCTTATACTTAGGGGGCTTATTCTGAGGTTTGGTGGTCTGATTTGGCAAATACAGAGGGAGTAATAGAAAGTAATGGAAAGCACAGAAGACCTAACACAGCCAGATTAGTAAATAAACATTAAAAGAAAAAACTGGAGGAAGTAGAGTTGGCAGGAATTTGAGGCAGGCAACTCGCTTCAGTATTCTTGCCTGGAGAATCCCATGGACAGAGGAGCCTGGAGGGCTATCGTCCATAGGGTAGCAAAGAGTCGGATACGACTGAAATAACTGAGCACCCACACACAGGCCTGTTGTTTAAAGCCAGTGACAGGGCTTCCCTGGTGGCTCAGAGGCCAAAGAATCCACCTGCCAATGCAAAAGACCCGAGCTTGATCCCTAGATTGGGAAGATCCCCTGGAGAAGGGAATGGCAACCCATTCCAGTATTCTTGCCTGGAGAAATCCCCATGGGCAGAGGAGCCTGGAGGGCTACAGTCCATGGGATTGCAAAGAGTTGGACATGACTAAAGTGAGCACGCATGAGCCTGAGGTGGGGTCAGGCCTTATTCTGTAGAAAATGATGACATTTGGCTGTACTTCATGGAGATGAAGTTTGCTGTTTTCTCTGGAACAAGTTTGAGGCAAACCGCCTGGTGAATAGGGTTTTAAAAGATTAAAGGCCTGAAATTTCATTGTGCCTATGAAAATGGGAATTTTTTTTTTTTTTGCTTGGTACTTTAAGTTTCTAAAAATAAGATTTACTGAACCTATTTGAGCCTGTACATGCAATTATTACAAACACATAAAATATAGAAAACACTTTACCATTGTTTAGACTATAAAAAAATAATGAGTAACTAGATGAGAATGGGAACCCCTTCAGGCCAGGATAGAGCCAGCTTTCAGGCAGGAGTCACAATTCAGAATGCATAAGTCAGCTGTTTTACACAACTTTATTTTTCCTGTTCACACTGCAGAGGTCAAAGGGTGTGAAAGGCTTGGAAAAGGCTGGATTTCTCCAAACATCCCTGGGAGGTGTCAGCCTGCAAACAGGCTGTTGGCTAGTGACTGTGGTGATTAAGCCTGCCTCCCGGGGCTTGCTCATAACTTTTATTTAAATAGGCTGTTTCTCATCTTGATTGGCAAGATATTCTCTGATGGGAAGGAGTCAGTTTCTTAACTGCTTTTGTAGAATGAAACCTCAGTTTGAAGCTGGGGTTATCAACCCTCTTTTTTTGTTTGTTTGTGTGGTAAAATATACACAGCATGACATTTACCATTTTAACCATTTTTAATTGCATGGTTCACTGACATTAAGTACATTTGCATTGTTGTGCAACCTTTCACCACCATCCATCTCCCTGACTTTTTTCATCTTTCCACACTGAAACTCTGACCCATTAAACACCCTCTCCTCAGCCACTGGTAACCTATTCTACTCCCTGTCTCTATGAATATGACCATCCTAGGTCCCTCATCTAAGTTGAATCCTAAGGTATTTGTCCCTTTGACTATGGCTGATTTTACTCAGCATGATGTTGTCACGGTCCTGGGCCCTTATAACATGTGTCAGAATGTTGTTACTTTCTCATTTACCTTTATTTTGGAACTTTTCATTATTTTTAAAATATTTATTTTTCTTTATTCATTTGGCTGCACCTGGTCTTACTGGGGCTTCCCAGGTGACCCCATGGACTGTAGCCTGTCAGGCTTCTCTGTCTATGAAATTCTCCAGTCAAGAATACTGGAGTATTCTTGGTAGCCATTCCCTTCTCCAGGGGATCTTCCTGATCGAGGGCTCGAACCTGTATCTCCTGCATTGCAGGTGGATTCTTTACCGTCTGAGTCACCAGGGAAGCCCAGAGTAGGTGCAAAAGAGATATGAATCCTGTATAGTATTTATCTTTCCAATATTTTTCACATTTATTAATTGCAGCCTCTCAAAAATCCCTCCAGTGAAGAAGTTCAAGTATATTGAAATACTTGTATGAATAAATTAGAGAGGGTGCTTTTGAGATACTGTTACTCCATCACTCTTTGAGGATTTTTCTAATTTTCTGGTACAAATTTTTGTTCCAGGCTTATATTGGCTTTCCTGGCCCAACCCTAGAATCTACCATTTCTCCAAGAAGCCTTGGTCATTTTCGGTAGAAAAAGATGTACAGACACTGAGATCTGGGCTCTAAATGTGTGAAGTGCATATTACTACTTGACTGTCATTGCTTCTAGGTCCTCTCAATAGACAGAGGAAGAACACACAGACACACAGACACAGACACAGACACACAGACACAGACACACACACACTCTGCATCCAGTTGAAAACCATGAGTTCATACTGATAGCTCCAATTTCAATTCAACACCACAGAGTCTTTTCATTTCAGTCTTCTTGTTTTTTACGGTTGCAACTCTTCTCTGACAGTAAGGAACCTGTTTCTCATTACCCTCAAGATAATGACTACTTGTTCAATCCTAGAATATACCAACCCTGCCTCTACAAAGAACAAACTGACTATTATAATTCAATATTCCTTTCTTTGTTCTCTTTAGTCTGAGTGTGTAAGGTCAAAATACCATGTTCAGAAGTTACTTGACTCAGCTCTTCCTTCCATATGACTGTTACTGTTTTGAAATACGTTTAGGTTTATTTTTTATTCTTTCTTTCTTTTGGTTCATTTATTAAATTTATATTCCTTTCTCTGGTTGTCCTACATTTGTTTGCTTTTATCATTATGATGATGATGATAATGACCTTTTTGGCATGCAAAACAGCATGATTCCAAAATCAAAACTAAATGGCAGGTTCGCTTCCTGCTGATCCCTCCCACCTTATAGGTAATCTCTGTCAATACCCACAATCATTGGTTTCTTGTTTTTTGGCCACGCAGAGAGGTACTCAGGATCTTAGTTCCCAACCAGGGTTTGAACCTGTGATACTTGCAGTGGAAACACTAAGTTCTAATCACTAGACTGTCAGGGAATTCCTGCAGGATCATTAGTTTCTAGTCTTTACTTCCTGTATCTGCTGCTGCTGCTGCTAAGTCGCTTCAATCGTGTCCGACTCTCTGCGACCCCATAGACGGCAGCCCACCAGGCTCCCCCGTTCCTGGGATTCTCCAGGCAAGAACACTGGAGTGGGTTACCATTTCCTTCTCCAATGCATGAAAGTGAAAAGTGAAAGTGAAGTTGCTCAGTCATGTCCAATTCTTTGCGACCCCATGGACTGCAGCCCACCAGGCTGCTCCATCCATGTGATTTTCCAGGCAAGAGTACTGGAGTGGGGTGCCATTGCTTTCTCCGTTCCTGTATCTATTTTACCAAAAAAAAGAAAAAAGCAGATAGATGTATGTTTCTTTGTTATACAATAGGTGGTACACTATGGATCAGCAATTCTCAAACTTTTTAGTCTCAGGGCCTCTTCACACAATTAAAAATTATTGAAGAGTGAAAGAGCTTTTGTGTATGTGGGCTTTCTCTGTTATATTTACTGCATTAGAAATTAAAACTGAGGGACTTCTCCAGTGGTCCAGTGGTTAAAACTCCGAGCTTCCAATGCAAGGGACGTGGTTCAATCCTTGGTTGGAGAATTAATATCCCACGTGCCTCATGGCTCAGCCAAACAAACAAAAAACCCTGATAAGTTGTCAAAACCATTTATTTATTATTTTGATTAAAATGAACAGTAATAAGCTCCTGAAATATAAATATATTTTTATGAAAAATAACTCCATTTTTCTCAAACAAAAAAGAATAGAAAGAAAGAAGGCATGGTTTTACCATGTCTGACTTAATGAAATGAAGCTAAATTCTCTATCTGCTTCATGCAATCTCTTGCAGTGTATTACTTTCATTGAAGCATATAAAGAGTCCTGGCCTTAAACAGATATGTAGTTAGTAAAGGGAAGAGTATTTTAACAGTCTTTTCAGAAAATTGTGTATGTTCTTTGATACTACCCTAAAACTCAGCAGTGGTGGTTTCTCAAAAGGTAGTTGCAGTGTGGACTCTGAAAGCATACTAATAAACTTTTTTAAAAGTTCTGTTACATTATAATCCACTGATCTTTCTTATGGAGAAGGCAATGGCAACCCACTCCAGTACTCTTGCCTGGAAAATCCCATGGACTGAGGAGCCTGGTAGGCTGCAGTCCATGTAGGCTGCAGTCCATGGGGTTGCAGAGTCGGACATGACTGAGCGACTTCACTTTCATACACTGTAGAAGGGAATGGCAATCCACTCCAGTGTTCTTGCCTGGAGAATCCCAGGGATGGAGGAGCCTGGTAGGCTGCTGTCTATGGGGTCACATAGATCTTTCTTATACTTTGGTTGTATCTTTAGCCATGCAGGATTTTGTGCATTTGGAAAATGATGATTAATTGAAGTATGAAGGTCTTCCTAATGTGGACACATTTCATCATACAGTTTCAAAAATTATTTGATACATTATCACGTCTGAGGACTTCCCTGGTGGTCCAGTGGCTAAGACTCTGACCTACCAACACAGGGGGGCCCAGGTTTGACCCCTGGTAGGGGAACTAGATCCCACATGCTGCAATGCAGACAGAGATCCTGTGCTGCAACTAAGACCCAGTGCAACCAAATAAATAAAATTAAATTAAAATATATTAAAAATATATCATCTCTCACACCAATACAAAAGTCTTCAAGTATCAAGAAACCAAAGAGCCTACAGTGGTGGATAGAAATTTCCCCAAATTCCCATTCCGATTTGAAAGTTTTGAATTTTGCCATTGGCAGTATATAGTATCAATTGTTTCCTTGAAGAGAGAAGCTCACCTCACTTGTATTTGAGAAAAATAAAAACAATTCTCAAATACCCATGTGTGAATAACAAGTTTGTCTGGCAGGTATTCTTTCAGGTAAAAATGGTGTTCCATGAGAAAGTGGCCAGCTCAGCTTGTGACTCAAACAATAGCAGAAATACTTTTCCTTGAGGTAACTATTGTACTGGGTGTGTCAGAGGTGCTTCATGGGTATTTCCCATTTAGTCACACAGACTAGTAATTCATCTGTGTTATTTGTGGCTGTGCTGGGTCTTTGTTGCTGCACACAGGCTTTCTCTAGCTGTGGTGAGTGGGGTCTACTCTTCACTGCAGGGTGTGGGCTTCTCACTGTAGTTGCTTCTCCTGTTGCGAAGCACAGGCTCTAGGTACTCGGGCTTCAGTAGTTGCTGTGCATGGGCTCAGTAGTTGTGGTGCACTGGCTTAGTTGCTCTGAGGCGTGTGAGATTCTCCTGGACCAGGGATCAAACCTGTGTCCCCCTGTAGTGACAGGGGCTTCTTATCCACTGCACCACCAGGGAAGTCCAGTTACACAGACTATTAAAAAGACATGAACTCAAGTCAAGTCTGATAACATTACTAATTTTTACTGCTTCATCCAAATATTCTTAAGGGAAATTGTCTTTTTTTTTTTTTAACCAAAATGCGTGCTAGTAGAGAGTATATGGCACAGCCTTGATTTGTGATAGTCCCTGCAGTTTTATCCTATTGCTTTTGCACAATCAGTGTAAATGTCACCTCTGAAAAAAGGCAAATGGTGGCTTCATATTATTAGGAAAATAGTTTTGATCTCATGGGCCACTTGCAAATGTCTCAAGGACCCCAAGGTGTGTGTGGACTACTTTTTGAGAATTGCTACTAGAGGTAGATTTTACTTTTTTCACTTAATATAGTCTGACAATTATACTATGTCAGTTTATAGACAGCATATTAAAAAGCAGAGACATTACTTTGCCAACAAAGGTCCATCTAGTCAAGGCTATGGTTTTTCCTGTGGTCATGTATGGATGTGAGAGTTGGACTGTGGAGAAGGCTGAGCACCGAAGAATTGATGCTTTTGAAGTGTGGTGTTGGAGAAGACTCTTGAGAGTCCCTTGGACTGCAAGGAGATCGAACCAGTCCATCCTAAAGGAAATCAGTCCTGAATATTCATTGGAAGGACTGATGTTGAAGCTGAAACTCCAATACTTTGGCCACTTGATGCGAAGAGCTGACTCACTGGAAAAGACCTTGATGTTGGGAAAGACTGAAGGCAAGAGGAAAGGGGACGATAGAGGATGAAATGGTTGGATGGCATCACCCATTCAATGGACATGAGTTTGGGTAGGCTCCAGGAGTTGGTGATGGACAAGGAGGCCTGGAGTGCTGCAGTTCATGAGGTCGCAAAGAGTCGGACACAACTGAGCGACTGAACTGAACTGAGTTTATAGAGATTGTTCTTATTATTGTTATTTTATAGTTCTATCATATTTCACTGTATGAATAATATCACACTTCAATTACTTTCTTATGTTTGGACATTCAGAGTATGATTATTAATACAAATGATATTGCAATGAACAATCCTGGGCTAAAGTATTTTCATATAATTGAAGGTGTTTCCTGGGACAGCTTCCTAGAAGGGCAAGTATTGTGTCAAAAACAAACACATGTGTGGTTTTTTTAGATATTGCCAAACTTCACTTCACAATGGTTGTACCAATTTGCATATCTACCAGCAATGAATAGGAGTTCCTGTTTCTCCACAGCCTTAGCAACTAAAGATAATGCAGAGGATAGACATATACATTCATCATACATTAAATGATCCCTAGGTTAAATAGCAAGCCACTCCAGTATTCTTGCCTGGAATCCCATGGACAGAGGATCCTGGTGAGCGCTACAGTCCATGGGTTCGCAAAGAGTCGGACACAACTGAAATGACTTAGCATGTAGCAGGTTATCTGTGAGGGTGACATCAGCCTTTTCTAAGAACTTTTCCCTTCAATATCAGTAGGTGAAGACTTGATGTTTTTGAACTGTGGTGTTGGAGAAGACTCTTGAGAGTCCCTTGGACAGCAAGGAGTTCAAACCAGTCAATCCTAAACAAAGTCAACCCTGAATATTCATTGGAAGGACTGATGCTGAAGCTTCAATACTTTGGCCACCTGATGCAAAGATCCAACTCGTTGGGAAAGACCCTGCTGCAGGGAAAGACTGAAGGCAGGAAGAGAAGGGATGACGGAGGATGAGATGGTTGGATGGCATCACCAACTCAATGGACACGAGTATAAGCAAACTCTGGGAGATGGTGAAGGACAGGGAAGCCAGGCATGCTGCAGTCCATGGGGTCACAAAGAGTCAGACACAACTTAGCAAATGAACAACAGCAACAAATGAGGTACAGGATCATAAAAATGCTCTTCCAGAAAAGGAAAGAAAGGGAGGGAAACAGTAATCACTGGACCACTGCAATGATGTAATACCCACTGAGACTCTCTGCTCCAGCAATAAAGTATGTCTCTTCATTAGATCCTGGCTCTGCCAAGGAATTTCCTTGTTCATTATCATCTGTGGCCTTTGGTTTTGCCTCTGGAAGGTTCTTCCATCAATTATCCTCCTTGAGACTACACCTGAAGTGGTACTGAAGAGTACACGCTCATGTAGGTTGAATTTTGAGGACCCTGAGGTTTGCTTTAGGGGGTTAAAGAATTACAGATTCCTGAAGGACTCTTAACATGTTTCTGGTGTTTTTCCTTATATTCAGTTCCTTGGTCCAAAGGTTCCTTTGTAACCATAGCCATACATCTTGTCAGGGAAAAGTTCTTAAGCCAGAGGAATCACTGCTTTGATTCATTGGGTGGCACATGGCACAAACCCACACTTGAAGTATCATATGGATACCCTGAGGCCACGTGAAGCAATAGACTTGGGTTGGAAAGGAACCAAACTTTACTAATCTGTCTGGCTCCCATTGTCCGGTAAAGAGCACTCAAGAAAGACTTTTCAAAACCTCCTTAGTGGAAATGTATTCCATTCCACTTTATCTTCCAACTGGCTAGCTCTTGCCTGGACTTATCTCTCTCACAGACCTTAGCTACAGGCAGAAAAAAGCAGCCAACATACATAAACATTCAGACTTTTCTCAAATACTTCTCCTAGAGCTATGGACCTGATTGGCATGTCCCACTCTATACAGTCAGCAAAAACAAGACCAGGAGCTGACTGTGGCTCAGACCATGAATTCCTTATTGTCAAATTCAGACTGAAATTGAAGAAAGTAGGGAAAACTACTAGACCATTCAGGTATGACCTAAATCAAATCCCTTATGATTATACAGTGGAAGTGAGAAATAGATTTAAGGGCCTAGATCTGATAGACAGAGTGCCTGATGAACTATGGAATGAGGTTCATGACATTGTACAGGAGACAGGGACCAAGATCATCCCCATGGAAAAGAAATGCAAAAAAGCAAAATGGCTGTCTGGGGAGGCCTTACAAATAGCTGTGAAAAGAAGAGAAGCAAAAAGCAAAGGAGAAAAGGAAAGATATAAACATCTGAATGCAGAGTTCCAAAGAATAGCAAGAAGAGATAAGAAAGCCTTCTTCAGCAATCAATGCAAAGAAATAGAGGAAATCAACAGAATGGGAAACACTAGGGATATCTTTAAGAAAATCAGAGATACCAAAGGAACATTTCATGCAAAGATGGTCTCGATAAAGGACAGAAATGGTATGGACCTAACAGAAGCAGAAGATATTAAGAAGGGATGGCAAGAATACACAGAAGAACTGTACAAAAAGATTTTCACGTCCCAGATAATCACGATGGTGTGATCACTGACCTAGAGCCAGACATCCTGGAATGTGAAGTCAAGCGGGCCTTAGAAAGCATCACTATGAAAAAAGCTAGTGGAGGTGATGGAATTCCAGTTGAGCTATTCCAAATCCTGAAAGATGATGCTGTGAAAGTGCTGCACTCAATATGCCAGCAAATTTGGAAAACTCAGCAGTGGCCACAGGACTGGAAAAGGTCAGTTTGCATTCCAATCCCAAAGAGAGGCAATGCCAAAGAATGCTCAAACTACCGCACAATTGCACTCATCTCACTCGCTAGTAAAGTAATGCTCAAAATTCTCCAAGCCAGGCTTCAGCAATATGTGAACCGTGAACTTCCTGACGTTCAAGCTGGTTTTAGAAAAGGCAGAGGAACCAGAGATCAAATTGCCAACATCTGCTGGATCATGGAAAAAGCAAGAGAGTTTCAGAAAAACATCTATTTCTGCTTTATTGACTATGCCAAAGCCTTTGACTGTGTTGATCACAATAAACTGTGGAAAATTCTGAAAGACATGGGAATAACCAGACCACCTGACCTGCCTCTTGAGAAATTTGTATGCAGGTCAGGAAGCAACAGTTAGAACTGGACATGGAACAACAGACTGGTTCCAAACAGGAAAAGGAGTACGTCAAGGCTGTATATTGTCACCCTGTTTATTTAACTTATATGCAGAGTACATCATGAGAAACGCTGGACTGGAAGAAACACTAGCTGGAATCAAGACTGTCGGGAGAAATATCAATAACTTCAGATATGCAGATGACACCACCCTTATGGCAGAAAGTGAAGAGGAACTAAAAAGCCTCTTGATGAAAGTGAAAAGGAGAGTGAAAAAGTTGGCCTAAAGCTCAACATTCAGAAAACGAAGATCATGGCATCCGGTCCCATCACTTCATGGGACGTAGATGGGGAAACAGTGGAAACAGTGTCAGACTTTATTTTTGCGGGCTCCAAAATCACTACAGATGGTGATTGCAGCCATGAAATTAAAAGACGCTTCCTCCTTGGAAGGAAAGTTATGACCAACCTAGATAGCATATTCAAAAGCAGAGACATTACTTTGCCAACAAAGGTTCATCAAGTCAAGGCTATGGCTTTTCCTGTGGTCATGTATGGATGTGAGAGTTGGACTGTGAAGAAGGCTGAGTGCTGAAGAATTGATGCTTTTGAACTGTGGTGTTGGAGGAGACTCTTGAGAGTCCCTTGGACTGCAAGGAGATCCAACCAGTCCATTCTGAAGGAGATCAGCCCTGGGATTTCTTTGGAAGGAATGATGCTAAAGCTGAAAGTCCAGTACTTTGGCCACCTCATGAGAAGAGTTGACTCATTGGAAAAGACTCTGATGCTGGGAGGGATTGGGGGCAGGAGGAGAAGGGGACGACAGAGGATGATTTGGCTGGATGGCATCACCAACTCAATGGACGTGAGTCTGAGGGAACTCCGGGAGTTGGTGATGGACAGGGAGGGGTGGTGTGCTGCGATTCATGGGGTCGCAAAGAGTCGGACATGACTGAGCGACTGATCTGATCTGATCTGATATATACCATATATTAATTTGATTATATTCCAAGATATTACAGGAGATGATTTGTCTAAGTTAATTTAGCTAGTGCAGTTTTCTTTTGATCAGTGTAGCATGGTTTATCTGTCTCCATCACTTTACTTTTGATCTGAGTCTTTATATTTACTTATTTAAAAAATTTTTTTAAAAATATTTGTTTGCCTGGGCATAGGTCTTAATTGTGGCAAGGGGAATCTTTAGTTGCAGCATGCAAACCCCTAACTGTGCCATGAGAAACCTTAAGTTTCAGCATGTGGGATCTAGTTCTCTGACCAGGATCAAACCTGGGCCCCCTGCATTGGGAGCACCAGGTCTTAGCTACTGGATCCCCAGGGAAATTGCTGTGTCTTTGTAATTAAATTGGATTTCTTAAAGACAACATATAGCTAGGTCATAGCCTCTGTTTCTTAATTGGCATATTAGGACCATTCACATTTAAAGTGATTGCTGATACGGCTGTATTAGTATCAATCATATATACAACCATATACATAGCTGTTTCTGCTCATTGTTGTCATTCTTTATTTCTTTTTTGTTGTCTACTCTTCCTGCCTTCTCCAGTTTTCATTAAGCATTTTGTATGACTCAGTTTTCTTTCTTTGTATATTAATATACCTCCTTAAAATTCTTTTTAGTCATTGCTCTACAGTTTGCAATATACTTATATAGCTAATCTAAGTCTCCTTTCAAATGACATTATACCTTTTCACAGCAGTGCAGGTACTGTGTAATGAATAGTTCTAATGTCTCCCTCCCGTCTCTTACAACACTGCTGTTAGGCACTTCATTTACCCGTAAGCTATAATCATCCAAAGCATTGTTGCTGTTATGCCTTTGAACTAATGGTTAACTGTTTAATCTGTTAAGAATAAGAAAAATAGGAACTTACCTGGCAATCCAGTGGTTAAAGACTCCTTGCATCTAGTGATCCCACATGCCATTTAGCGTGGCTAAAAAAAAAAAAAAGCAAAGAACATATAAGAAAAATAAAAGATTTTATCTTTATTTCTCAAACTCTTTTGTTATGTAGATCTGAGTTTTTGACCTATAGCATTTTCCTTCTCTCTAAAGAACATCTTTCAACAATTTCTTATAAGGCGAGTCTACTGGAGACAAATTCCCTCAGTTTCTGCTTTTTAAAAAAAGTCTTCATTTCTCCTTTGCTTTTGAAGGATAATTTTGCTAGACCCAGAATTCTAGGTTGCTGATTTTCTTTCAATGCTATAAATATTTCACTCCTTTCTCCTTTTGCTTTCAATGGTCACTTTCTCCAGTCTTTCTGACATTAAGTATTATAAGGTTTTAATGAACAAAAAGCTTCCCAATTCCTCATTTTCTTTGTTTTCAAATATATTTTAAAGGAAAATTGAGGGAGACTTCAATGGAGAGCGTTGGTAAAAGGAAACCACGCGCTTAAATAGGATGGGGTCCTGAGATCTGAGCGGACTGGGAGATGAGGCACCTCCTTTTAAAATTTCACTGCTAGAGAGGCCATTACAGGAAGCAGAGCCGTAAGGAAGAACCAGGTAAGCTCCAGGGTAAACAGAAATCTATACTCCCCACTACATTTCTGAGCTCACCAAGGGAGATTCAATACATTTTCTTTTTCACACTGGAAAAATCCTTGTGAAGTAGGTTTTATTCGTTATCAGCTCTACTCTATTGAGGGAAAAACTGAGACTTAAACAAGGAAGCTTGACAAGGGCAAAGAGTGAGTCATTGGCAAAGGCCAGGATAAGTTCACTCGGCTCCAAACAATGTTCCGAGAATCTGAGCCAGACAGCAACCGGAGGGGCTGAGTACGGGGGCGGGGGTGGGGGGTTGGGGGAGCTGGCGATGCAGAGAAGGCAGAACGAGGCCCCGCCCCTCCCCTACCTGGGTCCTCTCTTCGCGGGGCTCCTCCCACCTGCATACAAGGGCCTTGGGAGCCCTGGGCTGTAACCTGGACCTTGGCTTCACCGTGAAAGCTGGTCTCTTCCGCCAGGCCCTGGCTTTTTCCAGCTGAGGCAATCGTTGTTCTAGAGACTTCTTTCCCCTTTGTAACAGATAAGATGTTTTTGAATGATGCCGGGCTGTGTTTCCTTACGATAAGCTGGTTTCTATTTCCTGAACCCTTTCTACCCCAGGACAAGGGCAGGAGTCACCTCTGGAAGAAAGAGGATGTGATGAAGGGGGATGGTCTTCAGGACAGGAAGAGGAGGGGAAAGCCAGCCTTCTTCCTAAGGCCACTGCAGACAGGTGTGTGGAGCCCGAGGTAAGGGACTGGGAGATTGGATGGATTCATTTCTCTCTTTGGCCTGGGACAAGGTTGCATGCTGGGGTCAGGGTGGAGGAGAGTGGATGGCTCCCAGGAAGCATCCCATCAGACTGAAGCTCCCACAGGCCGCTCTCATGGATCGCGGAAGATACAAAGGTGGTTGGCTTGAGAACCTGAGGGCCTTGTGGGACAAAGGGGACAGGGACTGGAGGAGTAACCGCAGAGGCTTGGGTGGGCAAGAGCCTGGGGGGGTGTGTGGCATAGACTGAGGGTGACTGCAGGAGCCCATTGGGCGCTGGCCAGCCATTCCTCCAACAAGTAGCCGCTTCACCCAGCAGATGAGGGATACTGCCCTGAGGCCAGAGCAGGCCTGGACATGGCACCCTCCAAGCTCCTTTTATCTCAGAGGCATCAAGAGGATAAGAAAGACCACTCAAATACATGAAGATTTTAATCAGCCCTAATGAGAAGTTGAACTTTGAATGAACAGAATGACTCTTTGCGACCCCATGGATTGTAGCACACCAGGCTCGAATACTGGAGCAGGTTGCCATTCCTTCCTTCTCCAAGTGATCTTCCCGACCCCGGGATCAAACCTGGGTCTCTTGAATTGCAGACCGATTGTTAACGTCTGAGCCACCTAAAGGATCTAAATTGCTGTTCTCTGGATACTTGAGCTTCCCTGGTGGCTCAGACAGTAAAGAATCCGCCTGCCAATGCAGGAGATTTGGTTTGATCCCTGGGTCGGGAAGATCTCCTGGAGAAGGGAATGGCCACCCACTCCAGTATTATTGCCTGGAAAATCCCATAGGCAGAGGAGCCTGACAGGCTAAAGTCCATGGGGTCGAGTCAGACACGAGTCAGACATGACTGAACGACTAACACTCTCTAGATACCTGAGAAATGAAGAAGGGCAGAGATGGGAGAGGGTGGTCAATGAGCCCTGGGAGGGAAGGGAGTTCCTGCTCTCTGTGGCTGTAAATTTCCATAGGAGGCTAGCTTCATCTTCAGCCAGAAAGAGTGGATCTAGCATGGTAGCTGGGCTCAGCTTCTTGAGAATGTCTTGGGTCCCAGGTTCCTTCTCCCTGTTCTTGTCACCCCTAGAGGAACTACCCACATCTTCATGTTTGAAGCTGACTGTGCATGACCAAATCTTCATGGTAGTGTTATTGGAAGGGGAACCTCTTTTAGGGCTTGAGATTGGGCTCACGTCTAACACTTGGAATGAATTGTTCAAGGAGACATGAGCTGACCAAGCAAGAGACTCTATTGGAAAGGGGTGCCCGGGTAGAGAGCAGGAGCATAAGGGCACCCAGGAGGACTGCTCTGCCACGTGGCTTGAAGGCTTGGGTTTTACGGTGATGGGATTAGTTTCTGGGTTTTCTCTGGCCCATCACTCTAACTCATGGTCCTTCCTGGTGGTGCACACATTGCTCAGCCAAGATGGATGCCAGTGAGAAGGATTCTGGGAGGCTGGTTGGACACATGGCATCTCCTTTAGACCTTTCCCAAACTCTTCTGGTTGGTGGTGGCTCGTTAGTTCCATGTTCCTTACTAGGAGCTCCTGTCGTAAAATAACTCATGCAAATGGTTACTATGGTGCCTGGCCAGGGTGGGCAATTTCAGTCAGTGTGTTTCCCCTAACAGTAGCAGGGGGGAGGACCTGAGATGGAGGAAAGCACACTTCTTTTTAAGGACTAATGCAGGAATGACCCACATCATCCCCGTCACATCCTAATGGCCAGAACTTAGGCACACGGCCACCGGGGATATAAGGAAGCTGGGGAAGGTGGCTTCTAGCTTGCTGATTATGTTTCCAGATGAAATTTCTGGGTGTTCTCTATAGAAAGGAAGAAAGAGGATATCTGGGGACAATGAATGATCTCTGGTTGCGTTCTTCTTTTCAGCAATAATTTAGAGGTGCATATGGCACAGTTTTAGCCAATGAGGAGGGGGTATCTACAGAGGGTTGCTGGGAGTTTTCCTCTCTCCAGGTAGACATAGTGTCTTCTTTGGGATTGTGCCCTGTTTGGTGTGAACCCTGAAGGAACAGGTGACATTTTGCTGCTGGGAGGGGGGCCAGCCTTCAGACAGAGCTTACAAAGTAAAGATGGCAGAGAGAAAGAGGGCAAGAACTCGTATGCTTGATGAAGATCCACAACCATGGGATGAAGTCCACTCTTTAGCTTTCCTCCTTGGAGACCCCTTGTTATGTCAGATAACACATTTCTTGTTCTTTAGGCCACAGCGAGCAGGGTTTTTCCTGTTGTTTGTAGCCAAATCATTCCTAATGAATAATATGGCTTTTTAAATCAGCTTTCTTTCTTTTTAACTTTTGCATTGTCGGCCTCTTTATATTATCCTAAAATCTCAAAGTTAGTTTGAGATTTAAGAATACATAACCCTGGGACTTCCCTGGAGGTCCAGTGGCTACAACTCCGAACTCCATTCTGGAGGCTGGTCTAACCAGGGAGAGCACAAGATGTGGGCAGGGCCTTGTACTCTCAGAGGCTTCGGGGAGAATCTGCTGTGCGCCTTTTATTTGGTTCCTGGTTTCACAAATAAGCCCTAGGCTCCTTGGCTTGCACTGCATCACTCCAGTCTCTTTGTGGTCACATGGCATTCAGTGTGTGTGTGCACGCACACAGCATCACATGGCTGTCTTCTTATAAGGATATCAGTATAATAATGGATTAGGCCCCCCTGCACAGTATGACCTCATGTTAACTAATTACATTTTCAATGACCCTATTTCCAATTAAGGTTGCTTTCCAAGGCCCTGGGAGTTAAGACTTAGTCATGTCTTTTTGGGACGACACAGTTCAAGCCATAATACCATCTTAACTGGGTCTCCCTCTCTGCTGCTGCTAAGTTGCTTCAGTTGTATCCAACTCTGTGCGACCCCATAGACAGCAGCCTACCAGGCTCCCCCGTCCCTGGGATTCTCCAGGCAAGAACACTGGAGTGGGTTGCCGTTTCCTTCTCCAATGCATGAAAGTGAAAAGTGAAAGTGAAGTCGCTCAGTCATGTCCCACTCTTAGTGACTCCATGGACAGCAGCCCACCAGGCTCCTCTGTCCATGGGACTCTCCAGGCAAGAGTACTGGAGTGGGGTGCCATTGCCTTCTCCAGGGTCTCCCTCTCTACAAGGGCTCTATTTCAACCACTGCCTGATGAATAAAGGTATTGATAGAAAAAAAAAAAATTTTCTGAATTAGCTTACACAAATACTTATGCAGTATCCTAAAAACATGTTAAGAGTCCTTTCAAAGGAAACTTGATTTTTTAAATCTTGAATTTATATTAGAATCATATTACTGAAATATTACTGAAATCATATTACTGAAATATTACTGAAATCAAATTACTTCAATGGATGATTTTTATTTGCATTAAATTTTTTCACATATTAAAATATTCCCAGGAGTTATCATCACATTAGAAGTAACAGAATTACATTCATTCCCCCAAAAGCAATTTCAGGATATTAAAAAATAATGCAGTGTGATGAAAACTAGGTCTTTTTAGAATGCAAAGATTACCTTCAGAGGACTGCCCTTTTTGTGACTAAATGACTAAAATAAATATAGAGCTCATCTTAATGCCAGGTCTCATTATTATCACTTAAATATTCACATCATTATCATTTCATTGCTGATGGTTCTTCCAGAAATGTCTAGATGCTCATTAAGACTAGATGTACTATGTACTAATGTTCCTTTTAATAGACAGGAAGTTATATCAAAGATATTTGTTGTTCAGTCCCTAAGTCATGTCCAACTCTGCAATCCCATGGACTGCAGCACCCAAGGCTTCTCTGTCCTTCCCTATCTTCCAGAGCTTGCTCATTGAGTCGGCGGCGATGCCAGCCAACCATCTATCCTCTGACTTCCCCTTTTCCTACTTCCTCCAATCTTTCCAGCATCAGAGTCTTTTCCAGTGAGTCGGCTCTTCACATTAGGTGGTCAAAGTTTTGGAGCTTCAGCTTCAGCATCAGTCTTTCCAGTGAATATTCAGAGTTGATTTCCTTTAGGATTAACTGGTTTGATCTTGCTGTCCAAGGGATATCAAAGGTATAAACGGGACTGTGTCACAAATGCAAATAATGAAAGGCTGTTTGGGGTGACTAAGATCCCTACTGTATTTTTTAATAAAAATGTATGTTGACAGAGTCTAAATTCCAGCTGGACGGTGATCGTTAGGCTGTGTAGCACAGGGCCCGTTTCAAGTGTTTGAAATCATCAAGAGGGACAAAGTCATATTTGCAAAACGGCCCACATTTATATGTGCCTTGCATAAATCACTTTTCTCGTGGTTGCAGTTCTGCACTCGTGTGGTTTCATTTCCCATAACTCACTAAGGGCCCCCGGCCCCCCATCTTCCACAGTGACACTTTTAGTGTGAGGCCGTATCGTTTTCTGGTTTTCCACGTTAGTCTGCTAAATTTCAGGACATATGGAAGTTAATTCATTCGACGAAAGTCACCTGACTTTTCCCCAGGTCCTCTAGCTTGCCAGTGTGTATGTGTGTGTGTGTGTGTGTGTGAGTACATTTAGGCATTCATATGACAGTGAAGGAACACTTCCACTTAAACCTATACAAGATGGGACTTCCCCAGTGGTCCAGTGGTTGCAACTCTGAGCTCCCAATGCAGGGGGCAAGATTCCATCCCTGGGAGGGGAATTAAGATCCCACATGCTGTAGGACATGGCAAAAAAAAACCAACCCTACACAAGCTGCTGTAGCTCCTACTCTGCTGGGCAGCATGTTCGAGCTCCTCCCCAACGATCCCTGGGGAGCCCTGAGGAAGGGAGGGGCTGCTTGTCCTGTCCTCACTTCCCTCCTGGTGTCAGGTCTCACCTCTCTCCCCCCATGCCATCCCCAGCTCCTGTCATTCAGCACTGGCTGTTTTATAACCACTTCATGCAGCTGCTCGCTCTCCTGTCTCTTCCCCTGTTATGCCACATAATAAGGGCCTCTTCTCTTATTTCCCTAAGGATGTAGGCAAGGCTGCCGTGTTTAACACCCTTGCCCAAGGTCTGAAGCTAACACACACAAGGGAACTGTTCTGCAGAAGAGGCTGCATTATCTACCATCACTGGTAGTAGCATCCGCTGGCCACACCCCTTCAGCTGAGGTCCCCTGGGGCCATCTGTCCTCTGCCCGCACCCGACTGCTGTCTTGTGGGGGCTCAGTTCCTCCTTTTCTACTGCCTCACCTCCACCACTTTCAGGTAAAGGAAGCAGAAATCCCCTAAGCACGATTAAAAAAAAAAACACAGCCCTCTCTGTTTGACACAAAGACCCTCCACTGTTCTGTTATTATTGAAAGGTGCGTTAATAGCCGCATTACGGTATTAAACAGCACCTGGTCTGAAAACACATGCTTGTGAGCGACTCAACTGCTAGGCTTCCCAGAGAACAAGGGACAGAAAGGACTCAGAAAAGGTCCCTCCAGGAACAAAAGAAAGGCCCCATTCGAGCTGCTCAGCTGAACTCAGACACTGCTCTGTTTTTTGTTTTTTTTAATTTATTTGTTTTTTAATTGAAGGATAATTGCTTTACAGAATTTTGTTGTTTTCTGTCAAACCTCAACATGAATCAGCCATAGCCTGCTTTGGCTTTATACCAGCCCTTTACCGTCCTTCCTGCTACCAAAATCTGTCAACACTGTCTACTGAAGACCTTATTATGGGTTATGAATTGCCATGTTAGTGACGGGAGATCTCCAAAGAACCCTGCTTTCCAGAGGCTCGATCCTGTGGGGGACTCTGTGAACATGGTTTCTAGTCTGGTTGTCATTTGTTAGCTATGTTCCCTGCACAAGTCACCTGAACTCTCAGAACCTTACTTATCTCACCTCCAGGATGGGGAGAATGGTACCAGCATCGACATTTCAGGATTTGCAAGAGGCAAAAATATCTGTTAGAAAGTCCTTATTACAAAATCATATACAAATGCACATTGTTCTAAATCTTAATAATCTATCTTAGGAGATTCTTGTGATGAGCAGACATAACTATGGAAAGTATTTCTTATGGATTCCGAGATGTTTCTAGAAGCTGGAAGGAAGGGATGCTTGAATACAGAGTCATTTATAATATTCAAAGTTATTATGCCAAGTCTATGCCATACCACCCTGGACGTGCCTGATCTTGTCAAAGTTATGCCAAGCTCCTGGGCAGATGGAAGTAGTATTATCATCATTTCGGCTGCCCTGGGTCTTTGTTGCAGTGCACAGGCTTCTCACTGTGGTGGCTTCTCTTGTTGTGGTACAGGCTTCAGTAGTTGTGGTGTGTGGAGTCAATAGTTGTGGCTCCCAGGCTCTTAAAACACAGGCTCACAGGGGCTTAGTTGCTCTGCGGCATGTGGGATCTTCCCAGACCAGGGATGGAACCCGTATCTTCCGCATTGGCAGGTGGATTCTTTACCACTGAGCCACCAGGAAGTCCTAGAGTTATTATTAGTTTTTATTTATTTTTAATTGAAGAACAGCTGTTTTACGGTATTGTGTTGGTTTCTGCCATACATCAACATGACCAGAGGTGTTATAAACTCAAAGAGGGGAGGCCAAGGTGTGAACTCTAGAGATGAGTCCACAGTTGGAAAATTGGAGCCCCGGTCTCCTGGGCAACACTCAGGTTTCCTGAACTCACAGCCTTGCACTGACACTTACTAGCAGCAAGACCTTGGCCAAGGTGCTTAACCTTTCTGTGTCCTAGTCTTCTCATCTATAAGATGAGGACGTAAGAGTTCCCAGTTCAAAGTGTTTCTGTGAGGATGAAGTAAGTTGCTGATGTCCGGCCCTTAGAAGGGTACATAGGAAATGGCATAGCACAACAGGGATGAACCTCTGTTACATGGATCATCCACTGATGGAGTGTATCTCAGATCTGAAGAGACTATTCTCATCTCCTTAAGTTCAGAATGCTTAACTGGAACAGTGGTGTTAGATGACTGCACTGCAGCGTCTGCCAACGCATAGTGTGAACTAATCCCCACAATCCTTCCCTTCTCACTCTTCCTATTTCTTTTTTTTTTTAAATCAAGAATCTCTTTTATTGATTATCACTCTTCCTATTTCTGTAAACATCAGCCCTTGTGTGTTTATTAATGACTGCTACACTTCAATCAAACATCTTCGCTGCTATTCACTCTCTCATAATAGTGTGGACTAAGGAAACAGAGACTATATTTTTGGGCTCCAAAATCACCTCAGATGGTAACTACAGATGTAACTGCAGCCATGAAATTAAAAGATGCTTGCACCTTGGAAGAAAAGTTATGACCAAACTAGACAGCATACTAAAAAGCAGAGACATTACTTTACCAACAAAGGTCCATTTAGTCAAAGCTATGGTTTTTCCAGTAGTCATGTATGGATGTGAGAGTTGGACTGTGAAGAAGGCTGAGCGCCGAAGAATTGATGGTTTTGAACTGTGGTGTTGGAGAAGGCTCTTGAGAGTCCTTTGGACTGCAAGATCAAATCAGCCCACCCTAAAGGAAACAGTCCTGAATATTTATTGGAAGGACTGTTGCTGAAGCTGAAACTCCAATACTTTGGCCACCTGATGCGAAGAACCGACTCATTGGAAAAGACCCTGATGCTGGAAAAGATTGAAGGTGGGAGGAGAAGGGGACGACAGAGGATGAGATGGTTGGATGGCATCACTGACTCTATGGACATGGGTTTGAGTAAACTCCAGGAGTTGGTGATGGACAAGGAAACCTGGTGTGCTGCAGTCCACGGGGTCGCAAAGAGTCGGACAAAACTGAGCCACTGAACTGAACTGAACTCCCCAAATCCTTCCCTTCTCACTCTTCCTCACTATTTTTGTAAACGTCACCCCTTGTGTGTCTTAATTACTGCTGCACTTCAATAAAACATCTTTGCTGTTATTCACTCTCTCATAATCTGTTTTCCGGATTTCATGCTGTCATCGTTGGTTCTCTTTACAACAGTATTGCATTGTGTCTTCACTAGAGGGGACCCAGGGAAATAGGTAGAATTGTTTTAAAACAATGCTTTCATTGAACATTCTCAAATGGTGTGTATGCGTGTGTTGTTGCTTTGTTGACTCATATCTAGCTTGTGGTCTGCCTTTTTGCCTGGTTGCAACTAACCAGTGGTTTCCCAGTTTCTATTTATGGAATTTATTCTTTCCTTAGCCTCCAGTGTATGTGGGTGTACCTGCCAGGGACAGACAGTCTGAGGCAAGGCGTGCTGTATGTGATTCTGGGACATGAGCGATTGTGCCTGCATGCTAAGTCTCTTCGGTTGTTTGCGACCCCATGGACTGTAGCCCGCCAGGCTCCTCTGACCATAGGATTTTCCAGACAAGAATACTGGAGTGGGTTGCTGTGCCCTCCTCTCCAGGGGATCTTCCTAACCCAGGGATCAAACCCAATTCTCTTACGTCTCAACGTGAGCATTTTACTTTGGGCCAAGTGTCAGTTACATTTGGTTTACTTTGGGCCAAATGTCAGTTACAAAGCTGGTCCCTGAGGTGAATGATCTCAGAACTCTCTGGGTTGAGGAAATGGGAAAGGTAGGTGGGCAGTTTCAGGTTGAACCTGTTTGGCTTCTTTTTGCTGCAGCCAGGCGATTGCATTCAGGGACTGCTTTCTGTGCTCTGAAGTTGCAGAGTTTCCCTGCTGCACTTGGAGGTGAATGAGGTGACTGTCTCACTTTGTCCAGACAGGAGCTGCTTTGTAACCCAGACAGCAGCCCAGTATTCCAGCAAGACGCCGTGGTGGGGCGGGGCGGGGGCAGAGTGGGGGGAGGAGGTTGGGGGGTGCTCGCAGACCATCACCTTCCCTGTGCTGACGCGACCAACCCTAGGTCAGCCTTGTAAGATCCCGACAAGGGGAGCTCATTCTGTTATCCAATGTTTTTACCAAAATCTAAGAACCTATGATGCCTCTGTCAGCTCTGGGACCTTCTACCCTCTGGTCTGAAACCCTCTTCCCCAACATAGATGCAGAGAAGTTTTTTTTTCCCTTTCTTGTTTCTAGAACTCTCTGGATTGGCACTTTCCAGGACAACACTGAACATCTTTTCTCCCTCTGTACAGCTACTTATTTTTGGCTGCTCTGGTTCTTCGTTGCTGTGCATGGGCTTTCTCTAGTTGTAGTGCCTGGGCTTCTCTGGTCATAGAGCATGGGCTCTAGGCGATCCGGCTTCAATAACTGTGGCACGTGGGCTCAGTAGTTGTGGCTTGTGGGCTCTGGAGTGCTTGCTCAGTAGTTGGGGTGCACAGGCTTAGTTGCTCCGCGGCATGTGGGATCTTCCAGGACCAGGGATCAAACCAACGTCCCCTGTGTTGACAGCTGGATTCTTAACCACTGGGCTACCAGGAAAATCCTGCTCTTCAGTTTTAACTTTGCATTTCTTTCTCATCGTTTAAAAATGCACATTATGTTCCTTTAATATACGATGTGTTTAGAATTTTTAGCCTGCTTTTTTTTTTCCACTTAGTATATTTTGGGCATTTCCCCATGTTATTAAAGTTTTTTGAAAATGTAATTATTGATGATTATGTAACAATACAACTTATATATTACGGTTGCTTAACCATTCTTTTTTTTTTTTTCATTTGGGGTGTTATTTTTCAATACTGCATCTAATTCAGATCTTGGCTACCCGTCTCATCTGTGTGGGATAACTCTGGGCAACTCCCTGCCAACAACTATGACAAAAATTCAATAAGGTCATATTCGTTAATATATTAGTAAAAGCATGCCATTCAGGTGTGTCACCTGGAAGGGAAGAAAAGAAATGTCTTCTTCTATCTATCTTGGGGCCTGTGAACCAGACCAACAAGACAGATGAATAGGAGACAAACAGAAGCTTATTAATGCATGCACCATACATATATAGGGGATAACCCACGAATGAGTAACTCAAAGCTGGTGGTTGGAACTTGGGCTTATATATAGCATCATAACAAAAGCGTGATAATTTTGTAGAAAAGTGACAAGACAAAGGAAAACGACTGAGCTTCTAGGGGACTTGCGGGGAAGCAAATACATGGGGAAAGTGAAAAGGACAAGAAGCTTCCCTGGTGGCTCAGTGGTAAAGAATCCCCTGCCAGTGCAGGAGGTGCAGGTTCGATCCCTGGGTCGGGAAGGTCCCCTGGAGAAGGAAATGGCAACCCACTCCAGTATTATTGACTGGGAGATCCCTTGAAGAGAGGAGCCTGGTGGGTTACAGTCCGTGGGGTCACAAAGACTTAGTGACTAAGTCACAGGGCTTAGTGACTAAACAACAAAGGACTAGTTGGCAGTTATTTGTCATGTGGATTCCTCTAGTGCCACCTCCAGGCTGATAGGGTCTAGAGTCGTCCCTGGTGATTCATTGCTGTCCTTCCTTGTAGAGGGGGGACACCTTTAAAAGCTACTTTTGGCAAATGTGGGAGGGCAGAGGGTTTTCCTTTTTTTCTTTTTAAAATTTATTTATTTGGCTGCATTGGATCTTAGTTATGGCATGTGGGATCTAGTTCCCTGACCAGGTGATGAACTCAGACCCCCTGTATTAATAGGGGGTTTGGAGTCTTAGCACTGGATCAGCAGGGAATTCCCTAAAGTTTTTATTCTTTTCAAAAAAAATTTTTAAATTTCTTTGGCTCCATCTGGTCTTAGCTGCAGCACTCAGGATCTTTCTTTGTGGCAAATGGACTCAGTAGTTGTGGTATGTTCAGGCTTCATTGCTCCCAGGCATGTGGAATCTTAATTCCTGGACCAGGGATCCAACTCATGTCCCCTGCATTGGAAGGCAGATTCTTAACTACTGGACCCCCAGGGAAGTCCCCCTAAAAATATTTTTTAAACAAAGCAAATCAGTACAGTAAAATCATCTAAAATCATCACTTACGAGTGAAGTCTATGGAGGGAGTAAAGATTTATATGACACAAAAGCTAAATTTTAAGGTCTTAAGGCATAGTCTGTTTTAATCACCCATGTTTATACTCAATACTTAGCCCAGTGCCTGACAAATCTTAATGCTCAGTAAATGTGAATTGTTTTCGATAAATAGCTCCAGAACTGACTCAGTGGAAAACACCTTGATGCTGGGAAAGATTGAAGGCAGGAGGAGAAGGGGATGTCAGAGAGTAAGATGGTTGGATGGCATCACCAACTCGATGGACATGAGTTTGAGTAAGCTCAGGGAGTTGGTGATGGACAGGGAAGCCTGGCGTGCTGCAGTCCATGGGGTCGCAAAAAGTCGAACACGACTGAGCAACTGAACTGAAATAGCTCCAGAGCAGGATTTTTCTTCAACTTTAGCAGCACTCAGACACCTGTTGATATTTACTGCAGCATTTTCACCAACAGAAGTGCCTTGTCATGACTCAACCTCTGTCTCACTCACTGAGCCTGCTGTGTGTGGAACCACTGCGGGCAACAACTTCACTTTGAAAGGGTGGAATTGGTGAGGCCATTTTCCTCCATCTTTTCCCATTTTCTTATTCTCATTTGGTCTTCAGTCTCTACATTTGACAGGGCACATTTCCATACCAAAGGGTATGAGGTGTGGAGGACATCTGTCTTTTTTTGTTTTTTGTCTCCTCAAAACAACACTTGTCTTTACACAGGGGAATCATCTTCTGAGCCCAGAGGATTCTCAAGGGACTGGCTGCTGGGCTGGGTACACCATCCACCCCATCCAATCATGACACCCCAGCCAAGACTCCACAACCTAACTGGGTCCTGCCCCAAGCAAGTCCAGTCATATTTCTTTCCAACAGATCTGATACATGGAATATAAGGAAAGAGAGAATGTCTCATTTTTGTACCATGAGTTTGAAGGTTATCCATAGGACCAAGGCTACCGGTAGCCATATTTCCTGCCATATACAATGAGCATAGTTGTACAAGAAGAGAATTGGGCCACATACAAAAAAGAAAAAAGCAGAGACAAACATAACCTGAGAGGCACAGTGGGAAACATGATCTTTGTGACATCACTTGAACACGTGAATGCACCTGTGACTAAGGCCTTTGTTCGGCTGAACAGACTGTAACAGTAGAAAATGACCCCACCCCAACACACTTCCAGCCCCAGGCTTGGTAAGTGGTAACTCCCCCTCGGGAAAGCGGGGAGTTATTGTGCAAACAGACAGGGGAAGAATTTGGTCCTGGGGCAGCTGTCAGGATGAGGAGCAGAAGAGGGAGGAGGTGTAGATAGAGAAGAAAGGAGATGACAGGCCACACCTCCATGGCCCTCCTGCCGCCCAGCCCACTGTGATTCAACCCCTCTCTATATCTTTTCAAGTCTTAAGTAAATTCAAATAGAAATCACTATTGATATCAGTTGATTTCCTGGGAAAATCATTTTTTTTAAACAAGGCATGGTAGTTTTTGTATGCTCATTGTTTTACATCTATGAGCATATGGAGAGAAACAGAGACACAGGGTTTGCTTGATAGATGTTGTGAGGCCTTTGGTCCTGGAATTGGCTGGGGATTAGATCTTAAAAGGCCAAGAAGCCTTAGCTAACATCTGAGTTATAGATGTGAAAAGAAATAAGGGAGTGTAAATACGTACATAAAAGGTGATCATAGAGAAGAGAATTTTCAGGGAAAAGAAAGGAATTAATAAAAGGACAGTTTTCTGGAAAGAAAAGCTCTGAATCTTCAGGTTCAAAGAGCTCATCAAGAAAAAAATGATTAGGGGACTTCGCTGGTAAGACTCTGAGGTTCCACTGCAAGAGGCTTGGATTCAATCCCTGATTGGGGATCTAAGATCCCACATGCCACAGTGCCACAAAACAATTTTTTAAAAGAACTTTAAAAAACACAATAATTTTCTTAGAGAAAAAAGTGATGAGTTCTACCAAGATTAAGACATATCCTGACAAAGTAAATGAATGTCAAGGATGAAAAAAGTTTTACAACCATCCAGGCAAATGAGACTTGTCACCTTTAAAGGAAAATAATATATATCAGGCAGGTCTTAAACTAATATCCACAACACAGAAAAGGTAATGCTGCAACGTTGAAAGAATATGACACAATTCTTTCAGTAGCCAAGATATCTTTCAAATGTAAATGCATGAGAAATACATTCTTAAATATTTAAGAACCTTGTGATTTTAGCATTAATGACATCTTCCAGAAAAATCTACTTGAAGGAATAACCTGGTGTCTGAAAGAAGGATCAAATTTAGAAACTATAAGTGGAGAAGTTGTGATAGTGATAGATGAGCCATAAACATTGTCTTCTGCTCAACAAAGTGAGTCATTATCACTGTGGTACCTATTGCTTTTGAAGAGCTTCCCAGGTCGCACTAGTGGTAAAGAGCCCGCTTGCCAATGCAGGAGACATAAGAGATGCAGGTTCGATCCCTGGGTCAGGAAGTTCCCCTGGAGGAAGGCATGGCAACCCACTCCAGTATTCTTGCCTGGAGAATCCTATGGACAGAGGAGTCTGGTGGGCCATATCCCATAGGATCACAAAGACTGGGACACAACTGAAGTGACTTAGGATACATGATTTGCTTTTGATAATGTGATTACTATGGCTTCAGAAAAGTATTTTTATCATTTTACACAATGAAAAATAATAATAATTTGGCAATAATAGATTTTTAAAAACCTCAGTTCAGTTCAGTCACTCAATCACGTCCAACTCTTTGCGACCCCATGGACTGCAGCACACCAGGCTTCCCTGTCCATCACCAACTCCCAGAGCTCACTCAAACTCACGTACATTGAGTTGATGATGCCATCCAACCATTTCATCCTCTGTCGTCCCCTTCTCTTCCTGCCTTTAATCTTTCCCAGCATCAGGGTCTTTTCAAATGAGTCAGTTCTTTGCATCAGGAACATGCTAAAAACAAAAGATTTGGAGCTGGTTAAAGATGGCTGACCTAAAGGATATGCCCCTTTTCCCTGCTCCCCAGGTCCCATGGATAAAATAAAGAGCCAAAAAGATAATCAAATGACAAGAGTGCCGGAAAGCAATGGAAGAGCGTGGCACACAGTTTGAAGTCATCCTGGAAGACAGTGGAAGTGTTTGCAGGGACAGGAGAAGGGTTAATTCCACAGCCTAGCATGTCAAATGTAGGAGATTTTTGAGATTTTTCTCTGGAAGCTCCAGAGAAGCTCTTAGCTCAGAGTCAACAAAAGGGAATGACGTCAAGCCAATTCCAGTCTCACCTCTGAGAGGACTGGTGGCTTTTGAGTTCTTTCCCTGGAAATTCTTGGAACCCAACTGCCTTTCAGGACCCAGTGGCCACTCTGTAAGAAGCACAGGCTGCGGGGAAAGGCCGAGCAAAGGTGCTGCAGCCAACAGTCTGCAGGAGCATCACCCGCGGGTGGATAACTCGACTCAGCCCACTGCTCTCCTAGAGTGGAAGACCCACCCAGCAGAGCCCACTCAGCCCACAGAGGCCCCGGAGATTGTAGAGTCATATGTAAATATTTAGATACCGCTTGTGCAGAAGATGGCTGCTGCTGCTGCTAAGTCGCTTCAGTCATGTCCAACTCTGTGTGACCCCATAGATGACAGCCCACCAGGCTCCCCCGTCCCTGGGATTCTCCAGGCAAGAACACTGGAGTGGGTTGCCATTTCCTTCTCCAATGCGTGCAAGTGAAGTTGCTCAGTCGTGTCTGACTCTTAGCGACCCCTTGGACTGGAGCCCACCAGGCTCCTCCACCCATGGGATTTTCCAGACAAGAGTACTGGAGTGGGTTGCCATTTCCTTCAATGCGTGAAAGTGAAAAGTGAAAGTGAAGTCGCTCAGTCGTGTCTGACTCTTAGCAACCCCATGGACTGCAGCCTACCAGGCTCCTCCATCCATGGGATTTTCCAGGCAAAAGTACTGGATTGGCTTGTCGTAATTTAAAATGCTGACAGCTGAAGAGGGAAGGGGATGTGAGAGGCAAAGTATAAAGCCTTAATGAAAGGAATCAGTACACAGTGATAGAATTTAAAGCTCTAATTTGTAACAAGAAAAAAAAACACAGAACATCTTATTATATATTTCTGGAAAATGGGACTAAGGGTAGGAATAATTCACAAGGGAACTTACATTATCATTTTATAGTTTTCATTAAATTTTTACTTTTTTGTTGTTGTTTAGTCACTAAGTCAAGTCTGACTCTTGTGATCCCATGGACTACATGTAGCCCACCAGGCTCTTCTGTCCATGGGATTTTCCAGGCAAGAGTGCTGGAGTGGGTTTCCATTTCCTTCTCCAGGGAATCTTCCCAACCTGGGGATCAAACCCTAGTCTCCTACATTCGAAGGCGGATTCTTTACTACTGAGCCATCTGGGAAGCCCTTCAATATACATGCATGTATCGAACCCACATCTCCTGTGTCTCCTGCATTGGCAGGCGGATTCTTTACCACTAGCGCCATCTGTTTGTTCTTTATTGGTAAACCATTTCCTTGGAAAACCTAAAGCATGGCACTTAGATGATTCCTTTACCAGTACATTTTATTGAAAAGATGATCTTTAGGTAGGAAAAATCTAACTGTATTAGTTACCTATCTCATGTGGTCCAAAATAACTGTTTAAAGTACTAGAAAATATGTAATGAGCCTGAATACAGGCTCCTACAAGACTAGGTAATAACAAGCAAAAACACAAATAAATGAAAGATTGGTAAGGACCCTTTTATTGGAGTTTTGTTAATGCATTTTCCCCCAAACTTTTTATTTGGAAAAACCTACAGAAAAGTTAAAAGAACAGCACAAAGAACTTCACAAATCCCTAACATTTGGCCACTTTTACTTCCTTTCTGTCACCCTCCCTCTGAATCATCTTCTCTAAATTATTTGAAAGTGACTTGCAGACACCATTAGTATTCCTAACTACTTAGTCACTAACTCCTAAGCAAGAAACTTTTTTTTTACATAACCACAATCGGTTCAGTTCAGTCACTCAGTCATGTCCGACTCTTTGAAACCCCATGAATCGCAACATGCCAGGCCTCCCTGTCCATCACTAACTCCCGGAGTTCACTCAAACTCATGTCCATCGAGTCAGTGATGCCATCCAGCCATCTCATCCTCTGTCGTCCCCTTCTCCTCCTGACCCTAATCCCTCCCAGCATCAGAGTCTTTTCCAGTGAGTCAATTCATGAGGTGGCCAAGGTATTGGAGTTTCAGCTTTAGCATCAGTCCTTCCAATGAACACCCAGGACTGATCTCCTTTAAAATAGGCTGGTTGGATCTCCTTGCAGTCCAAGGGACTCTCAAGAGTCTTCTCTAACATCACAGTTCAAGAGCATCAATTCTTTGGCACTCAGCTTTCTTCACAGTCCAACTCTCATATCCATACATGACCATGGAAAAATCACAGCCTTGACTAGACGGACCTTTGTCGGCAAAGGAATGTCTCTGTTTTTCAATATGCTATCTAGGTTGGTCATAACTTTCCTTCCAAGGAGTAAGCGTCTTTTAATTTCATGGCTGCAGTCACCATCTGCAGTGATGTTGGAGCCCCCCAAAATAAAGTCTGACACTGTTTCCACTGTTTCCCCATCTATTTCCCATGAAGTGATGGGACCGGATGCCATGATCTTAGTTTTCTGAGTGTTGAGCTTTAAGCCAACTTTTTCACTCTCCTCTTTCACTTTCATCA
Organism: Tragelaphus eurycerus; assembly: GCA_935064755.1. NCBI lineage: Eukaryota > Metazoa > Chordata > Mammalia > Artiodactyla > Bovidae > Tragelaphus > Tragelaphus eurycerus. The sequence goes on from CAKXYN010000023.1 coordinate 26,443,591, forward strand.
AGAGACTTTTTAGTTCCTCTTCACTTTCTGCCATAAGGGTGGTGTCATCTGCATATCTGAGGTTATTGGTATTTCTCCCGGCAATCCTGATTCCAGCCTGTGCTTCTTCCAGTCCAGCATTTCTCATGATGTACTCTGCATATGAGTTAAATAAACAGGATGACAATATACAGCCTTGACGTACTCCTTTTCCTATTTGGAACCAGTCTATTGTTCCATGTCCAGTTCTAACTGTTGCTTCCTGACCTGCATATAGGTTTCTCAAGAGGAAGGTCAGGTGGGCTGGTATTCCCATCTCTTGAAGAATTTTCCACAGTTTATTGTGATCCACATAGTCAAAGGCTTTGCATAGTCAATAAAGCAGAAATAGATCTTTTTCTGGAACTCTCTTGCTTTTTTGATGATCCAGTGGATGTTGTCAATTTGATCTCTGGTTCCTCTGCCTTTTCTAAAATCATATTCAGGAAATTTGACATTGCTGTATTATCTAATATTCACTTATCAAAATATTAAAAATAAGAGCTGTGAGTTAGCTCTTTGGCCATCTGATGAGAAAAGCTGACTGACTCATTGGAAAAGACCCTGATGCTGGGAAGGATTGCAGGCAGCAGGAGAAGGGGACAACAGAGGACTAGCTGGTTGGATGGCATCACCAACTCAAAGGAGGTGAGTTTGAGCAAGCTCTGGGAGATGGTGAGGGACAGGGAAGCCTGGCATGCTGCAGTCCATGGGGTTGCAAAGAGACATGATTGAGCAACTGAACAATAGGGGAGGGAAAAAATCTTTTCCACTACACATCTTAAGTTCTCCAGCTGGGGGAGACTGGCCTGTAATTAGATTGGCCAAAGACAGAGCAACAAGAAAAAAACAAACAGAAGTTTATTAACATGTGTATCAGGCATATATACATGGCAGCACCCAGCCATGAGTAATCCAAAGACATGTTGAGAACTTGACTTTGTGTATCACCTCAGGCTAAACAAAGGAAAAGGGTTTTGGACTTTTGGGCAGGGGAGGCAAGTTATGAGAAGGTGACCAGGAACAGTGTGGTAAATTTGGATTGTTTTATGTGGTTTACTATGCAGATTTAAGTTAAGTGCCTTCTCCTTGGATAACAATTAGAAGAGACTTCCTCTTCCTCCTGCTGGGGAGCAAAACATCCTCACATATGGAACTTCTGTTTCCTTTTTCAAAATGAAAACTCTTGCTCTTTCTTTTCATTTTTTAAAGAGCTTTACATGCATCTCCCATTAGCTCAAAATAACCCATATGCCAAAACGGTATATTTGGGATGCATATTCTGGTGTCCTTTGCAGCCCCAAATCAAATTCCCCCATTGTCCCAAAACACTGTTCATATTTTTTCTTTCTTTTTGGCCACATCACATAGCATCTTAGTTTCCTGTCCAAGGATCAAACCCACATCCCTTGCAGTGGAAGCATGGAGTCAACCACTGAACGACCAGGCAAGTCTCTTCTTTTTTTTTAAATCCAGGATCCAGTCTAAGACTGTGTATTATCATGTAGCTTTAGTCTCCTTTAATCTCAGTTTACTGCCTTTTTTGTTTTTTGTTTTCCTTTTAAGATACATTTTAAAACAACAGGCTAGACTCTTTACATGTATCTGAATAAAATTCATGTTAATTACCCTGGCCTGAACTTGGTTGTGTCCTTCTTAGCCCACCTTATTGGCAGGTGTGTGACTTAGTTGGTCCTCACATCAGAATGTCATGTTTGACCATCTGGCTAAGGGGTATCAGATACTGTATCTCCATTTCCTCCTTGCAGTTAAACAGTCTGGGGTAGTGATCCTTGGATATAGTGTAAATCTTCTGTTTACCAGCAGTTTTCACCTATGGCTTTAGCATTCTTTGTTCATATCTGTTTGAGTCAGTCATTAAATTGTTGAAGTAGTGATGATTTTTAAATCAGTCACTCCTTTTATATTTCAGAGCTGGGATTCTTCTGTAAGTAAGAGCCTGTCCCACTAGCACTTTTTTTTGGAGGGTCCTGGACGCCTAGATTCTGTTTCAATACAGTTTGGTTTAATCCGTGGCCATCATTGTTTTTTAGCTGCTCAAACTATTTCAATTTAACCAGTAGAAGCCTCTTTTAGAAGGTGCCTTTTTTTTTTTTAATATTTATTTATTTGGCTGTGCTGTGTCTTAGTTCTGACATCAGAGATCTTTAGTTGCAGCATTTGAACTCTTAGTTGTGGCATGTGGGCTGTAGTTCCTTCACCAGGGATTGAACCAGGTTGCCTTCATTGGAAGAGTGGAGTTTTAGCCACTGGACCAGCAGTGAAGTGAAGTCGCTCAGTCATGTCTGACTCTTTGAGACCCCATGGACTGCAGCGTATCAGGCTTCTCCGTCCATGGGATTCTCCAGGCAAGAGTACTGGAGTGGGTTAGCATTTCCTTCATCCAGGGGATCTTTCCAACCCAGGGATGGAACCCGGGTCTTCCGCATTGGAGGCAGACGCTTTCCCCTCTGAGGATTCTCCAGGCAAAAGTACTGGGGTGGGGTGCCATTGCCTTCCCCGATCTGAGCCACCAGGGAAGCCCAGATGGTGCCTTTAAGTTCAGTTCAGTTCAGTCGCTCAGTCGTGTCTGACTCTTTGCAACCCCATGAATCTCAGCACGCCAGGCCTCCCTGTCCATCACCAACTCCCGGAGTTCACTCAGACTCAACGTCCATCGAGTCAGTGATGCCATCCAGCCATCTCATCCTCTCTCGTTCCCTTCTCCTCCTGCCCCCAATCCCTCCCTGCATCAGAGTCTTTTCCAATAAGTCAACTCTTCGCATGAGATGGCCAAAGTACTGGACTTTCAGCTTTGGCATAAGTCCTTCCAAAGAACACCCAGGGCTGATCTCCTTCAGAATGGACTGGTTGGGTCTCCTTGCAGTCCAAGGGACTCTCAAGAGTCTTCTCCAACACCACAGTTCAAAAGCATCAATTCTTCAGCGCTCAGCCTTCTTCACAGTCCAACTCTCACATCCATACATGACCACAGGAAAGACCATAGCCTTGACTAGACAAACCTTTGTTGGCAAAGTAATATCTCTGCTTTTGAATATGCTATCTAGGTTGGTCATAACTTTCCTTCCAAGGAGTAAGCGTCTTTTAATTTCATGGCTGCAGTCACCATCTGCAGTGATTTTGGAGCCCCAAAAAATAAAGTCTGACACTGTTTCCACTGTTTCTCCATCTATTTCCCATGAAGTGATGGGACCCTGGAGAGGCTACTCTTTGGTATGTCCCAAAGGCACCATCTAATCCTTTTGTAGATGATGCCTTTGGGACATACTGAAGAGTAGCCTCTCCAGAGTCCTTCAATTGCGCCCACTGCCGCCCGTCTGTTCGCGGGGGGTTCAAGGAAACAAGAAACAAGAGATTGTAAAGGAATTAAGATTTTGTTTAGGCAGGTCCTTCCAGCCATAGGAGCGGGGACCTCCTACCTTAACCGGAGGTCAGAGCTGCGTGAGCTTTCTGCTGAGTTCATTTTTCACTGTCCTGGTTTCCAGCATGATGGGCCTCTTGTCGGTTCCCTTGCGCTGAGTTTTCTTTGCGTTCTGCTTCTACCATGGTAGCTTTCGCTGAGTTGGGCTCCTGCTGTGCTTGGCTTCCTCCTTGCAGGGGCACACCAAGGTTGTTTCAGCCAGGTTGAACCCGAGTCACAGCACCGTAAATGCCAGGCAAGTGTATGCTCCTCGTTCTGTCTTGTCCACAACAAAGATTTGAAGTGACGGACATTAAAGCCCTCAGTGCATCACAGCTCTCGGGTCTTGGACAAACCGTGTTATATCTCTTAGACAAATCAGTGTTACAGCTGATTAGGGACCACCAGGGAAGTCCCTAAAAGGTGCCTTTGGTTTTTGACTTTTCCTTCTAAAACCAAGTTCCCATGCTGAGTTTATGATTAACCGCTTTATCCAAAACTTTATTACCTTTCTTGTTCAGCATCTGCTCCCCTCAGGATTGAGAAGTATCAAAGAAAAGGCAGGACTGAAACCAAGCATGGCCCTATGGGCCTTCCCAGGTACAAAAGCCCTCCCTCATTTCTTATGGAGAAAAACTTAAGTCTCTTAGCCTTCCTGAGTTCCAAAGAGTAGACTCAACCTGTTACTCATTAGGGAAGTGTGAGAATGCAGAAACTAGGGAAAAGAAGTTAAACAAGAGAAGTCATGACAGTAGTTGAGCAATAAAACAGAGTCTTGGTTCCTCCTCAAGGGGCATACATAAGAATCTAACACACTTCTTTAAGTTCTTCGGTGGGAACTGTCGACTTAAAAAAAAATACACAATGTTAGAGCTCTGAGCTAAGTTTTATTTGGGGTAAAATGAGGACTGCAGCCCGGGAGACAGCACCTCAGATAGCTGGGAAACTCTTCCAAAGAGGTAGGGGGAAAGGACAGTCTAGATGTGATTTTTGTGTACATGCAGTCAAGCACACATTTTTTGGTAGAAGGTTTCTGCTGGTCTTGTGAACCTTCTGCTGATTACGAGGAACAGTCATCACCATGAAGGATTTTAGTGCTTTTCTAGATATGAGGAGATACAAGAATTGGGTTCATAAAATCAGTTCCTGAGAATATCTGAAGACCTGTCCTGCCAGTTTCCCGAGTGCCTTATTTCTGCTCTCCACCCTGAAGTCCTTCAAAGAGTGTTGAAGGTCAGCAGCAATAGCACATGATTTAATCCTTGTAGAGGCAGATGGCAAGCATCCATGGCAAGTGCCAATTTGTGGTTGACAGAACTAACACTCCCCACGCCCCTGCCCAGGTGGAGGATGGTATCTACAAGCTGAACGCAAGCATGCAGTTGGAACCAGAAGGCTGATGATAAAGGTTCCTGAAAGAGCACCCTATTATCTCACCACTAACCAATCAGAATGGAGACATGCCCCCTGCAGCACTCATGCTAAACATTGCCTTTAAAAACCCTTCCCTGAAAAGCATCAGGGAGTTCAGGTCTAATCAGCACAAGGTACCCTGCAAACAAATGCTGTGCTTTCCTTCACCACAACCTGGTGTCAATAAATTGGCTTTTCTGGATGGTGGATAAGCCCACCCAAGTTCGTTTCAGTTATACCCATGCATTTTTTAAAAAAAAAACAAACATTTTCTTACTTTCTGAAACAATAAGATGAAGATGATTCAGACTCACCCTGCCCCAAACTTGAAATCAGTCAGGGACCCCTGTTTCCTTTTACTGGAAATAGTATTTAAACACTGTGTTTTAATATACAACATTTTCATTAAAAATTTTTAAAATATATTTATTTTTGACTGCGCTGGGTCTTTGTTGCTATACACAGGCTTTTCTCTAGTTGCAATAAGTGGGCTTCTCCTTGTGGTGGCTTCTATTGTTGCAGAGCACAGGCAGTAGAGGTTCGGTGCCTCTAGTAGTGCCTTGGGCTTTAGTAGTTGAAGCATATGGGCTCAGTAGTTGTGGCATAAGGACTTAGTTGCTGTGCAAGAATCTTCCAGGATCAGAGAGTTGAACCTGTGTTTCCAGCATTGGCAGGCAAATTCTTAACCTCTAGACTACCAGGGAAGTCCCATTATTTTTACATTAAAAAAAAAAAAAAAAGTACTCCTGGATAGTTTGGGGAATTCTGATAATTTATCCCATGATCTACTTTTCCCATCTGATATAGTTTAGAGTTGTTAATTATAGAAACAATTTCTAACAATTGATATTTTATTTTTACTTATTTTGGCTGTGCCACATGGCCCGTGATCTTAGTTCCCTAACCAGGGATTGAACCCATGTCCCCCTGAATCAGAAGCTCAGAGTCTTAACCACTGGGCCACTGTGGAAGTCCCTGCTGTTTTAAAAGATTATCATCAGTCATCTTAATAAAACAAGGAAGCCATTGGCTTAAGTTGTCTTTAATGCCTCAGAAGCCCAGTAAGCAAACTAAAACCCAAGCTGGATATGCCTCAAGGTTAAAAAATGAAAGCCCAAGGGCAGCCAATCACAGACAACAAGGCTTTCTCAAATAAGGCAACCTAAGGCTGTAGCCAACCGGTGGATTCCTTCCTTTGCTTCCCATCTTCTCTGTAACAGTCTTCCTACTCCACCACCTCTCCCGACCTCCTGTCCCTGGACTACTCCTAACACTTCTGGCTTGATTTGTGGACTTTTGCTCAAATAGACTCTTAAAGTTTTTTTAATTTGCTTCAGGTTACCTTTGAACAGCCATCTGTTGTATATATATAATTTATAAAATACTGGTCCACAGGTTTAAAATAGATGATCAAAAGTGATGAGATACAGTGGAAGTGTTAAAAAGTAATTTGTATTCCAAATGAATAATCTTAATGTATGATCTTAAAGTTTTCTTCTAAGTCAGTATTATATGATTTTGCAATAATGGCAGTGATCACTATGGGATTGGTCATGTAACTGTTGACTTAACCAAATGATTAATTGACTGACACATGAGACAATTATTTCTGTTACATTATGTTGTCTGTCTAACCTAGTAACTGAGCTGTAGGCAATGCATTAGAAATTCTCAAGTCCTGAGTCATGAGAGCAATTGTACAAACTTGTAATTATTTTAATAGTCTGAATATTTAAACATTTAATAATAAATTTCAGAAAACTGCCCGTGTACCCAATTTTACGTTTGTCTCTTTAAGGGATTGGGGAAATACTGATTTCCTAATGCATGGAAATTTATTTTCTTGGGCTCCAAAATCACTACAGATGGTGACTACAGCCATGAAATTAAAAGACGTTTGCTCCTTGGAAGAAGAAATATGACAAACCTAGACAGTGTATCAAAAAGCAGAGACATCACTTTGCCAACAAAGGTTTGTCTAGTCAAAGTTCTGGTTTTTCCAGTAGTCATGTATGGATGTGAGATTTGGACCATCAAGAAGGCTGAGTGCTGAAAAATTGATGCATTTGAACTGTGGCACAGGAGAAGACTCCTGAGGGTCCCTTGGACAGCAAGGAGGTCAAACTAGTCAATGCTAAAGGAAATCAACCCTGAATATTCATTGGAAGGACTGATGCTGAGGCTGAATCTCCAATACTTTGGCTACCAGATGTAAAGAGCCAACTCACTGGAAAGGAGCTGATTCTGGGAAAGATTGAGGACAAAGGAGAAGAGGGCGGCAGAGGATGGGATGGTTAGATAGCATCACTGACTCAATGGACATGAGTTTGAACAAACTCCAGGAGACAGTGAAGGACAGGGAAGCCTGGAGTGCTGCCTCCCACGGGGTTGCAAAGAGTTAGACATGACTTAGTGACTGAACAAATGAACAATCAATGGATCTTCAGACTGCAGGGAAATCATTGCAGCTCTCCACAGAATATCCTGAATTTAGCTGGTATTTACTTCATGACATTTTGCAGTATAAAAGATATTTGTAATAGTGAATAAAATTTGGTACTGACAGAACCAAAAAGACAGAAGAGAAAAGAGATCAATATAAGTGCAGTGTGCATAATAAAACCGCATAGATGATAATGCTTTTGTCCTCTGAAGCAGAACGATCTTCAAACCAAGACAGATGTAAAAGGAACACCCAGCTGCTCCCAACGAGGACAGGACTTTTGGCTTAGATAAATGACACCCCAGGGTCCTGGAAGGACTTGCAGATGCAATCACAGGATGATCCAAAGGGGAGGAGTCAGGGGAAAGGAGAGCCTGCAAAGACCAGAGATGTTCAAATGAGTTCCAGATTTTCTAGTGCAACAGAAAGTTTAAAGCAGAGCCTCAGCAGAGCCCCAGAATGGATGATTAAAGGGGCTTCATGCATGTTTATTGAAGAAAGTGGTGACGGCCAGGCCCTCCTCTTTGTTCCCTGAAATCTGAGCTCGCTCCTGCCAACCTTGTTTCTATTTTGTAGTGCTTGACTAGAGGAACAGGAAGAAGTTGTAGTCAAAAGTGCTATTTTAGTAAAACATTTGCCAGAAGTCTCTCCTGACATCCTTGGGGACCACAGAGAAATGTGGACTAGTGATTCCATGGTCCTTGGGATGTCAGCATTCACTCCACAAAACCTCAGTGAAAAGGTGCAAGGGAAGGAAAAGGACCATAACAGAAAAACTTCATGAACTTTTTAAAACTAATGAGTTTGGTTTTTTTTTTTTTAATAGTTTAATGTATTTTAATGGCAAACTTATAGGAACAGCATATAAGACAGACAACATTAAAAATATGTCCTTGCATGTAGGACAACTCAGAAAAGTAGAGTGAGTGGATGGGATCTACTGTATGATAAAAATTCTACAAACACTATTTAAAAACTAATGACTTTTTAATGTAAAACAGTCATACTCAGATATCCCTCCTCATCTGTGGAAGTTTTCTAAGGCTCCTATAATGAAAGACCACAAACTGAGTGTTTTGGCAAATACATAAATCTGAGTTATAGAATATAGATTCAGAATACATGTCATCTTCTGCTCCTTCCCACTCAATCCTTGCCTCCAACCACCAGAAAGCTACTGTTTCTAATTTTTTTCCCACCAAACATTAGTTTTGCCTGTTCCAGAATTTCATATAAGCTTAATGAACTCTTGTGCAAGACTTCCTTTGCTCTGCATGATTAATTTGTTTCATCCATATCTTTGTTCAGAGTTAGTGCCGCTCCCAAGCGGCAGGATTTTTCCAAACGTCAGACCCCACGGACAGCAGAACTTCCCCTGTCCTTCACCATCTCCTGGAGTTTGCACAAACTTATGTCTCTCGAGCTGGTGATGCCATCCAACCATCTCATTCTCTATTATCCTCTTCTCCTGTCCTCAGTCTCTTCCAGCATTAGGGTGTTTTCATATTGTTGAATGTATCCGTAATTCGTTGCTTTCTACTGCTTAGTAAAGTTGCATTGAATGAATATACCAGAATTTAGCCAGCCCCATCTTAATATTTGTTTATTTATTTTTGGCTACGTTGAGTCTTAGTGGTGGCTTGCAGGCTCAGTGGTTGTGGTGCCTGGGCTTAGTTGGGATCCTGGTTCCCTGACTCACGAAGTCCCTGCAGTCTATGAAAGCCCACTGAGGACACTGAGGAATTGTCAGGTCAGAGTTCTAGAACAGAGTGAGACCTGGAAGGTCTTCATTCCGACTTTGCATGCCACCCCTGAAGGATCTGACGTTTGGAAAAATCCTGCCGCTTGGGAGCGGCACTAACTCTGCCACTCTGCCACTAACCAGAGGCAGAGAGAGGCTGACTCCCATTTCACTCAGCTCTCTTCAGTGACTATGATGTATATAATTTTCATTTTTAATAAAAACAGCAGGTGCTTATATTATGGCTATAATAGCTGAAATATCTGATTATTTTATTAATGTGCACTTTAAAATATTAAGCTATAGTTTGCCTCTGACCTGCAAGTGACACAAATGTACATGGACCTCCCAATCTCTACTCCTCTTCAAGTCCAGGGTCTGAGTTCAGAGGGGAAGGAAAGAAGCCGTGGCTGGAGGGGAGGACCCCCTAAAGCCCTGGTTTTCTCCATTCCCAGACCTGTAGTTTTGCATCATCTTTTCCCCCACTAGGAAAAAATACAGATGGTAATAAAATCCACTTCACACCCCTTTTATCCTGATTTGATTTATATCAGATCAGATCAGATCAGTCGCTCAGTCGTGTCCGACTCTTTGCGACCCCATGAACCACAGCACGCCAGGCCTCCCTGTCCATCACCAGCTCCCTGAGGTCACTCAGACTCACATCCATCGAGTCAGTGATGCCATCCAGCCATCTCATCCTCTGTCGTCCCCTTCTCCTCCTGCCCTCAATCCCTCCCAGCATCAGAGTCTTCTCCAACGAGTCAACTCTTTGCATGAGGTGGCCAAAATACTGGAGTTTCAGCTTTAGCATCATTCCTTCCAAAGAAATTCCAGGATTGATCTCCTTCAGAATGGACTGGTTGGATCTCCTTGCAGTCCAAGGGACTCTCAAGAGTCTTCTCCAACACCACAGTTCAAAAGCATCAATTCTTCGGCGCTCAGCCTTCTTCACAGTCCAGCTCTCACATCCATACATGACCACAGGAAAGACCATAGCCTTGACTAGGCGAACCTTTGTTGGTAAAGTAATGTCTCTGCTTTTGAATATGCTATCTAGGTTGGTCATAACTTTCCTTCCAAGGAGCAAGCGTCTTTTAATTTCATGGCTGCAGTCACCATCTGCAGTGATTTTGGAGCCCAGAAAAACAAAGTCTGACACTGTTTCCACTGTTTCCCCATCTATTTCCCATGCAGTGATGGGACCAGATGCCATGATCTTTGTTTTCTGAATGTTGAGCTTTAAGCCAACCTTTTCACTCTCCACTTTCACTTTCATCAAGAGGCTTTTTAGCCCCTCTTCACTTTCTGCCATAAGAGTCGTGTCATCTGCATATCTGAGGTTATTGATATTTCTCCCGGCAATCTTGATTCCAACTTGTGTTTCTTCCAGTCCAGCATTTCTCATGATGTACTCTGCATATAAGTTAAATAAACATGGTGACAATATGCAGCCTTGACGTACTCCTTTTCCTATTTGGAACCAGTCTGTTGTTCCATGACCAGTTCTAACTGTTGCTTCCTGACCTGCATACAGATTTCTTAAGAGGCAGATCAGGTGGTCTGGTACTCCCATCTCTTTCAGAATTTTCCATAGTTTATTGTGATCCACACAGTCAAAGGCTTTGGCATAGTCAATAAAGCAGAAATAGATGTTTTTCTGGAACTCTCTTGCTTTTTCGATGATCCAGCGGATGTTGGCAATTTGATCTCTGGTTCCTCTGCCTTTTCTAAAACCAGCTTGAACATCAGGAAGTTCACGGTTCACATATTGCTGAAGCCTGGCTTGGAGAATTTTGAGCATTACTTTACTAGCGTGTGATATGAGTGCAATTGTTCGGTAGTTTGAGCACTCCTTGGCATTGCCTTTCTTTGGGATTGGGATGAAAACTGACCTTTTCCAATCTTGTGGCCACTGCTGAGTTTTCCAAATTTGCTGGCATATTGAGTGTAGCACTTTCACAGCATCATCATTCAGGACTTGGAATAGCTCCACTGGAATTCCATCACCTCCACTAGCTTTGTTCGTAGTGATGCTTTCTAAGGCCCATTTGACTTCACATTCCAAGATGTCTGGCTCTAGGTCAGTGATCACATCATCATGATTGTCTAGGTCTTGAAGCTCTTTTTTATACAGTTCTTCTGTGTATTCTTGCCACCTCTTCTTAATATCTTCTGCTTCTGTTAGGTCCACACCATCTCTGTCCTTTATCGTGCCCATCTTGGCATGAAATGTTCCTTTGGTATCTCTGATTTTCTTGAAGAGATCCCTAGTCTTTCCCATTCTGTTGTTTTCCTCTATTTCTTTGCATTGATCACTGAAGAAGGCTTTCTTATCTCTTCTTGCTATTCTTTGGAACTCTGCATTTAGATGTTTATATCTTTCCTTTTCTCCTTTGCTTTTCGCTTCTCTTCTTTTCACAGCTATTTGTAAGGCCTCCCCAGACAGCCATTTTGCTTTTTTGCATTTCTTTTCCATGGGGATGGTCTTGATCCCTGTCTCCTGTACAATGTCACGAACCTCATTCCATAGTTCATCAGGCACTCTATCTATCAGATCTAGGCCCTTAAATCTATTTCTCACTTCCACTGTATAATCATAAGGGATTTGATTTAGGTCATACCTGAATGGTCTAGTAATTTTCCCTACTTTCTTCAATTTCAGTCTGAATTTGGCAATAAGGAGTTCATGGTCCGAGCCACAGTCAGCTCCTGGTCTTGTTTTTGCTGATTGTATAGAGCTTCTCCATCTTTGGCTGCAAAGAATATAATCGATCTGATTTCGGTGTTGACCATCTGGTGATGTCCATGTATAGAGTCTTCTCTTGTGTTGTTGGAAGAGGGTATTTGCTATGACCAGTGCATTTTCTTGGCAAAACTCTATTAGTCTTTGCCCTGCTTCATTCCGTATTCCAAGGCCAAATTTGCCTGTTACTCCAGGTGTTTCTTGACTTCCTACTTTTGCATTCCAGTCCCCTATAATGAAAAGGACATCTTTTTTGGGTGTTAGTTCTAAAAGGTCTTGTAGGTCTTCATAGAACCTTTCAACTTCAGCTTCTTCGGCGTTACTGGTTGGGGCATAGATTTGGATTACTGTGACACTGAATGGTTTGCCTTGGAAACGAACAGAGATCATTCTGTCATTTTTGAGATTGCATCCAAGTACTGCATTTCGGACTCTTTTGTTGACCATGATGGCCACTCCATTTCTTCTATGTTTAAATTCCCTACACCATCATGTACAATTTTCCTCTTTAGTGAAAGAAGTTTAGTTCTTTGGGATGTACTGAGGCAGGAAGAGGAGCTTATACATCCAGGGAGCTTACACCATGCCCACTTTTTTTTTTTTTACTGTTGAAGGTAGAGTTGCCAGAAAAAATACAGAATGCCCAGCTAAATGTAAATGGATAAACAACAAGGATGGACTTGTAAAAGACATTATTCATTATTTACCCTACATGCAAATATCCCTGGACCTCCTGTGTCTCTATTGGCTGACTTTGCAGCCCCCACTGGGCGGTACCCAACTGAGCTGCTCTCCCTAGAGCCCCGCTCGCTCAGGCTTCTGGCACCAGAATAATTGCCTGGCGTGCTTTAGGAGTTGGTTTGAAGTTATTTAGATTCGATGACCTCTTTTTCTCCTTTGTGCAGGAATTCACTTACCAAGACAACTAGAGGAAATGGTAACCAGATCCTGCTTTCTAGAAACTCTATTTAATAAGCAGCAGCAGTTTTCTTTTTTTTTTCTTCCAACCTTTCTGCATCCTTGGGGATGAGATCGTTGGGATAAAAGTCATTCTATCTCCTTATTTTAAAATTCCATGTTCAGGGCCTTTAGTGGAACATCATTCTTTAGAGTGATGTTCGAAAGCCCCGTTATTTCGTTCTATTAAACACTTATTTTCTGATTTCCTTCTGAGACTCTGGAACAGGAGGTGAAGGGCTGTCTCTTTCTCTCTCATGTAGCAGCTAGGATTCAGTGCATTTCTGCAGACAGAGGTGGGGCCCTTCCAGCTGTCTCCCGGGTATTCCCAGCCAGGCACCGGGTCTCACCACCTATGGGCTCCAGCATCTGACCACCTTGCCACCTGCTGCTCGTGTGTCCAAATGCAGTGACTAACAACCTCTCCATTCCCCGTATTCACATCTATAACATAAAGTTGATGTTAAATCGCAAGGATCACAGTCAGTGCTGGCAAAGCCCTCAGAACAGAATTAATTATGTGTGTGTGTGCTCAGTTGTGGCCAACTCTTTTGTGACCCTATGGACTATAGCCCACCAGGCTCCTCTGTCTGTGGGGTTTCCCAGAACAGAAGGAATCCTGGAGAAGGTTTCCATTTCCTCCTCCAGGGTATCTTCCTGACCCAGAGATCGAACCTGAGTCTCTGCATTGCAGGTGGTTTCTTTACCACTGCACCATCTGGGAAACCTCTGTGAAACAAATCCATAGATCAGCTTTCTATCCTGGGCGATTTCCTCTTCTCTTGAGATGCCATTTGTTAAGTGGTTATAGCTGTCCCATCTAACCTATAAGATTTCTGAAGGAATGAATGAATAACCTCCAGGAGTGCAGGTTTTAGAGAACGTGGTAATTCTATGTGGGAAAATTGTTGTTATCATCAGGGATGGATGCTTTCAAAAACCTGAAAAATTTTCCAAGTCACAAGAAGAACAGAGGGGAGATGGAGGTTCCCTTTGCATTCCTGGGTGACACAGGGAATATGTGACTCCAGAGTATGGCAGCCCCAAGCTTCTCTGAGCAAGTGGTCCAGGGTGGTTCCTCCCAGGCAAGGTCTGACATTTATCCTGCTTCTCCTGCACAGCTGGTCACACCTTCCCATCTCACCTCCATGGTGTTATCACCTAAGAGAGGATTTGATAAATAATCCTGAGAGTTGGTCATAAAGAAGGCTGAACGCCCAAGAATTGATGCTTTCAAATTGTGACCTGGAGGACTCTGAGAGTCCCTTGAACTGCAAGGAGATCAAACCAGTCAATCCTAAAGGAAATCAACCCTGAATATTCACTGAAAGGACTGATGCTGAAGCTGAAGGTCCAATATCTGGCCACCCGATGGCGAAGAGCTGGCTCGTTGGAGAAGACCCTGATGCTTGGAAAGACTGAGGGCAGGAGAACGGGGCGGCAGAGGATGAGATGGTTGGATGGCATCACTGACTCAGTGGACATGAATTTGAGCGAACTCCTGGACATGGTGAAAGACAGGAAAGCCTAGTGTGCTACGGTCCATGGAGTGCAAAGAGTCAGACATGACTTAGTGACTAAACAAGAACAACAAATCTGAAAACCGAGCAGCTACAGCACTAATATAAAAGACTGGTGTGTTTTGTGCCAGCAGGAGTGGAGAGATGGGAGCAGCAAGTTTCTCTATCAGAATAAATGAAACATAGATAATGGTGAGAAGTATCAAGAATGCAGAAGCACTAAACGAAGGAGCTTCACACTAATACTTGGTGTGACTGGTGAATGTCTGCTCTAAACAACAGCAAGCATCGCTCTCAGGCCCTTAGAAGGGTGGTGGGCATCCAGCAGGAGTCGAGTCTAAGCCTAGGCAGTTTTTAAAAGCTCTAGGGGTGGACTTCCTCCGTGGCACAGTGAATAAGAATCTGCTTGCCAGTGCAGGGGACACTGGTTCAATCCCTGGTCTGGGAAGATTCCACATGCCACAGGGCAACTAAACCCATGTGCTACAAGTGTTGAACCTGTGTTCTAGAACCCATGTGCTGCAGCTACCGAAGCCCTCATGCTCTGAAGCCTGTACTCTGCAATGAGAAGTCACCACAATGAGAAGCCCCCACACCACAACTAGAGAGTAGCCCCACTCTCTGAAACTTTTGAGAAAAGCCCACACAGCAACAAAGACCCAGAACGCCCAGACATAAATAAAATTATACACACACACATATATATATATATAAAGAAGATGATACAAATGTCTGTCCTGTTTTACTTTGGAGCAAAGCTCAGAGGTGGCTGAGAAAGCTCGGGTTGGAGAGAGGCCGAGAGCTGCCAGGCAGGAAACAGATGGGCCGGGTCCCAGGCAGTAGGAAGGAAGGTGTCCTACAAAATCTTCACCAGAGATGTTGATGAACCACTTCAGACCTACCCTTGGAGCAGTTGTAAACACAGATGGCAAATTAGGGACATAAGGAAATGATTTTTCAAGGGTGGATTCTAAGACATTGTGACATAATAGAGAAAAGATATATTGGTCTCTGTCCCCAGCCCTTGGCCCAGAGCTCCTGAAACCCTAATAGTTTCCTAAAGATGCAAACAGCACTAGGGTGTCTTTTGTCCTATTGTTTGGCCTTTGACTGGGCTTCTGACTCACAACTTCTAAATCCCTTGGAATTTCCTGGGTAATAGAAGTGGCTTGCATTCTAATGAGGCAACTCTTCTTTTTTTTCTCCTCCATACCACACCCCCTTACCTGCCAACTGTGCGCACAGCATGTGGGATCTTAGTTCGCTGACCAGGGATTGAACTAATACTCCCTGCACTGGAATTGTGGAACCTAAACCACTGGACTGCCAGTGAAGTCCTAATGAGGCAACTCTTGACTGGCTCCTGGATAATGTCAAGGTGGAGGCTGGTCACCAGAAAGACCGAGTCAAGATTAGAGGTTTGGAACTTTCAGCCCCACCTCCCGTCTTCCTGGAAGGGGAAAGGGGCGGAGATTGTTTCTGATAGGTCATGCCTATGTGATGAAGCCGACATAAAATTCCCCAAAGTGTGAGGCTGAGAGAGTTTCCAGGTCATGAATGCATCTTCCATCCCTGGAGGGTGACACACCCCAACTGCAAGGGGATAGGAGCTCGTGGACTCACAGCCCTTCCGGAGCCCACCCTATGTACCTCTCCATCGGGCTGTTCATTTGTAGCTTTCTAAATGTGCTTTATCATAAATCAGCTGTAGTAAGTAAACTGTTTTCCTGGATTCTGTGAGCTACTGTAGCAATTATTGAACTAGAGAAGAGGATCATGGGAATCTGATTTATAGCCAAATCAGAGCCTGAACAGAAGTTGTGAGGAGCTGGAGAGCCATCCTTTTCAATTGGCATCTGAAGTGGGGCAGTCTTCTACAAAACTCTTTGGATCAAATAGCTCGCTCTAACTATGAGAGCCAACACAATAGTTTGGGGAGTGGGAGGATGTATGCAGCTCATCTGACATTCTGCTGAGTTAGCAGATTTCTTTCTTCCCACGTGGACCGCAGAAAATGGGCAGTTGGAACGATGGGTTGGCTTAGGAGCAGGTCTGCAGAGTGTTGGGACAAATTAGCCAGCATGCTGGGTATTGTAAAGGGTGGGGACCCTTGAGAAGACCATCGTATTCAAGTTTAATATGACACCTTAGAGAGTTAACACATTGGTAGGAAGGACGTGTGTGTGAATGCATTCAGTTGTGTCTGACTCTTCATAACCCCATGGACTGTAGCCCACCATGCTCCTCTGTCCATGGGATTGCCTAGGCAAGAATACTGGAGTGGGTTGCCATTTTCTTCTCCAGGGGATCTTCCTGACCTAGGAATCTAACCCTGGCCTTTTGCATTGAGGGCAGATTCTTTACTGTCTGAGCCACCAGGGAAGTCCCAGTGATTACTTTGTAAAACAAATGTATAAATGTTGCTTCTACTGAGACCTTATCTTTTATTTAATAAACACTGGTTGAGTACTTCCTCTGTACTGACAACTCTTCTCAAAGATACTACAGGAAGAAGGAATCTGGGAGAGAGAAACACAGACAACAAGCAGATAACAATACCCTTTTCCTTGTCTCAGTGCATCTGATGACACAGTCACACTTGATGCAGATACAGCTTTAGTACAGGTGCTGCTGAAGCCAGCACCAGGTTCAGCTCTGGGACTCATCTGGTTCCTCTGCCCTGGGATGGCGCCAAGTCTTGGAGCCGGCCTGTTGCTGACATGTCATCTCTTAGATGCATCCTTTGCACAGACACCTGCTTCCAGCCACTGCCTGTCCAGTTTTCCCCTTCTGTCTCTTTCAGCTCCTCATAGTGTCTGTTACCCACCCACATTCTTCAAATAGCCCTGTGGTATTTTTATTCTCTAGTGAAATATCTAAAGATAACTAGGCAAAACATCACACAAGTGTAGAGTCCAAGAGCCTGAATGAATGAACTACTGAATGTGGTAGATGGAAGAAGTCCTGGGAGTTACTGCAGTTTCTTGAACCCCCTTATTTATTTTTAAATTATATTTATTTATTTATTTGGCTGTGCTGGACCTTAGTTGAGGCACCTGGGATCTTCCCTCTTCATTGCAGCATGTGGGATCTTTAGTTGTGGCGTGCAAATTCTTGGTTATGGCATGTGAGATCTAGTTTCCTGATCAGGGATCAAACCTGGGCCCCCTACACTGGGAGCATGGACCCTTAGCCACTGGACCACCAGGGAAGTCCCTGAACTCCCTTATTTTTAGGTAAGGAAATTTATGTCCAAGAAAGCTATGATTTGTCCAAGGTCAAAGTCCTTCAGTAACAGACCTGGCACTAAAAACCTGGGTCTTCAGATGCTATGTCCAGTGCTCTGTGACTCTGCCCTGCAGCCTTTTGTGGACAAAGTGCTTCTGCCTCACCCCCACCTAATCCATACATTGAAGCCCTAATGCCTAATTCAATGGTATTTAGAGGTGAGGACTTGGGGAGGTAATTAGAGTTGGATTAAGCCATGAGGATGGGGTGCTCATGACGGGGTTAGTGGCCTTTTAGGAAGAAAAATGGATCTTTCTTTCTCTCCACATGCATGCACTGGAGAAAGGCCACATGAGGCCACAAGGAGAAGGCGTCTGTCTGCAGGCTGAAAGAGAGCTCTCACCAGGCACTGAATAAGCCAGCACCTTAATCTTGGACTTCTAGCCTCTGAAACTGAGAAATAAACTTCTGCTGTTTAAGACACCTGTCTTAAACAAACAAAAAAAGACACCTGTCTATGGTATTTTTTGATGGCAGCCTGTGCAGATTAAAACACAATCCAAAGGAAAATCTGCCTGAAGAGAACACAGAGAACACTTCTTTTCCAGTTGTTAGATGCATCATCACTTTGTTATGCCATGGTTCCATGAGATAACAGGCATGGGGAAATTGATTAGAAGATTTTCACGATGAAAGATTGTGTGTGTGTGTGTTAGTCACTTCAGTCATGTTCAACTCTTTGCAACCTCATGGACTGGAGCCCGCCAGACTCTTCTGTCCATGGAATTCTCCAGGCAAGAACACTGGTAAGGGTTGTCATTCCCTTCTCAAGAGGGATCTTCCTTAGCCAAGGATCAAACCCAGAGTCTTTACTGTCTGAGCCACCAGGGAAGATGAAAGACTGAAGGAGCTCTATTATTCATTGGGAAAACATTTTTAAAGCATCATTTCGTGCATAGGCTTAAGTTTCCAATCTAATCCAATTCGTTTCATTCATTCATGCATTTAACAAATAATGAACCAGGCAGCATTCTAAGTGCTGGTAATATATCGGTGATTATTAGAGACCAAGTCCCTGCCCTAATGCAGGGCACCCCCTAATTAAAATGGGGGTGGAGGGATGGGTGTTAGACACCAAGATGCTTCCCTCAGATTCCACTTTAAGGAGGAGCTTGTTGTCCAGCTGTGGGGAGCAGGGTGTGTCCAACAGCAGTCTCTGGCTGTCAGCTCCTTCACAGTCAGTTTCGGCTGCTGTTTTGCCCGTATCCAATGCCACTCCAGTACTCTTGCCTGGAGAATCCCATGCCTGGTGGGCTGCATGCAGTCCATGGGGTCGCTAAGAGTCAGACACGACTTCACTTTCACTTTTCACTTTCATGCATTGGAGAAGGAAATGGCAACCCACTCCAATGTTCTTGCCTGGAGAATCCCAGGGATGGGGGAGCCTGATGGGCTGCCGTCTATGGGGTTGCACAGAGTCGAACACGACTGAAGCGACTTAGCAGCAGCAGCAGCAGCAGCAATGGCCAAGTATAATAGGGGCATAAAGACCTGCTCATTTCAGACCAATAGCAGGAGAATTCCGATGGGCAATACTTGCTCTAGAGTTTCCTGTCAAACTTATCAATCCTTTTGCGTGCCGGCATCACAATTCAACTTCTCTCTCTGGCCAATTTTGCTTTTCCCAGATCTTCTTTTCACGTTGTTGTCGTTCAGTCCATAAGTTGTGTCCAACTCTTTGCAACCCTATGAACTGCAGCACGCCAGGCTTCCCTGTCCTTCACTATCTCCCAGAGTTTGCTCAAATTCATGTCCACTGAGTCGGTACTGCTATTTAACTATCTTATCTTCTGCCAACCTCTTCTCCTTTTACTTTCAATATTTCCCAGGAATTTCAGTCTTCAAATTCCTTTTAAGTGCTGATCCCTAACAAACATCATGCATCCTAAATTCTGTCTCAGGATCTGCCTCCAGGAAACTCAACTTGCCAGGGACTGTTTTATATAAGGTGAAGCCTTTTTTTGAAAGCTAAGGTGACGTGTGAGCATTTGAGTGAAGACCTGGAGAATGTCAGGGAGAAAGTCCCAGAGAGATGTGAGGAAAGCGAGTGAGTCAGAAGTCAGGGCAGAGGGAATGTGACGGAGCAGGACCCTGTGGGGTGGGGTGAGGGGGCAGCTACAATAGCCCCTCCTTGCCACCCCCACCCTGTCATTTTTCATTTGTAGGGGGACGTTTTAGTCCCCTAGGCCTTCCCTGAGTTCCAAAGAGCAGACTCAAGCAGTTAGTAATCAGAAAAGTGAGGGAATGTAGAAGCAAAGGAGAAGCAGTCAAGAAGAAATAGTTAAGTCATGAAACAGAGTCCTAGTCCCGCCTCAAGGCATACACATAACAGTCTGATACGTCAGATCAGATCAGATCAGATCAGTCGCTCAGTCGTGTCCGACTCTTTGCGACCCCATGAACCACAGCACGCCAGGCCTCCCTGTCCCATCACCAGCTCCCGGAGGTCACTCAGACTCGCATCCATCGAGTCAGTGATGCCATCCAGCCATCTCATCCTCTGTCGTCCCCTTCTCCTCCTGCCCTCAATCCCTCCCAGCATCAGAGTCTTCTCCAATGAGTCAACTCTTCTCATGAGGTGGCCAAAATACTGGAGTTTCAGCTTTAGCATCATTCCTTCCAAAGAAATTCCAGGATTGATCTCCTTCAGAATGGACTGGTTGGATCTCCTTGCAGTCCAAGGGACTCTCAAGAGTCTTCTCCAACACCACAGTTCAAAAGCATCAATTCTTCGGCACTCAGCCTTCCTCACAGTCCAGCTCTCACATCCATACATGACCACAGGAAAGACCATAGCCTTGACTAGGCGAACCTTTGTTGGTAAAGTAATGTCTCTGCTTTTGAATATGCTATCTAGGTTGCTCATAACTTTCCTTCCAAGGAGTAAGCGTCTTTTAATTTCATGGCTGCAGTCACCATCTGCAGTGATTTTGGAGCCCAGAAAAACAAAGTCTGACACTGTTTCCACTGTTTCCCCATCTATTTCCCATGCAGTGATGGGACCAGATGCCATGATCTTCGTTTTCTGAATGTTGAGCTTTAAGCCAACCTTTTCACTCTCCACTTTCACTTTCATCAAGAGGCTTTTTAGCCCCTCTTCACTTTCTGCCATAAGAGTCGTGTCATCTGCATATCTGAGGTTATTGATATTTCTCCCAGCAATCTTGATTCCAACTTGTGTTTCTTCCAGTCCAGCATTTCTCATGATGTACTCTGCATATAAGTTAAATAAACATGGTGACAATATGCAGCCTTGACGTACTCCTTTTCCTATTTGGAACCAGTCTGTTGTTCCATGACCAGTTCTAACTGTTGCTTCCTGACCTGCATACAGATTTCTCAAGAGGCAGATCAGGTGGTCTGGTATTCCCATCTCTTTCAGAATTTTCCATAGTTTATTGTGATCTACACAGTCAAAGGCTTTGGCATAGTCAATAAAGCAGAAATAGATGTTTTTCTGGAACTCTCTTGCTTTTTCCATGATCCAGCAGATGTTGGCAATTTGATCTCTGGTTCCTCTGCCTTTTCTAAAAGCAGCTTGAACATCAGGAAGTTCACGGTTCACATATTGCTGAAGCCTGGCTTGGAGAATTTTGAGCATTACTTTACTAGCGTGTGATATGAGTGCAATTGTTCGGTAGTTTGAGCACTCCTTGGCATTGCCTTTCTTTGGGATTGGGATGAAAACTGACCTTTTCCAGTCCTGT
The DNA here is from genome assembly GCA_935064755.1 of Tragelaphus eurycerus. Taxonomy (NCBI): domain Eukaryota; kingdom Metazoa; phylum Chordata; class Mammalia; order Artiodactyla; family Bovidae; genus Tragelaphus; species Tragelaphus eurycerus. The sequence goes on from CAKXYN010000023.1 coordinate 26,464,845, forward strand.
GGCCACTGCTGAGTTTTCCAAATTTGCTGGCATATTGAGTCCAGCACTTTCACAGCATCATCTTTCAGGACTTGGAATAGTTCCACTGGAATTCTATCACCTCCACTAGCTTTGTTCGTAGTGATGCTTTCTAAGGCCCATTTGACTTCACATTCCAAGATGTCTGGCTCTAGGTCAGTGATCACATCATCATGATTGTCTAGGTCTTGAAGCTCTTTTTTTTTTTTTTTTTTTTTTTACTAGACCATTCAGGTATGACCTAAATCAAATCCCTTATGATTATACAGTGGAAGTGAGAAATAGATTTAAGGGCCTAGATCTGATAGATAGAGTGCCTGATGAACTATGGAATGAGGTTCGTGACATTGTACAGGAGACAGGGATCAAGACCATCCCCATGGAAAAGAAATGCAAAAAAGCAAAATGGCTGTCTGGGGAGGCCTTACAAATAGCTGTGAAAAGAGGAGAAGCGAAAAGCAAAGGAGAAAAGGAAAGATATAAACATCTAAATGCAGAGTTCCAAAGAATAGCAAGAAGAGATAAGAAAGCCTTCTTCAGTGATCAATGCAAAGAAATAGAGGAAAACAACAGAATGGGAAAGACTAGGGATCTCTTCAAGAAAATCAGAGATACCAAAGGAACATTTCATGCCAAGATGGGCGCGATAAAGGACAGAGATGGTGTGGACCTAACAGAAGCAGAAGATATTAAGAAGAGGTGGCAAGAATACACAGAAGAACTGTACAAAAAAGAGCTTCAAGACCTAGATAATCATGATGATGTGATCACTGACCTAGAGCCAGACATCTTGGAATGTGAAGTCTGATACGTATCTTTAAGTTATTCTGCAGGAAGTAAGGGGCTTCTCAGGTGGTACTAATGGTAAAGAACTGGCTTACCAATGCAGAAGATGTAAGAGACACAAGTTCGGTCCGTGGGTCGGGAAGATCCCCTGGAGGAGGCCCTAAGGCCCACACCCAGATGGAGGATGATGATTATGTGCTGAGATCCCAGACTGCACAGGACCAGAGGCTGACGGCTGAAATTCCTGAACATCACCCTGTTCCCTCAGGGCTTCCCTGGTGACTTCGGTGGTAAAGAATCTGCCTGCAATTTGGGAGACCTGAATTCAATCCCTAGGTCAGGAAGATCCCCTGGAGAAGGGAATGGCTACCCACACCAATATTCTTACTGGGAAATCCCATGGACAGAATAGCCTGGTGGGCTATAGTCCACGGGGTCCCAAAGAGTTGGACATGACTGAATGACTAACACTTTGACTTTTTGACCCTGTTCAGGTCAATTCAGTTGCTCTGTCGTGTCTGACTTTTTGCTACCCCATTGACTGCAGCACTCCAGGTTTCCCTATTCATCACCAACTCCTGGAGCTTGCTCAAACTCATGTCCATTGCGTAGGTGACCCTGTTACCTCACCATTAACCAATCAGAAAAAAAGGCATGTCCCCCTACAGGTCTTACCCCGAACATTGCCTTTAAAAACCCTTCCCTGAAAACTATCAGGCAGTTCAGGTCTTTTGAGCACAAGTTGCCAGTTCTCCTTTCTCAGCCCTGAAATAACCCTTTGTCTGCTCTAAACTCTGATGTTTAGGTTCATTTGGCCTCACTGTGGTTCAGATACATGGACTTGGGTTTGAAACCAGTAACAGCTGGTGCAAAGGCCCCGAGTCAAGGGTGTGCCTGGCAGGTTCCAGGAACAGCAAAGGAGTAAATGGAGCAAACAGAGAAGGGTGGCAGGAAATTAGTTGCAAAAGGCATGAGGAGCTGGGCGGCTAGGTAGGGGGTGATACTGTCTCTTGTGTAGGGATATGTCACGAAAAGGAGCTGAGTTGATTGCTGTGGAGAAAACACTCTGGTTAAAAGTTGTGAGGTAAGAGACCTGCAAAGGGAAAGAATACAGATTACAAAGAAAGAAGGAAAAAAAAAAATCTAAACGCACGGCCCCGTATTTTTGTTGCATGAAAGGGCGGGGGGGAGGTGGGGGGGCTTCCAGTGCTTGAGATCAGGCTTTTATCTGAGGAGACATGTGCTGACAAGGCATGAGACTGTTGGAAAGAGGCGCCTGGGTGGAGAGCAGGAGGGTAAGGGAACCCAGGAGGACTGCTCTGCCACTTAAAACCTACAGTCTCGGATTCAATGGTGATGGGTTTAGTTTCCAGGGTGTTCTGGCCAGTCACTGTGGCTCAGGGCCCTTCCTGGTGTGCACACATCATCCAGTCAAGACGGAGTCAGCGAGAAGGATTCTGGGAGGTTGGTAGGACGCATGGACTGGTGTTTCCTCTCTGCTTTTGCCCTATCCCAAATTCTTCCAGTTGGTGGTAGCTTGTTAGTTCCACATTCCTTACCAGGTCCTCCTGTTTAGGATAATTCCTACAAGTGGTTTCTAGGTTGCCTGGCCAGGACGAGTGGTTTTGGTCAGTGGATTCCCCTAACACAATGGCAGTTTCTGAATTCTGGAGGGAATCAGGCAGAGAGGAAGATAAATGTTTCATTTCTGTTTACAGAAGTATAATCTGTTAAATTGTTAGAGTTACAGATAATTTAAGAGAAAAGAGAAAGGAGTTCCTTCAATCCAGGATACAGAACATTAGAGAAACAGCAAGGTTACAAACAAAGACCATAATTATCCTTCATCAGTTCATCCAGTCCTATGTAATTATTTCTTGTTCTGCTTGATCTTGGTTGGTGGTTTTATGAACTCATCAGCTGCTCTACTACAGTTCTGGCAATCTTTATTCAGTCCAGTGGTTTGATGTCAAACTTATTTAAGCAACATTATCAGAAGCATTTTATAGACTCTGGAGCATCTTATACAGTCCTTTTCAGAGATCTCCAACAGTCCCTAATGGAGAACAGAATATGCCACCCCATAATACACCTCTTTGGTATATTAAGCTGGTTACTTTCTTTCTTTGCTTTTATGTCATTTTTTAAAAACTTTTTATTTTGTACTGGGGTATAACTAATTAACAATGTTGTGATAGTTTCAGGTGAATAGCAAAGGGACTCAGCCATTCATATACATGTATCCATCCTCTCCCAAACTCCCTTCCCATCCAGGTTGCCATATAACATTGAGCAGAGTTCTCTGCGCTTTACAGGGGTCCTTGTTGGTGACCCATTTCACATATAGCAGAGCATACATGTTCAGTCTTCCCAGGTGGTGCTAGTGGTAAAGAACCCATCTGCCAATGCGGGAGACATGAGACATAGGTTTGGTTCCCTGGGTCAGGAAGATCCCCTGGAGGAATGGCCACCCACTCCAGTATTCTTGCCTGGAGAATTCCATGGATAGAGGAGCCTGGCAGACTACAATCCATGGGGTCACAAAAGAGTTGGACACAACTTAGCAACTAAACAGCAACAACCACCTATGGGCATATGATTTAAATTGTTATACAGACTCTTCTTAAAATCTACATAAATCAACTGTATTTTATCAAGTTAAATAAAATATGTTGCACTCTGTGGTGTAAAAATCAAAGGTTTTATTAGTAGTCCTAATAATTTCCTAAAATAGTCAGTACTCTTTGATAAAAGAAGTGGCTCACTGGTCATAGCAAACACCCTCTTCCAGTAACACAAGAGAAGACTCAACACATGGACATCACCAGATGGTCAACACCGAAATCAGATTGATTATATTCTTTGCAGCCAAAGATGGAGAAGCTCTATACAGTCAGCAAAAACAAGACCATGAGCTGACTGTGGCTCAGATCATGAACTCCTTATTGCCAAATTCAGACTGAGATTGAAGAAAGTAGGGGAAACCACTAGACCATTCAGGTATGAACTAAATCAAATCCCTTATGATTATACAGTGAAAGTGAGAAATAGATTTAAGGGCCTAGATCTGATAGGTACAGTGCCTGATGAACTATGGATGGAGGTTCGTGACATTGTACAGGAGACAGGGATCAAGACCATCCCCATGGAAAAGAACTGCAAAAAAGCAAAATGGCTGTCTGGGGAGGCCTTACAAATAGCTGTGAAAAGAAGAGAAGTGAAAAGCAAAGGAGAAAAGGAAAGATATAAGCATCTGAATGCAGTGTTACAAAGAATAGCAAGAAGAGATAAGAAAGCCTTCCTCAGCGATCAATGCAAAGAAATAGAGGAAAACAACAGAATGGGAAAGACTAGAGATCTCCTCAAGAAAATCAGAGATACCAAGGGAACATTTCACGCAAAGATGGGCTTGATAAAGGACAGAAACAGAAGCAGAAGATATTATTCTAGACCTAACAGAAGCAGAAGATATTAAGAAGAGGTGGCAGGAATACACAGAAGAACTGTACAAAAAAGATCTTCACGACCCAGATAATCACGATGGTGTGATCACTGACCTAGAGCCAGACATCCTGGAATGTGAAGTCAAGTCGGGCTTGGAAAGCATCACTATGAAAAAAGCTAGTGGAGGTGATGGAATTCCAGTTGAGCTATTCTAAATCCTGAAAGATGATGCTGTGAAAGTGCCACACTCAATATGCCAGCAAATTTGGAAAACTCAGCAGTGGTCACAGGACTGGAAAAGGTCAGTTTGCATTCCAGTCCCAAAGAAAGGCAATGTCAAAGAATGCTCAAACTACCACACAATTGCACTCATCTCACACGCTAGTAAAGTAATGCTCAAAATTCTGCAAGTCAGGCTTCAGCAATACATGAACCATGAACTTCCAGATGTTCAAGCTGGTTTTAGAAAGGGCAGAGGAACCAGAAATCAAATTGACAACATCCATTGGATCATGGATAAAGCAAGAAAGTTCCAGAAAAACATCTATTTCTGCTTTACTGACTCTGCCAAAGCCTTTTACTGTGTGGATCACAATCAGATCAGATCAGTCGCTCAGTCGTGTCCGACTCTTTGCGACCCCATGAACCGCAGCACACCACCCCCCCCCCCCCCCCCCCCCCCCCCCGCCCCCCCCCCCCCCCCCCCCCTCTCCTTCCTTCCTTCCTCCCCTCCTCTCTTCTTTTCTCCTTCCCTCTTCCTCCCCCCCTCCCCCCCACCACCCCCTCTTTCTCCTCCATTTCGTCGCGTCTCCTCTTGAGTCGTCTTTCTTTTATAGCATCATTCCTTCAAAGAAATCCCAGGATTGATCTCCTTCAGAATGGACTGGTTGGATCTTCTTGCAGTCCAAGGGACTCTCAAGAGTCTTCTCCAACACCACAGTTCAAAAGCATCAATTCTTCGGCGCTCAGCCTTCTTCACAGTCCAGCTCTCACATCCATACATGACCACAGGAAAGACCATAGCCTTGACTAGGCGAACCTTTGTTGGCAAAGTGATGTCTCTGCTTTTGAATATGCTATCTAGGTTGGTCATAACTTTCCTTCCAAGGAGTAAGCGTCTTTAATTTCATGGCTGCAGTCACCATCTGCAGTGATTTTGGAGCGCAGAAAAATAAAGTCTGACACTGTTTCCACTGTTTCCCCATCTATTTCCCACGTAGTGATGGGACCAGATGCCATGATCTTCGTTTTCTGAATGTTGAGCTTTAAGCCTCTTTTTTCTTTTTTTTCTTTTTTTTTTTTTTTTTTTTTAACCTTTCTCTTTTCTTCTTTTTTTTTTTTTTTTTTATATCTTTTTATTCTGAAAGAGATGGGAATACCAGACCACCTGACCTGCCTCTTGAGAAATCTGTATGCAGGTCAGGATGCAACAGTTAGAACTGGACATGGAACAACAGACTAGTTCCAAATCGGGAAAGGAGTACGTCAAGGCTGTATATTGTCACCCTGCTTATTTAACTTATATGCAGAGTACATCATGAGAAATGCTGGACTGGAAGAAGCACAAGCTGGAATCAAGATTGCCGGGAGAAATCTCAATAACCTCAGATATGCAGATGACACCACCCTTATGGCAGGAAGTGAAGAGGAACTCAAAAGCCTCTTGATGAAAGTGAAAGAAGAGAGGAAAAAGTTGACCTAAAGCTCAACATTCAGAAAACGAAGATCATGGCATCTGGTCCCATCACTACATGGCAAATAGATGGGGAAACAGTGGAAACAGTGTCAGACTTTATTTTTGCAGGCTCCAAAATCACTGCAGATGGTGACTGCAGCCATGAAATTAAAAGATGCTCACTCCTTGGAAGGAAAGTTATGAGCAACCTAGATAGCATATTCAAAAGCAGAGACATTACTTTGCCAACAAAGGTCTGTCTAGTCAAGGCTACGGTTTTTCCATGGTCATGTATGGATGTGAGCGTTGGACTGTGAAGAAGGCTGAGTGCCGAAGAATTGATGCTTTTGAACTGTAGTGTTGGAGAAGACTCTTAAGAGTCCCTTGGACTGCAAGGAGATCCAACCAGTCCATTCTAAAGGAGATCAGTCCTGGGTGTTCTTTGAAAACACTGATGCTAAAGCTGAAACTCCAATCTTTGGCCACCTCATGTGAAGAGTTGACTCATTGGAAAAGACTCTGATGCTGGGAGGGATTGAGGGCAGGAAGAGAAGGGGATGACAGAGGATGATTTGGCTGGATGGCATCACCAACTCAATGGACATGAGTTTGAGTGAACTCCGGGAGTTGGTGATGGACAGGGAGGCCTGGCGTGTTGCGATTCATCGGGTTGCAAAGAGCAACTGAGCGACTGAACTGAAAGCCATTTAATTTATTTTAAATCTTTTATTTGGTTAAAAAAAGATAAGAATAAAAAACATAGATGTCTGTAATTCACAAAATCTTAAGGCATTTTCTAATTTTGTTTGTTTGTTTTGTTTTTCCTACTGGAAGGGAGCAGGACTCTTATGATCCTTCCCCACCATGTCCTCTGCCTGCCTTTGGTTTGTGGAAAATCCTAAGTCAAAGAATAAGTTTAATCAGAGAAGTGAGAAAATGCAGAAACAAAGGAAGACAGTCAGAGGAGACCACATACCACATAATAACAGTTTAGTCATAAAACATAGTCAAAAAAATTTAGTTCCTCCTCAAGAGCTGTAGACAGTATTCTGAGCTATATCCTGTGGGCTGTCTTGTAGATACCAAAACCCCCGACAGGTGGAAGAAATTAACTCCATGATAATCAAACTGTAGCCATGACATGTATGTAGTGTGGTAAGTCGCTTCAGTCGTGTCCAACTCTTTGAGACCCCTTGGACTCAGCCCGCCAGGCTCCTCTGTCCATGGAGATTCTCATGGGGATCTTCCCAACCCAGGGGATCTTCCCGACCCAGGGATCAAACCCACATCTCTCATGTCTCCTGCATTGGCAGGCAGGTTCTTTGCCACTGGCATCACCTGGGAAGCCAGTCATGACATAAGCTGCCACAATTTTGAAACTTAACCTCAAGGAAATGGGACAAACCACCCCTGGAATGGAAGACTAACTGTACCTAATACCATCAAGATGATGCTGGTCAGACCACTGCATGACCAGTTTCCAGACGGCTGTCAGAGCTGGCTGTGCTCTGCATGGAGCCCCCTTCCTCTGTGTGTAACAGCTCCTGCCCACTGATTGTCAGCGGAGGGAGCAGGCCTTTGGACAGGAGTTCTCCCCCTACCCCCACCCACCATACTTTTCTTTCCACCAGCCTGGCCTCTTTACCAGCTTTTGAGAGGTGAGTAGCTGGACCCCACTTTCAGTTACTACTACTCAGTTCATACAAAAAGAAAAGTATTTTCAAACTATAATCTGTAAACCTAGTGGGAAAATCTCTCCTGATTAAGTAGCAGATGGATAAATCTGTGTAATCAGATAGTCTTTGGAAAGGAGTAAGTTCAAAAGAGAAGTGAAATGTATTCTAAACACATGTTCTTTGCATTTCCAACTTCATATACTACACTATTCTCTAATTTCAGCTTAGTGGAAATTAGCTTGTTCAGTAAAATGTTAGCAACCAGTACCTATTCATTTTCATGTTTATGTTTCTTAATATGTTTATTTGACTTTTATCTATATGTGAGTGGTCTTTGATTTATTCATTCATTTATTTTTCCTTTTTTCCACTGTGCCAACCAGGGATCAACCAGGGATCAAACCCGTGCCCCCTGCGTTGGGAGCATGGAGTCTTAACCTCTGGATCACCAGGGAAGTCCTTATCCTTCCATTCAGCCATTGAAGGTTTTCTTGCTTTCCAGGACTATAAAACATATGATCAAGTTATAGTCCTTTCTTGGCTCACCACACTATTTATCAGGGAAGACAGATATGTAAATAGATAATGATAGGGCAGTACAGTAAGAACTATAGAAAAGATATTTTCAAAGAATTACTGAATTCCTGGGAAAGAGTGGTTGGCAGTTAAAAGTCAGTGTCCCTGGGTTCTTCTAGAGGATATCATGTTAGGGCCCATCTTTGCAGGAGGAGGCCCTACTTCTTGGGCAGGTCCTACACTCATTTACATATGCTGAAATGTCTTTCAAACCTCTGTCCTCAGGCCTGATCTCTTCCTTGGGCTTCAGGTTTGTCAATATAAATAAATGACTATTCGATCGCGACACTAGATGTTTCACAGGCATCTCAAAGTCCAGAACTAAACTTATTTCCCCAATCTAAACCTATTTATTTTCCAGCAATGGGAAGTGATTATTAAAATGATTTGGGACTTCCTTGGTGGTCCAGTGGTTAGGACTTCACCTTCCAATGCAGGGGATGTGGGCTTGATCCCTGGTGGAAGAGCTAAGATCCCACATGCCTCACAGCCAAAAAAAAAAAAAAAAAAGAAAAAACCAAACATAAAACAGAAACAATATTGTAACAAATTCAATAAAGACTTAAAAAAATGGTTAACATTAAAAAAAAAACTTGAAAAAAAAAAAGAAAACTCAAGTTCCAGTGATGTAGAAATGTGTCTGAAACTGTATCTACAATGGCTGCTTAGCTCTATTTCGTATGCCTGAACCATAGTAACTCCATTTTTATTTTTAAAAACATTCTTTTCTTTAACGGTTAAAGCAGATGTACAATGCATGTCTGACAGACCATGAGACAGGTTATTCTAGTGAGCATAAAGTTCAAGCCAAATCTGGTATAAGCCAGAATGACTTCCCCATATCTCAATATGTGAACATTTCTTCCTTCATGCCCTAAGTTCAGTTCAGTTCAGTTGCTCAGTCGTGTCTGACTCTGTGTGACTGCATGAATCGCAGCACACCAGGCCTCCTTGTCCATCAACAACTCCCGGAGCTCACTCAGACTCATGTCCATCGAGTCAGTGATGCCATCCAGCCATCGCATCCTCTGTCATCCCCTTCTCCTCCTGTCCCCAATCCCTCCCAGCATCGGTCTTTTCCAATGAGTCAACCCTTCACATGAGGTGGCCAAAGTACTGGACTTTCAGCTTCAGCATCATTCCTTCCAAAGAACACGCAGGACTGGTCTCCTTTAGAATGGACTGGTTGGATCTTCTTGTAGTCCAAGGGATACTCAAGAGTCTTCTCCAACACCACACTTCAAAAGCATCAATTCTTCGGCACTCAGCCTTCACAGTCCAATGCTCACATCCATACATGACCACAGGAAAAACCATAGCCTTGACTAGACGGACCTTTGTTGGCAAAGTAATGTCTCTGCTTTTGAATATGCTATCTAGTTTGGTCATAACTTTCCCTCCAAGGAGTAAGCATCTTTTAATTTCATGGCTGCATTCACCATCTGCAGTGATTTTGGAGCCTGCAAAAATAAAGTCTGACACTGTTTCCACTGTTTCCCCATCTATTTCCCATGAAGTGATGGGACCGGATGCCATGATCTTTGTTTTCTGAATGTTGAGCTTTAAGCCAACTTTTTCACTCTGCTCTCTCACTTTCATCAAGAGGCTTTTTAGTTCCTCTTCACTTTCTGTCATAAGGGTGGTGTCATCTGCATATCTGAGGTTATTGATATTTCTCCCAGCAATCTTGATTCCAGCTTGTGCTTCTTCCTGCCCAGCATTTCTCGTGATGTACTCTGCATATAAGTTAAATAAGCAGGGTGACAATATACAGCCTTGACGTACTCCTTTTCCTATTTGGAACCAGTCTGTTGTTCCATATCCAGTTCCAAGTGTTGCTTCCTGCATCATGCCCTAAGAGAACCTTAAATTGATACTTGCAACCTTGAATAACTGGAGAAGTACATTAGGCTCAGTTCAGTTCAGTCACTCAGTCATGTCCAACTCTTTGCGTCCCCATGAATTGCATCACTCCAGGCCTCCCTGTCCATCACCAACTCCCGGAGTTCATTTAAACTCACGTCCATCGAGTTGGTGATGCCATCCAGCCATCTCATCCTCTGTCATCCACTTCTCCTCCTGCCCCCAGTCCCTCAGCATCAGATGGGAATACCAGACCACCTGATCTGCCTCTTGAGAAATTTTTATGCAGGTCAGGAAGCAACAGTTACAACTGGACATGGAACAACAGACTGGTTCCAAATAGGAAAAGGAGTATGTCAAGGTCTGTGTATATTGTCACCCTGTTTATTTAACTTACATGCAGAGTATATCATGAGAAACGCTGGACTGGAAGAAACACAAGCTGGAATCAAGATTGCCGGGAGAAATATCGATAACCTCAGATATACAGATGACACCACCCTTATGACAGAAAGTGAAGAGGAACTAAAAAGTCTCTTGATGAAAGTGAGAGAGGAGAGTGAAAAGTTGGCTGAAAGCTCAACATTCAGAAAACTAAAATCATGGCATCCGGTCCCATCACTTCATGGGAAATAGATGGGGAAGCAGTGGAAACAGTGTCAGACTTTATTTTTGCAGGCTCCAAAATCACTGCAGATGGTGACTGCAGCCACAAAATTAAAAGACGCTTACTCCTTGGAGGGAAAGTTATGACCAACCTAGATAGCATATTCAGAAGCAGAGACATAACTTTGCCAACAAAGGTCTGTCTAGTCAAGGCTATGGTTTTTCCTGTGGTCATGTATGGATGTGAACGTTGGACTGTGAAGAAGGCTGAGTGCTGAAGAATTGATGCTTTTGAAGTGTGGTGTTGGAGAAGACTCTTGAGAGTCCCTTGGACTGCAAGGAGATCCAACCGGTCCATTCTGAAGGAGATCAGCCCTGGTATTTCTTTGGAAGGAATGATGCTGAAGCTGAAAGTCCAGTACTTTGGCCGCCTCGTGTGAAGAGTTGACTCATTGGAGAAGACTCTGATGCTGGAAGGGATTGGGGGCAAGAGGAGAAGGGGACGACAGAGGATGAGATGGCTGGATGGCATCATTGACTCAACAGACGTGAGTCTGAGTGAAGTCCGGGAGTTGGTGATGGACAGGGAGGCCTGGCATGGTGCGATTCATGGGGTCGCAGAGTCGGACACGACTGAGCAAATGATCTGATCTGATCTGATCAGAGTCTTTTCCAATGAGTCAATTCTTCGCATGAGGTGGCCAAAGTACTGGAGTTTCATTAGGCTAGACCAACACAAATTTGAAGCTAATTCTACCCTTTCACCCTTGACCCTTGGCTGAACTTGTCCTCTTCAGCTGCACCTTCAACCAATTTTCTTTTCCTTCCTTCTCTGCCTCTTCTCTCTTCCTTTGTCTTTTCTCTCCCAGGTTTCACTGTGGTTGTTTAAAAAGTAGGCCTGTGGAAAATATACTCTCAGATACTTTTTAGAGGGCTTAAATGGCCAAAAAAAAAAAAGGGGGAAGGGGTCTTCCCTGGTGGATCAGACGGTAAAGAATAGTCTGCAATGAGGCAGACTTGGATTTAATCCCTTGGGTTGGGAAGATCCCCTGGAGGAGGATAGAGCAACCAGCTCCAGTATTTTTGCCTGGAGAATCTCCTTGGACAGAGGAACCTGACAGGCTACAGTCGATGGAATTGCAAAGAGTCGGACACGACTGAATGACTAACCACAACACAAATGACAAACAGCATTTATCAGTGAACTCTGGAGGTTTGTTCATAGTGGATAGATCCTTATTTTTGTAGCTTAAAGGAAAGTTGTAAAAACTTGTAGAGATTATTCAAATTTTCTTGTGGGAGCAGTGAAAGTTAGTGGTGTGTGATAACTTTCAAAGCACCGAAGGTCATCAAGTGTGAAACTGTATTTCAGTTGTGCTGCCCCAAAGTAAGGCCTCTGAATTCATCTCTTATTATTGCTCTGTGTCATTTTTTTTTCCTTTCTGTAACCAGACATGTTCCTACCAACTGTGTTACAGAAATCTGGGAAGATTTGATATTCAACAATTATATTTCTACCTAAAGTGGTATAGAGACAAAGTATTGCATTCTGCCCTTCTTAAAGGATTGCTGCTAAGTCGCTTCAGTCGTGTCCGAATCTGTGCAACCCCATAGACAGAAGCCCACCAGGCTCTCCCATCCCTGGGATTCTCCAGGCAAGAACACTGGAGTGGGTTGCCATTTCCTTCTCCAATGCATGAAAATGAAAAGTGAAAGGGAAGTCACTCAGTCGTGTCTGACTATTAGCGACCCCATGGACTGCAGCCTACCAGGCTCCGCCGTCCATGGGATTTTCCAGGCAAGACTACTGGAGTGGGGTGCCATCGCCTTCTCCGTCTTGAAGGATTAGTAAGGATGAATTCTACTGGGTCATAGAAAAACTCTACAATGAGTCAACCTGAAAAAATGGTCCATGTTCTACAAAGCATAATCTGGTTTTCCTTTTAACCTGGGTTTTCTGGGAACTGCCCTATCACACCCTGTTCAAGTCTCAGGACACAATGTAGCTTTGTGTCTTCATTGTGTCTTCATCTATACTGGTTAAATTGCAGAAGATGTACCCATTAGGGCAAATTTTCTGTAATTAAGTGAGGGCCTGAAACCCAATACCAATGGAAGGTGTGTCTTGATGGTCCTTAGTAGCATAAGTAAATCTGGTTAATTGTTAAACTTCCAAGGTTATCATAGAATTAAATCGACAGGCTGATAGATACAAAACATCAAACACTTAAAGATAAAAGGAAACTTTCTGTTGAGCCAAATACAAGGAAATACATTAAGATCGATAATTTTCCATCATTTAATTCTGACCTTCAAATCTACCCCTCACCTTTTTTTTATGTATTAATACAACTGACAAAGATGTAAAAGATTGGTAGTGCCCAGTGTTGGCAAGGGTAGGAGAAATTAGGCACTTGAATGCAAAATGTAGTTTTGGTTGAAAGATCAATTTGTAAACCTTTAGGAAGAGTAATTTCAGAGTATACCTAAATTTAAAATGCACTTATCATTTGATCTGATAATTCTACTACTGGAAATTTACCTTATGGGATATATTTGCAAAAGTCTGCTTCTTTGTATGCATAAAGAGATGCTCATTGCAGCATAAATTGTAATGATAAAAAAAAAACTGTAATTACAAATTTCTGGCAATAACCCAGAAATGTATAAGTAGGAGACTGATTAATTAAATCATGATGCACAGTGAAATATGGGGCTTCATTGGAAGAGACCCTGATGCTGGGAAAGATTAAAGGCAAAAGAAGAAGAGGGCAGCAGAGGATGAGATGATTAGATAGCATCACCAACTCAATGGACATGAATTTGAGTAAACTCTGGAAGATAATGAAGGACAGGCAAGCCTGGCCTGCTGCAATCCATGGGGTTGAAAAGAGTCGGACACGACTTAGCATCTGAACAACAGCAATGAAATAATATGCAGCCATTAAAAGGAATGAGGTAAATTTATATGTTTCGTGTTAAAGATCTGCAAGATGTATTATTAAGTGGAAAACAAGACCAAAATATAGACAGTAGTTAGTATGCCATTTGTGTAAATATTTTAAGATCTACATATACATACATTGATATTTGCACAAAAGGTCTTAGAGGATAGGTAATTATACTATATTATATATATTATAGTTGGTCAGTATTATCTGGGGGACTAGAAGTTGGTGGAAAGGGAGATTTTATATCTTTCTGTGCTGTTTAAAGTTTTCTTTTTTTTTTTTTAAACCATGTCTTTTTTTTTTTTGAATCGCCTTTCCCTTAGGTATTCTTGTCCATTACAGTCACTCAAAGCATTTATAAAATTCAAATTTTGTAGTCTTATAATTTCAGAGTTGTGACCCCCCTTTCATACATAAGAAAATTGAGGGCCAGAAACTGAAGTTGAGGTGACAGTGATTGAGCAGGCTGGTGACAGCACCAGGAGAAGTCAAGTTCCCTGGTCAGGTGACTGACAACTGCACTTTGCTACTTTGATGTCGCCTGGAAATTGTTCCAAATACACCCTGAAAATTCAATTAATCTAGACTTCATTGTAAAATAATGACTTCCTGAAAAACATGTGAGTGAAATGCTGTGAGTGAGTGAAAGTCACTCAGTTACATTCAACTCTTTGCAACCCTGTTGACGATAGAGTCCGTGGAATCCTCCAGGCCAAAATACTGGAGTGAGTAGCCTTCCTTTCTCCAGGGGATCTTCCCAACTCAGGGATTGAACCAGGTCTCCTGCGTTGCAGACGGATTCTTTACCATCTGAGCCACCAGGGAAGCCCAAGAATACTGGAGTGGGTAGCCTATCCCTTCTCCAGCAGATCTTCCTGACCCAGGAATATGAACCAGGGTCTCCTGCATTGTAGGCAGAGTCTTTACCAGAAAAACATCATACTTCACATATATGAATTAATGACCTCATAGTTATTAAATGCTTTTCACATAATCATTTGGAAGTGGCCTAAGTGCATTGAAGCAGACAATCCCCTCCAAAGTGAGGTCACTGCTGATAGCTGGACACCCACCTGATTCTCTGGCACCTGGATATTCCTGCAATGTGCACATAGGGTGTGGGTCCCTGTCTTGCCCACCAAACACACCTGTGAATCATCAGGCAGGACAGTGCCTTACATAGAGGGACTAGAAACAGTCCTCGGACCTATTAATAATTTAGGTTAGGTCAAATTATCACAGATTTTAAAATTACTTTTTATGGAGGTATAACTTACATTTAGTAATGGGCTCAAGTCATAAATGCTCGGCTTGATGAATTTGCATACACACACACACACCCTGTAGGCACAATCCAGCTCAAGCACCCAGCAGGTTCCCCTGTGCCAATTTCATCAATATTCCACAAAGACAATTATTCTGGTCTCTAATACTGAAGATTAGTTTTCAAGTCTTCATTATTTAAAAAAAAAAGGCAGCTGATGATATGGGGGGATGGGCTGGATAAAAATGAGGGGTCGAGAGTGCTCTAAACTATTCTGTTTTGCAAAAATCCCCTTATTTTAACTTATCTTCCTTGTTCACTGTGTTCTTTTATAAATTACAGTATGAAAGAGCTTTCATTTAATACATGGCTTCTAAAAGAATTTTTCTCGGCTTCTCTTTTTGTAGTGTATTTGTGTTTGAACTTTCAGCGTGCTCTAGAGATCAGAGAAGACTACACGGAAGAAGGAAAAGCATTACAGAGGGACATTGATATATTTTTTTAAGTCTTAAGGTCTACTTTCCAGACCTGCTGCTATTTCTCACTGCTTTTACTTGAAATCAATACCTACTTTTACAGTCACCAAAATGGGCATATAGCATGTACATGCATGCCAAGTTCTTTGAGTCGTGTCCAGCTCTTTGCGACCCCATGGACTATATAGCCCCTCAGGCTCCTCTGTCCGTGGGATTCTCCAGGCAAGAATACTGGAGTGGGTTGCCAAGTCCTCCTTCAGGGGATCTTCCCACCCTAGGGATCAAACCTGTGTCTCTTTTGTCTCCTGCACTGGCAGGCAGGTTCTATATCACTAGTGCCACCAGGGAAGCCCACCATGTACCGTTTAAGAACACACATATTGAAACATTATTTTTCTTAACACTAAAGAATAAATGCAGTATGATTGTAGAGCTTAGGGAGTTAGCGGAAAAGGAGATCTTGAAATGGACTTTGTTTGAAGTATGGGGGTAATTACTCTGGAACCCCAAAGCACCCACTTAATGTTGGAAATGAACTGTCTTCCAAAGTGAATGCCTAGTATGGAATTATAATGGATTGGGGTGGGGGAGTTCTCAGTAGCGTACAGCCAGGCCCAGAGTTTTGATGTTTTCAGTTGGCCATCAGCTGACCTCATGCGATTCAGCCTACCTTGAGTAGATCTCTTCTTTGGGTGTAGGGCTGTGGGGATGGAGAAAGCTCTAACTTGCTGAAGGAAGCTAAGGAGGCTGGAGATGGCAATGGAGACAGCTGTGCCTCCTCCAGACAGGGACACTGTCCCTAGCCACTTAGGGTCAGAGAGCTGGGACTTGAATAGGAAAGCTAAAGAAATGATTGAATATAAACTTCCTGCAGTCTTGAAGTGAACGGTAAAGATCAAGCTCACCATTGATCTGGTGTAAAACTGTAATACCAGAAGTCTATAAGGTTGAAGCAAAAATGACAATTGTTATTCATTTAAAATCTATAATTTCCCCACTGCATTACACCCTTTAAACTACTCTTTACAAATATTTTTTTTTTTGACATTGCTTAACAACAAATACAGCCATTCCAGGAGTGGTGGAAGAAAATCAGAACACTCAGATTAGAGAGAAAACCTCAGGCTGACACAAAATGATGTTTTGCTCTTGAAATGAATATTAGGAGTAATAGGCAAATGCTGAAAAGTCACGTTTTCATAGTGAGTCCCCAAGGTGCCAGGGCTGGCTTGCATCGGGAAGCAGTCACCCTGCTGCTTCTGTTCTCACAGGGGTGTGATGTCTCCCCAGATAAAGGTTGTGCATTTCAAGGCTCCAGCTAATTCTAGCTCTTCTTCCTCAATTTCTGATTCAAATTCAGTTTGCTCGATTTCTGACTGTATTCAATTTCCAAAGCTCAAAATTGGGATTTCTGAGCTTGAAACAAAAGGAAGACTTCAACTTATCTCTTATGATTGGGAGGAGTATTCAAATGAAAATCAGAATCACTAGTGGGTAAAAAATCTGCCAGCAGTGCGGGAGACACAGGAGACTCAGTTTCGATCCTTGAGTCAGGAGGATCCCCTGGAGGAGGGAATGACAACCCACCCAGTATTCTTGCCTGGAAAACCCTATGGACAGAGGCGCCTGGTGGGCTACAATCCACTGGGGTTGCAAAGAGTCGGACATGACTGAGCGACTAACACTTTCCCTGAATTTACATTCTCTAGATAAAGGGGGGATGAAAGAAAAAGCTCTTCCTATCTCTACCCATCCAAAAGATGGATGTAAAGTGACAGCTTCACTCATACTCCCAGAAAGCAAAGCTACTGAATTATGTTCATGAAAAATCAAATCGCCACAGTCGCCAGCCACACCTGAGTGACTGACCTAAAGCATAGTGGAGGTAAGAGAAAGAAAGACACAACAGACGCTACAGTTGTGTGTATCTCTCAGGACTGTGAGCAAGAAAGTGAGGACACAATATATGCTACTCTTTGGACACTGAGGCCAGTATTATAATTTATGGCAGGGGTCCCCAAACTCTGGGACCTAATGCCTGTTGATCTGATGTGGAACTGATGCAATAATAATAGAAATAAAGACAAGACAAACAAAGACAAATAGAAATAGAGTACACAATAAACATAATAGGCTTGATTCAACCCAAAACCATACCCTCCCCCTCCATCTGCAGAAAAATTGTCTTCCACAAAACCAGTCCCTGGTGCCCAGAAGGTTGGGGACCACTGATATAGGGAGTGGAATGTGTGTCCCATTAAAACAGGAGGGCAAAGGAAGGAAATTTCATGCTAAAGTGGAGGGGTCTAATTTTGAAATAAATAACTCTAGTTCTAGCACTAAGCTGTGTTTAAGCAAGGGGTTATTATTAGTTAGGGCCCAATAAATGTTAGTTATAATTATTATATTTACCGGTATTCATCACTCTAATCGGGCCTTTGAAATGAGCCAGACTATCATTACAAGCCAGTCTGATTTTTTAGGAGATGGCTGCCTAAGGAGAAAATATAAGAGATGAGTATCATGCAGTAAAATCCATCAGCAAGATAGTTTCTAAAGCATCCCTGAAGGTCTATTTTAAAGTATCATAAATGTCTTCATTGAGTTAAAATACTTATGGATCACCATAACTGACAGAGTTAGGAGCTGAAAAACACCCAACAGCATGAGGGAAGAGGGTGTTATCACATGTGGTAAAATTTTAATTTTATAAATGATCCAGTAATTGCTTTCCTAAGAAAAATATAATTGTATATCTTCAGACAAGTAAGGGTCATGACAGGTCCACCTGGATGGCCAGGGCTTCTAGAAGGGGGACATAGGAGCCAGAAAGAAGTGGGTTTTTCTTATTCTGATAAATGTATCCATCCAATTTGCAATGACATATTTTGTCTCCGTCTAGGGATATTTGAGGGACTTCCCTGGTGGCTCAGATGGTAAAGAATCTGTGGAGACCCTGGTTGGAACATTGGGTCGGGAAGATCCCCTGGAGAAGGGAATAGCAACCCACTCGGATATTCTTGCCTGGGAAATCCCATGGACAGTGGAGCCTGGAGGGCTACAGTCCATGGGATTGCAAACAGTCGGACACGACTGAGTGACTAACAGGTTACAATGGACAACTTGTGAAGCTAGATCCCAGAATCTCCCCTCAAATTAAACAAAGTCAACAAAAGAAGAATAAAGACATAGAAGCTGTATCTGAAGCCCCATCTTCCCCATTGCAGGTTTTCCTACCATGGGTTTCACTTATCTTTTTGTTCCTGCATGAGTAGGGGTGAGATGTGGCTTCCAGGAAGAGGTGATGGGCAGATGCAGTAGAGAGGAAGAGAGGCAAACCCATGTCTACATTTTTCCTGGGTCAGAAGCAAAGGCTTCATGGCTCTACTCTTACGTGGAGAGCAGCTAGAATCCAAAAGTGAATGTACTCTGCCAGTAAAGTCTGATGAAGTTTGGTGCAGGAGTTTTAACTCAAGGACAGCAAAAATAAAGAGCTACCCCCAGTGACACCAACCTGAATCTGAGGCCCCAGGTGAAGCTCCTCTGGCCCCTCACCACTATTCCTCCCCCTAAAAATATAAAATATTTTGAGATGATAAAAATCAAGAGTGGGGCAAATGATTATTCAATAAATGGTGCTGATTCAACTATCTAGGGGGGGAAATTGTCTCAATTTTTGCCTTATTCCAAAATAAATTCATGATAGAATTTCATATATAATATAAAACAATAAAAATGCTAGAATAAAACATGTGAGAATTATAAATATATAATTTTGAAGTTGGACTTCTTTCTGAGCAGAGCACAGGAGCACAAGCCAAAACCAAAAAAGATATGCATTTAATTTGATAAAAATGTAAGGTTTCTGTGTGGCTAAATATCACATAAAATAGTTTTTAAAAAAACAAGCAACAAAATTAAGGAAATATTTGCCACACACATTACTGAAAAGGTGGCACAGTTAGTAAAGAATCCGCCTGCCGATCTAGGAGACATGGATTCAATCACCAGTTTGGGAAGAACTCCTAGAGAAGGAAACAGCAACTCACTCCAGTATTCTTGCCTGGGAAATCCCACAGACAGAGGAGCCTGGTAGGCTACAGCCTATGGGGTCATAAAAGAGTCGTGCACACACACACAGGTGTGAGCAGTGAAGGAGTGAATATCATCAACAGATATAAAAATTTTAATTTTATTTATTTTTATTTTTAATTAATAAAAATTTCATTTATTTTGTGTCTGAAATTTCTCCCCTCCTTATTCTTCCTCTTCATTCCCAGTTCCCAGGCCACTAGCATTTTGTTGTTTATTTCTGTAGGTTAGTTTGCATATTTATACTTTTATATAGAGTAATACAGTATTGTAGATACCCTTGGTTGTCTGGCTTCAATTCAACATGAATATTTTGAGATATATCTATGTTGTTTGTATCAAGAGTTCATTCTTTTCTAAATTGTTGATTTGTATTCCATTGTACAAACGCTATACATGTCATTTAGCCATTTACCAGTTGCTAGTCACTGGATGGTGTTTCTAGCTTGAAGCTATTGCAAGTGAAGCTGTGAACGTTGGTGTTCAAGTCTGATGTGGACACAGGACTTATCTCCCTTGGATAAATACCTGTGAATGGTATATCCTTAGCCAAGATGTATGACTCACTAAAAAATAAATATAATGTGAATACTTTGGTCTCATTCATGTACATTTTAAAAATACACATGATTCTACAAATGCTTCAACATCAAATTCATAATTTGGTTGAATTCTAAAATGCTGGTGGTTAAAAATCAATACTCAGTTAAAACTGAGACTGGAACAGATTATATCATCCTAGAATGAACTTCATTCCAGACTTATTCTTAACTTCCAATATTGTTACAAATGTACTAGTCACATCTTTAAAGACTACCATCATGCTGCAGGAACTGGTTCCACAGCAGGTGAGCAGATCTGTGTCATGGTATCACACATTTTCAACAGGAAAATAACTGTTTCAACCAGTGTGGCTTTTTTTTTTTTTTTTTTTTTTGACTGTGTGGCTTGTGGCATCTTAGTTCCCTGACTAGGGATTGAACCCAGGCCCTCAGCAGTGAGAACTCAGAATCTGAACCCCTGGACCACCAGGAAATTCCCATTGGCATCTTTAATAACATCTTTTTTTCCTTCCTTTCATCTTTCTCTCCTTCCTTTCTTCCTCCCTCAATCCCTCCTTATATGTATGTGTATATCTATATGTATCTCTGTCTATCAGATTTAATCCCTTGAATCTATTTGTCACTTCCACTGTATAATGGTAAGGGATTTGATTTAGGTCATACCTGAATGGTCTAGTGGTTTTCCCTACTTTCTTCAGTTTAAGTCTGAATTTGGCAATAAGGAATTCATGTTCTGAGCCACAGTCAGCTCCTGGTCTTGTTTTTGCTGACTGTATAGAGCTTCTCCATCTTTGGCTACAAAGAATATAATCAATCTGATTTCGGTATTGACTATCTGGTGATGTCCATGTGTTGAGTCTTCTCTTGTGTTGTTTGGAAGAGGGTGTTTGCTATGACCAGTGCATTCTCTTGGCAAAACTCTGTTAGCTTTTGCCCTGCTTCATTCTGTACTCCAAGGCCAAATTTGCCTGTTACTCCAGGTATCTCTAGACTTCCTACTTTTGCATTCCAGCCCCCTATAATGAAAAGGACATCTGTTTTGGGTGTTAGTTCTAGAAGGTCTTGAAGGTCTTCACAGAACCTTTCAACTTCAGCTTCTTCAGCGTTACTGGTTGGGACATAGATTTGGATTACTGTGATAGAATGGTTTGCCTTGGAGACAAACAGAGATCATTTTGTTGTTTGTGAGATTACACCCAATAACTGCATTTTGAACTCTTTTGTTGACTATTGAGGGCTACTCCATTTCTTCTAAGGGATTCTTGCCCATAGTAGTAGATTCAATGGTCATCTGAGTTAAATTTGCCAATTCCAGTCCATTTTAGTTCACTGATTCCTAAAATGTCAATATTCACTCTTGCCATCTCCTGTTTGACAACTTCCAAACAGATGATAGATGTCACCACCCTTATGGCAGAAAGCAAAGAAGAACTAAGATCATGGCATCTGGTCCCATCACTTCATGGCAAATAGATGGGGAAACAATGGAAACGGTGAGAGATTTTATTTTGGGGGCTCCAAAATCACTGCAGATGGTGACTGCAGCCATGAAATTAAAAGATGCTTGCTCCTTGAAAGAAAATCTATGACCAATCTAGACAGTATATTAAAAAGCAGAGGTATTACTTTGCCAACAAAGGTCCATCTAGTCAAAGCTATGGTTTTTCCAGTAGTCATGTATGGATGTGAGAGCTGGACTACAAAGAAAGCTGAGTGCCGAAGAACTGATGCTTTTGAATTGTGGAATTGAAGAAGACTCTTGAGAGTCTCTTGGACTGCAAGGAGATCAAACCAGTCAATCCTAAAAGAAATCAGTCCTGAATATTCATTGGAAGGGCTGATGTTGAAACTGAACCACTAAAACTTTGGTCACCTGATGTGAAAATCTGACTCATTTGAAAAGACCCTGATGCTGGGAAAGATTGAAAGCAAGAGGAGAAGGGGATGACAGAGGATGAGATGGTTGGATGGCATCACCCACTCTATGGATATGAGTTTGAACAAGCTCCGGGAGTTGGTGATGAACAGGGAAACCTGGCATGCTGCAGTCCATGGGGTTGTAAAGAGTTGGACACAACTGAGCAACTAAACTGAATTGAACTGATACATGTATTTCTCTCTCTCTCTATATATATATATATATAGATATGAATATGAGAGTGTATAGAAATACAGAGGAAAAGGAGGGGCCCCAAATTTTGTTCTCATTCTGTTAACTCCTTTCCTCCCTCCTTCCCTTCCTTCCTTTCTTTCACTGCTGCTGCTGCTGCTAAGTCGCTTCAGTCGTGTCCGACTCTGTGCGACCCCATAGACGGAAGCCCACCAGGCTCCCCCGTCCCTGGGATTCTCCAGGCAAGAACACTGGAGTGGGTTGCCATTTCCTTCTCCAATGCATGAAAGTGAAAAGGGAAAGTGAAGTCGCTCAGTCGTGTCCGACTCTTAGCGACCCCATGGACTGGAGCCTACCAGGCTCCTCCGTCCATGGGATTTTCCAGGCAAAAGTACTGGGGTGGAGTGCCATTGCCTTCCCCATTCTTTCACTGGAGCAGAATAAAATTCAGAAAGTCATTTTTCAGCAACATGTTTCCTAGAGGGAACTTTGTACCTAGGATTTATAGATTGGTCAACTCTCCAGAATTTTTTTATTTCAGTTATTGAAAATGGTTGGCAATGAATAGGAATTATTTCAACAAGCTCAGTTTAAGTTTTTGAATGCAGTAGACTCAGAGTTATACATGATTGTCTTCTCAAAGTAGTCTCATAGGCTCTTTATAAAATGTAGTAAAATACACATAACATAAACTTTACTAGCTTAGCCATTTGTATAAGTATACAGTTCAGTGGCCTTAAGTACATTCATATGGTTGTGCAACCATCACCCCCATCCATCTCCAGAACTTTTATCGTCTTGTAAAACTGAAATTCTGTACCCATTAAACACTAACATCCCAGTCCTCTTTCCCCACAGCTCCTAGCAACCACCATTCTCCTTCCCGTTTGTATGAATTTGCCTACTCTAGGGACGTCATATAAATGAAACACTACAGTATTGGTCCTTTTATGGCTGGCTTACTGCCCTGAGCATAATGGTCTCAGGGTTCATCCATGGAGACCACCCTTTTGAAGTCAGAAGTATGAGAACAAAGTGTGTAGCCCCTCCTTTTTCTCTGTGCTTCTATACAGTGTATTTCTGTACGCTAAAAGTGTACTTCTATACACTCTTTCTTATGTATGTATATATATTGTTATATGTGATTTGGGAGTTTTTCTTCTTTAAAAAATTTTTTTATTTATTTATAGCTGCACTGGGTCTTCACTGTTGCACGTGGGCTTTCTCTAGCTGTGGCAAGCGGGGGCTGCTCTTCACTGTGGTGCATGGGCTTCTTACCGTGGTGGTTTCATTTCGGCACAGGCTCTAGAGCGTGGTGCATGGGCTTCTTACCGTGGTGGTTTCGTTTCGGCACAGGCTCTAGAGCTCTCAAACTTCAGTATTAGTGGCTCGCCGGCTTAGTTGCCCCATAGCAAGCAGGATGTTCCCAGACCAGGGATGGATCTATGTCCCCTGCTGCTAAGTCACTTCAGCCGTGTCCAACTCTGTGCGACCCCATAGACGGCAGCCCACCAGGCTCCCCCGTCCCTGGGATTCTCCAGGCAAGAACACTGGAGTGGGTTGCCATTTCCTTCTCCATGTCCCCTGCAGTGACCAGCAGATTCTCAACCATTGGACCACTAGGGAAGTCCTGGCGTTTTCCTTCTCTGGAAAGTCTAAACTGATAACAAAGCTGACGTTCTGCATTTGATTCGAGAAGATGTGAAGGAATTCCTAAACAATTTTTTTTTCCTTGAAATGATCATGGCCCAGATGGAATTAAATGACAAATAATTAAAATTCTTAAGGGATATTTTGCTCATTCACTTCAAACAACTCTACCTGTGTTAGTGTATTAGCTGCTCAGTCATGTCCAACTTTTTGCAACCCCATGGACTATATCCTGCCAGGCTCCTCGGTCTATGGGATTCTCCAGGCAAGAATACTGGAGTGAATTGCCATTCTCTTCTCCAGAGGATCTTCTTGACCCAGGGATTAAATCCTGGTCTCCCGCATTGCAGGCAGATTCTTTACCATTTGAGCTACACAGAAGTCTCTTTACCGTTTGAGCTATAGGGAAGAAGTTTACAGATCCTAGAATTTTAATTATCTCTAATCTCCATTGCTGTCCTTGTATTAATACTTAGTTTTTAAATAAACATTTGTGGACTCAAAAAGGACTTTTTAATCTTTCCTAAAGTTATCAAACTCAGTCTTAATATTTGCACTGATGATCTATTGCTTCATTTACTTAACTATTTGAAATTCTAAATGATGGCTTTTATTCACAATCCTAACAGCTTTTACACGAGTTATTTCAACATTTTTCTTTTGCAATGATAAATATAAACTTTAACTGAAAGAATTTCCACATAAAACAATTGGGGTGATAGTTCTCTCTAAATAACATCCAAAAAAAAAAGAAAAGCAAAGAAATAAGCAAACAAAAATAATAAATTACATCTAAGATGACTCCTATGTTTAAAAGTGATTGTTCATATGATGCCAATCAATGACTTGTGTCGAGGGGCTTCCCTGGTGGCCCAGTGGCTAAGACTGAGCAACTGATGCAGAGGCCCCAGGTTTGATCCTTGGTCAGGGAACTAGATCCCACATGCTCCAACTAACAGTTCCCATGCCACAACCAAGACTTGGCACAGCAAAATTAATTACTTAATTAATTAGTTTTAAAAAAGACCCACCTTGTGTGGATAGATGGTCTTATGCTGATTACCTATGGTGATAGTTGAATCAGAGATGGCAAACATTTTCCATAAAAGGCCAGACAGGAAGTATTTTAAGCTTCTCAAGCCAATTTCTATTGCAACTACGCCTCCTAGTTTGAAAGTAGCTATAGATAATTACCTGAACAAATGAGCGTCATGGGTTGCAATAAAACTTTATTTACAAAAACAGAAAAGAAGTTAGATTTGGCTTCAAGGTGGAAAATTGCAGACCCCCTCATGTAGCTGATAATTGTGCAAGCTCAAGACTAAGTCTGCCAGGGTTGACAGTAAGTTGGCATTTTACTCTTCAATCTTCCACAGGCCAACGATAAAGCCAAACAGCAGAATTTGGCAGAACACTGAGGCTGAGCTGAACTACAGAGCTTCCGGAATATATACCAGAATACAAGTTACAAAACATTTTCGGAAAGATAAACAAATAATTGTCAGCCTTATCTCCCTCTGGGAGTGGAAAGGAGGCAGGGGAGGGTAGGGAAATTTTCCTTCTGCTTTTACGTCCTTATTTACTCTGAATCTTTTATCATGCGCATTTTATTAAAGTTAAGACATTTTCCTCACTGAGTGTTTTGGTATACATGGGATCAGAGTTTGATGTTTTGTATCAAACAAATACTTGCTGTTGTGACACCTTTGCGAAGAGTTGACTCATTGGAGAAGACTCTGATGCTGGGAGGGATTGGGGGCAGGAGGAGAAGGGGACGACAGAGGATGAGATGGCTGGATGGCATCACTGACTCGATGGATGTGAGTCTGAGTGACCTCCGGGAGTTGGTGATGGACAGGGAGGCCTGGCATGCTGCAGTTCATGGGGTCGCAAAGAGTTGGACACGACTGAGCAACTGATCTGATCTGTGACACCTTTTTTAAAGTAGAAGATTAAAATTAGCAGACCTTACAAAATTCTTTTGTCATGATCATAGGTGGCAAATTTTGTCTGGATAATTATGACTTAGTCTGTTTTTTGGCACCGGGCAGTCACTGCAAGATCAACCTATGATGGCAACCTGTGTTCAAAAGGCTATAAGAGTCATAAATAAGGAACATATTGGACTAAATTATATCAAAAGTCATGAATAGTTTAATTCAGTTCATTGATTCTGTTTTTAGTCTTCTCTTATCACAGTGATCATATTCATAGCAACACATTTTTACCAAAAATTCCTTTATAATGATAATTTTGTGCTATGAGGCAGAATATTTATCAACAAAACTTGGAGAAATATTAGTGACTGAAGTGTCTTCAGTACTTATCATGAGCCAGACACTGTGTTAGGTGCTTACCGTGGATTATAATAATCAGTGATCACAACATCCCTATGAAGTCAGTACTAATATTATCCCCATTTTACAGAGGATAAAAATGAGGTTTAAAGAGGTTTACAATTTTGTCGAAAATTGTACAGTAGTGGTTTTTAAGAGTCAAGCCTAAGGAGTCTGATTTGAGTCCTTCCCCTCACTTCTGATATATGAACCAACGAGAAATGATGGAGTGAATAATTCAAAAACCTTTCAAATTGGCAACAGAATGTACTCTATGATTTCCCAGTAGGTAAGGAAGTGGGAAGATGAATAACTTACAAGTGGCACCAAACTCACATCCTTACATGTTATTACCTTAGCATATTGACCAAAGCTGGTGTTCCATTTCTGACTAAATGTCATTTGGGCCCAAGGGGGAAACAGTACTTTTCAGAGCATCTGTAAAACTTGTTCAGCTTTTAAAATTCACTGGTGTTACTGGACCCATGAACTGAGGAGTAATTGTATTGATAAAATATCCACATCCTCAATTCAATTCCTCCTGTAACCTCAAGGTTCTAATGCAGTAGAAACACTACATCATTTCTGGAAATGCTTGGCAATGCCAAGAAACACATGATCAGAAGCAGGCTGAACTAGGATGAGGGACAGATGTGATAAAAGGAAAGAAACAAGTAGGATCTGGAGGAAGTGGTGAATGTCCGGGCCAAGGAAAGAGGAATAGGAATCTTAGTGGCAGAAGATGAAGCAGGGTGTGTGGTTGGGTATGTACAGATGAAAAGAGGAAATAATGGGAACATTCTAACAAGGCAGTTCCCTCAGATCCTTGAAAGTCCACATTTGCCCTCTGAATGACTTTGCCCATATAAGGACAGCATTCACAACCAGGCCAAGTTACTGCCAACTAGAGCTTAATGAGACAGTTAGTTGGACCATAGAGACAGGAAGGTCAAACTCATGGGTCATGATGGCCCAGCAAGCTCTCGTCATTGTGCCTGAAGTTTCCTTTGTCTTTACTTTTTCCTCTTTTTGGTGAGGTCTGGCTGAAAACAGAGTAGTGAAACTTGTAAATAACCATCAAGTTTTATTTCCATTTTTCTTGTCCAAGGTCCACCTCCTTGGGAGCCTGGCAACTCTATGGTCATCTAATTAATCTGAAAATCCAACATTATTGGTATGTGAAAGGTGTCACCACACTCTTCCCCAGAGGTTAAATTCATCTGAGTGCTTCACTACTGGGCTTTACTATCTCAGCCATTAAATGAAATAGCACATATCCAGATGACCACATGCCCACCAGGAAAGAAAGTACTGGGTGATAGTCTATCCTGGGCTACCTAGCAGTCAGCTGATGAGCACTTGGTGGAAAGAAAGATGGTTAAGGGACTTCCCTGGTGGTAAAGTGGATAAGAAACTGCCTCTCAATGTAGGGGACATGGGTTTGATCCCTGGTCTGGGAAGATCCCACATGCCGCAGAGCAAATAAGCCCGTATGCCACAACTGCTGAGCCCAAGTACTGCAACTACTGAAGCTTCCATGCCTAGAGCCTGTGCTCTGCAACAACAGAAGCCCGAGAACCACAAAGGAGAGTAGCCCCCGCTCACTACAACTAGAGAAAGCCCACATGCACCAATGAAGACCCAGAGCAGTCAAAAATAAAAAAAAAAAAATTTAAATAGTTAAGAAAGAAAGATGGTTAAATATATATATATATATATATATATATATATATATATATCTCCAGTGTATTATCTGATATAGTTCAGTGGCTTCTAGACCCTTCTACATCAGAGTCTCCAGAGGTGTCTGGCAAGCATATTCCAAGGCTCTTTCTCCAGGGATTCTGATTGGATGAGTCAGAATGGGAAAATTTTAGCAAGGTCCTGTGTGCTTCTGGGATTTTGGACTGGCGTTTGAGAATGGCTGTGTGCAATTGATCTTCACAACCTCTGGCCCCACTTTTATCACCCAGCCTCCCTTTACCTCATTCCCTGCGCAAGAGCCTTTACTTCTACCCAGGTAAGTCTTGTAGCTGCTTCTTTTCTCTTCTGCCTAATCTAGGCCATCTTCCATGTCGTGTTGGTATGTCCTAGAACTTTACAACTACTGGATTTATTCCGTCCTTTCCCTAAAACATATTTTTCCTTGAGTGCCATTGGTGGTTCAGTGGTAAAGAACCCACCTGCCAATGCAGGAGACATGGTTTTGATCCCTGGGTTGGGAAGATCCCTGGAGGAGGAAATGGCTACCCATTCCAGTATTCTTGCCTGGGAAACGCAACGCACAGAGGAGCCTCGCGGGGTATAGTCCACAGAGTAGCAAAGAGTAGGACATGACTTATTAACTAAACAGCAACAGCAACCACAACAACAAATTGGTATATATTGGGCCTAAACTTTAAATGGGAGCTACTGTCACCTCTATAATGCGATTGTGCCATATTATTTGAGAATCTTCAATTCTTCTGAAAATAGTGATACAAACAGGGAGAATAACAGATGAAACTCATAAAACATGTTGAGGAAAGATAGCAAATGTGCTAAGTCAGAAATCTGTTAAGTTAAACAGAGCATATGTTTGATGAAGTGAAAGCGAAAGTTTTAGTCACTTCAGTTGGGTCTGACTCTTTGTGACCCCATGGACTGTAACCCACCAGGCTCCTCTGTCCATGGGATTCTCCAGGCAAGAATACTGGAGTGCGTTGCCATTCTCTTCTCCAGGGGATCTTCCAGACCCAGGGATTGAACCCAGATCCCCTTTATTGAAGCCAGATTCTTTACCTTCTGAGCCACCCAGGGAAGCCACATATGTCTGATAAACATAGACAAAAAGAATGGAACAAACCAGAGTGCTACTTGTGGACAGGAAAGAATGGAAGAACCAGTCAAACCTACAACATGAATACAACAGAGATCATGTATCATCTTTATGCTACATGACCTCTGCCGAACTCACAGATAAATCATAGCTCCTCAGCGAGTTATTGGTGAGTTTCAGTTGTGCCAAGATACCCATCCTTCCATCTCTTGGAAAGAGTAAGCATGTGCTGACTCCAGATAACTTCAACCTGCTGAGTCCCCTTGTTGTTTAGTGGTTAAGTCGTGTCCAGCTCTTTTGCAACCCTGTGGACAGTAGCCCACCAGGCTCCTCTGTCCATGAGATTTCCCAGGCAAGAATGCTGGAGTGGGTTGCCATTTCCTTCTTCAGAGGCTAAGTGCCCTTGTTCACCCTCAGCTCTGGACCTTGTGATCATAGTGGCAGCAGGAAATGAAGATGAGACAGAGAGACGGAGAGAAAATGAGCTGTGGCTCTTTCACCCAACTTTCAGCCTATCCTCATGGTGACAGCATCCTTCATCAATATTTATTTATTTATTTTGGTTACATTAGGTCTTAGTTGCAGTATGTGGGATCTTGGTTCCCTGACCAGGGATTAAACCCAGATGCCTGAATTGGGAGAGTGAAATCTTAACCACTGGATCACTAGGGAAGTCTGTCTTACCCTGTGTTTATTCCCGTCTGTTTTAAATTTATTCATGGACTTCCCTGGTGGTCCAATGGCTAATGGACCACCCAGTGCAGGGGTCCCCAGGTTCGATCCTTGGTCCAGGAAGTAGATCTCACATGCTACAACTAAGACCCAGCACAGACAAATAAATAAATACTTTAAACAAATAAATTTATTCAATAAACCTTGTGATTCAAGCATTTTAATTTTATCTCAGCTTATTTCATGAACTCTAGGGGAGTCTTTCTGAGAGTGGGCTTTGGAGCAGTGTGACCAACCTGTTCTGTTTGCCCAAGGACTTTCCCAGTCTTAGGAGGGCAGCTAAGCAAACGGCTGTGGTCAGTGTCTCATTCACTAGGCAGGAGGTAACCTGTTTTGTTGCCTACTTCCTGTTTAGCCCCGACGCACAGAAAGTAGGGCACTGGCTTTGTATTTTCTAAATCAAACATTCTTTTCAAATAAAAATGTGCCACAGAGGAGTTTCAAAATTGAGGTCTGTTTTGAAATATTCAAGCAAGGCAGCAAAATGTTGAAGGTGACAGGCATCTGGAACAAAGGTGCTAAAATGAAGAAAATCACAACAAAAACTATACACATAAACAGACAAATCTACACTGAAGAGAAAAGACGAGCAAGAATACTAACTGTTCAATCCTCATGATTGTGGAGGGCTTAGAAATGCTTATTTTTCATGTCTTTAAAGCAACCTCGACTGTTTCTTCTTTGTAATAATTTGATTGCATCCATGTACCTTCCATTTCACTGTATTCACTCAGTTCTCAGCCAATCTCCTTGGCTTGAAGAGCCAGCTTGGATGTGTCTATCTTCCCATCATGACCCTGGTGGGCTGGCAAAGGACTTGCCTTCCTCCCTTCCCTGAGTACACAGCGGATTTACTTCGGATCAACTCATCAACAGCTGTTCACGGACTGCCTGCTCTGCATAACTAGCCTCTTAGATAAAGGAAGGTCCCTGCTCTAGTTGGGTTGACGTTCTATAAAGAGGTTGGGGCTGTAGACTCTTTCTGTCTTTTGTCTATTTGCCCAGGGAAAATAGCTGGGTTCACAGACAAAGCAGGGAAAAAAGTTGCATAAATATGATACAGTTCAAGAAAGAGACTGCTGCAAACACTTAGAATTGGAAATAAGACCTGAAATGAGGAGGGATTTTCTTGGTGGTTCAGTGGTTAAGAATCCATGCTTCCACTGCAGGGGATGCAAGTTCCATCCCTAGTCAGGGAACTAAGATCATGCATGACTCTTGGCACTGCCAAAAAATAAATAAATAAAAATTAAAATGTAGTATTAAAAATACCAATAGCCTCAGATATGCAGATGACACCACCCTTATGGCAGAAAGTGAAGAGGAACTAAAAAGCCTCTTGATGAAAGTGAAAGAGGAGAGTGAAAAAGTTGGCTTAAAACTCAACATTCAGAAAACTAAAATCATGACATTGGGTCCCATCACTTCATGGGAAATAGAAACAGTGGAAACAGTGTCAGACTTTTTTGGGCTCCAAAATCACTGCAGATGGTGATTGCAGCCATGAAATTAAAAGACGCTTACTCCTTGGAAGGAAAGTTATGACCAACCTAGATAGCATATTCAAAAGCAGAGACATTACTTTGCCAACAAAGGTCCATCTAGTCAAGGCTATGGTTTTTCCATGGTCATGTATGGATGTGAGAGTTGGACTGTGAAGAAGGCTGAGTGCCGAAGAATTGATGCTTTTGAACTGTGGTGCTGGAGAAGACTCTTGAGAGTCCCTTGGACTGCAAGGAGATCCAACCAGTCCATTCTGAAGGAGATCAGCCCTGGGATTTCTTTGGAAGGAATGATGCTGAAGCTGAAAGTCCAGTACTCTGGCAACCTCATGCGAAGAGTTGACTCATTGGAAAAGACCCTGATGCTGGGAGGGATTAGGGGCAGGAGGAGAAGGGGACGACAGAGGATGAGATGGCTGGATGGCATCACCGACTCAATGGACATGAGTTTGAGTGAATTCCGGGAGTTGGTGATGGACAGGGAGGCCTGGTGTGCTGCGATTCATGGGGTCGCAAAGAGTCGGACACGACTGAGCGACTGAACTGAACTGAACATTAAAAAAAAAAAAAAAGACCTAAAGTGAAGGTACAGCAAGAAGAAGACACAAATCCATCTTGCTTGGGAAGTTTTTCAGAGTCAGATTGAAATTTGCCACATGATTGTTTCCTGAGACTGCTTTTTTTGTTTTGTTTTGCTTTTTAAAGTATTTATTTGTTTCTTTGGCTGTGTTGTATCTCATTCGCAGCACATGGAATCTTTTCTTGGTGCAGCATGCAGGCTTAACTGCTCCAAGGCATGTGGAATCTTCCAGGACCAGGGATCGAACTCATGTCCCCTGCATTGGCAGGCAGATTCTCATCCATGGCACCACCAGGGAAGCCCTTAAAATCTTGTGTATTTTCAAAACAACCTTTAAAAGGAAGGGTGTTTTTTGTTTGTTGTGGCATGTGTTTACTTGAGTTCTTAGCTATGTGATTGGCTGGCAGGAAGGCAAGCAATGAGACCCGAGTGTCATTGTCAGAGCAGGCAGTTTCTAGAAACTATCTTTAACGTCCTCAGTAAGGTATTAGATAATCAGCTGCAGTAGCACCAGCACAGACAGAGAGCACAGCTGTGTGTGAGACTCCAGTAAAGGGAGAAACCCAACCTTTAATACTTGCATCCAAAGGGCTGGACAATATAACATTTTGTACAAATAGAATCAGAATCTCTGTATCACCCGTGACACTCGTATGTAACACCCACTTCCATAAATAAGAACTGAATAAACAGATGACATGTAAAAAGGTAATGAGTGAAGTACAAAGAGTGCAACTTCCTAAATAAGCCATCATCATTTATACTTTTAATATTACAAAATGTGAAGAAAGTATTCTGATTTGTTTTTGCTGTGCTGGTTAGCAATGTCCGGGAGGAAATAAGCATTGTCATCATGTTCATTCAGAATGAGCATCTGAAAGGAAGTACTGTGCACTGGGAGCAAAACTAACTGCAGAAATGGGGCTGGTAAGAGATGAGGTGGGCTTCCTGCAAGATGCATTGAAACAACATTTTATATATAAACACACCCGTTCTTATACACCCCAGACATACTTTCAGTATCCTTCTGCCAAAACCCTTCAGATCTGTCTGCTTCATTTTGATTCTGATAATGTTTCCAAGACATATGTTGAGGTGGGGAACAGCTACACTAAGAAACTGTCTCATGGTCACTTGTGATGAGGCAGATCTTAATACATGTCTATGAAGCTGAAGCTCCAATATTTTGGCCACCTGATGCAAAGAACTGACTCACTGATATTGGGAAAGACTGAAGGCGGGAGGAGAAAGGGACGAGAGAGGATGAGATGGTTGGATGGCATCACCAACTCAATGGACATGAGTTTCAGTAAGCTCCGGGAGTTGGTGATGGACAGGAAAGTCTGGCGTGCTGCAGTCCATGGGGTCGCAAAGAATCGGACACGACTGAGCGACTGAATTGAAGTTAATGTTGTATCATGTAAACGTTACTCTACTAGAAATAGTTCCCGACATTCTTGAGGTAGTAATAGTATTCACATACAGAGCATGGTTGTACTAAGTATTTTCATACAGTCACTGTTTCTGTGCTTTAGTCTTCTCATCTCAAAAATAGGAATGATAATAATAATTTACTTTTACTCAAGATGACCAGGGCTTCCCTGGTGGCTCAGATAGTGAAGCACCTGTCTGCAATGTGGGAGACCTGGGTTCAATCCCTGGGTTGGGAAGATCCACTGGAGAAGGAAATGGCAACCCACTCCAGTACTCTTGCCTAGAAAATCCCATGGACAGAGGAGCCTGATGTGCTATAGTTCATGGGGTCGCATGCAAAGAGTAGGACACGACTGAGAGACTTCACTTTCACTTTCACTCAAGATGACCCATTAAGTAGAGGAGTCAGCTCTTACTAGTGCAAAGTCCATGCTGTTACTTTCAACAAAAGTCATTACTTCAGTGTGAAAATAACCAGAACTTCACTGAGATCCTGTCACTTTCTAAACACTCAATAAATATTTGTAAGTGAATGAATGAAAGAAGGAATGCTGCTTTGTAAAAAGGACTCCCTGAGATTGCTCCCTGAATTTTGGGGTTCATGAAATAGTACGAACTGCAATGGATTTTATCATCAATTCTTTCCCTTTGAGAAACAATTTTGACAAAGTTACAGCATTGGGACTAATGCTCTCTACGTATTTTGTTCATGTTTTGTCACTCTCAAGTTCATGAAAGAACAGGCTATTACAGCACTAAGAATATGAGTGCCATCTAGAGACTCTTCTGGTTATTGTCCCTAACAGTGCATGTGACAATATTGCCTGCTCTAAAAAACATTAACCTGAGATTACAACGTACAATGATCAACATGTGCAATTTGTAGTCTTTGCCGTTTTTCTGTCCAAGAAATCTTTTCTCAAAATTTCAGTATGTGATAAACTTTTTTATCCTGATTCATAGTTCCCAGATGACATACTATTCACACCAGATTTTTCAGTAGTATTCCAAAGAATGTGCTTTTTTATCTTTTATGTGTGCTTGCTAAGTTGCTTCAGTCACGTCTGATTCTTTGTGACCCTATGGACTGTAGACCCACCAGGCTCCTCTGTCCATGGGATTCTTCAGGCAAGAATACTGGAGTGGGTTGCCATTTCCTCCTCCAGGGGATCTTCCTGACTCAGGAATCAAACCCATGTATCCTGCATCTCCTGCATTGCAGGTGGATGCTTTATCACTGAGCCACTGGGGAAGCCCCATTAAATGTATAATTACACATAATTTTAATGTTATAAATATTAATGACATCCATATACATGATATATAGTATATACATATTTAAAAATGAGAAAAAGATGTTGATTAAGCTACAGGTATTAATTATTGAATTAGAAAATTATAGGTTTAATGAGAAGCCCCCTGCCTCACTCTAAGTTAGTCATTGCACAGACACTACTTACATAAAGTTGAGCAAGTGGGGTAGCTTCTACAACTCAGTGTTCTCACCTGTAAAATGGGATAACAATGCCTAACTTATCCACCTCCTAGAGTTTTGAGGATCAAATGCAATAATGAAAGCCCTTAAAATTACTCTACAATGGTTAAGAACCTAGTGGTGTTAACTTCAATAATTATTTTCCTGAAGGGCAGATTCTGGGGCTAGATTGACTGGACTCAAATTACACTCAGTGCTTCCCACTTGTGTATGTAACCTTGGAAAGTTACTTCTCTACACCTTGGTGTTTTATCTGTAGAATACCAAAATATTGGAGTGTGTGATCATTCCCTTCTCCAGGGGATCTTTCCAACCCAGGGACTGAATCCAGGTCTTTTGCACTGCAGGCAGATTCTTTACAGTCTGAGCCACCAGGGAAGCCCAGAATAAGGATAATAATAATTTTTTAAAACCCGCCTCAAAGGCCAGTAGTGTAACATGCCTGTTACAGAGCATTCAGTATCGTTTGAACTATCTGATTACAAACACACAATCATCCCAACTGTGATGGCCAAGGCATCCACTATCAATTGCAGAGATCATTACTGAGTTGTTCTCAAAAACAGGAAAGATATTATAAGAGAGTTTTCACTATCATCATTAGTATTTCTCGAACCAGAGAGGAACAAGGTTCTAGCTGCGGTGCCTTGTAGAATGTGCTAGATTCCACTCCTCTCTTTATAGACACTATGGATCAAACAGTGGGATATGTCAGGTCAACATAAGGCACTCAGGAAATAGTTTTTGTTGTTTTTAATCTTGAAAACTTTTTTCAATCTCCCAGTCTTCTCAAATCTGCCTTTAAGCAGAGCAAAAGAATAAATGAAACGATGTCAGAGAGCTGGTGACAAGGCAGGGCTGCAGTGGAGTAAAGAGGTCAGACGAGGAGAGCCACCTCCTCGACCATCTGCAGAGTTCGAGCCACCCTCTCGTCTCGCCTGAACCATCGTGACAGCTTCTAACTGGAAGCCTTCCTTCTGCTCCTCTTGCCCTCCATTCTATACACAGAAGCCAGGCTGAGTTTTTCAAACATAATTCACATTTCTTCCCTGCCCAAAGCCCTGTGATTTTGAACTTAGATGCTGCAGCAGTTACCATCTGTATGTCCTTCCCTTGAGCTCTCCCAGTGCTCCCGCCTTGGAGGGAGCGTCCTCTGTGATCGGTCAGCTCTGCCCTGATCTGCACGTAGGCACCCCCTTCTTGTCTTTCCGATAGCTCATGGGTACCATCTCAGAGGTCCTCGGTTCCGCTTCCCACAAGATGTAGACATGCCTTCCTGATCCCGCCTCTCACAGGAGAACTAAGGCACAGGAGGGCAGCATTCTCTTTTTTATATACATATATAGGTTTAACGTTTTTATATTTGGCTGTGCCGGGTCTTCATTGCTTTGCATGGGCTTTCTCTAGTTGTCGTGAGAGGCGGATACTTTCCTTGCAGTGGCCTCTCTTGTTGAGGGGCATAGGCCCTGGGCTCTCCGGCTTGTCATTGCAGCATGCAGGCTCAGTAGTTCTGACTCCAGGGCTTAAGTTGCTCCGCCGGATGTGGGATCTTCCCAGACCAGGAATTGAACCTGGGTCCCCAGCATCGGTAGGTGGATTCTTATCCACTGTACCACCAGGGAAGTCCGAGGGCAGTGTCCTTGTCTGTCCTGCCCTCCTGCTGCTGCTGCTGCTAAGTTGCTTCAGTCGTGCTCGACTCTATGCGACCCCATAGACGGAAGGTCATCAGGCTCCCCCGTCCCTGGGATTCTCCAGGCAAGAACACTGGAGTGGGTTGCCATTTCCTTCTCCCATGCATTAAAGTGAAAAGTGAAAGTGAAGTTGTAGTTTTCCCCAATTTAGAAGTGCCTGGCACATACCAGTGACTCTAAGTATTGGTTTAATGACAGTCAAGATGATCCCAGTATTTCCCCCACATGGTGACTCTGGTTTTGACACTGTATGTGACGTTGAACTTGGAAGTAGAAAAAGGAGCCAGATGTGGATTCTTGTTCTTGTGTGGGACCTTGGACTGTTGCTTCAGCTTTCCGAACTTTAGCTCTTGTAAAAAAGCAGGAATCTTGCCCTGCTTACCTCATGGGCGGTGCCTGAGTGCTCAGTCTCTTGTGTCCGACTCTTTGTGACCCCATGGACTGCAGCATGCCAGGCTTCCCTGTCCTTCACCATCTCCCAGAGTTTGCTCAGACTCATGTCCATTGAGTTGATGATGCCATCCAACAATCTCATCCTCTGTCATCCCCTTCTCCTGCCTTCAATCTTTCCCAGCATCAGGGTCTTTTCAAATGAGTCAGTTCTGTGCATCAGGTGGCCTAAGTACTGGAGCTTCAGCTTCAGCATCAGTCCTTCCAGCGAATATTAAGGGTTGATTTCCTTTAGGGTTGACTGGTTTGATCTTCTTGCTGTCCAGTCTTCTTTAGCATCACAGTTTGAAAGCATCAATTCTTCAGCGCTCAGCCTTCTTTATGGTCCAACTCTCACACCCATACACGACTACTAGAAAAACCATCTTGTTAAAAAAAGCTTTGACTAGACAGACCTTTGTTGGCGTATAGTCTTTGGTGTTCTGTTTTTTTACCTGGTATATAATTTTCTGAATTCTGTCCCAACAATGTCCCTCAAGTTATTTTAAATCTCAATAATGACGCTAAAATTATGTTCCAATGTAATGAAAATGTTGTGACCTCTAAGCATTCGAGGCTTCTCAGAGATAGCACGGTGGTCTCTTCATCTATGCTCTGGAGGGGGCGCCCTGGTCTGGAGTCCCAGGTCTGGTAGAGACTCAGATCAATCACTCAACTCCCCAGAACTCATTTTTCCCTCTTGAAATAACAGAAATCTATCCCACAAGGTTGCTGGGAGGATTCAATGAAAATCACTTACATATAATGCTTTATACAATGTAACTAGTCATCAGATTTTACCTCGTATTCCTAGACCTGGATTAAGAAAACGGTCAATGTATTCTTGGTTCCATTCTGTATTATCATTCAGTAATTTAAACATCTGACCAGAAACATGAAAGAAACTAAGGTATAACTAGTTTTTACTGTATATTGATATTAATTTATATTAAAAATACTGTCTGATGTATGTGAAAAAGCAGGTTTCCTGGGAAATCTGAATTATATGAAGTTGAAAATCTAAAAAAAGGACTACCCCCAACTACTAGGTATTTAACTTTCCATTATATTCCATTTGAGTCGGCATGATCTTTATTTCAAAATAGCATTTTTATTATATAAAAATGTAAAAATCCAGCAAAACCAGAAATACCGGATATATTTTCCTGGGCTTTCACATTTGTTGATTTTTATTTGCAACCTCTTTTTTCAATACAATTTACAACTTCATCCCCATTTGCAGTCTGATTATACAAGTGCTAAGTGGCAGGAAGGTCTAGAATAAATACACCAAAAAAAAAAAGGCAAAGCTGTGAATCAAAGTTGCATGCAACAGGACTATGAGGGGTGGGGGGGAAATATCTAGGAAACAATATAGAGAAAGACAAAGTAACTGGAAAGTTTTAGCTCAAGTTCCTTCAGTCGTCTTTGTCTTTCGCTCCATGCTTAAGGATTCGAGTGAACTCGATGTAATTGAAATTCCCCTTTTTGTCAATAGGTGCTTCTCTGTACAGCTCGTCCACTTCCTCATCTGTAAACCGGTCTCCCATTGTGGTCAGCAGTTCTCTCAGGTAATCCTCCTGAATGGTGCCTGGAAGGCAGCAGAGAAAAGGGAGTTGTGAACACTGCCCAGCATTCTAATGATCTGGTTTTCAATCTGGTCAATCTTACAAGGTATTTCATAACATACACATTTTCATAAACAAAAATAAAGCAATATGTAACCATATCATTATGTTTTCCTATTGTCTTTAAAGTTCTTTATTAATATTAAATCATTTTAAAAGCTCAGTTAGTAGATCATATGCTTACAAAACTAATTTGAAGCAAGTATTTTCCAGAGGAGGGAAAAAACCCTTGTATTCCATATGTGTGTGTGTGTGTATGTGTGTGTATATATATATATCTATCTCTCTATCTCAGATACAGGATAGAAGGGTAGTGTGTTTCTAAGACCAAATGAAGGATGGTGCAGTTTTAAAAGATTGAGACGGGGAGGCAGGAAGGAGGGATGCAAGGTGTATCTGAGGAGGAGATGTGAGTGGCTGAGCAGAGGGTTAATGCAGAAGCAAAGGGGAAAATGAAAGGAGTAAGAAAATGGAACAATCGGGTTTTTTTCAGTTTTTAAATAATAAGGGGGCAAAACCCAAGGTTTTATTGTTCAAGTTAGTGAACCATACTTTTTGGTGAGATTTAAAGTCTCCTGAAGACGTAGTTTTCAGTGTCTAAGAAATGCTATTTAACAGCCAATTCTTCTGGCTTTCATGGATGCTCAGAACCAAATTCAAAGGTTAACACCACACACCGTGTAGCTATATGACCTACATACCTGTGTTTTGGCCCTTCTCAGTCAACTGTCCTATTGTAAATGATGGTTTCCCTTTATTCATTTACAAAAATTTTATTTTACTAATCTTTCTCATTTCTTAAAAACCATTTTACACAGTTTGGAATGAGGCCAGGGCATAACAAAGAGTGCTCACCAGTTGCTTCTTCATCAAAGCAGGCAAAAGCATTTCTGATGACATCTTCTGGGTCTGTGCCGTTCAGCTTCTCCCCAAACATGGTGAGGAACATGGTGAAGTTGATGGGCCCTGGAGCCTCATTCATCATGGCTTCCAGGTACGCGTCAGTTGGGTTCTTCCCTGTAAAATTTCACATTTTCCCATTTAAGGACAAATAACTCATTTCAATAAATAACTATTCTGTTATTGTTATGTTCCACAATGTATTTTTTTAAAGTTACACCACCATTACATAAAACTAATCTTTCAGTTAATTTTTCAGTTAACTTACATTGCTGTTGCTGTTTGTTGTTTAGTCCCTAAGTCGTGTCCAACTCTTTTTCAACCCTGTGGACTACAGCCTGCCAGGTTCCCCTGTTCCTCCAGGCAAGAATACTGCAGTGGATTGCCATTTCCTTCTCCAGGGGATCTTCCCAACCCAGAGATCGAACCTGCGTCTCCTGCACTGGGAGGGTAGTTCTTTATCACTGAGCCAAGAGGGTAGCCCATAACATAAAAAATCTTAGATACACCATTATAAAAATGCATTCTGGGCTTAGATTGTCCATTCACTGATACTTTCTACAACTTTTCCTTCACTGTGGTTTAGTTGTTAAACTCTTGTGACCCCATGGACTGCAGCCCACCAGGCTCCTCTGTTCATGGGATTCTCCAGGCAAGAATACTGGAGTGAGCTGCTATTTCCGTCTCCTTCACTATTTTTCATTCAAAACAAAACAAAACAAACACATGAAACTATGAAACAGGCAATGCCACATTAGCACATTCGGAATGTTGATAACATTAAAGACCCATCAGGACATTTCAATACTGGTTATTTTTAAAAATCTATTCATGTTTTGCCTGGAGAATCCCAGGGACGGGGAAGCCTGGCGGGCTGCCGCCTATGGGGTCACACAGAGTCGGACACGACTGAAGTGACTTAGCATAGCATAGCATAGCATTCATGTTTCTAATTGTGGTACATGCAGCCATAAATGGTATGCTTCAAACAATTTATTTATAAGTTAATCATTTAAGCTAAAACTATTAGATTGGTTTAGAACTGGGAGCTCATTTTAAACACTGTTACATTACATTCTTTTTGGTTGTCAGACACATGCCCAGATGCCATTATTGGTGTTGAAATGCAGTCTTGTTTAGCATTGTTCATGATGGAAAATCTTAACCTCAGTTCCAACCGTGAACACGTCTCCCTGTTCTGGTACAGTGACAGGAAACTCCTGTGACCTTCCACTGGAAGTTGGGAGAAATTCCCCTGGAATGGCCTCATTTGGTGGGAGTAACAAAGAGCCTCCCCAGTCCCAGCACTTGTGAAGTCCACATGGCGTGGGAAAAGCGGCCCTGAAGGAAGCATCTGGAGCAGTGGGTTTGAACCCCAGTTCTGCCCCTGGCTGTGTGCCTGGGAGGAGGGCGGCACCTGTCCAGGTTTTACTTTCTATCTGTAAAATGACTTGACTAGTTAAATTCCAGAAGGTTTCCCTTCCAGCATTAAGTTTGTACGATTCTCCATGAAAAGAACATATATGTCAGTATGTCTCTAAGCTCCAATGATTGGCCATGCTAGAATGATGGTTCATATGTAAGTTTTACTCCTGGGAATCTGAGTGGAATTTAAGTGCCAGGTTGGCATCCATCTGATTGCATTACAATCTTCATTCAATACACCTATTCAACATACCAATACAAAATCAGCCCCAAATTAATCTCAAGATTCTTTAAATAAGTGAAAGTGGTTTTTAAAAAAAACCATTACTTTTCTACCTTCAGGCCTAACCCAATTCTCTTGCAGCAATTTTTGGGGGATAAAAAGTATAACCCAAAGGTGTGAAGAGTACTTGGGTACAAAGAAGACACAGGGATTTAAAATGAACTGGCTTAGGCTAGGCACCTATGGACCCATTCAAGGAGTCTAATATAATTTGCTTTAAAAGGTATGGGGTTCCCCAAATCAAACAAAGTCCTCCAAGTCAGCCTCTTATTGTGCCACAACTCTTTCACCCAACAAAAGCGAACAGAACATCTTCTAGGAGGGAGCAGGATGAGTGTTCAACCTCTGTAATGCAACTAAGACCCGTAATTTTCCATGGTGGGCTTCTTCGGTAGTGACCTGAAGTACACTTAGTGATTCGGTGTGTGGAAAACACTGGGACCCACCCTGCCTGCAAGTCAGCAAGTCGGATCCTGCCTTCACTCTTGAAACAGAACTTGCCCTCCACCATGTCCTCTGCCTGCCTTTTGTCTGTGGAATAAGTTTAGTCAGAGAATATATTTAATTGGAGAAATGAGAAATGCAGAAGCAAAGGAAAACAGTCAAAGAAGACCAAATAATAATAATGTAGTCATCAAGCACAGTTAAGAACCTTTAGTTCTTTCTCAGGGGCTATAGATAATATTCTGAATCACATTGTGGGAGCCATCTTATAGATAACCAAAACACCAGGGTGAAGAAGTTAACCACAAGATGGCCAGACACCACCCACAACAGAAGATGCCACAATTCTGAGAACTGGTCTCAACGAATCCTGGAACTGAAGAATAACTGTACTTAAAACAACCAAGATGATTCCGGTCAGACCATCAGTGACCAATTTGAAGATGACTATCAGGGCTGACTGTGCTGTTTCTACATGCAGCCCTCTCCTGTCTACAAAAGCTCTTGTCCCACTGGTTGCCAGTGGAGGGGTAGGGAGTCTGCCTTTGGACAGATGTTTGGCCTCCCTTCCCAGCTGCCGGCGTCTGAAATAAAGCAAACTTTCCTTCCCACCAACCTGGCCTGTTTATTGGCTTCTGGGTGTAGAGGAGCCGGACCCCACACATACCCCTCTCCCTAACACTCTTACTCTAAGAGGAATGTTGCAAAATGTTAACAACCTCTGAATCTGGGTAAAGGATGGAAGCATGTTCATTATACTGTTCCTTCAACTTTATATTAGCTTAAAAATTTTCAAGGGAGGGGCCATATGTATAATTATGGCTGATTCGCATTGTTGTAAGGCAGAAACCAACACAACACTAAAGCAATTATATTCCAATTAAAAACAAATTTTAAAATATTTTCAAAACAATGTTAGGGGAATAAAAGTAAAAGTAAAATAGGGGAATGAAATTATGTGGTTACTGAAAGGAAAAAAAGTAACACCTTTTCTCCCTTTGTCCCTGGCCCTGGAACAGCCGTTTCTGGCTCTCGGTCTAACATAGAAACACTCAAGTACAGACCCTAACTGTGGGCCATGCTTGACTCGTGTCCCCTGCCCCCAGGCCTGACACTCCTTTCTAACCATGAGACCAGTGCTGACTCAGGCAGGACAAGGACTTTCCCTTCCTTCCTTAAGATCAAAACAACAAAATCACATAAAGAATAATAAATTAACACCCACGTAACCAAAATGACAGAGGGTAGTTTCTGTTTGCTTTAAACCTTGTATCTTTAAATGAAATATTGCCATTTGCAGCACCATGGATGGACCTAGAGATTATCATACTAAGGGAAGCAAGTAAGGCGCAGAGAAAGACAAATATAAAAAATCAATTACATATGAAATCTTAAAAAAAAATGATACAGGTGAACTTCAACAAAACAAACAGACTCACAAACATGGCAAATAACTTATGGTAACAAAGGGGAAGTGGGGGAGGGATAAATCAGGGATTTGGGATCAATAGATACACATCACTATATATACAATAGATAAAATGGATAAGCAACAAGATTTACTGTTCCGCACAGGAATGTTATTCAGCATCTTATAATAATCTATGATGGAAAAGACTCTGAAGCTGTATTCCCGAAACTAACAC
This sequence comes from Tragelaphus eurycerus, assembly GCA_935064755.1. NCBI lineage: Eukaryota > Metazoa > Chordata > Mammalia > Artiodactyla > Bovidae > Tragelaphus > Tragelaphus eurycerus. The sequence continues at coordinate 26,507,938 of CAKXYN010000023.1, forward strand.
AATATTATAAACTGTAGTTAAATAATGTGTGTGAGTGTGTGTATGCTCAGTTGTGTCTGACTCTTTGTGACCACATAGACTGTAGCCTGCCAGACTTCTCTGCCCATGGAATTTTCCAGGCAAGAATACTGGAGTGGGTTGCCACTTCCTATTCCAGGGGATCTTCCTAAACCAGGGATGGAACACGTGTCTCTTGAGTCTCCTGCACTGGCGAGTGGATTGGGCCACTGGGAAAGCCCAAATAATGTATAAAAATCCATATATCTTCTACCTTTACATTTTCATTTCTGTAATTATAAAAAAGTTATAAAGTGTGAAAGTCCCCTTCCTTGTGTTCCCCTCCACCCGCTTTTTTAGGAGACCTGGCCTTCCTCCTTGAGGTGATCATGATCACTTATTACTGTCACCTCTGTTCTTATAACCTGCTCTCAACCTTTACTACTTAGTACACTATATTATTAGCCACTTTTGTTTAAGATTCTGGTTTTTTGCCACCTAGCCATTCCCCGGTTTTTCACCTAGTGGACTTATCATATTTAGCTACAGGAATGGAACCTGCCCAGCCACAGAGGCTGCCAGGCCCACACCCCTGCAGGCGTATCCTCTTGTGACTGACCCTGCCTCAGTTGGGCATCTCCCACCCAACATCTCTCAACAGGCCTGTGCGATGGATAATTGCATACCACACATAAATTAATTCATAAAATGCTGATTAATGTTTATGTTGGAGGAGGCAGGCATATTAAGAACATAAAAGTCTACCTAGAGAAGCAAGCATGTCATGCAAGTCTTCCTTGTCGATGAACCCATCCCTGTTCTGGTCGATCATGTTGAAGGCCTCCTTGAACTCCTGAATCTGGGACTGGTCAAACATGGCGAACACGTTGGAGGTAGCGCGCTGGGGGCGCTTCTTGGTCTTGGTCTTTGCCTTTTTGCTCGACATGGTGGCGGTTTAATTCTAGAATTGAAAAGAACATAAAGCAAAACCAAAGGCATAAAGCACAAAGAAAAGAAAAGGACTCATGACACCTAAAGTCAGTGAGTAAAAACATCTCAGCGTAGAATGATTGATTGGATTATGTTATACACGTAAACTTTATTTCCAATGTCACAAAAAACATTCATGAAAAAGGAAGTTTTGAAGAAATAGGAAAGTACTGATGTAGCTTTCCCCCAAGTTTCATGAAACTCATTTTTATTAAACATGAATGAGATTTGAAGCATGCAGCAATAGCTCACACTTACCAAGTGCTACCGTGTGCCAAGAGCTGCTGTGAAGACAGGGGGCTCCCCTTAAGACTCCAAAGTGGACATCTCAGTTCACAAAGACCGTCCCATTTAACCCTCACAACAATCCTATGCAGCAGGTAATACCTTTTAACTCCATTTTACCACCACCATTACATAACCTCTCTGAGCCTTGGTTTTTTTCAAAATATGGCTTGAAAATTTAGAGAAGCTCACTAAATTCTGTTTTAGAGCAAAACACAATAACTACTCTAACAGTGAGAATTAAATGAGATATATGCAAAGAGACTAATACAGTCACTATAAGTACATGCTCAAAAGGCTCTCATTTAAAAAAAATATCAAAACATATCTTTAATCTTGTATCCCTTCTATCTACATCTTCATTTCCCATTTCCCCAGACAAAACTTTTAGAATAGTAGTCTAATTCTCAAATCTCTCCGTTTTCTCAATCTTCCCAAACACGCCTCAATTCTCTGTAATATAGTTTTAGTGGTAGAAGACTCTTGAGAGTCCCTTGGACTGCAAGAAGATCCAACCAGTCCATTCTGAAGGAGATCAATCCTGGAATTTCTTTAGAAGGAATGATGCTAAAGCTGAAACTCCAGTATTTTGGCCACCTCATGCGAAGAGTTGACTCATTGGAGAAGACTCTGATGCTGGGAGGGATTGAGGGCAGGAGGAGAAGGGGACGACAGAGGATGAGATGGCTGGATGGCATCACTGACTCGATGGATGCGAGTCTGAGTGACCTCCGGGAGCTGGTGATGGACAGGGAGGCCTGGCGTGCTGCGGTTCATGGGGTCGCAAAGAGTCGGACACGACTGAGCGACTGATCTCTCTCTCTCTAATACTCTACTACCAATACTTTATATGTCAAATAGAATAGACACTTCTCATTCCCCCCCTTTTTTTTTTGGCCACACCATGTAGCTTGCGGGATCTCAGTTCCCCAAATAGGGATCAAACTTGGGTCCCTGGCAGTAAGAGTCCTAACCACTGGACTGCCAGGGAATTTCCTTATTCCATTTTTATTTGCAGTTTCAACTGATGTAAATAAACACAACACAAATAGACTACTGGCTTTGGAATTAGAAAAGTGTTAAGTTCGAATCTCAGCTTTACCATTACTAGCTGCCATGGACACCAGAAAAAAAAAATTGTTTTTTAAATATTTGTTTGCATGGAGTCTTAGCCACTGGACCACCAGAGAAGGCCACAGAAAACATTTTTGATCCAATGTTTTATTCAATGTTCACAATGGCCCTAAGAGAGAGGTACTCCTTCATTAGGTTAAAAAAAAATTAATGGCCCTTGTATAGTAAGGAATTTAATTTTGCCCCAAAAGAGGTCTGGCCTTGGTCTCAGCTCTTGGGAGGTAATCTCTAAGTCCTTAGGATGTCCTGCCACGTTTATCTGGGGTCTTGGGGTCAGGTGTTATCAGCCTGGCCTCTAGACAAACTTCGGAAACTGAGATCAGCCTAGGAGCAGTGGACAGTAGCTAGGGGACAGGTTCCCAGCAAAAGCTACAGCTAGCAAGCAAGGGTAGACAATACTCTGGCAGGCAATAGTCTGTGCACACTGTCACATCTTACCAGGAATCAACACTGCCCGTGGAGAAGACCACTGGGAGCTGAGCATTTGGAATTCTCCTGGGCTCTGCATATCTCCTCCCTTGATTGATTTTAGTCTGAGTCCTTTTGCTGTAATAGACCAGAACTATTGTCACAGTTCTCACTGAGTCCTAGCGAATTACTGAACCTGAACACTGGTCGTCTCAGGGAACCAAAACTGCAATTTGGTGTCAGAAATGACAGGGGCCTTGGGGACTGTTCTAACTCTGAAGCCACAGAGTGTGAAGGCAGATGACTGGTTGGGGCAGTGGCTGAGCAAAGGAACTCTGGACCTGGGTTTCTAGGCCTTCCAGACTTGGACTTTAAATCCGTATTGTTTTAGTCCATTTGTAATTTTGAAGCACATCAGCCTTAGAGTCCTTACTCTTGACATTCCAACTCCTTCCCCTCCCTGCACACTTGGCCTGAATAAATGTTAATTTCTTCCCCTTCCTGTAATTTGGCTTGTATGTGACCTCAGTTATATTGAAGGTCAAGTCGGACACAGAATGTGATCCACTAGCAAGGCACTTGACTCTGCTTTAATTCTTCCTTACATTCCAAAACTGTGGGATTAAAATTCTTTCTCATGCTAAAAATTCTATGATTCTATTTCTTCAAGATTCAAAAAAGACAGTATATAAAAGACAGTAGATCTGAAGGCAAGAATTAGTGCTCTCCCTCAGTATCAACAAATTATATTTGTAATAGAGTCATTTAGAAAAAAATCTTTATTAAAAAAAAAAAAAGATCAGCCAATTGTTTCATGCTAACCTTACAGCTAACCCAAAAGTATAATACATTTAAACATCTTTGAAGCTTAGTTGGAGTTGTCGAAGAAGCTGATGCTGAGAAGAGAGAGGTAACCCGGTAAGGCTAGAAAAGCCATTATTCAGTGAGCAAGTCTGAGCCCCCAGTCAAAACCTGTTACAGAGCAGATATGGCTCAATGTAGTAATACCATGATTTCTTTAAAAAGAAAAAAGTTGATTTTTTTCTCTGTACTTCTTTTAAAACTGGGCTTCCCTAACAGCTCAGTTGGTAAAGAATCCACCTGCGATGCAGGAGACCCTGGTTAGATTCCTGGGTCAGGAAGATCTGCTGGAGAAGGGATAGGCTGCCCACTCCAGTAGTCTTGGGCTTCCTTTGTGGTTCAGCTGGTAAAGAATCTGCCAGCAATGCAAGAGACCTGGATTCGATCCCTGGGTTGGGAAGATCCCCTGGAGAAGGGAGAGGCTACTCACTCCAGTATTCTGGCCTGGAGAATTCCATGGACTGTATAGTCCATGGGGTTGCAAAGAGTTGGACACGACCAAGTGACTTTCACTTCATTTAAAACTAGTGTACATTTATATTTGTATATGGTACCCATAAAAGCACACATATAAAATATCAAGTGATAATAAAACATCAGCTGAAAAGTAAGGCAAAGTTGTAGCAAAACAATCAATCTGAAACAAACTCTGGCCTCCAAAGAAACTTCCCTCCTCTTTCTTCCCAACTACAGAGATAAACATCTTGGCTTTTTCCACTTTCTCACTTCCCACTCACCACAATCTGGCTCTCTCTTCTCTACTGTAAGCACTTTCCATTTGCCAAATCCCGTTTAAGTCTTCTTGGACCCTTCTGCTGTATTTGACACCATTTTATCCCTCTTCTCTTCAGGCATCAATAACCCTTGGCCTTGGTGAACTGTAATAGCAGAAATGAACTGTCCCAAAAGGAACAGGAGCCCCAGGTTCCCATCCTTGAAGACCTCACTCTCTTAGGAAGGAGACTCCTGAACATCAGCTTGGGATGCCTGGTTGAAGTGATGCTGGTCTGACTTGGTCTCTCAGGCCTCCTCTCAGTTCTATTTCTATGCTTGGTCTTCCTCCAGTTTCTTATTAGGCTCTTCTCTCCTTCACTCACTTAAATATTCACGTTCCCCAGCATTCTCACGGTCCACGGCTCATTAAATTAACTCTGCATTCCTTGGATGATCTCATCGGCTCTGTTCTGACAACACCTGTGACTCCCACGTCTGCATTCCCAGGGCAGACCCTTCCCTTGGGCTGTGGACTCAATCAGCCATTTGTGCTGGTGTGAGGCACTCATTTGATGTCCCACAGACTCTCAGAATCAACGTGTTAGAAACTGAATTACCTTCCCCTCCTAACCTTTCACAACTTTGCTTCCTGTCAGTTGATGGCACTATCACTTACTCCCTTGCCAAGCCAGACAACAGTGAGTCATTCCTGACTTGTCCCTCTCCCGGATGAAATGGGCCCAGCCTTTTAAATAGGTATCAGATTTGCTCATCTTCTTCTGGCTACCACCCTACTCTGCTGCTGCTACTGTCGCTTCAGTCATGTCCGACTCTGTGCGACTCCATAGACGGCAGCCCACCAAGCTTCCCCGTCCCTGGGATTCTCCAGGCAAGTACACTGGAGTGGGTTGCCATTTCCTTCTCCAATGCAGGAAAGTGAAAAGTGAAAGTGAAGTCACTCAGTCATGTCCGACTCTTAGTGACCTCATGGACTGCAGCCTACCAGGCTCCTCCGTCCATGGATTTTCCAGGCAAGAGTACTAGAGTGGGGTGCCATTGCCTTCTCCGACCCTACTCTGGGCACTCATCATCTCTGTATAGAATATTCTATGGCCAACACACCGACCTCCTTGCCTCTTGGTGGCCGGTCAATTAGTCTTGATCTTCCAGCCAGAGGTGTGTAAAACATGAAATGACCACATCATTCCCTTTTGAGAACTCTTTGGCTCTCCACCTATGCCTACAGGACAGAGTACAAGTTCTTAAGCATGCACACCTTCCCCCACTCTAGAATGACCTTTCTCTAACCATTCTCTGCTTTCTACTTTTCCTTCAGCAACACCAAATGTCTAGAATGTGCCCAAGCACCATGCAGTTTCTCAACTCATGTATTTGTTATTATTCTAGCCCCAAATGCCTTAGCACCAGAGAGAATTAAAGGTCTACTCAACTTATGGCTACTCCCGTTTGCTGAGTGACTCATGTGCTAGACACACAGGTGAATTAAATTTCCCATGCCCGCTCTACACATGAAGGAACTGAATAGCAAAGATGTCAAACAACTTGCCCATGGTCACCTGGTGGCAGACCTAGAATTCAACCCCATTTGTTCAAGGTGATTTTACCTGTATATTCTTCATGCAATTCTTCTAGTTTTTGTTTATTTTTGGCCACAGAGCCCAGGTTGTGGATCTTAGTTACCCTGCCAGGGACTGAACCTGCACTTCCACTGCAGGGATCCATAACCACTGGACTGTCAGGGAGGTCCCTCTAGTTAATTTTTTTAATCACAAAATATTTCTTAAACTTTCAATACTCACCAATATAACCCAACATTCCTGAACAGCTACGTTCCTCTAAATGTAATTCCCAGTGAAATTGAGTTTTCAAATTCCAACTCTTCTGGGGAATTTATTTGCACAGATTAGAAGTGCACAGCTGAATGGGAAGGGAATAAAATACGAATGGCACCCCCTGAAGCTGTGCAGTGTTGCAGCGTTGGTTTGGGTTCATCAAATGGCAGTATTTCCTACCAGTACCTGTCTTGGTTTGATTTGACAGGTAAAGGCTTGACATCTTTACCTGCAACTGTCAAATTACTACTTGACCTATAAATATCAAACGAATAAAACCCACCAAATCCTATTAGTTACAAAAAATATCCATTTAGAACACAGCATATAAGGTAGTGATTCAGCCTTAACAGCAATAAAACAAAAGTCTCACTTCCTCTTCAAAAATTTTATTGTATTATTTTTGTAAATTTCTGATACAGAGTGAACTAAAGGTTATATGTAGTACTCACAGGTTAAAGAAGGGCAGCGATATAGGAATACTGGTGGTACAGGTGGTTATAGTGCCAACATATTTAGATCATAGTCTAAATATTTGCAAAATCACCTACAATAGTGCTGTGCAAATCAAAACATGGGCACCGTGATCATTGTGAAGTGAAGTCGCTCAGTCGTGTCTGACTCTTTGCGACCCCGTGGACTGTAGCCTATCAGGCTCCTCCGTCCATGGGATTTTCCAGGCAAGAGTGTTGGAGTCAGGCAGCAATTGCTTGAGAACTTCGTCCAGCCTCTATGGCTTTATTGGGAGCCTGGGAGAGGTGCTTACGACGCATTCTGTCAGCTTCCTAAGAAGCATCTCAGGCAGCAACATGATGCTACCATATGGCAGGTACAGCTCTCACAGCAGTTAGCCTCTGGTTTCGACCTTGGATGCACATCAGAATCACCTTGGAAAGTTTTAAAAAGTGATATCTAGGTCCTGGTCTGGTACAAGGGAAACTGAATGTCTGTAGGTGAAGCCTATGAATTGGTATTTTTAAAATGCACCAGGTGATTCCAGTGTAGAGTGAAGGTTGAGAATCACTGAGTTAACCACTTAGAAGGCACTGACTGTGGTTCTGAGTTTCTGCCTGACGCTTTGCAATAACAGACTAACAAAAGAAAACCAAACGAGTTTATTAAGGTGTATATCTCATGTTTACCTGGGAGATACCCAGAGAAAATGCAACTTTCAGAGGTAGCTTAGAACTCTGGCTTCAATATCATCTTCTGCTAAAGCCAGAAGAAAGGTGTGTGTGAAGGGGAGAGGCTAGGGACAAAGGTGAAAAGCACACTGTAAACAAGGGCAAGTTTTCCCTTGGGATTTCAGTCCAGCCTTCCCCTCTAAGAGTCTAAAGGTGTCTCTTTAACAACCTTTGTCCTTCCTGGTAGAGAGCGAAAGACCTTTTAAATTTGTGTCCTGCCTTTCGGCAAACTTCCTGCAGCCTGTGCTCAGTCCTTCGGTCGGGTCCTTTGGAACCCCAAGGACTGTAGCCCACCAGGGATTCTCCAGGCAAGAATACTGGAGTGGGCTGCCATTTTCTTCTCCAGGGGATCTTCCAGACCCAGGGATCAAACCTGCATCTCCTGCATTCTTGCATTGGCAGGTGGAATCTTTACCACTGAGCCACCTGGGAAGCCCTTCAGGCAAATTGAAGGAGGGCAGAGAGATTTTCTTGTGTCTGCCTCTTTTCAGTTGCCTTCAGCTCAAAAGAATTTTTAGGCCAAAGTGGCATATTTTGAGGTGGCGTATTCTGCCACCCTTCATACGCAATGGGACATTGTGAAAATGAAGGGGCGTGACTTTGTCATAAAACATGTTGTAGGTTCTGCCATGCTCTCGCTCAGATTGCTCAATGTGGGGGAAGCCAGCACCAGGTCATGAGGGCACCAACCACACGACCCCATGGAGAGGTCCATGTGGCAGGGAACTGGGGCCACCGGCCAACTGCCAGCAGCAACCTGCCAGCCAGGTGAGTCAGCCATCTTGGAGGTGGATCCTCCGTCAAACAACTGCAAACCCAGCTGACATCTGGACTCCCAAGTTCAAGACCGCCAGAATCACCCTGCTAAGCTGCCCTGGAATTGCTGGCCCTCAGAAGCTCTGTAGTGTTTTCTTAAGGTGCTAAGTTTGGGCGTAATCTTATATACCCATAGAAAACTAATCAAGCCATTGTGTTCCCTTGGCATCTACAATATTTAATAGGGCAATGCCTTTATTTCAGAATTATAGCCAAAGAATTTTTAAAACCTTCAAGGGGCCACAGCCACGTTTGCACTGGATAGGGAAACTTTCTATTCCTGGTTAGCAAGCTTTAATTCCTTCCATTCGGTTTCTCTCAAGTTCAGAGGGTTCTTCTCTTCAGTGCAACAGCTACTCCTTCCTCAATCTTCCCATCGCCAACCTCTATCCTCTTCTTCAGGCTGATCACTATGCTGATTTCCTAGTTCTTGCTTTGTAACTGGAGTTTTCTTCAGTTTGTCTTGAATGACTGCTTTTCTCAAGGACTGGTTGAAAAACTGATAGCATAATGGTGCCACTCAAAAATGAGGTAACTAGGGGAGGAAGGAGAAGCTGGTTTCATGAGCAAAGGGATGACAGAGAGTTCAAGTTTTAAACATGCTACAGCAGAGATGCCTGGGGACAGGATGTTTCAAAGGTCTCCTCTCAAGGCTGATTTGTGAGCAGAGGCACAGAGTGAGGTCTGAGAGTGGATGAACGCAAAACAAGTAGACAGTGGTTCTTGGGTTAAAACTTAAGGTCATTTCTGATTCAATTCTCATCTTCGCCAAGGTCTATCAGCATCTGCAGGAACATCTCGTGAATTCCCATGGCCATTACTGTAGTCAAGACTAGTGCTCGTGCTAATTGGGAAGATCAAATGACTGGGAATGTGAGCAAGTGTGAACAGCAATAATCAAGGGAATTGAGTATATAATCAAATTAAAATACTCCACAAAATTAACCTGACATACTCAATGACATATTACTGTTTTTATGCTGCCTATTCAGGCAGATATATAATCAGTTCCATAAATTATTATATCTGTTACTTCTTTTAGAGCCAAACTCAATTTTACAGCTTTTCTCTTAGCAGCAGTGAAGTTTTCCCCATGCTATACACATTTTAACATTTATCACATACATTATAATGCTGTCATTGCTTTATTATGGGTTTTATGACCATCCCAACTGGTAGTAAACTTTCTATCGTCTCTACTCCATCATCTTTTTATCGTGAAACAATAAAGTAAAATTTACATATGGTGAAATGTACAGATCTTAAAAATGATGTACACCATGTAACCACCACCCCAAGTAACCAACCATCAGGTAACAAACATGACTCCAGAAAGTTCTTTCCAAATCAGTCACTCTCCCTAGGCTACCACTGCTCAGATTTCTATCACCGTAAATAGTTCTGACTTTGAACTTCTTACAGATGGAATTACACAGTGCATACTTTATGTGTCCAGTTTCTTTCACTCAGTGTTTTTGAGAGTTATGTATCTCGCTGCATTTATCAGTGATTCTTTCCTTTACTTTTACTGCCCAGTTGTATTCTGCTGCCGTGTCATTTACATGTCCATTTTTATGGCATTTAGCCTATCTACCAAAAAGTACAGAGTTAAGTACAGTGTCTTACACATTGCTGGTGCTCAGTAAACACTAGTCAAGAGAACAAATACATATGCCTCCTCAAAATCACAGACAGAATTACATACACATACATCCTCTGTAAGGTAGGTCCTAGGTCTGACTCCCCAATTATGGCTTTCTCAAAGGTCTACCCATAAATTCTACTGGACTCTCAGCAAGAGATCCTTAACAAAATGTACTAGTCACTCCTTGTTCCATACCTGACACAAACAAAGCTAATAAGAGTGCTAAATATGTGCTAGGCACTGGTCTAACCATTTCATATGTATTAACTTATGTAATCCTCAGAACCACTTTGACATAGGTGCTGTTATTTTCCCCATTTCTCAGATGAGGAAATTAGGGCAAAGCGAATACATAATTTGTCTGGAGCCACAGGTAGAAAAAAGTAGAACTTATATGCAAAATCATGCTCAGGAAGTCTATCTCAAGTGCTTGTACCACTAGCTCTTAACGCCCTGCAGCTGAAATTCTCTACCAAGAAAATGTGGAGAGCTGGCTGGAGGTAACAAGCAAAGCCACCACAGCTCAGGTGCAGAACAAAGGAAGATGCCAAAATCATCCCAAGATACACATTGTCTTTGAACCTTGGGAGACCGACAACCAGCTTTCTTAGGGGCTCCTGGTCCTTTTCTCTCTAAGTCCAGCAGCCCTCACCTGGGGACCTGTCCTTCAGAAGCTGCAGTTTATCTTGCCCAAACTCAGTCTCATTAAACCATAAACCGAGTCAGTCACCATAGAAGCTGTTTCATACAACAGAGCCTGGACAAACAATAAGCTGTGTACTTAACCATAAGCTCCAAGAGAGTCCATTTAATGCTCAGAGAAAATGGGTGGTCCAGGTGAACCCCTCAAGTGACCTTGGGCAAATTATATCACTTCGCTGAACTTCATTCTTCTCCATTATAAGACTAAAGATAACCTATAAAGTTCTTCTGAATTCTAAAGTGCTATGATTCTTTTCTCACCGAAGGAGAGTTGCAAATCCATCTTTAACCAAGGCTGCCAAACGAATCCTCTAATCCTTTTCTTCATCTCTCTCCCTTAATGAAGAATCCAAAATGACTCCCTAATGCCTCTTACATAATCTTTTATTTCTTGACAAATTTGCAAGACATCTGTGAAAAGATTCCCACGGATCTACCCACTCCTAGCTATCATCCATCACAGTTTTGTTCGGTTCAGGCTGGTCTCCCCATCTTCTCCTTTTCGCACGACACAATTCCCACCTTCTGAGCTTTTGGTCTTGTTAGCGCCTACCACAGATCCAGCCAGAAATAGTAAGTTCTCCTCCCAGGGCTAAGTCCAAGGCCTCCAATGAGGTCACGATTCGTTTTTTCCAGGAAACCCTTCTTGATTTTTGCTATTTGTTCTCTTCTTCATTGGTAGGAACGGAGAAATCTTTATAAGATGCGAGATGCTGCGAAAGACCCCAAACTCCTGCGAAAATCGTTCCATTCAGCCGGTGCCAACTCGGTACTCCCGGCAAGAACCAGATACTAGCGGGCCCCCTGGGTGCCCAAAGCACCCAGTCCTGTGTGTGGCACAAACCCCCCTTACCCACCGACCAAGCCGCTGGGAGCTGGGGGGCGCCGAGGCACCAGGTGTGTGAAACCGTCGGGTGACGCAGCGCCGGGGACCGGCCGCTTCCGCCAGCAGGGCGGCTCCCCATCCCGTTTCCAAACGCCTGAGCCTCCCGACCCCTCGACGTCCAGCCTCAGGCCGGCCGAGGCCAAGGCCGCCTCCCCGACCTCCCCCACCCCACCGACAGGTCCCACAGCCCCCGCCCAGCCCGCCCGCCGGCACCAGGGGCGAGGGGCTGGGGTCGGGTGGCCCGAGGCGCAGGGCACTGGGGCGACCCCAGGGGTGTCGCGCGCGGGGGCGAGCGCCACTCACCGCGGCCGGACACCAGCACCAGGAGCCGGGCTGCCTGCACAGGACCAGCGAGGGGACGGGCGCGACAGCTGCGGCGCCGGCACTTCCTGCCTCGGGAGGCGGACCGGAAGTCGCACCGGAAGGCGCGGCGGACCCAACTCCGGACGGGGGGCTGTGCCGTGGTTCTCGCTCCCGCCGCGGCCGACTTCGCCTTGTCCGCCCCGGCGCGGGGCTGGAGCCGACCACCGTGGCCTGGGTTTTCGCTGTGTCTTGCGGGCCTTGAGGTCCGGAGCGGGCACGGCGCGGCCGGGGCCCCGCGGCCCGCCCCTCCTCCCCCGCCATCGGCGGCGGGTCCCGCGGCCCTTCCGCTTTCCCGAGCCGGTGCTAGCCCTCGGTTTGGGGGTCGCCGGGCGCCGCCCACCCAGGGTTGTCACTTGGTAGATAAAAGTACACCCAGCCTGGTTACACATGAGTTTCAGATAAAACGAGTAGTTTTTCAGGTTCCGTCCCGCGTCACACTGAGGAAGATTAAGAGGGCGGCGGCCGGCGGTGTCCGCCTGCAGGAAAGCCCTTTCTTTACAAACTGCACGCCCAGAGAGTTCTATCATCTGCCCTCTCCGGTCTTAATCCTCACGTTATCTATCAGGTGTACGCCCTGACCAGGACAGTTTCTCCTTTCAACCACGGGAAAACTATTCATTTGCTTTCCTTTACTACAGTACAAACTTACATACACACACAAGCGCGCACACGCATTATACCAAGCTCTTGGTCAAAACAAAGGACACCACCAAAATGCATTACTCGCGTTCATATTCCCTCAACCTTGTAATATTATGAAAGTGAAAGTCACTCAGCCGCATCCGACTCTGACTCCATAGACTGTAGCCCGCCAGGCTCCTCTGTCCATGGGCTTTCCAGGCAAGAATATTGGAGTGGGTAGCCGTTCCCTTCTCCAGGGGATCTTCTCGATCCAGGAATCGAACTGGAGTCTTCTGCATTGCAGGCGGATTCTTTACAGTTGAGGTACCAGGGAAGCTCTTGGAATATTATAGATGGATAAAACTATTTCTGGATAATGGGAGATAACAACCCTTTGTGGAGCGCTGTGTTGCCTCAACGTGTGCTGGATGCTAGAGAGAACAATCCAGTCTTTTATATTCTAGGAAAGTGATGAGAAATCTAGGAATCTTTGATTAGAAATTCCTAGGTCATAGGAACCTTGTGTTCAGCACTCTATACCAGTTGTTCTTAAAACAGTAGCACCAATAAGAAAAACCCGTGGGCTTCCTAAAAAAGCCCAACCCAGCCCTCCCCCAGCAGATTCAGGTCAAGGGTAGGGCAAGAATCTGCATTCCTAGTAATCACCTAGCATCCTCCCCAGAGTAGCACTGCCCCCAGGTCCTTAATTGAGTGCATTTTCTCTAGAGTCTGAAACCAAATGCTGAGAAATCGTATCTGGTTCTAAAATATTTACCCTTTCCCTCAGCTGCAGTCTCCCCTTTGGCCCAATAATTAAATTTTTCCCCACTCATCATAACATTTTGGCTTCTGAGGTCTTTGTCACAGAGCTCTTCTAGTGTGTGCTATTAACCATCCAAAAAGTCCTCACCCTGGCCACCTTAAATAAGATCATAGCTGAGATACCCTGACTGCACTGTCTTTGATCTCCGTATTTGTTATTAGAACTGTGCTTTCCAACACAATGGTCACTAACCACATGTGGCTATTTAAATGTAAATTAAAAATTCAGTTATTTGAGACACATTTTAAGTACTCAATACATGTGACCTAGTGTCCTTATTGGACAGCACAGAGAGCATTTCCATCATCACAGAAATTTGTGGCTACTGTTAAAAGTAGAATAAGTATCCAGTCCTTGGAAAATGGTTAATTATGGCATACTCTTGGAAAATGGTTAATTATGGCATACTCTTATCAAAGGTAATTATTTATTGTGGTCATTAAAAAAAATGGCTCAAAAAAAGGTAATATACTTAAAAATGGTGGGTATGCCAAAATATGACAATTTAAGATACATTAAACTAAAAAACAAAAATATTTATATTTACTACAAATGTTATTCTCATTAAATACTAATAACAACTCTTTAATAAAATTCTAGTTTGAGATAATATACTATCAAACCCCTGTAGACCTTTCTACTAACCTCAGTCTTCCAATCTCCAACTATGATTAACTCCTGTTACCTATCCTTTACTGTTTTCAGAGGGAGCACTATCCATTTTTATTTTTCTAAGAATAATCCTACAACATGTGATCTATGTTTTCTATCTGTTAGACATCACTCCTTTGGTTTCATTCGCTTTTTCTCTAAACAAATGCCCTGTGGTCCAGCCTTCCCTATAAGCCTCTCCCACTGCCAAACAGCCCCTGCTGGTAAACAGAATACCTACTGGATGCTAGACCATTTAGCTTTAGTGTGTTTCTATGTTTACTACAAACATAGAGGGTATTGTCCCTGTTAAACAGGTGAGGAAACTGACACTTATGGTGACCTGCCCAAGGACACGAAGCTCATCAAATAACAGACTGGCAGAACTGACTCAGCCAAGTCTGACTCTAAAACCCATACTGCTCCTAATCACAAAAATGCTGCTTTATATATTCATAGATTATGTTCCGATTATGAACCAAGAGCATTACTTCCATTTTACAAATGAACAGAGGTTGAGAGGGTCAAATAACTCTCTTAAGTTATAAAGCCATGATGGAGCACAAACAAGGTTAAAACGTAGCTGGACTGAACCCCAAACCTAGACACTGTCCCTGTCTCCTGCTACATTGAATTCTGCACTCAAAACTCTACCTAACAGCCCAATTGAAAACCTAGTATTCGATTTTCCTGTGGTTTAACACTGACTAACCTCCTCACTCTTCCAACTATTCACCTGTTTCCATCACACTGCATTTGTGGCTTTATCTACTGTCTAAGCCCTTTTCAACATCTATCTGATCCTCCTTACAACTTGCCAGCGCACCCTGTAGTCTAGTTATATCTTTTGTGGTTCTTTCTCTCTTCATACCTTGTAAAAAATGGTTGCTTTTCCTTTTCATAATTTGCTTTCACTTGTCTCATATAGCCAGGCCTATTCCTGTTTCTTCCAGCAGCACTCATAAAACTGCTGCTCTCATCCAGGTATAGAGGCTCTTCGATTAAGTAAAATCAGGGCCCTGGAATTGGAATGGCACTGTTGTCATAAGCAAGTGGGTAAGGAGGCTGCCCCCATTAGGCTGGTTTTATCAGAAGTTTTGCTTCAAGTATGGCTTTACATCATGGAGGCTGATTTTTCTATCAAATGCACTCACTGTTGGAGTACATGCTTTAGCGTTTTACTGGCAATCATCTTAATTATGCAAAGCCTACTTTGCACGTGGAGAATGCTGTTACTAAATGAAGAGACATTTCATTCAGGGGAGAACATCCACTGTTTCTAACGGTGGCTGGTTCTTTGAGCAGTTATCTGACATGGAAATGGAGACACTGCAAGAGATCATTTCAGTACATGAGGCTACTTTCCCCTCCCCCAGTATGGGAACAATGTTATTTGTTCTTCACTGGAAACTTGTTAATAAAGCAGAAGCGATTTTTTTTTTTTTCAGTTGAAATGTAAATTTAGTTCAACAAACAAAATTTCAGTATCATAGCTACAGCCTGAAAAAAGTACTTTGCTTATTTAATCCACTGAATGAAATTCAGGAACACACTAAAGGCAAGAGTTAAGGCAGGTGCTAAGAGCCTAATCTTAAAAGGCACGAGAGCAGTCTCATCACTGGTTCTTCCACTCCTGTTCTATAAAGCTGGCCTCTTGAGGTTAAAGAACCCAGCTCACCTATTCTGTTAGGTGTGAAGGTCTAACGCCCTGAAGGCTTTCAGTAATTGCATGTTCCCTGAGGAAACAGTTTTGTCCAAGGATAGTCTTGTTATTAGTAGTATAAAATGTAAAATTATGAGTTAACAGTCCAACATTCATCTTCATAGGCTAATTGTCCATCCACTCTTCCCACCTAACTTCCCCCCAGTGTTTTAAGATCTGTCTTAAACTCACGAATCCTCAAAAGTCAGATTTTTGAAGCCCAAAGTAAATGAAACTGTCTACCATTTCCTGATTAACTCTGAAAACAGTCCTGCATTCCTGCAAACAGCAGAAGTTATTTTTAGGATTGAAATAATGATCTCACTTTCCCAGGCATGTAGCTTCAGCTGTTCTGACTGTGGGCAGGTCAGGAATGTCAAAGATTTGTCCATGAACTCATGTGAATCTCTGCATAAATAAACACTGTGTTTCAATAGGGACTGTGTGTTTAAAAGAAACTACATACAAAAAAAACCCACTCTATTTCCAACACTTTGAAATACAATACAGAAAAATCAGCCTTTTTGATAAAAGCATTCCATAGAACCTTTGGGGGCTAAAACAGTTTTAAAAATTAGGACAAATTAAAATTGCACTCAGTGGCCTGGTCTAGTTTTAAATGACATGAAGGAATGTACAAAAAGCTTAGAACAGATTTGGAGGGATGCTGGCAGGTCCAATATTGAATTTTAGGATTTAAAGCTACCAAAGCTATCATACATACATATACATATATATGCAAATTCTATAGGAAGTTTTTTAAAATGCAAAGTGCAGAAAATTCCATAAAGGCAGTTAAAAATTGGATTTTTTTTTGAAAAGGGGGGAAGACTGAACAGAGGAAATAGAACTGTTAGGAGACCTAGAAGCAATAAGGGGGAAGTATAACAACCATATCATTTTCTAGGATTTATTTGCCTTACTACTCTTCTTTAGATGATGCACCAAGACCAATAAAAATCAATTTTGGTAAATAAAAAAGTTTTAAACAAGTAAGTTTTTATCATAAAGTTTAATTATGGTTCAGAAAAAAATGAGTGAATAACCTTCTCTGAAAAAATATATTGACTCTGTAGACTGCAGTTACTGGGGGCAGGGAGGGTAGACAGCAGCTGGTAAGTTAAATTACCCTATTTTCTATTCTTAAAATGACAAGAAGTCCCACATCCAGTCTGATTATAGAGATGCATGTGCCCCAAATGGCTGAGAATAAATACAACAAGAAAGGCAGAAGCTGTAAAGCTAAGGGCATGCAACAGGCTCTAAGAGAAAGTCTCAGAAATACCCAGAGTGGCAACAAGGAACGTTTGGCTGGAGTTTGAAGTTCTTTTTAGTCGTCTTTGTCTTTCGCTCCATGCTTAAGGATGCGTGTGAACTCGATGTAATTGAAATTCCCCTTTTTGTCAATAGGTGCTTCTCTGTACAGCTCGTCCACCTCCTCATCTGTAAACCGGTCTCCCATTGTGGTCAGCAGTTCTCTCAGGTAATCCTCCTGAATGGTGCCTGAAGAATAAAGAAATGGAGATCAGAACAGACACTCCTCTGAGGAACAATTACAAGGAGCATCTACACTTGACCAAGCACAGGGTTTACGTCAAGGACTGTAAACACGCAAATGTATGAAATACAGTCTTGACATGACTAAGCCAGCCTCAGCACAGCTGCCTAGAAAATGCTCTGTTGCTTAGTGACATTAACCTTCTCTGCTCTTCTGACCTCACCCAACAACAACCTCCCGATCTCTTGGTAACAACAACTAATCCTGTGCCTAACCAGAAAGCATGAAGTATGATGCTTCCTCAACATACCATCTATGATCACACTTCTTCTACAAGCAAATACGCTAAAATCATCTTGTTCTTATTTAGGCACTAAGTCATGTCCAACCCTTTGGCGATCCCATGGACTGTAGCCCTCCCTCTGTCCATGGGATTTCCCAGGCAGGAATACCGGAGTGGATTGCCATTTCCTTCTCTAGGGAATCTTCCAGATCGAGAGATCAAACCCATGACTCCTGCTTGGCAGGTGCATTCTTTACCATTCAACCACCTAGGAAGCTCTAAAATCATCATAAACATCGGTAAAATGCTTCAGTGGAAAGAATGCTGAAGTTGTGAGGTCCAGTTTTAACAAGGTATGTTACACTTCAGGCACTTCACTTTACCTTTTTAAAATACACAAAATGAGATTAAACCAATTTTTAAAAAGTCTAATTTTAGATTCAGTAACAAATATGGTTAGGCTCAGTGCAAAACCACTGAGTAGATAGTTGAGGATTAACTATGTCACAGACACTGGGATAGGCACTGGAGTGTTAACAGTGAGCAGAGAGGAACATTCTCTACTTTGGACCTGTGCAAGTAGGGGTCTCATGAAACCTGACTGCACATCAGAATTACCCAGGGAGCTCAAAACAACCCCAGAGGCCAGCCCTGACACTGATATTTAAAACAGCTCCCTAAGTAATTTCCACTGGACTAGTTTAAACAGTAAATTTCCATGAGCAATCATGATCGAGACCCACTCCTGCAGTAACCCAAAGGTATTAAATGACAATTCAAGCACAGAGATTTTTGAAATTCTTAAAGTTTCTATTTTACAACAACTTCTTCGTGTGTGTGAAATTAATCTAAAACGTTGATATATTTCCTATAAAATAAGTTTAAAGTGTAAGGTCAGTTCACAAAAGAAACTCTAAATTTATGGGTTTTTTGACTAACTCAACCCTAGATTTAAAAAAAAAAAAAAATGTTCTCCAAATCTTAGACTTTTAGATTGTAGAAGTAAATCCTCCTCTTTAGCCAAGTCATTCTACCATCATGTAAACTAATCAACTATGTGCAAGGACTGTGATAGGAGCTGGGAGGGGTTACAAAGAGGGAAACATGATGCTGCTGCAGATGCACAGCCCTTATCCAGAGAGCTGGGAGAGACCGGTGATTGGAAACATGCACACAGCTAAAGCAGAAGCTCAGGCAGGATATGTGCCAGCAGAGACATACATGAGCTACAGTGGAAAGAAGCGAGGGCTTTTCAAGTTTTCCCAGAGGCCAGGAGAACACAGTATAAAAACACAGCTAAGGCTCTATTAAGAATGTGACCACTGAGATGACTCGGAAGAACAGATAAGACACTTTAATGGTTTTATTCCCTTCCACTAAAAAAGTAACACATGTTCACTGTTTAAAAAAAAATTAATATACAAAAGTTTTTGGCAAGAAAAAAGGTCTCTTCTGCCTGCCCTTCCCCTACCGGTTCCAGAAATAACTGTTCAGAGTTTTTGATTTCAAGGGGAAGGAGGTGATCTGAGGAGGAAGGCAGAGGCAGAAATAGAAATGGCGGAGGGAAGTCCACCAACAATGCATGGAGACTGGAACGACGTTGTGAAGATGATGCAAGAGTCAAAAGGGCTGTCTACTTGAATTGGCCAGATGAGGCCCTATTGTGGGACGACTTCAGAGTTCAGAGACTGTGCTTCCATCCCCACATGCTACAAGTAGGCTGTTTAAATAAACCAGTCCAAATACTGTGTAACCAAAGGGTGTGCCTTCCTTCTTAAAAATCTTGCCATGTGAGTTAGCCCCTTATTTTTTTTCTCTTATATACATTTCTGCCAAAAGAGCAGGCATTCATGTAGCTAGCCTTTCGGGTTTCTTTGAGAGTCCACTCTATGCAGGCAGTAAGCTATCTCGTTCCCTCATTTAATCTTCACAACAACCACACGAGGCAGGAAATATTATGGTCCATCTTACTAATAGGAGCCTTAGAGAAGTTGCCTGAAATCAGACAGCTGATTCAGAAGAGGATTATGAAACCGGGGCACCTGATTCCAGATACCAGATCTAAACAATCTCCGAGCAGAGAGGTACCTGATAAACCAACATAGGACTGTACTAACACCACCACCTACAGCAATCTACACTTTTTCCCAAAATTGCTCCTGTAAAAGATATTCATTTGACACACTTACTGAGTGCCTAAACCCTGTGGAATTATTCTAGTAAAGGAGTAATAGAAGTTTCCTAAAGAAGTTCCAAATTTACCTATTAAATTGTAAATTAAATATTTAAGGGCAGAGGCAGTGAAGTGAGCCACAGGTGAAACCTGTCCCCCAAAACAGGTCTGGTATAAACCTGAGGGTGTTATATGTCGTCATGTTTCAAGTTATTATATATTTTAGCTGCTATAACCAAACAATAATCAGTTGGTAATTAAAGGTTACCTCAGACTTACCAGTTGCTTCTTCATCAAAGCAAGCAAAAGCATTTCTGATGACATCTTCTGGATCTGTGCCATTTAACTTTTCACCAAACATTGTGAGAAACATGGTAAAATTTATGGGACCTGGAGCCTCGTTCATCATGGCATCCAGATACTCATCAGTTGGATTTTTTCCTAAACAAAAACAGAGGGTAATAATTTTAATCACATCACAAAATGCATCACGGTAAACATTTTGACATGACAGACAATAATTTATAGTTTTGCTATTTGTGTTCAAGACAGTAAAACTATTTGGAAAAAAGTCTTCTCGATGAAAATGATCTATATTAAGAAGATAGATCTGGAGACTGTGTGCTATTCCACTGGGAAGTCAGGAGGAATAACACTGCTTTCATAATCACGATCAGAATTTGCAGCACACGCATTCATGCACACACACACAAACGCAGCTGGTCTCCAGCCTGATTCTGAGACTTGGCCAGAAATCTGCAGGTGGGTCCCAGGACCTTACTTTGGGAAACAATGCTTCAGATTTTGAATCTTAGTGAACTGTAACATCATTAAATTGGCTTCACAAAACTTTTAAGACTTCAGAAATAAATAGAAAAGGTTGTTCTAGAAATTGTTTGATTTATTAATATTAAAACTGATCATTACCCAGGGAAGCAAGCATGTCATGCAAGTCTTCCTTGTCGATGAACCCATCCCTGTTCTGGTCGATCATGTTGAAGGCCTCCTTGAACTCCTGAATCTGGGACTGGTCAAACATAGCGAACACGTTGGAGGTCGCGCGCTGGGGCGCTTCTTGGTGGTCTTGGTCTTTGCTCTTTTGCTCGACATGGTGGCAGGTAAATCCTAACAGAGAGGGGAAATACAAGAAACAGCAAAAACTAAATTGAACCAACTTTCCAGAGATATTTGAGCCACTGAGAGATGGGTTTAAAAACTATTTCACAGGACAGTATCACTTGGCAAAAATCTGTCAACTAATTGATACCATTACTCAGAGGATCAATCTAAAAAGAGAAAAACCAGACTCGTCTTTTGAATTCACTCATCAGTAAACAGTCTGTCACTATTTCAAGTTCCAACTTACCACCAACATTAATTCAAAGCTCAGAGCATTATCAACAAGATTTCCTGTCGCCAGTACTACTGGACAGCTGATTAAGGACTGATAATAACTCAATCCATTAGCTTAACAACAATATAGAAAACAAGAAACAAAAAACGTCAGGATGCTGGAGAAAAACGGCCAGTTCTATACCTCAGTGTTATTCAGTACTGACGAACATTAACTCATCTTTTAAGCCAAATCATCTGAAGTGATTAAGTCCTCTAAACAAAAATCAGAGCACAATACAAAATGTTTAAAGCAATTTAGTTTTTAAGAAGTTTTGGAAAGCATTTTAAGAGATATGGAAACTACCTTTGCTCTCTAATAATCTAAATTTCTCCCCATAAAACTTAAGTTGAAAATAAAAATAACATCTAATAATTCCGTTTCAACACTAAATCTTTACGACTATAAGGAATTTGTTTGAAGTTAAAAATCCCACAGTCATCAGACAATAAAATTTTACCATACCATCCTTCAGAGCTGAGTAGCGAGGGCAGTCAGCAAAACCTCTAACCCACAAAACTAAGACACTGTAATCAGTTATATTCTCTCAAGCAGGTCTAAAATAGGCACGACTGATTTCATACTCTGACCAGGACAACAGTTTTAAAGCTTACGTTCTGAAAACAACATTTAGCTATGATGTAGCAAAACACTATGCCCTTGCTCTAAAAATAAGCCTGTGGATCGCAAAGAATGAACTACCTAGATGTCAGTACTGCGAAGTGAACTTAGGACACAATGCTTCATACGAGTTTTAAAACTTATTTCTTACATTCTTTCCTTGATTACACCACACCAGCCAGACTATATTCAATTATGGAAATAATTAGAAAAGCTCTGACTATGCCTGATTTTTTTTTTTTAAAGCTTACTCTATTCTCAGATTTTTAGAAGGAAATTCCACAAAGAAGAGTCACAAATTCCAATTCATCAAATACAGCACTCCTGCCATGCACTGGAATGTGCTGCTGGTAAGCTATACCCTACCTGACATAGAAGTTAGGATATATGCTCCTCCCTGGTTTCCAAATTTCCTTTAATTACTCTTTCATGATATTTTCATTTTATAACACTTCTAGACACAGTAAATCCCTTTATTATCTAAACTACAGAGAGCTGTAATTCCCCCCTCTAATCTAAATGTAGTTTAAAAACAAGTAGTTGCAGCATATATTATTTCTTCCTCTCCTAAATGGACTCCAGGATTTGGGTTAGTGGTTGAGTGGCACATATTTACCAGTCCACATCTCTGTATCTAAAATTAGTATTTAGAAATTTAGTATTTTAGGTATGCCCCTGTCTTTGCAAAACAAAGCATGTAAAAAATAGTCTGTTTTGTTTGACAACACTGTATTACCCTAACTATGCACAAATATCAGTTGTTTTAAGAACAAAGAAACAAATGAAAAAGACAGGTCAAATGGTTGATAACAAATGATTTTTTAAACCTACAAGACCTCATAATACTCAATTTAGTATAACTTCTCTAGATATCTTTTTTAAAATACTTAGGTTAGATTATAAAGTAACACACACACTCTCATTCTAGAATTTTGATACATTTCCTATTTAGTCTTTCTTTTAATCATGCATTTAATTAAAATCAGTCATTTTAATCATGTATTCTTATATGTGAATACAATGTAAAATTTTTTTAAGTTATAAAGGTATTTTTGGGGTCAGCACTGACAATGCCCTCAGGGTTTTTCTTTAGCTCATTTGATCCTTAATCATCAACCATTAATATGATCAGCAGAACTACGTTCATGTGCATCAAACATCACGAATGCCGATTATTATTTAAGAATTAAGAAATGTTAAGGTAGGTATGCTCTCTTTGAGGAACTTAAAATATAGTTGGGGAGGCAACTGTGAAGAAATGAGATGATTGGTTCAACTTATAAAATGAGTTACATAGTTTTCATTCCAAAAGTATGACTCTCAAGTTAAAACAAAGTGTAACAAAAATGAAAAATAACTCAAAGGTTGTAAGTGATAATCAAATACTATGACTTCAGAAAAGTTCTTTGTTTCTGAAAGTTTTTTGTGGGTGGGTGAGGGGAAGGGTAGGGGAAAGAACTTGAATAACCCTAAAAGCTACAAGACATCCTCAGAATTAAGAAATTTAAATGTCAGTCTTAATTCTAACAAATTAGGGTAGTTAATGCTATCAAAATTTGGTAGTATAACACTAGGCAAGTTACTACATGGACCTTTACTTTTTCAAGGAGTTGGTTTTCTGATCTGTGAGTTATTCTCCCACCAGAAATCTGCATCCTTTCAGTGATAGGGAATTCAGCTTTGCTGTCAAGTTATTTCAATATAAGGTTATTTTTTTCCCCCCTTACCAAACTGAAAGTATGGGTAGAATCAACTCTGGTGGTAGTGTGTGTTAGTCACTCAGTTGTGTCCCACTCTTTGAGACCCCATGGACTGTAGTCCTCCAGGCTCCTCTGTCCATGGAATTCTCCAGGCAAGCACATTGGAGTGGGTAACCATTCCCTTCTCCAGGGAATCTTCCCAACCCAGGGATGATATCTGGATCTCTGGTACTGCTGGCAGATTATCACCTGAGCCACTTAACTGGGGTGGAGAGGGAGCCAAATGAGCAACAGCGCTATGATCCCAAGGAGCCGATCACTTTAGATACTGTCACTGTCCTCCTTGCTATGATTCAGGTATGCTGTCCACTTTTATTTTCCCCAAATAAGTCAGCCTGTAACTCTCTTCATATAACAAGCCTTCAGCAAATGCACAACTCTTGTAGGCTAGGGAAAAAGAAAACTGAGAATATTTTATACATCAATGTAAGTATTATTTATGTACAAGGGGAAGATTGCTATGCAGGTACCCACGGTTTCCAAGTTAATGTCTTCACTCATCATAAGCTCAGTCTAGAATTTACTTCTAAAGCATTTAATGAAAGATCTTTGGTGTGAAGGGCTCTGTGCTGTATGGAACTTGAAAACCCTGGGACTTACGGAGTCAACGTCTATGAAATTCAAAAAGATTTCAGATGCATGAGAAAAAGTGAATGAAAACAGTTCAAGGGTTGTTAAGGAGAATCAGTTTACAGACTGGAAGGAACATAACCTTGTCTTAATCAGGGAAGGGGAGTGCTGGTGGTAATGAATTTCTGGATTTATCCTTCTAGCTGGATCAAATAAGAAGAGAATCATTTAGGGTTATGACAAAAGGATAGATACAAACCATGTCAGGAAGAAGTTAGACTGGATTAAGTGATGGGCGAAATGAAAAATAAAGATCCACAAAGAGGCTTTCCCCACACACCAAGGGCAACAAGAAGATTTTTCACAATTTCTAGATACTCTGGTTTCATTTATAAAATGGGATTAATCCATATCAATATTGGCTTCCCCAGTGGTTCAGCGGTAAAAAATTTGCCTGCAATGCAGGAGACAGAGGAGATGCAGGATCAGTCCCTGGGTCGGGAAGATTCCCTGGAGGAGGAAATAGCAAATCACTTCAGTACTCTTCCCTCGAGAATTCCATTCTGAAGAGCACGCACGCGCACACACACACACACACACACACGCGCGCACACGCGCGCACACACACACAGGAAATGGCAAATCACTTCAGTATTCTTGCCTTGAGAATTCCATTCACTGGAATGAGCTGCCCCGCCCTCCTCCAGGGGATCTTCCCGCCTCAGGGATCGAACCCGCGTCTATTACATCTCCTGCATTGGCGGGCAGGTTCCTTACCACTAGAGCCACTTGGGAAGCCCAGAATACTCTAGTTAGAATTCTAGAGTCCAGCCTTTATAGTGGTAATAAATGTAAACTAATCTGAAGACTTTATACAGAACACTAAAATTGACAGTATTCTGGAAATATATGTTCTTTAATGAAAAACTCCCATTTTAGGACACACTTCCTAATGTGATGGTACATAACATCTACTTTGCAAATCCAGACCAAATCTATTGTCTCATTTAATCAATGTACTTTTTTTTTTTACAAGCTAAGTTTATGTACTTCTTTGGCGCTAACCACAGTTTTTGAAAAGTACATTTTCAGGCTGGTGTTTCCGTTCCAACTTAACCAAGTTTTCAATTCCTAAGCAAACTTCCGGTTGAAGGTAGGATTAATCCTCTAAGACTGCCACACCCAAAATGTCCTCAGCACTTGACAAAGGCAATTCGTTGTTCAGGTTCACTAGCCAGTAAAGCCTCACTTTTTAAAGTTTTTCTGGCGAGGTTTTCATCAAAAGCCTTTCAGAACAATGAAACAAATAGTAGTAATTTTAAGAATCACTCATTTTCTCCACCTTTAGATGTACAACTTTCTGCACTTAAGTTAAAATCTCAACTAAACGCTTATTTCTTTTCAAAGTTCTGTAAAGAAATGATACACTCTTTGATAAATCAATTCAGCTACTTTGAAAGTAAACACTTTGAGAAACGGACTTAACTCGGAGGCTCCGCCCCAGAGTAACAGTTTTTTGGGAGTTTTCCTGAAGCCTCAAACTAAACCCCAAACTCCTGTTCGTCCAACTATCACTTAAAAATCAAAACACTCCAATTACAAAAGTGGATACTAAGCTGAAGTTGCTAATCTTAGGTGGTTATTCCCACTAAACGTAGCCACACAGCTGCAATAACAGCTGCAGCGGGCGGGCGTCCGGGGACCGCACCAAGCTAGTTTTTGCGCAAACTCTCTGGAATCGGGCAAGTTTACGTTAGAAATTAAACTTAGTCTCAGCGTCAGCTCCGCGGAGCTCGGGTTTCGCAGGCCGGCTGTCGCCCAAGCTCGCGGCGCCAGCAGGCTAAACCACACTTCCTGAGCTCCAAGTTTGGGCAAAGGAGCGAAGCTGGCGTCCGGGCCGCTTTCGGCCGCGGCCTTCGGCGCCGGAGCGGCCCGTGGGCTCGAAACCTAGGAACTCGCAGGCACACCTGCCCAGGTGCGCCCCCGGCAGCGCTGCTGACCACCCCGCCAACCCCAGCCGCCCCGTGGGGATGCACCTCGGATGGGCTTCCCGCGAGCATTACTCACCCTAGCTCAGCCGCGAGAATCCGAGAGTTTCAGGAACCTCCTCGCTGCCTCAGCTCCCCGTACCAACTCCCTTCCACTCCCAGAGACGCTACAAACCGACACTTCCGGCCTTCTCTTAGCGGACCGGAAGGAAGGGAGTCACCATTCTCGGCTAACAGTGTGAGCCTGGCAGGGCGACGGGGCAGGGGGGTTGCCGGTGTGCTCAGAGGGCGGAATTTTGACCGAGTGCACGGGAAGGACGTGTCGAGCGGGCAGCTTACAACATAGTAGAAAGGTAATGATTCTCCAGGTCTGATGACTGAGTTTCCGTCTTTTTCACACCTCTTCTTACAGTGTAAACTGTTCCATCCCCCCTTCCTGTTTGCAAATGGTTGAGTCTATCTTGTGGGTTTGCCCCTCCACACATTCCAGGGCCCGGCCCGGGGCGGGACTCGGCGACCCAAGTCCTTGTAGGGAAATCGCGGAGAGGGCTTCGCGGCCCACGTGACTGGCCTTCGCCCCACCCCCGAGCGCCCCGCCCAAGCCGCCTAGCAGTTTTGCGCATGCGCAGGGGGCTCTCCTCAGGGTGAATGAGGAGGCTGGGGTCTTCGCCCGGTGGTCGCACAGCTGTCTGTGTACCCCGAGAGGACGACTGTGGGCAAGAGACTTGATCTCTTGGCCCGGTGTTGTGTTATGACAAGTCACTCCCCTCCCTACGAAAACAAACAGTGTTTAGTCCCTCGGGCCCTTAGCCTATCTTCGACCTAGAACGAGTTCTTCAGGCGGGGGTCGGCCGAAGACGTTCTCCCTCTTCAGAAACGTTCACGGTTATGTTTCCCCGCGGAGTCCCTCGGGCCCCAGGAACAAGGAGAGCTTGGCCGCGTCCGGCTCGGAAGGCAGCCCGCAACCCGCAGCGACGGGGTCCCCAACCTCGCCCCCTACTCTCACTGGTGCCGAGGTGCGCCCCTTGAGGACAGGAAGTCGGGCCTATTGTGCTCAGCTCTCTGGCTTCAGGGCCGCCTGGCCGAGGCATCTCGTAGAAGGAAAAATCCCACCCTGAGGCAGACTATGCTGCCCGTTTCCGCGGAGGAGGGTGATCCCCGCAGGGGAGGGCTGGGCCGGCCCTTTCCAAAGTCGTCCAGGCTCCTCCGGGTTATGCTTCGTCTGGCTCCCGTGGCTGGAACGTTTCTGGGGTTTGGAGCCTCGCTCACTCCAATCATCCTGCTGACGAGGAAGGTAAAGCTGAAGGATATGTACTCGCAGTAGGAATCAGCTGCCACCGTCGGGGACCTCAGGAACATTCCGTTTCTTAACCAGTAGTCTGTTCCCAAGTTCACTTAGAGGTAAAGTCACTGAGAGATACTTTACTGCCCTAATCCTACAGCAGGACTGAAACGAAGATGGTTCGTTTACTAAACAGCCTCCAATAGTGAGTCACTCAGGCTACGAGGGAAAAATACTCAGTATTGGGAGTCTCATGTCCAACCCGCTGAATCAGCCTTCTAGGGCAGGTCTTGGGAAGCCATCAATTTAAGAGGCTCCTGAGTGACTTCGGAGAAGGCAATGGCACCCCACTCCAGTACTCTTGCCTGGAAAATCCCATGGATGGAGGAGCCTGGTAGGCTGCAGTCCATGGGGTTGCTAAGAGTCGGACATGACTGAGCGACTTTGCTTTCAATTTCCACTTTAATGCATTGGAGAAGGAAATGGCAACCCACTCCAGTGTTCTTGCCTGGAGAATCCCAGGGAATGGGGGAGCCTGGTGGGTTGCCGTCTATGGGGTCGCACAGAGTCGGACATGACTGAAGCGACTTGGCAGCAGCACCAAGTGACTCTTAGCCCAAAGGTGGGGACCCAGAGCGAGGACGGGTTAGGATCTAAGATGAGACAGTGACGGCACAAACTGTAGATGGCTGAACCGGGGTGGGGGGCGCGGAGGCAGGGAGATGCAGAGGGTTTGTGGAGCCTGGCGGCCCGCGGGGCGAGCCGACAGCCGTGCACACACCTACATCTGTCACTAGGGGGCGCTGGAGTTTCCTCTGCTGTCCTTCAGGGAGAAAACATCCCAAAAGATAAAATGGACTGTTGAATTTTCCCACTCAGAGCGACAGGGAGCACCAACAGTCCTTTTTTTTTTTTTTTAAATAGACTTTTAATTTTGAAATAATCTTAGATTTTCAGGAAAGTTGCAAAGACAGTGCAGAGTGTGCCCATCTTCCACTAATGTTAAATAACGATGGCATCTTTGCCAAAATTAAGAAATTAACAATGGTATCATACTATTTCTTAAAGCCCACGATTTAATCAGGTTTCACCACTATTCCCATTAACGGCTTTTTTTTTTTTTTTTTTTTTGCTAATCTAGGATCCAGTTCAGTTTACCCGGAGCAACAGTCTTCTGCTTCTACGTTGTTACTGAGTCGCTGTCATGTATGACCCTGTAGACTATAGGCAGCCAGGTTTCTCTGTCCTCCACTGTCTTCAGGAGTTTGCTCAAATTCTTGTCCATTGAGTTAGCGATGCTCTTTAACCATCTCATCCTCTGCACACCGCCCCCCCCTACTTCTCCTTTGCTTTTATAGTATCAGAAAATTGCTTTTCCTGTCTGCTTTGCTGTACTGGGGAAAATACAACAGGTATTAAAGAGCAACTGCACTGCCAAGCACTGAGGTGAGTGCTGTGGTTTATGTGGGTTTTGAAACAGACTATAGCTGCTACCTTTGTGATGATAGAGAAGGGAGTAGAAAAGGTGCCAAAGGCACGGGGAGTATCAGAGGGAAAATGTGGAAGAGATGGTTACAGCATAATGAGGTAAGGTTTATAGAAGGAGCGGGCTTCCCTGGTAGCTCAACTGGTAAAGAATCTTCCTGTAATGCAGGAGGCCTTGGTTCGATTCCTGGGTTGGGAAGTTCCCCTGAAGAAGACATAGGCTACCCACTCCAGTATTCTTGGGTTTCTGTGGTGACTCTGCTGGTAAAGAATCCCACCTGCAGTATGGGAGACCTGGGTTCAGGTACCCTAGAGAAGGGAATGGCAGCCCATGCCAGTATCCTTGCCTGGAGAATTCCATAGACAGAAGAGCCTGGTGGGCTGCAGTCTGTGGGGTTGCAAAGAGTCAGACACAACTGAGTGACTAAGAATAGCCTAGCATGGCATAGAAGGAGCACAGAGGTGGAAATCAGCCTGTCTGGGACTTGTGCAGAGCATTACGTGGAGGACTACTGAACAGGTGATTCTAGAAGTCAGTGGGAAAAAGACAGCAGAGGGAGATTCTGGTCAAAGGAACCAGCCTACCTGATTAGAGGTGATTGGAGGGCCTGGCTGATTGAAGGTTAACAGGGATTGTGTGGTCCATGTTCATTCATGTATTCATTCCTCAATTAATTGGGTATCCAAAGCTCAGTGGTAGAGAATCTGCCTGCCAATGCAGGAGATACGGGATTGATCCCTGGGTGAGGAAGATGCCCTGGAGAAGGAAATGCCAACCCACTCCAATATTCTTGCCTGGGAAATCCCATGGACAGAGGAGTCTGCTGGGCTGTAGTCCATGGGATGGAAAAGAGTCAGACATGACTGAGCGGCTGAGAACACGTGCATACAAAAATTAGCAGTGTTGAAAAATATAATCTTGATAAAATGTTATTCAAATTTCCATCTAAAATTTTCATTTGAAATTTTAATGATTGGACCCACCACAAAAGACCTCTCATGCTAATATCTCCCCTTGTGGACCACGTGGCAGATCTTTGCTCTCAGGTGACAATCTCCTTTTCTCCTTGTCATTAGAAGTTTAGAGACTTGGGTTGTGTTTCATGTATTTTCTTCAGCCTACTGAGTAACCCCTGGAATGAGTGAATTTAACTCACATGACCATTGTATCTACTACTGTGGGCAAAAATCCCTTAGAAGAAATGGAGTAGCCAGCGTAGTCAACAAAAGAGTCCGAAGTGCAGTACTTGGATGCAATCTCAAGAATGACAGAATCTCTGTTTGTTTCCAAGGCAAACCATTCAATATCATGGTAATACAAGTGTATACCCTGACGGATCTCTGTTTGTTTCCAAGGCAAACCATTCAATATCATGGTAGTACAAGTGTATGCCCTGAGCAGTAATGCTGAAGAAGCTGAAGTTGAACGGTTCTATGAAGACCTAGAAGACCTTTTAGAACTAACACCCAAAAAGGATGTCCTTTTCATTATAGGGGACTGGAATGCAAAAGTAGGAAGGCAAGAAACACCTGGAATAACAGGCAAATTTGGCCTTGTAGTACAGAATGAAGCAGGGCAAAGGCTAATAGAGTTTTGCCAAGAGAACGCACTGATCATAGCAAACACCCTCTTCCAACAACACAAGAGAAGACTCTACACATGGACATTGCCAGATGGCCAACACTGAAATCAGATTGATTATATTCTTTGCAGCCAAAGACGGAGAAGCTCTATACAGTCAGCAAAAACAAGACCAGGAGCTGACTGTGGCTCAGATCATGAACTCCGTATTGCCAAATTCAGACTTAAATTGAAGAAAGTGGGGAAAACCACTAGACCATTCAGATATGACCTAAATCAAATCCCTTATGATTATACAGTGGAAGTGAGAAATAGATTTAAGGGACTAGATTTGATAGAGTGCCTGATGAACAATGGACGGAGGTTCGTGATGTCGTACAGGCGACAGATCAAGACCATTCCCAAGAAAAAGAAATGCAAAAAAGCAAAATGACTGTCTGAGGAGGACTTACAAATAGCTGTCAAAGGAGAAGCAAAAAGCAAAGGAGAAAAGGAAAGATATACCCATTTGAATGCAGAGTTCCAAAGAATAACAAGGAGAGATAAGAAAGCCTTCCTCAGCAATCAATGCAAAGAAATAGAGGAAAACAATAGAATGGGAAAGACTAAAGATCTCTTCAAGAAAATTAGAGATACCAAGGGAACATTTCATGCAAAGATGGGCTCGATAAAGGACAGAAATGGTATGGACCTAACAGAAGCAGAAGATATTAAGAAGAGGTGGCAAGAATACACAGACTGCTACTGCTAAGTCGCTTCAGTCGTGTCCGACTCTGTGTGACCCCATAGACAGAAGCTCACCAGGCTCCCCCGTCCCTGGGATTCTCCAGGCAAGAACACTGGAGTGGGTTGCCATTTCCTTCTCCAATGCATGAAAGTGAAAAGTGAAAGTGAAGTCGCTCAGTCGTGTCCGACTTTTAGCGACCCCATGGACTGGAGCCCACCAGGCTCCTCCATCCATGGGATTCTCCAGGCAAGAGTACTGGGGTGGGGTGCCATTGCCTTCCCGAAGAATACACAGAAGAACTATACAAAAAAGATCTTCATGACCTAGATAATCATGATGGTGTGAACACTCACCTGGAGCCAGACATCCTGGAATGTGAACTCAGGTGGGCCTTAGGAAGCATCCCTATGAACAAAGCTAGTGGAGGTGATGGAATTCCAGTTGAGCTATTTCAAATCCTGGAAGATGATACTGTGAAAGTGCTGCACTCAATATGCCAGCAAATTTGGAAAACTCAGCAGTAGCCACAGGACTGGAAAAGGTCAGTTTTTATTCCAATCCCAAAGAAAGGCAATGCCAAAGAATGCTCAAACTACCACACAATTGCACTCATCTCACACGCTAGTAAAGTAATGCTCAAAATTCTGCCAGCCAGGCTTCAGCAATACGTGAACCGTGAACTTCCAGATGTTCAAGCTGGTTTTAGAAAAGGCAGAGGAACCAGAGATCAATTGCCAACATCCGCTGGATCAACAAAAAAGCAAGAGAGTTCCAGAAAAAGATCTATTTCTGCTTTCTTGACTATGCTAAAGCCTTTGACTGTGTGGATCACAATAAACTAGAAAATTCTGAAAGAGATGGGAATACCAGACCACCTGACCTGCCTCTGGAGAAACCTGTATGTAGGTCAGGAAGCAACTGTTAGAACTGGACATGGCCAATACAATATTGTAAAGTAATTAACCTCCAATTAAAATAAATAAATTTAAATTTAAAAAAAGAACTGGACATGGAACAACAGACTGGTTCCAAATAGGACAAGGAATACGTCAAGGCTGTTTATTGTCACCCTGCCTATTTAACTTATATGCAGAGTACATCATGAGAAGCGCTGGGCTGGATGAAGCACAAGCTGGAATCAAGATTGCTGGGAGAAATCTCAATAACCTCTGATATACAGATGACATCACCCTTATGGCAGAAAGTGAAGAACTAAAGAGCCTCTTGATGAAAGTAAAAGAGGAGAGTGAAAAAGTTGGCTTAAAGCTCAACATTCAGAAAACGAAGATCATGGCATCCAGTCCTATCACTTCATGGCAAATAGATGGGGAAACAGTGGCTGACTTTATTTTTTGGGCTCCAAAATCACTGCAGATGGTGATTGCAACCATGAAATTAAAAGACGCTTACTCCTTGGAAGGAAAGTTATGACCAACCTAGATAGCATATTCAAAAGCAGAGACATTAGTTTGTCAACAAAAGGTCCTTCTAGTCAAGGCTATGGTTTTTCCAGCAGTCATGTATGGATGTGAGAGTTGGACTGTAAAGAAAGCTGAGTGCCTAAGAATTGATGCTTTTGAACTGTGGTGTTGGAGAAGACTCTTGAGCATTCCTTGGACCACAAGGAGATCCAGCCAGTGCATCCTAAAGGAGATCAGTCCTGGGTATTCACTGGAAGGACGGATGTTGAAGCTGAAACTCCAATACTTTGGCCACCTCATGGGAAGAGCTAACTCATTTGAAAAGACCCTAATGCTGGGAAAGATTGATGCTGCAGTTCATGGGGTCGTAAAGAGTCAGACATGACTGAGCATCTGAACTGAATTGGGTAACCCCAAGAGCAAGTCATTCAGCTTATTTCAGGTTGTTTTCTGATTTGTAAAATAGACGTTAACATCTGTCCTGCTTATTTTGTAGAGTTTTCTGATTAAATGAGTTAGTTTATATGAAAGTTTTTATTAAGTGTATAACAGTGGCTTTCAAAATTTTGACCACAGCTTGCAGTAAGAAATTTGAATCATTGAGCAATACTGCTTGACTATCTGTGATATTCTCTAAGATTTCTATTCTTTTCAATTTTATGTCATTTAACTTTTAAAAATGTTCCTTAAGACCCAGTACATGTGAATTTACGATCTGCTAATGTGAAGGTTCTCAACTAGGGGTGACTGTTCCCCAAGAGAACACTTGGCAAGGTATAGAGAAATTTCATAACCAGGAAGCTGTAACTGGCATCTAGTGGGGAGAGGCCAGGGATGCTGCTAAACACCCCACAATGCATAGGACAATCTCTACAACAGAACATTATTCTGCCAAAAATGTCAGTAGTGCCAAGGCTGAGGAAACCCATGCGCTAATATTTCAGGAACTGAGAGTACATAGTATGCAGTTATTTAGGGATACTGTAATTACACCAAAAGGACACTACTGTTCCTGCTTGAAGATGAGGCTCCATTTTCCCCCCAAGATCCAAAGGGAGAAAGAAAAGGATCACACAGTTACTATATACCTACTATATATTAGGTATTTGACATAGCATTTTTATCATTTAATTATTAACAACAACCCTGTGTGGGAAAGTAAAAAAGTTGCTCAGTTGTGTCCGACTAGTCACAACCCCATGGACTATGGCCCCTCAGGCTTGCCAAGGAATTGTCCAGGCAAGAATACTAGAGTGAGTTGCCATTTCCTTCTCCAGGGGATCTTCCCAATCCAGGGATCAAACCTGGGCCTCCCTCATTGCAGGCAGATTCTTTACTATCTGAACCACAGGGGAAACCCTAATTATCCATGGGTGCCAATAAATATTTGGTAACTGATTACTTGTTCAATTGCACATAGCTTGTAAGTGTCCCTCGGAGAAGGCATTGGCACCCCACTCCAGTACTCTTGCCTGGAAAATCCCATGGATGGAGGAGCCTGGTAGGCTGCAGTCCGTGGGGTCGCTAAGAGTTGGACATGACTGAGCGACTTCACTTTCACTTTTCACTTTCATGCATTGGAGAAGGAAATGGCAGCCCACTCCAGTGTTCTTGCCTGGAGAATCCCAGGAACAGGGGAGCCTGTTGGGCTGCCGTCTATGAAGTCGCACAGAGTCGGACATGACTGAAGTGACTTAGCAGCAGCAGTAAGTGTCCCAGAAGGAAATGACAAGCCACTGCATTAGTCTTGCCTGGGAAATCTCATAGACAGAGGAGCCTGGTAAGGCTACAGTCCATGCGGTCACAGGAGTCGGACACAACTTAGTGAGTAAACCACCACCACTAGTAAGTGTCCTGACCCAAAGCCCACATTTTATTTTACAATATTGTTCTCTCTTCTTTGGTTCAAGGAGGGAAACTCCATACCCAAACAACAAAGAAGCATAGCTGAATTGACCCTTGGTGTTTACTACCTAAAGCAGTTTCCTAATGATCACTTGCAATTTTTGTTGCATATGAGAAATATTTGAATGTTAAGAGGCATGGCTTATGTTCTGGTTTCACCTACTTAAGTGAAATTCAGATCCTTTGTCCATGAAATAGAATGTAACAATTGGTATTAATTTAGGGAAACAGTAGGAGGAGCTCCTTTCTTTTAAATGAAGTAAAGGTGTTTAATCTGTATTAGCTTTAAAGTTTAGTTCAGTCACTCAGTTGTGTCCGACTCTTTGCGACCCCATGAATCCCAGCACACCAGGCCTCCCTGTCCATCACCAGCTCCTGGAGTTCACCCAAACTCATGTGCATCGAGTTGGTGATGCCATCCAGCCATCTCATCCTCCGTTGTCCCCTTCTCCTCCTGCCCCCAATCCCTCCCAGCATCAGGGTCTTTTCCAATGAGTCAGCTCTTCGCATGAGGTGGCCAAAGTATTGGAGTTTCAGCCTTAGCATCAGTCCTTCCAATGAATACCCAGGACTGGTCTCCTTTAGGATGGACTGGTTGGATCTCCTCGCAGTCCAAAGGACTCTCAAGAGTCTTCTCCAACACCACAGTTCAAAAGCATCAATTCTTCGGCACTCAGCCTTCTTCACAGTCCAACTCTCACACCCATCCATATATGACCACTGGAAAAACCATAGCCTTGACTAGATGGACCTTTGTTGGCAAAGTAATATCTCTGCTTTTGAATATGCTATCTAGGTTGGTCATAACTTTCCTTCCAAGGAGTAAGTGTCTTTTAATTTCATGGCTGCACTCACCATCTGCAGTGATTTTGGAGCCCCCAAAATAAAGTCTGACACTCTTTCCACTGTTTCCCCATCTATTTGCCATGAAGTGATAGGACTGGATGCCATGATCTTAGTTTTCTGAGTGTTGAGCTTTAAGCCAACTTTTTCACTCTCCTCTTTCAATTTCATCAAGAGGCTTTTTAGTTCCTCTTCACTTTCTGCCATAAGGATGATGTCATTTGTATATCAGAGGTTATTGAGATTTCTCCCGGCAATCTTGATTTCAGCTTCAAGCGCATGGAAACTTCTACATAAATAATTGCTTTTTATTTTTTAAAGGAAATCACAATTATTTCTGAATTCAGGAATGACATAAAAGAAATAACGTAAAGTTGAACTAAGACTATTTGAGGAAAGGTATTACTTCCATACTACTAAATATGAAAAAATAAGATAGATAAATGCTTAGAAAAATTAAAATACTAAACAAGATGTTAAAGAATATAAATAAGCCGAACCAAAGTAAAAAATAAGGATTACCTAGAAAATAAGTTACCTGGTTCTGTTAATTAATTGAAGAAATGTTGCTCCAACTGTTAAAAGACAAAGATTCCTCATACTGTAAACTATTTTGAAATAGCCTAATGAAGTTAATTATAATAATAGTTTGTAAATGAATATAATGACCAGATTATATTTTCTTAATATTATGGGGCAAGTTTTTAAAAATACCCCCAAATAAAACTAACACCTAAGACAAAAATTATGGTTTAGGCTTAGTCAATTAATTCTTTAGTTTCTTCATCTGGTAAAGAGCATAGTAATAGTACCCATTTTATTCAACCATTGTATGGATTAGGTGAAATAATCCATGTAAATTTCTTAGTGAAAAATCAACTATGGTTGGTTAGGACACTGAAATTTGGAGTTTGTCCAGCAGTTAACCTAACCTGACTAATGTACCAATGTTTTATTTACCTGGCTGGAAGAAACAAGCTGAATTGCTACACTTTAACTGATGACCACAGACCTCAAGTGGCCCCTTGATGATATCTAGATACAAATGACATTTGTCTAACATTCGTCTATTTCTTTCATACTCCTAATCTCGTCAATGTCAGTTTTATAACTTCTGTCTTCTCACACCTCCCCCCTGCCCCCGCCCAGCATCCTTGCTCTCAGTCCATGACATTACTTCTGAGTCACTGAGAAAAAAAAAATTGACTATTACAGGCTCCCACAGCAACCACATTTGCCCATCAGCCAGCATCTGTCCTTATGTTATCTTCTCCCTCTTCTTCTATTAAATAGAGAGATACCCTATTTGCTCCTAGGGCTTTCCAGGTGGCTCAGTGGTAAATAATCTGCCTGCCAATGCAGGAACCACAGGAGATGAGGGTTTAATCCTTGGATCAGGA
The DNA here is from genome assembly GCA_935064755.1 of Tragelaphus eurycerus. Taxonomy (NCBI): domain Eukaryota; kingdom Metazoa; phylum Chordata; class Mammalia; order Artiodactyla; family Bovidae; genus Tragelaphus; species Tragelaphus eurycerus. Next base: position 26,544,504 of record CAKXYN010000023.1, read on the forward strand.
AGATCCTCTGGAGTAGGAAACTGTAGTCCACTTTGGTATTCTTGCCTGGAAAATCACATGGACAGAAGAGCCTGGTGGGCTACAGTCCATGGGGTGGTAAAGAGTTTGACACGACTGAGCGACAGAGCACACAAGCACATTCCTTGCTCCAAGGAGCATTTTGGTGCAAGGTAACCTCTCTCACAGGGCTTCTCTTGTGGCTCAGCTGGTAAAGAATCCACCCACAATGCGGGAGACCTGGGTTTAATCCCTGGGAAGGTTGGGTTCAATCCCTGGGTTCCCTTCACTTGGAAAGGTCCCCTGGAGAAGGGAAAGGCTACCCACTCCAGTATTCTGGCCTGGAGAATTCCATGGACTCTATAGTCCATGGGCTCTCAAAAAGTCGGACATGACTGAGTGACTTTAACTCAACCTCTCTCAAGCCTAGATTTCTGCAATAGATTTTTAACTGGTCTCCTTACTTCCAGTCTGAGCAGATCCATCATTCCCAAGGTTTCCACAGGCCCATTGGTGATCCATCCTTCATAACCCCTCCCACTTCTCCCTTCCCCCACAGTCAGACAGCCACAAATCTGCTTTCTGTGACTTAATATACTATATACTATACTAAGTCACTTCAGTCGTGTCCAACTCTGTGTGATCCCATAGACACCAGGCTTCCCTGTCCCTGGGATTCTCCAGGCAAGAACACTGGAGTGGGTTGCCATTTCCTTCTCCAATGCATGAAAGTGAAAAGAGAAAGTGAAGTTGCTCAGTCGTGTCTGACTCTTAGCGACCCCATGGACTGCAGCCTACCAGGCTCCTCCGTCCATGGGATTTTCCAGGCAGGAGTACTGGAGTGGGGTGCCATTGCCTTCTCCGAGACTTTAGTTTGCACAAATATAAGCTTTTGACTAGTGAAAGTTACTGATTGTAAGATTGGTGATTCCACTTTTATGAAAGTCAAAATATAATGAAGTAAAGCAAAGAAAGAATTGAAATGGAAGCATTCTGTGACAAATATGAGAAAAACTTACGATCTAGAATATTTTTAAAATTAATAAAAAGGATTTTGTTTTGGCTTATATGATAATAAGGAACAGAGATATGTTCCAGTTAGCTCTAGAAAAATGGTACATTTTTTTAGGGATATAATGAACTGGATCTAAGCTGACAGTGAAAACAGGTAACCTGAAGGATTGACTCTTGTTTTTCTCTCATGGGCCAAATGATTGTTCTCTGAGAGACCTGTTGCTTTAAAGAGCATCTCCTGTGTTTTCTGTTTACCAATTGTCTTTCTCTGCTAATTTTAGTTTCTGGTCCCTCATAATTTCAGCTTGTCGTGGCTTCTCTGACTCCAGGTATACCCATGGCATCTTTTGGTTCAGCCATTTTTGACTTTTGCTCCTTCTAGTAAGTGTATTGATACTCAGTATTTCCAAAGTCAAATTTGCAAGCTAGGAATGTGATTGGCCTGACTCACCTTTGTGCCCAGATCATGTAGTGTAGTAAGTTGCTGGCCAGGATATACACCAGTTACCTTTGGGTCTGAACTGACCCATCACTTGTCATACAGCAGGAATCACATGGTGTAAAATATCAACAGGTGCAGAGAGCAGGGCAGGCATTAGGTGGTTTCCTGTCTAATAAAGAGGGCTTCCCTGGTGGCTCAAGTGGTAATCCACCTGCAATTCAGGAGACCTAGGTTTGATCCCTGGGTCAGGAAGATCCCTTGGAGAAGGGCATGGCAACCCACTCCAGTATTCTTTCCTGGGAAATCCCATAGACAGAAGAACCTGATGGGCTACAGTCCATGGGGTCACAAAGAATCAGACATGACTGAGCGACTAATACTTCGGCTTTTTGTTCAATAAGGAGAATGGAGCATTAAAGCCAGATGGAACTGGGTTCAAATCCCAGTTCTGCTATTTGCTATCTATGTGACCTTGGCTAGCTTTTGTAATGTTATCCTCTGGACCTTAGTTTTCTCATTTATAACTTGAGGATGATAACTGCTTTGTAGAATTTTTGTAAGAAATAATATGTGTAAAGCACAATACAGTATCTAACACACTGTGTATCTTTTATTAATGGTATTTTATCTTATTTAAAATTATCATTTATTTTATTATTATTGAACATTAATAATGACCTCAAGAAAAATAACATATCTCTTTGATATGGCAGATATCAAAAGAGCTAACACAAGGGGAAAACCATATAGTTAGCTAACACTGAAGGAAATGCTCCTCTCACCATGAATTTTAAAAATGCATTTAAAAATAGCTATAAGAGGGACTTCCTTGGTGGTCCAATACTTAAAACTCCAAGCTCCCAATGCAGAGGGCCTGAGTTTGATCCTTGGTCAGTGAACTAGATCCCACATGCCACAACTCAGAGTGCGCATGTCACAACTAAGACCTGCACAACCAAACAATAAATATAAAAAATAGCTATGAGATATATTTCACATCAGTTAAACTTGCTAAAATAAAATTATACATTCCAATATTGTTGGAGCAATGAAGAAAAAGTACATTCATATGTGGTAGGTGGTCGTATTTGGTATGTACATTTATGCTCATTCAGTGTTTGACTCTTTGCTACCCTAGACTGTAGCCCACGAAGCTTTTCTGTCCATGGGATTCTCCAGGCAAGAATTTTTTTTTTTAAACCACTAAGCCACCAGGGAAGCCCAGGTGGCGTTATATAGATTAGCCTAATTATTCCAAGTAACACTCTCACAAAACATACCCTTCAATTTATAGTCCCTTTCTGGGGAAATATCAATACTTCCCAAAGAAGTCATTGAAAGGAAAACTTTGTACAAAATATTTATAGCTCTCTTTTTAATTCAGAGGCTTTCATTATTTTAGAACTGAAAGAGACCTAGGAGATAATTTTTCCTCTAGGGCTGCATATTAGAATAATTTAGGAGCTTTTAAAAATACTCATTTTCTCATGCCCGGAGATGAAGAGTTAATTGTCCTGGAATATGGGCTGAGCCTGAATGTGGCTTAAAAGCTCCTCAGGTGATTCCAATGTGTAGCCAGGATGGAGAACCACTCTTCCAGTCAACTCCATTAGGGGAACTATGGCAGAACAGAGCAGGGCTTGGTTAAAAGGCTATCTCTGAAGGGAACACATACATAGATGCGGTAGAAGAGCTGAGTTGAAAATGAAGATGCTCTAACTTCTATTCTTGGTGAATAACTGGAAATAGCCATGTGGCCAACACCTAGAGACTTGGTAACCAGTTACGGTGGAATAGTACAAGGCATTCACTAATTGTTATAGAAAGGTTGTTTAGTCACTCAGTCACGTCTGATTGTTTGTGACCCCGTGGACTGTAGCCCGCCAGGCTCCTCTGTCCTTGGAATTCTCCAGGCAAGAGTACTGGAGTGGGTAGCCATTTCCATCTCCAGGGTATCTTCCTGACCCAGGGATTGAATCTGGGTCTCCTGCATTGCAGATGAATTCCTTACCATCTGAACCACCAGGGAAGCCCCTATAGACAAAGTAGAATGTAGTGTTTATATTTGATGGACTATACTACCCTGTGGACTGTAGCCCATCAGGCTTTTCTGTCCATGGGATTCTCCAGGCAAGAATACTGGAGTGGGTTGCCTTGCCCTCTTCTAGGGGATCTTCCTGACCCAGGGATAGAACCCGAATTTCCTGTGTCTCCTGCATTGCAAGTGAATTTGTAGACATCTGTAGACAGTAGAATGTAGTGTTTATAGTTGACGAGAACTAGGTGTGATAGTGGTGTATCCGCTGCTGCTTCATTGAGAGAGTTCCAACCAGGACTGCTGATTTCCCTCTTTGGAGAGTCATGGGTCTTCCTTCATGTTCTCTCCACTTGACCATGTGGTCAAGTCTCCCATCTCTGTTGAGGGGAGAGGGGTTATCAATATTCAGGACTGCTGAAAGTGGGCTGTCCTTGCAGAGCAGTTAACAAATCAGAAGAATCCATTTTTTAAACTTGTAGTGAAATACACCTAGCATATAACTTACCACCTTAACCGTTTTCAAGTGAACAGTTCAGTGGCATTAAGCACATTCACATTGTTGTACAGCCTTCACCCCCTCCAGCTCTAGAACCTTTTCATCATGTTCAACTGAAACTTTCTACCCATTAAATAATAGCTCCCCATTTCCCCCACTCCATCACCCAAGTCTGTCAACTACTATTCTACCTTGAATTTGACCTCAGCAACACATATAGATAGTATCATACAACATGTGTCTATTGTGACTGGCTTCCCTCACTTAAGGGCTTCCCTGATAGCTCAATTGGTAAAGAATCTGCCTGTAGTGCAGGAGACGCTAGATCAATTCCTAGGTCCAGAAGATCCACTGGAGAAGAGATAGGCTACCAACTCCATTGTTCTTGGGCTTTCTTTGTGGCTCAGCTGATAATCCTCCTGCAATGAGGGAGACCTGGGTTCAATCCCTGGGTTGGGAAGATCCCTTTAAGAAGGAAAAGGCTACCCACTCCAGTATCCTGGCCTGGAGAATTCTATGGACTGTATAGTCCATGGGGTCGCAAAGAGTCAGACAAGATTGAGCGACTTTCACTTTCACTCACTCCTTCACTTAATGTCTCCAAAGTTAAGAGTTCATTTTTAAGGAAAATTATTCCGTCTTTATGTCCACTTCCTTGCTCTTTCCAGCAAAGGTCCATTTCCTTCCGGGTTGAGGATCACTCCATCCCTTCTATTGGTCCTGGCTTTCCTGTTCTAGTGGCCACCCTGTCTTTTCCCTTTTCTTTTTCCTAGGTTCAGTCTTAACTAGTGAGCAAGACAGGAAAAACTAGCTCTGTAAGCTTGTATTTGAAACTAAGTCTGAAGTGCTGTTTTGTTTTTGCATCTTTGTTTCAGGTTCACTGTAGACTTGGGAAGGCAAGGAATCTCTTAGGGTATGAAAGAAAATAAGGGAACACAGAACATAATTAACACTTGGAGACATATGCCTGCCTCAAATATAAAAGTGGTACCTAGCATATTAAAAAATTGAGGAAGTTACAGAATTTGTCAAAATTGGTTTGTTTTGATCATAAGAGACTATTGTGTGTTGGTTAACATATGAACTCTGGATCTGGATTATCTGAATTTGAATTCTAGCTTTAACACATTTCAATTGTGTGCCCAGAGAACTTACTGAACTTCTCTGTACTCAGTTTTTCCTCATCAGTGAAAAGGTATTATAATAATAGTACCTACCTTGTAGACTGTTGTCAGGGAAAAAGTTAAGATGTATAAAGCAATTTTTAGTACCACCTGGCAAAGAAGCAGTAAGTAAGTGTTAGATAGCAATACTTTTGGGGCAGTGTTTTGATGCTCTGTTATCTATCACACCAAGTATGGTTAACTATATAAGAAAAATAGATTTTAAAATTCAAGATAACATTATTCATACTAGCTCCAAACTGGACACAATGCAAAGTTGATTTGTTAATGAACAGATAACCAAAACATGGTGTATCTTTTTAAAAATTTTATTTTATTAAAAAAATTTTTTTTGGCTGGTCTGAGTCGTCTTTGCTGCGTGCAGGCTTTCTCTAGTAGCAAGCAGGGGCTGCTCTCTAGTTGTGGTGCTCAGGCTTTCATCGCAGTGGTTTCTCTTGTTGCGTAGCACTGGCTCTAGGATGCACGGGCTTCAGTTGCAGCATGCAGGCTTGGTAGTGTGGCTCAGGCTCTAGAGCACAGGCTCAGTGACTGTGGGACATGGGCTTAGTTGCTCCATGGTATGTGGAATCTCCCCAGACCACGGATCAAACGTGTGTCTCCTGCATAGGCAGGTGGATTCTTAACCATTGGACCACCAGGGAAGCTCAACGTGGTGTTATCTTTTAACAAAGTACTTCTCAGCATAAAAATAGTAAGCTGCTGAATCATGCAGCAACATAGCTGAATCTCAAAAACATCTTGCTAGGTTAAAAAAAACAGACCCAAAAGACTACATATTATATAATTCCATTTGTGTGAAATTTCTGGAAAAGGCTAAACTGTAAGGACAGAAAGGTCACTGGTTGCCCAAGTTGTGGAAAGGACCACAGGCTGACTGCAAACTGACATGAAGGAACTTTTCTGATCAAGTATTTTATTTTATTTTTTTAAATATAAATTTATTTATTTTAATTGGAGGCTAATTACTTTACAATATTGTATTGGTTTTGCCATAATCAACATGAATCCGCCACGGGTGTACACGTGTTCCCCATCCTGAACCCCCCTCCCACTCCCCTCCCCAAACCGTCCCTCTGGATCATCCCAGTGCACCATCCCTGAGCATCCTGTATCATGCATTGAACCTGGACTGGTGTTTCACATATGATATTATACATGTTTCAATGCCATTCTCCCAAATCATCCCACCCTTGCCTTCTCTCACAGAGTCCAAGTATTTTAAAACTGAATTCTGGTAATGGTTGCACAACTGTATAAGTTTACTAAAACTTATTGAATTTTACTCTCAAAATCAATAAATTTTATGGTATGCAAATTACACTTCCATAAAAATGTTACAGAGAGATTCAAGATGAATTGACACCAGAGATTCATATCTGTTGCTCTCTAGTCTGTTTCTCACTTAAAAAAAAAACTTTTTTTGGTAAGAATAACATATGTTGATTGCTGGGAGACGATTCTCATTCATTAGTCATGTTTCAGCACATTTTGCAAGCAAGCCTTTGGCTTCCCTTGATTCCAAGCTGTCTTTTCAGGGATGTTTGAAGGTAGAGAAAGGATCTTCCTCTGTGGCAAAGGCAGGCATGGCCCCTCTCCATGTACAGTAAAGAAAATGTCTGCCTCTGGAGCAAAGAATAGGCATGCTTACTGCTTATAAAATATTTGGGTTCCCTAAGTTCAGAGTTCCACTCTCATGATGCAACCCAGTGTGTGTGCAGGTGTCACCTGGCCCTCTTCATGTTGCCCTGTGAGAACAGGGGGGTGAGTCAAACCAGTAAAGAATATGCTGACGCCAGCTTTTAATTGCTGTGAGTAATCAGTTCAGTTCAGTTCAGTCGCTCAGTTGTGTCTGACTCTTTGCAACGCCATGGACTGCAGCACACCAGGCTTCCCTGTCCATCACCAACTCCAGGAGTTCATTCAGACTCATGTCTATCGAGTCAGTGATGCCATCCAACCATCTCCCCCTCTGTCGTCCCCTTCTCCTCCCGCCTTCAATCTTTCCCAGCATCAGGGTCTTTCCAAAAAAGTCAGTTCTTCACATCAGGTGGCCAAAGTATTGGAGCTTCAGCTTCAGCATCAGTCCTTCCAATGAACACTCAGGACATGGACTGGTTGGATCTCCTGGCAGTCCAAGAGACTCTCAAGAGTCTTCTCCAACACCACAGTTCAAAAGCATCAATTCTAATAAAGTTCTCTAACTCTGAACAGGAGTCTCCTGTCTTGTTGCATCAATGAAACTGTAGCAGGTTAGTTTGTTAGCTTTATAAGCAGGGTAAAATTGCTGACCTTTCGGTTTTATGTGTGTATGGGGAAATATACATAGCATAAAGTTTACCATTTTAACAATTTCTAAGTGTGCAGTTCGGTGACATTAGCACATTTACATTGTTTTGCAACCATCAGCACCATCCATCTTCACAACTTTTTCATCATTCCATATTGAAACTCTGCCCATTAAACATCTCATTCCCCTCCCCCCAAGCCAGTGGTAACCACAATTCTACTTTCTGTCTCTGTTTAACTACCCAATGAACCTCACATAAATGGAGTCATTCAATATTTGTCCTTTAGCATCTGACTTATTTCACTTAGCATGATGTCTTCAAGGTTCCTCCATGTTGTGAGCTTGAATCAAGATCTCATTCCTTTTTAGGCTGAATAATATTTATTGTATGCCTTCACAATTCTTGACACTAATTATTGAAAAAATACAGAGGAAGAGGGTTTGGATAAGCAAGATGAAGGTTCTTGTGATGGGGGAGGGAATTAAGGAGAGGTAACTAGGGCAGCTGGTAAAGAATAGAAATTTCATTTCTACAGCCACAAATGCAGCATTCCACAGAAAACCAAGACCACTGTGGAGTTATGCGTCTGCTTCCTGATGGCCTGGAGTCTAGTCTGGGGGATAGGACAGTACAGAGCGGTCTGAGCAGGAGGTGGGGATTTATCCCAGCAGCTCCTCTGCTAGTGCTTCACATCACAGGATTAATCCCTTTCAGGATCAGCTGTCAGCCCCAGCAATTCTTCCCCATCCTTAGCCTGGGTGGGAGCTCACATGGACCCCTTACAGCCGTGGGTCCTGAGATAAGACGTTGACAGCATTGGCTTAATTTGTCTATTGCCCAGATACAGGCAAAATTAGAATTAGATCTAATTTTTAGATCTAGATCTAGTTCATCTACTTTAGATCAAGCTCATTTCATAACTAGATGACATCTAGCTTCTGCTAAGAACCCTTGGTCCCCTCCTGTAGTCCTTTTTAACCGTCTCCTCTCCCCTCTATTCTCACCACTCTATTCACAAGAAAACTGAGACTCTGTCCTGTCACACAAAGACTTAACTGATCATGTGCTGAAATGTCTTTCTGGGTCATTTTCAATATAATTGGGATTTAAATTCATAAAATGACACTCTTAGGAGAGCATTTCAGACGTGAATGAATAGGTAGAAGCAGAATTCTTGGAGGCAGGAGGGTTTATTTTTATTCCCTTCAAAACTGCTTCACATAGGATGTTGCTAGTCAGCTTACAAAGTGGGCAAAAAAAAAGAACAACTACTTTTTGGATGGATAGAAACACCTTAGAGTTTATCTGGTTTGGTCCAGAAAACACCTTAGAGATATTCTGGTTCAACTCTTTATTTTATAGGCAAGAAAATAGAGCTTCAGAGAGGGGAAATATCTTTCCAAAGTCACTCAGTGACCAAAGGACTAGATGCCAAATGTCTATATATATATATAATTTTTAATTAGGCAACTCTGAGATAGGAAGGATACAATTAGGTTATAGCTTAAAAGAGCTCACTGAATTATCTAGCTAAGTTTTGCCTTCTGTTAAAAGCATTTGTATTGGAGAAATTGCTTTATATTTAGAAGTTCTCGACCACGGGGCCCGTGTCAGTCATTTTGCTTCCCTGTACCTAGCATGTGCTTTGCATAATAGGTGAGCAAAGAGTGATATATTAGATTTTCTCCTTTAATTCCTATCTTTTATTTTTTAAAAGCTATTTATTTATGTGGCTGTGCCAGGTGTCAGTTGCAGCATGAGGTGTCTTTAGTTGAGGCACGAGGGATCTATTACTAGTTTCCTGACCAGGGATCAAACCCGGGCCCCCTACACTGGCAGCATGGAGTCTTAGCCACAGGACTGCCAGGGAACTCCCTGATTCCTGTCTTTTAAAGGAGAAGCATTCTTTTGGTTTTGTTTTGTACAGATATAACAACCATTCACATTTTCCTTATATGCTGTGTTCCTCATTTCATCTATCACATGGTACTATTTGTAAGTAATCTTTATCTACCCAACTACACAGTGGCTACTTTGGGAACGTGAGTTAGTCACCTCTGAACCACAGCACAGTGCATGATACATTATTGGGTTTTCAATAAATGCTTTATGAATCGAACTGAATAAATATAGGTCTTTCTTTTCCCATACTATTGAATCATGGGTTTTATTTGTTAACTAAGATCCCCAGCAACTTAAATAAACTTTCTTGATTTCAGTTGGAATTTAGTTTTTGTTTGTTTGGGTTTACATTATTTCTAAAGAATATTTTTCTTATTCCCTCATGTATAGAATAATAATTTGCTGCTGTTTCCTCTTTACTGTAAAACAAAACTTCTAGGTGCCTAAATATAATATGTACATTTATTTTGGCTTTTAGGGTTCACTGCAGTTGGTTAAACTCCTCGCTTCACACATAAAAATATTAACACCCTGGTGGCTCAGTGGTAAAGAATCTGCCTACCAATGCAGGAGACATAGGTTTGATCTGTGACTTGGGAAGATTCTCCTGTAGCAGGAAATGGTAACCCACTCCAGTATTCTTGCCTGGAAAATCCCATAGACAGAGAAGCCTGGTGGGAAACAGTCCATAGGGATGCAAAAGAGTTGGACACGACTGAGTGACTAAACCACAAAACAACCCTTACAGTTAGTTTGAAGAGAGGATGTATCTACTTTAAAACTGCTTTCTTAAAAAACTAATTGTAATTCTGGAAGCAAATATTTTTTAAATCTTCAGATTTGTATAGTTATACGCTTTATAAAAAGTCTTTTGCATTAGATGTTTTTCTGGGAAATTTGAAATTAACAATAGATTAACATTCCATTAAGTTTTCAAAATAATCACACATCTGAAAGGGCATCAATGACTAAGTCGGATTAATGTAGGATACCACCTGCAGTAGAGGAGACTCTGGTTCTATCCCTGAATTGGGAAGATCCCCTGGAGAAGGAAATGGCAATCCACTCCAGTACTCTTGCCTGGAAAAATCCCATGTCAGAGGAGCCTGGTGGGCTACAAAACCATGGGGTCACAAGAGTCGGACACAACTTAGCAACTAAACTGCCACTACCATCTTTAAGGGTATTTGATTAAGTGACAAGTATTGATTTGTCAAAGCACCACTGACTTTTTGTCTTTAGTTTTATTATGCAGTACACTGCAGTAGGTATTTTATTATCTGGATATTTATATTTTGGATAAATATTTTGTTATGCTTCCAATGCATATGCATATGCATGCATGCATGTTCAATCACATCTGACTCTGTGACTCCGTGGACTGTAGTCTGCCAGGCTCCTCTGTAATTCTCCAGGCAAAAATACTAGAGTAGGTTGGCATTTCCTTCTCCAGGGGATCTTGCTAACCCAGGGATTGAACCCAGGTCTCCTGCATTGCAGGCAGATTCTTTACTGTCTGAGCTACCAGGAAAACCCAAAATATGTTGTTAGAAAAGGCTGAATCCATATGGTGCTACAGCAGAAACTCCACTGCTCCAGAGACTTGCTTGGCTCTAGCTTATACTTCTTTTGCCAAATTTTGTTGTACATTTGTTTAAAACTGACTATTTGATTTTCACTTGGATCCTTAGTATCAATGAATAAATGATATTTTAGTTTTTCCATAAGCATGTGTGAACTTCTGTCATTTTGCCTTCTTAACAGGGATTTGTTCTTGCCTGGAGAATCCCGGGGACGGGGGAGCCTGGTGGGCTGCCGTCTCTGGGGTCGCACAGAGTCGGACACGACTGAAGTGACTTAGCAGCAGCAGCAGCAGCAGCAACAGGGATTAAAATTCAGTAAATATTTTAATGTGTTGATATATGTAGCCAGCAAATCTTGACCTAATAGTTGTGTGTCATATGGTAACTATAACTAAGACTCTTTGGTAAAAGTTCTTACTTCTAATGGACATTATTGGCATACTCTATCTATGTATCTATACACACACACACACACAGTTAAATGGTTGAAAGACAGTATGGTATGATATATATAGGAGGCTGGACTCTATGTAGAACAGACCTGGGTTTGAATTTCTGTCACATTCTAGTTGTGTAACTTCAAGAATATTAATCTCTCTAAATCATAATCCATGAAGTGATTTTATGTGTTATGATTAAATAAAATATTATAAAGCAGTTAATATTAATACTTGGCATATGCTATGCTATGCTATGCTAAGTCACTTCAGTCGTGTCCAACTCTGTGTGACCCCATAGACGGCAGCCCACCAGGCTCCCCCATCCCTGGAATTCTCCAGGCAACAACACTGGAGTGGGTTGCCATTTCTTTCTCCAGTGCATGAAAGTGAAAAGAGAAAGTGAAGTCACTCAGTCATGTCTGACTCTTAGCGACCCAATGGACTGCAGCCTACCAGGCTCCTCCATCTGTGGAATTTTCCAGGCAAGAGTACTGGAGTGGGGTGCCATTGCCTTCTCCGTTGGCATATAGCAAATGCTTATTAAATAAATACTAGCTGGTATTATGGATATTTATCTCTTATTTTTGCTTACTTTTTCTCTTTCTATTTCAAGGAGATTTGAAGCAATTTTGGGGGTTCCAAAATCACTGCAGATGGCGACTGCAGCTATGAAATTAAAAGACGCTTACTCCTTGGAAGGAAAGTTATGACCAACCTAGATAGCATATTCAAAAGCAGAGACATTACTTTGCCAACAAAGGTTCGTCTAATCAAGGCTATGGTTTTTCCAGTAGTCATGTATGGATGTGAGAGTTGGACTGTGAAGAAAGCTGAGCGCTGAAGAATTGATGCTTTTGAACTGTGGTGTTAGAGAAGACTCTTGAGAGTCCCTTGGACTGCAAGGAGATCCAACCAGTCCTTTCTAAAGGAGATCAGTCCTGGGTGTTCTTTGGAAGGAATGATGCTAAGGCTGAAATTCCAGTACTTTGGCCACCTCATGCGAAGAGTTGACTCATTGGAGAAGACTCTGATGCTGGGAGGGATTGGGGGCAGGAGGAGAAGGGGACGACAGAGGATGAGATGGCTGGATGGCATCACCGACTCGATGGACGTGAGTTTGAGTGAACTCCAGGAGATGGTGATGGACAGGGAGGCCTGGCGTGCTGGGATTCATGGGGTCGCAAAGAGTTGGACACGACTGAGTGACTGAACTGAACTGAAGTTAAATATATTATTTTATATACATTGATTGGGTAGCTTACAAGTTGCCCCTCAGTTATGAGTGGAGACCTGTATTGCACTTGAAAGACCATTTGAAAATATTTAGTTTCTCATAGACAAAATGTCATTGGAAAGAGGCTAAGGCAATCCATGACAAAATGTGCATGACCTTTGGAATCCAAATATCTCTGAATGCAGGCATTTATGTCATTTTCTAACTATGTGCTCATTGGTAAATGACTTTACCTCTCAAAGCCTCAGTTTCCTTAGCTATGGTAGATATGATACCTACCTCACAGGATATTATGAGAACTAAATTAGATCATGTATGTACAGTGCCTATCAGAGTGTTTGGCACTTGGTAGGTTCTCAACAGTGTTAACTGTAGTTATCATCAAGAAAGGAATTATAAAGCAGGCTACAATAGTGGGTCTGTTCAATATTTTGATAGATACAAGCTATCTGTGTTAAGTTGATGTAATATCACATGAATCATATCTAATATCACACAGAATATATGCTCAGTACATATATTCTGAACAATGAGCTTTCAAATTATTACAACCAGTAACAGTAGTTGACATTTACTAAGTCTTCATTTGATGTAATAACTAGGTTAAGCATTTTCTCTGCATTATTGATCTCCACAGCAGTCCCATAATTTGGATGCTATTATTTCCATTTCATGACTTCCCTGGTGGCCCAAACGGTAAAGTGTGTGCGTACAATGTGGGAGACCCAGGTTCAATCCCTGGGTCAGGAAGATCCCCTGGAGACGGAAATGGCAACCCACTCCAGTATTCTTGCCTGGAGAATCCCATGAACAGAAGAACCTGGTGGGCTACAGTCCATGGGGTCACAAAGAGTCGGACATGACTGAGCGACTTCACATACATTCCCATTTTATAGAGAAAGAAAATGAAGCTCAAGGAGAAATAAACTGCTTAAAGTTACATGGCTATTAAGTGCCATCGACTGCCTGGTCTGACATCAACCAAGATCTGGTCTGACTCCAAAGTGCAGGTTCTCAACACCAGGTAACATCACCTCTGAATTTGTGAAATGGTGTAAAATCAAACAAAGAGAATCTCTTGTTAGATAGAGTGACCATACTCTGACTTTAGGTAAGATAAAACATACTGCTTCTTAAAGGCTTCAGTTAAAGAATAGGGAAACAAAGATTCAAACTTGAAGCTGTACTATGACCTACTTGGTAAATTTTCCTGAAATGAGAGAAATGGTGACTGGGTATCATCAAGGCAAAGTTTCCACCACATGTAACCCATGTCTTCCCTGCTTGCCTCTAGTCAGCCCCCTGTTCTTTCTTCACGTTGTGTCTCCTAAATGTATTGCTCATGGATTATGAACAGCACATTCAGAACCATATCTTGGTATTAAAATTCCATGAAGTTCATTTTGGGAATCAGATTACTACTCCTATTTTTAGCTCTCAACACAAACCATTTTTTCTATTACACTTTTAAATATGCTGTGGTAAAATGATGTTGAAAATAGCTCATATAGCTAAATAAAAGCCCTACGTTTAGCTTAATCAGACCAGACCCACCGACTGGCATGCATGTCTATATATTACTGTGGCAGCTACCTGCCAGGGCCTTCCTCTTCCTTTCCGTTCAGGACTGCAATCCCCATTTGCTGCTATATTTATCTACTCTCTTAGCCATAAAAGGCTGGCTGTGTGGCTCTGACATTCTACTGCCTGACCACATGCATTATTTTTGAACTGGCCCCCAGGGTCCTGTCTTTTTAGCCCTGACTCTTAACTTTTTCTTGGATTCAACCTACGTGGGTTTTTCACTGTCTCATCCAGCACCCACAGTCACATCGAAACATTTCTACCACCATCAATCCTTTGCAAACTGGTAAGTGTGACCTTGAGGCAGAAGAGTGCACTTGATATTTTACGTGCTCAACAGCACTGCGGTGTGTGGGGTTTCTGTCTTCTGAGCTCAGCAGTTTTCTCCAAGAGATGTCAGAATAGCAGAGAAATAGGAAAGTGGAGCTCCAGGGAAGGAATGTGAGCAGCAGGGTGCCAGTTTGTGCTGGCACAGCCCTTCTCTCAGATCAGTGGATTCTTTAAAAATTAAGCTACTGTTCCTGGAGCTATAAAAAACAGTAGCTGTCTCAGAACTGTAAGCGTGAGTCGAGTACTCTTTCCAAGTTACAGTTCGGCGGTTTGGTTGAAATCTGGAATGGGTGAGGAAACAGGAAATCATGTGTTTTCCATCCTCCATAAACCTACAGTACTGCCTGATTACAAATTTGATCAAAAGGAGTAGGTTAACTCTGAAGTCTCAAGTTTCTAATTCAGTGGGTTTTGCCCCGACAATGCCTTGTGGATAAATGTAAGGGTGCATTGGGGGTATTTCTAATCGGAAAATGGCTAAGCAGTATTTCAGAGGCAATGCAGATCCCTGCATCATGACCCTAAAGTTCACACTTTCTGTGAAGAATTTTTAAAGCTTTCAGCCTCTAACTCCTATACAAAAGTATTGTGTCACAATACAACTATGGAGTTAGTGTTTCTTCCTAAATTCCCAAATTATTTTCAGGAAAACAAAAAACAAAAAACACAGGTCTTAAAGGAATGGAAGACAACCAAACCATCTTTCCTCCCAAGGCACCCTAGCTGTCATGTGTTGGGGGATAATCCTTACTTACTTAATGAAGAGAAGGTAGTTGTACCTTCGTTCCAGAGGTCAGAGCTGTGACAACCAGCTCTGATGACATAATGTCAAAACTTGTTTACTTGCAATATATTATCTCTGTGCTTGGAATATTCAGTACTATTAAAACTAAATATATTGGGGGAAAATAGAAATAAAGAGAATGGAAAATAGAATTGAGGTAAGACATTTAAAGATTTTATTTTGTGAAAATTAACAGCATTTCAAGTTATTTGGATTCTGAATTTAGCTTATAATACACAAGAAGGTCATTCATTGTTTATTTGGACATCATTCAAATAACATTTTCTGTGTTGCAGTATACTATGTATCATTATGCAAATTTACCAAATAGCTTTATAAATGCCTAATATCATATACTTCTATATTAATATAGTCTACACTTTTTTCTACAAAAATTAATCTAATAATTATTCATTATACTTGATCATTATTCTGTATATTTTAAAATAGAAAATAACAGTCTATTCAAGGGTTGAAGCAAAAGTTGTTTGCTGGTAGCTATTTTTTTCCTCCTGGGAAATGCCATGCAGACTGATATCTTCCATGAGCCTTAACATAAATATTTCTGGAGTGAAGTTTGCTGGATTTTCTTCCCTAGGGAATTCATGTCTACTTTTCACTTCAAATAAAAAGATTTTCAGCTTGACCAAAAAAAAAAGTAGCAAGTTTAGAAAGATTCAGTCCTCATTTAGAATTTTTTTAAAGATTTGAAAATTTGATTACAACTGATTTTACATGTAAAAAATTTAGGACATGTACAAAAGCATTAATGATGGGAGGGGGTGGCTTTCATAAAACTATTACTTCATCCAGGGTTATTAGTATGGCTGACAGGCTCCAGTCAGTGAACAGATTTCTAAAGAAAGATAATGCAATCTGAAGTCTCCCCTCTCTATGCTAAGCAAACCCATCTTTGATTTTCAGTAGGACTGTTAGCTCAAATTCACACTGCACACTGCTACACTGCTAACTGACTTTCTTCTTTAATACAGGGATACCAGGAGGCTTTATATTCTTAATGGAATTTTCTGGTTTGACACCATTCTTTTGAACCATTTGTGAGATTTGAGAGGGCATGTTAGATGACAATATACGCATCCTCCAGGATCAGTCCTAGGACTTTCATTCTCATCTCTTTTTTGGGGGGGGACTGTATACCATCTATATGTTGGTGAGTGCCAAATGTAGGTCTCCATCCTGGACCTTTACCCTGTATTCCTGAGTCACAAGTCCAACATCCCACCTTATATTTCCACTTGGGTGTCTAGCAGGTATCTCAAATGTAAAATGTCTCAAACCAGGTTCCTGCTTGTCCATCCCAAACTGCTGTTTTCTTACAATCCTGCTCATCTCAGTTCACAGCAGCTTTAATCTTCCAGTTACTTAGGCAAAGTCCTTGGAGCTGTCACTTACTCCTCTCTCTCTTTCATACCCTATTCCAGAGCTTTCAGCAAATACTTTTGATTCTACCTACAAAATATGCAGAGTTGGATCCCTTCTCACATTTCACTGCTACCACTATAATCTTTAGCCTGGACTATCACAGTAGGGTTGCCGTAACAAAGCACCAGAGACCAGGTGGTTTAAACAACAGAAACTTATCTTCTCACAATTCCGGAGGTTAGAAATCTGAGATCAAAGAGTCAGCTGGGCTGGTCTTTTCTGAGGCCTCGCTCCCTGGCTTGCGGATAGTCCATCTTCTCGTGTCTTCCCTCTGCATATGTACATATCTGTGTCCTGATTTCCTCTTCTTATAATGATGGCAATTGTGTCCTATTGGATTAGAACCTATCCTAAGAACCTCAATTTAACTTCATTTCTTCTGTAAAGATCCTATCTCTAAATCCAGTCACGAGGTTAGGACTTCAAATATGGATTTGGGGAGATACAACTCAGTCCATGGCAGCCTTCTCATTGGCCTCCTGGTTTTCACTCTTGTCCCTCAACAGTCTATTCTAAGACTCAGCAAGAGTGTTTCTCAGCTCAGAACCTTCCAATGATTCCTTACTCCTTTCAGAATAAAAGTCAAAGTCCTTACACTACCTGTAGGATACTACCCTCCTCCCTCCGCACTCCCTGACATCATCTTCTGTACCTCTCCCTGCACCCTTTCACTCCTCACAGCTTCACTGGCCAACTTGCCTTTCCTGGAGTACAATGCAACAGGCAGGCTCACAGCCCCCCAGTGCCTGTGCAGTGGTCTTCCATCCAGAATGCTTCTCCCGTCCCAGATATTCTCATGCTCAGGTGTCACCTTCATGCTCAGTCATCACCATTATCCCTGATGATGCTGTTTAAATGGCATCCCATTCCACATTCCTGTTTTATTTTTTCTGTATAGCATTAAGCAGGTTCTAATATACCTTACACTTTATTTTCTCTATTTGTCCATCATCACTTGCAATAGAATATAAGATTCTATATAGGGTTATCAGAGCAGGAATTTTGTTGTTTTGTTCATCTATCTCCTGGTCAGGAATAGTACCAGGCTCAATGTAGGTGCTCAGTAATTATTTGCTGAGTAAAAACCACATTGGCTGGACAAAGACTCTCCACTATTACACAATCTCTCAGGTAAAGTCCCCATCAGAAGGAAATGCCGGAAAATTTGAAATATATATTATTAAAGCGGGCTTCCAGGTGGTACAGTGATAAAGAATCTGCGTGCCAGTGTAGGAGAAGCAGGAGACCTGGGTTTGATCCCTGGGTTGGGAAGATCCCCTGGAGAAGAAAATGACAACCCACTCCAGTATTCTTGCCTGGGAAATCTTATGGACAGAGGAGCTTGGTGGACTACAGTTCAAGGGGTTGCAGAGAGTTGGACACGACAGCACATTTACGTGTATCCACATATATCCATTGAAATAGCACAACAGGGAAAGTTTGTAAAGATCTCCAGGTATTTAAAAAGAAGGCAGCACAATGATAGAAGGAGGTACATTAGGGCTGTGAAGCAGGGAGTTAACTGAGTAAACAGCTAAACTAACCTTCACATCATTTTCCACTTACTCTTTGGAAGAAATAAAAGGGTAGTAATTTTTACCCACTGATTTAGATGTCTTGTTCTGGAGAGTTAGTTCCTTAAGTGAAGTGAAGTGAAGTCGCTCAGTCGTGCCCGACTCTTTGCGACCCCGTGGACTGTAGCTCACCAGGCTCCTCCGTCCACGGGATTCTCCAGGCAAGAATACTGGAGTGGGTTGCCATTTCCTTCTCCAGGGTATCTTCCCGACCCAGGGATCGAATTGTAGGCCGACGCTTTAACCTCTGAGCTACCAGTTCACCTCAAACCCGTTGCTTTCTCACAGCTTGCCTGGATCCCTGGGGGCACATGATGTCTCTGCCGTTTTATCAGAAACTTCACCAGCACTATGACCGCAGCTACCGCAACAGGGACCTCAGCACCACCATGAGCCAGTACCAGCAGGAGAAGAAAAGCTCAGCCATCTACACCCATGGCTCCACCGCCTACAGCAGCCGCTCATCCGCTGCCCACCGTCAGGAGTCAGCAGCCTTCAGCCAGGCGTCCGCCGCATCCTTCCAGCATCAGGCCTCCCGGGCCTCCGAGTTTGCCCTCTCGTCTGCAGTCAGTCACAAGGCGGCATCAGCCTATGACTATGGCTACTCCCACGGGTATGTGAAAGCAGCCTTACAAACGTGGGGCAAAGCCGTGCTCTCTGAATACCCCACCCCCACCTTACGCCCCAGGTTACATTTTCATTTCTTCGTGGGTCCGGCAGTCCTACCTTTAAACCAGGTATGGAACAAGGTCAAACCATCTGTTTGGAAGGCTTGGGATTTATGTCTTGGATTCCCCTTTCCCTTGCTTACCTGAGTTTCACAAAGAGCTTCGCAGTTGCCCTGGGGTGTCTTGCTTGAATTGCCAACTGTGACATTGCTAGAAGCAGAGAAGTTTTGCCACAGGTTGTGTTCAACATTCAGCAGCAGCAAAGTTGAGAAATCACATTTCTGACACTCACAGCAGGTTTCCTGGCCCTCTCAACTTTCAACTTAGATGAGAATAGGATTTAAAATTCACAGACCACAGGAACCCAAACTGCAGCAGAGATGTGTTCTATTCTTTCTGTATCTGAAAGCCAGCATCAAAATTCCAAACTGTTATTCAAGCAGCAAATATTTTCTTTAGCCGGAGCATTTTATAAAAACGTGGCCCTATCTCAGTCAACTTAACAATACCAGGAACAAACCTATATTCTGACAGAATTGTATTTATCAACCCATTGCCATGAGGGAGACCCCACACCAGAGAAAAAGTGAGACTTTCACAGACTCACAGGCTTCGAAAATAAGCTTATGGTTGCCCAGGGGGAGAATAGGGGGAAGAGACAGGGAGTTTGGGATGGACATGTACACATTGCTATATTTAAAACAGATAACCAACAAGGTCCTACTGTATAGCACTTGGAACTCGACTCAGTGTTATGCGGCAGCCTGGGTGGGAGGGAGGTTGGGGGAGAATGGATACATGTATATGTATGGCTGAGTCCCTTTGCTGTTCACACAAAACTATCACAACAGTGTTAATCAGCTATACCCCAAAACGAATTTAAAAAGTTTAAAGAAAGAAAAGAAAAAGAGGGTTTCAGTAGTATTCTAGGACGAGTGGGATTTAGATGCAGGTCTGGTCTAAAAAGTGAATCAGTGTCCTGTTGCTTTGGAAACAGTCGAGTCGAGATAAATGAGGACTGTTGTATCTAGAAATCGCTTAGGAGCCCAGCACGTGGGCTGAGAACTGAATCTACTTCTGATGTCCTCCATGCAAAGAGGCAATCTCTCATTCTTCCTAAAAAAATTTCAAACGACAAACCTGCTTATAATCTTTGATATTGGAGAAGAAAGTTTCTCTGTGAGTCTGTGGTCACACAGAGGAGGTTGTCAGAACCCTCTACTGCAGCAGTGTCACCAAGAGAAGTGTTTCCTGTGAACCCCGAGATTGGCTTCTCTGTGTCTTGTTCCAGCCTGATGAATGCTGGCTAGATCCGTACCTTCTCAGTCCAAGCCAGTTTTTATTTTCTCAGTATCCCGAGCGAAATGTGTCATGGAGATTAAAAAGCACTTGCATGATTCATGTGATTTTATTAAACATCTATCTATATAGTCCACAGAAAGGATTGTTGAACTTCCAAACATACGAATTCCTGGGCTGTGTGGTCAGTTACCAGCTGCTGCCTCAGATCTCCTTTGTCTGGCATATATTGCATTATTTGTTATAAACAGATGTTATTTTAAATCTTATACAATTTAGGTCCACAAAATATCTGTCAGGGTAACTGGGAGAGGTGTTTACGTCTAGGAATTAGAAACGTGATTGAGGAAATAATACAGTGGTTTGTATGAACAGAAGTAAGGACTGGTTCTGAAGGCAGAAACTCCTGTATCCCTGTGGGTTAATCAGCACCTGATGTACAGCTGTGCTTTTGGGGGTGCGGAGCCGACCTCCTGGGAGCGTCTGCACGTCCAGTACCAAAGTCTCTGGAGTTTACCTGGAATGTGTGACGGCAACATTCTGAAATTCCACTTAAAATGGAATAGGATCATTCTTCAATCCCACTTTCTTGGGTTATGTGAGCCATGGGATATTCATGAGGACCTCAAATTGGCTGAAAATATGGAAATATTGTCAGGGAGGAGGTGAATTCATTTCTTTTGGCCCTTGTTTCAAATGACCTGCTTTCCAAACGAGACAGGAATGGGCACCGTGCTATGTGATAGTACCACGTGTTCTGAAGAATGTTCCATACATATGTTTAAGGATCTCACTTAGGAAAGCAGCTGTCTTGTAATAGAGAGGATTATGTTTTAAATATCCATTTTCCTGGTCCATCTGCGCTGAATCTATAGAAAATGTAGAAAATGGGTGTTTTCATTACTGTACAATTGTTAAGCTAATTCATGTATACTCATTTCATTCCCCTAATGCTGTAGAGTCTATAGAGTTTTATGAATTTGTTAAAGAGAGTTTTATTTCTTAAATTCTATTCCTAAATTCTTCTTTTAACCATATATGCACCATTCATATTTATTTACAATCTGATAAATCATATCAAACATTAATAATTGAACCTTTGAGCATCTTTGTATTTTATCCAGAAAACATTTGCTCTATTTTGTCTTTGGAAGACTTAGCCATTTTAGTTATAAACAACTTCAGATAATAAACTTTCTGTAGGAAGTGGAACTATAATTATTTCTATGGTCAACCTCACATCTTGTTCCTTCTTGCTATTTAAGTATTTATGTAAGTAGATAGGTATTTATTAATGGCTTGGTATGTTTGAACAACTCCACTTATTAGTAGAAATGTGGACCTAAAAAGAAGGAAGGGAAGATGCCAATATTTTTTCCTTTGTGTAATGCAATTTAAAAGAAACGAAAGCTAACCTAATCCTGGAGGTATTTTAGTTTTTCTTTTTTTAGACCTAGAGCTAACAGCTGCAGATAATATTCTTTGAGCATTTCAAAATCTTTATAATTCTTTCAGGTTGTATTTTTTATTTTTCAAAATGGAGCAACTTTTTCCTGCTAAATGAAATCTCTCTTGGGGTTGTGAAGAGTGTTGCTAATTAAAACTGGTGTGGAGTTGGAAATGCAGCTCTGTGGAATGTATGTGAACACTGGGCCTGATCCATTTTTAGCCTCTCTTTGTAGTTAGATGTCCTGGTAGTAAAGTGGAAACTATGGAGATTTATATGTGCCCACAGCTTGGCTGACCTCAGTCAAATCTTAAGAACAATGGCTTGTTCAGTGTCACTGTGGTTTTAGCTCAGATCGGTTACCAACTGCATTCTGAGCCAAGAGTTGTAAAATAAATTCTGGAAGGCTTATTCTAAATGCCTTTGTTCTTAGTCACAGTTAGGAAAAAACTAAATTAAAGAAAGTGATTCAGGAAAACAAAAATGATACAAGACTATTCTTTTATGTTAATAATTCACAAATACTATTAGAGATTAAAGGAGAAATGGTACTCATGACCACTTTGCAACCATTATGCAAGAGTTCTTAGCCTCTGTTTGTGAATAGGTTTCAACAGAGTTTTGGATGATCTGAAATTATATGTAAAAGAGATTTTTTTTTTGCTGAGATAGACCCTTGCTTTCATCATATTGTCAGAGAACTCTGTGACTCAACAAAGTTTACCACCACTGCACTAGAAAATCTACATATAAATATCAGACCAGTGTGTGAGCTGATGATCCCTTCCTAGAGCCAATATTATAGGGAATTAGGATGAAATAAGGCAGATGTTTACAGGGAATGTGGTATATGGAAACCAGTGTTTTCAAAATCCTCTCTTGAATAAGATGGGAAGAAAAAAGAACGATTTTGTTATGCTTGATAAGTAAAATGAATAACTTCCAGAGGACAGCACAGCATATTTCTTGGATGATGAGTCTCTCAACCCTCTGAAGTTATGGTAGACACCTATTGTCTGATTCTAAGCAGATTAAAATCCAGCCCTTACAGTGCTTTCCTGGTGGCTCAGTCAGAAAATAATCTACCTGCAATGCAGGAGACCAGGGTTCAATCCCTGGGTTGGGAAGATCCCCTAGAGAAGGAAATGGTAACCCACTTCAGCATTCTTTCCTGGGAAATCTCATGGACAGAGAAACCTGGTAGGCTGCAGTCCACAGGATCACAAAGAGTCAGACACAACTTAGCAACTAAATCAAGAGGTATTAAAATATAGCCTCTTCTCTAAAGAAAGATCTAACTATCATATATAAGGAAAAGGCACCATAGTTCCTGGGTAGAAAATGTAGCATTCTGGGATTTGTCTTCCAGAATTTAAGTACCAAGAAAATGATGAGCCATATTACTTCCTATTTGGTAGGAGAAGGTCTGGGGAAAATCCAAGGAAAACAGAAAGCCAGTTATTCTTTTATCCCTCAGAAATGGGCCGGTTTGTTGTCAGTCTCGCATCTTTAAAAGGCAACTGGTCTGTGTTCTGAATCCTCCAAACAAACCCTGAGTCCAAAGAGGGTAGCATTCACTGTGCATCAATTTTCAACTCTCACTGCTGTAAATCTGTGGCTTGTTTGAAGAGAGAACTAGAAGTAGCACTCCTGGCCATACCAGTTTTTCATACAATTGGCAGTTTGTCAGAGCTCCATAGAACTGTGGAATGCTAAAGCAGGAAGAGACTAAAAGCTCATCTAATTCAAGCCCTTCCTTCCACAGATAACGTGGCCCAGAAAGACAGGCTTCAACTCTCTGCCTCCTTTGTTTTGTTCTACATCGAAAATACTACCCATCAGTCTCTTTTGCAGGCTAAATACAAGTTTAGAGGATATAAGATACCCCAAAATGGCATTCATCTTTTGTAGGCAGGTGAATCAGGCTGTGAGAAGGAAGACATGTCCCCTTAAGGAGTAGGAATAGAGTGAGTAGCCAAAGGTGGAGGAAGGGCTGTGCAGTCACCTCCCAGCGCCCAGAGGTGAAACAGTAGCTCTGTTCACTGCTGGACGAGCAGTGGGTGTAACTGAGCCTCCCTACGGAGATCCCCAAGCTCTGAGAGCCCAAGGGAACCAGTGGTGCAGACTTGACCTTTTCCACACCAGCCTTTCTGGGTGAAACAGGAGAAAGCAAGAGCACCTCAAATGAGGATCCAGCTAATAGTTGATAAGTGCTCAATGCTCAGTCCCTCAGTCATGTCCAAGTCTTTGCGACCCCATGGACTGTACCCCACCAGGCTCCTTGGTCCATGGAATTTTCCAGGCAAGAATACTGGGTTGCCTTGGCCTCCTCCAGGGAATCTTCCCAACCCAAGGATCTAACCCAGATCTCCCTCATTGCAGGTGAGTTCTTACCGTCTGAGTCGCCAGGGAAGCCCATATATAGCAGTGACAAGTTGTAAATAAATATAGAGAGGCAGTTTTACAGGAAAAATGGTAGAATAATAAAAGTGAGTTCAGCTCTATTGTGGCCACTCAGTAAAGTCTAGTGGCAACGTATAGATAAATCAGAAATGAAAATGGAGCTTCTGTTTTCAAGCTTTTGCAAACACCTCTGTGTCATGCTGGGATGACTTACCCATCTTTCAATGTCCAGCTCTTCCACAAAGGCTTCCCTGATAGCCCCAGACAGTAATTGTCTCCAAGCCTGTAAATTCAACTTTGTTTGCTCTACTCTTTCTGCTTATCTGCCTATCTGCCTGCCTACCTTCTGTCCTTCCATCCTTTCTCCTTTGATTGACGTAATACAACGCATCAGGCTGGTAGCATTTGCAACCCTACTAGACAGTAAAGGTCTCAGAAAACAAGTCTTTAATTTAGTATGTAATCTTCATATCCCCCTCCCACACCAGCATCAAGCATAGAATTGTGCACACAGAGGATAAAAAGTAAGTTTTCTGTGGAATAAATGAAATTATTATGGAAAGTTAAGGCTTTCTGTTTGAAATCTACCTTCTCTTGCACCTTTTAAAATGTCAGCTTGTCTGTGTACTAAGTTTATGCTTAACGTTACAAGAAACAACTTAACTCTTTTCCAAAGCAATTGTATCATTTTACATTCTCATACCAAGGTACAAGGATTCCAGCTTATCTGCATTAGTTATTTTCTGTCATTTTTTACAGCCTTTTAGGTACATGGTAGAGTCTCACTGTGGTTTTAGCTGGCGCTTACTTAATAGCTAATGATGTTGACCATCTTTTTAATGTGTTTGGTAGCCATTTGTGTACTTCTTTGGTGAAATGCTTGTTCAAATCTTTTGCCCATTTTCAAATTGGATTTTTTTCTGCTTATTATTGAGTTGTCAGAGTCATTTAAATATTTTGTATATAATTCCTTTCTTAGATGTATGTTCAGAAATATTTTCTCTCATTCTGTGCCTTGTCTTTTCATTCTTTTAACAGTGTCCTTCAGATACTAGAACGTTTACATTTTGATGAGGTTCGATTTGTCACTTTTTTCCTTTTTCAGTCATGCTATTGGTGTCATATCTAAGCAAAATTTGGCTTATTCAACATCATTGTTGTTGTTGTTGAGTTGCTAAGTCATATCTGACTCTTCGTGACCCCTGGACTACAGCACATCAGGCTTCCCTGTCCTTCACAATCTCTTGGAGTTTGCTCAAACTCATGTCCTTTGAGTTGATGATGCCATCCAACCATCTCACCCTCTGTCTCCCCCTTCACCTCCTGCCCTCAATCTTTCCTAGCGTCAAGGTCTTTTCCAATCAGTCAGCTCTTGGCATCAGGGAGCCAGAGTATTGGAGCTTCATAGAATTTCTCTTATCTTTTTTTCTAAGAGTTTTATAATTTTAGCTTTACATTTAGAAATATCCAGTTTGAATTATTTTTCTGGTATGTGACGTGAAGTTCTAACTTCATCCCTTCACATATACATAGCCTGTTGTCACAGCACCATTTGTTGAAAAGACTATCCTTTCCCCCTTAAATCATTTAGCTCCTTTATCAAAAATATATTGACCATGTATGGCTGAGTCCTCTCACTGTTCACCTGAAACTATCACAGTGTTAATCAACTATACCCCAATACAAAATAAACAGTTTTAAAATAATAATAAAGAAAAAGAACTTTGGAAAGAAAAAAATCAATTGACTGTAAATAAAAAGGTTTATTTACAGATTCTCAGTTCTGCTGCATTGATCTGTATCCCTGTTCTTAGGCCAGCACCACACTTTCTTAACTACTGTTGCTTTATAAAAAGTTTTGAAATTGGTGGATGTACGTTCTCAAACTCAGTTCCTCTTTTACAAAAAATTTTTTGCTTATGTAGTTCCTTCATATTCCCATAGAAATTTTAAGATCACCTTGTCAATTTCTACAAAGAGAAAAGTCTTCTGGCAATTTGATAAAAATTATGTTGAAAGCCTCCTGATGAAGGTGAAAGAGGAGAGTGAAAAAGTTGGCTTAAAACTCAACATTCAGAAAACGAAGATCATGGCATCTGGTCCCATCACTTCACAGGAAATAGATGGGGAAACAGTGTCAGACTTTATTTTTTTGAGCTCCAAAATCACTGCAGATGGTGATTGCAGCCATGAAATTAAAAGACACGTACTCCTTGGAAGAAAAGTTATGACCAACCTAGATAGCATATTCAAAAGCAGAGACATTACTTTGCCAACAAAAGTCCGTTTAGTCAAGGCTATGGTTTTTCGTAGTCATGTATGGATGTGAGAGTTGGACTGTGAAGAAAGCTGAGCACCAAAGAATTGATGCTTTTGAACTGTGGTGTTAGAGAAGACTCTTGAGAGTCCCTTGGACTGCAAGGAGATCCAACCAGTCCATTCTAAAGGAGATCAGTCCTGGGTGTTCTTTGGAAGGAATGATGCTAAAGCTGAAACTCCAATACTTTGGCCAGCTCATGTGAAGAGTTGACTCATTGGAAAAGACTGATGCTGGGAGGGATTGGGGGCAGAAGGAGAAGGGGACGACAGAGGATGAGATGGCTGGATGGCATCACTGACTCGATGGACCTGAGTCTGAGTGAACTCCGGGAGTTGGTGATGGACAGGGAGGCCTGGCGTGCTGGGATTCATGGGGTTGCAAAGAGTCGGACACGACTGAGCGACTGAACTGAACTGAACTGAAGCCATTATTTCTTCAAATATCTTTTCCTGCCCTTTCTCTCTTTCTCCTCTTTCTGGTACTACCATTACTCATAGAGTGGTATATTTGATGTTGTCTGACAACATGTTTTTTCTTCATTCTTTTTCTGTTTGTTTTTTTCTTTAAATTAGATAGTTTCTATCTTCAGCTTACCTGATTATTTTATTCTTTTATATAAAATCTTTTGGGTCCCTTTAATAACTTTCTCATTTAAGTTATTGTACTTTTAAACTCCAGAATATCAATTTGACCTTATTTTACAATTCCTATCTTTTTGTTGACATTCTTTCTTTTTGTCATTATTTTAATACTTCCCTTTAATTATTTAAACATGGTTTCCTTAATTAGCCTTTGAATATAGTTCCTTATTTTTGAACATATTTCTAATTACTGTTTTGAAGTCTTTGTCTGCTAAATCCAATATCAGGGTGCACTTGGAGACAATTTTTATTTACTGCTTTTTTTCTTCTAGCATCCATCACACTCTCCTATTTCTTCTCATGTCTCATAATTTTTTTGTTGTTGAAAATAGGGCATAATAGATAACATATTATAATAATTCTGGATTCTGAATTTTCCCCAAATGTGTTGCTGCTGTGTTTTGTTTAATTGCTTGCCTAAACACGTTTATAGACTCTGTCTACCCAGCACTGTTATTGCTGATGTCTTTGTTTAGTGTTTTAAAATTATTGTTCTTATTTTTAAACCTGAATTCATAGGGATCACTTGGTATTTGCATAAATTAATGACAAGTCAGTGAATGGTCAGACATCTGTGGTCAAAGATCTCAAGACAGTAAAGCTTCTATCCTCTGGCAATAGATCTGTGTGTCTGGATGTGTGTGTTAGGGAGCATATTTGAAGTCCAGGTCATTTTAAAATGTGTATGCCTTGAATTTCTTTGCCTCTAGACTCTCTTGTCTCTTCTCTGCATACACAGGCTTACAGTCAGCCAATCATATGTGGATAACATGAGTCCTTTCCAGTTTTTTCTATTTAAGCACATGGAGAGAGATATGAAGGCCCCCATGGTGGTCTTAGTTTTCAAATCTTCCTGTTATATCTTTGGGTGATCTGCCCATCTGCTGCTTGTTCCAGCCATGACTGTATCCTAAGACTGACTGAGCTGCTGGTCTTCCCTTGTTTGTTTGCTACTTGGATGGCTAGTGTTACTCACAGTGTAACACTCACAGTGCTGGTTGTGGAGTTTTATCATGCTCTGCTCCAAATCAGCCCCTCTGACAGTGCATATTAAGAGTTTCTCACCTTTTCCCACCTTAGTAGAACTACTTTATAGATTGAGCTGGGGGTGGGTGGGAAAGACCTAGACAAGCATGTCACACAAACTCCCACTGTTCACACCTGAAGCTCAGTATCTTTTCATGAATAGCCACGTGTTGGTGTAGTGTGTGCCTGTATTTGATTTTCAGAGGCCTGAATGGGTTGGTTTTGACAATTGTATCCAGTTTTATCACTGCTTTTTTGGAGAGAGGAACTGCTGAACTATTCACTCCAACATACTGGAAGTCCCACCTCTGCACTGGTCATTCTTACTAGCTCCTCAGCTAATTCTGATGTGAAGTCAGGGTTGAGAATCGCAGAGATTACTGCTGTAATCGTAAGGTTACAGGAGGTTGAATCTTGATTTCACCTCATTCAATAAACACTTACTGAACACTATCAGGCACTGGACACAGTGCTGAGGATATAAATCTAACTTTTAGGCCATCCCTCTCCTTGAATAGTCACAGGAGTGGGACAGATAGAGAAGGAAATCAATAATGTAATGTAATCATGAACATATGTGGGTGGGTGGTGCTGGGTTTGGGAGCAGTGTCAGCAAAAGACAAAGCCTACAGCTCATCATTTTTTTCTAGAACATGCTGATAAGTTGTCATAATTTTTTCAGAAAGTAATATAACCATTAAGTAGATGCATACTTAACATAACCAGGCATAGTTACTCATCCTGAGGAACTAGGACAATTTTTCACAATTATGTGAAATTACGATGATTATAAACATGACTTTGAAGAACTAGCATTTGACTTCATGTAAAGTTTAATGAGTTTCTTAATGCTTTGTTTCTAATTGAACCGTGAGGATTTCGTAACCTCTATGTTTTGTGCAGTGCTTACTCACTCAGTCGCATTCAACTTTTTGCTAGATGTGAATAAATTCAGAAATAGCTAATCAACATCAGAGTCATTATGGGCAGTGTGACATGTTGTTGTGGTTTCCAAAGTGGGGAGTCCATGAAGGCAAGCCAAGGAAGTATAGGAAGATATATTAGCACTTATGTATTGGCCCTGAACATTTTTCTATTGGTTTAAATTTCATAAAGTGAGAATATTTATTCAGCAGTATAGGTATAAAATTTATAAATAGACAGACATATATAGGTGACATGATCAAATATGTTTGGATCGAGAAGACTCAGACACGAAGTTGAAGGCCACTGGTATAGAGGAGAGAACACTAACCCACATGGGTGCTGGTCCTAGTTCACCTACCAACTTGCTGGGTGAACCTGCACAAGTTACAAAGACACTCTAGGTCTTCTACATCTATAAAGCAAGGAGGGTGGTGTAAATGTTGCCGAGATATCTTCCAGTCCAGTGATTCTATAGTAGTTTTGTTCTTGCTTTTCCTGTCAAGAATTATGAAGTTGTACGAGCAGAAGGTTATGTTGTTGTTGTTCAGTATTTGAACTGGATGAAGTGCAAGTTTATTTCTGAGTCCCTGGAATATTTCTAGAGAGAGCTTTCTCCTGGGCTACATCCCTTCTCTGTGGTGCTGCTGGTCATAGATGTGATGATGTCAAACAAACCATGATATATCCTTAAATTTTACTGCTGCTGCTGCTAGGTCGCTTCAGTCATGTCTGACTCTGTGCGACCCCATAGACAGCAGCCCACCAGGCTCCCCTGTCCCTGGGATTCTCCAGGCAAGAACACTGGAGTGGGTTGCCATTTCCTTCTCTAGTGCATGAAAGTGAAAAGTGAAAGTGAAGTCGCTCAGTCGTGTCCGACTCTTAGCGACCCCAGGGACTGCAGCCCACCAGGCTCCTCCATCCATGGGATTTTCCAGGCAGGAGTACTGGAGTGGGTTGCCATTTCCTCTACTAACTTTAGGCATATTAACAGAGGACATAACACAATTAGTAGTAAAGTACAGGTACATGTACCTAGACATAGTTACAGATGTGTGGGTGCATGTGTACAGACAAATCAATCCTTACCTATAGTTTCAAAACTTACCTTAGTTTCAGGGACTTCCCAGGTGGCTCAATGGTAAAGAATCCACCTGCCAATGCAGGAGACATGGGTTTGATCCCTGGGTCAGGAAGACCCCTGGAGAAGGAAATGACAACCCACTGAGTATTCTTGCCTGGGAAGTCCCATGAACAGAGGAGCCTGGAGGGCTTCAGTTCATAGGGTCACAGAGTCAGACACGACTTAGCAACTAAACACAATAGCTTATTTTCACTGCCTTCATAAATTGAAATTCAGAAAGAATCAAGATTTAAGACGTAAAGAACATTAAATATAATTTTAGTAGTTAAAAGACCACATTGATCCATACATACCAAAATTTAGGTGTCTACTCAGAAACTGGCTCTTGAGACAGGATTATTTTCAAAATTTAGATGCAACTAAAAGCCCAAGAGGTTAGCAAGCCTTTATTTAGCTCTTTGATGTAACTTCAAAGAAATTCAAATTTAAAAAAGAAATTAAAATTTTACATTTTCTACTGAACTCCTTTAAAAACATTATTTGACTTTAAAATTTGATAGAGTAAGATGTTAGGTTTCCATGTTCTTGGGTCATAACAAAAGAGACAATTGATGGCTTTTCTTCACATAATTAGTTACACAATTATTGCATAGTCAGTTTCTTAAAACTTCATTGAGTTTTAAACTCAATCAGATGAAGATGTCTTCTCAGACATCTTTGATAAATGACTTAACATTGCCAAATAGTCTGTTAGCACAGTATTTTAACATTTAATCCTAAATACACTCTTCTTGTTAGCTTGAAGAAACTTTAGCGAGCATAGCAAATGTTTGATATCTTCTAAGTACTTTGGATTTTCTAAATAATACTATATAATATATAAAACTACAGTCCTTTTATGAGGTCTTTTGTTCCAAATGAAATATGACATAAAAACTAATGATAGTCCCGTAAATCTTTACTATAAAGTTCAACTATTAAAAATTGTCTGCTGTGATTTACCTGTGAGAATAGAATAATCACATTCTGGCACATTGTATGTAACAAATGCTTCGTTTGAAAGATTTATCTTAAAGGAAGAAATGACTGAAAAAAGGAACAACAATACAACAAAAAGAATGACAAATCATGACTTTTATTTTTTAATTGAAGGATAATTGATTTACAGAATTTTGTTGATTTCTGTCAAACATCAGCATGAATCAACTGTAGTTATACATATGTCCCCTTTTAATATAAGCAAACATTGAAAATATGCTCATGAGGATATGAGTGTAGACAGTAGAATGAAAATAAATAGTAAAAAGAGCAAAAATAGAGAAATGAGAAAAATTAGAAAATGCAAATGTTCTATAAATAGAAAAAAAGAAGCTCAAACTCCATAATTAATTTTATTTTGTATAGTAATGGAATTAAAGGAGTGATGGAAAATACCACTTTAAACTTAGACCTGTGTTAGCACAGCCTGTACTTTGTAACTCACTAAGGGTTTAGAATGCAATCATTTTGCTGTTGCTTGGAACAGCCACCCAGGAACAAATTTCACTAAGCGTTCCAACTGGTAACCAATCCACAAACTTGAATTCAAGGTTCTAACCTTTAGTGTTAATGCTGATCATAGAACAAGAGCTACATATTCATCCTGGGGGAGGGGCGGTCAGTGGGGGAGGAAGAGGTCTGTCATTTCCATGCTACCCCTCCACTCCAGGAATTAAAGCCTGTTTCAGTTTCAGTTCTGTTGCTCAGTCGCGGCAGACTCTTTGTGACCCCGTGAATCGCAGCACACCAGGCTCCCTGTCCATCACCATCTCCCGGAGTTCACTCAAACTCAAGTCCATCGAGTCGGTGATGCCATCCAGCCATCTCGCCCTCTGTCGTCCCCTTTTCCTCCTGCCCCCAATCCCTCCCAGCATCAGAGTCTTTTCCAATGAGTCAACTCTTCGCATGAGGTGGCCAAAGTCCCAGGCCCTGAACCACTGTACTCCCAGGGCTTCCTAGAAGCCCAAGAGTTCTGTGTTGCTTGCTTAGCAGAGGATAAGTTTATTTGCATTATTGTGTATCCATTTTGTAATGTATACGCACTATCTTCTTTTGATCTAAGTAATCCCTGCTTTTCCTAATGTTTTTTAAAGATTGAGAAACAATCAAGGTTTGGACTCTGGAAGGTTTTTTCTGTTTTAACCGGGCAGCTTGGTTTTTCCATGCCACACCATTCATATGCTTCATTTTCTTTTCAAATTTTCTCGACACTAGGGACCTTTTTTTAAAAATTTTTTATTTTATTTTTAATTGGAGGGTAATTGCTATACAATATTGTGATGGTTTCTGCCATACATCAACATGAGTCAGTCATAGGTATATATCCCCTCCCTCTTGAACCTCCCTCCTACTTCCTTCCCCACCCCAACCCTCTTGGTTGTCACAGAGTACTAGCCTTGGGTTCCCTGCATCATACAGCAAACTCCCCTGGCTATCTGTTTTACATATGGTAACGTATATGTTTCAATGCTATTCTCTCAAATCATCCCATCCTCTCCTTTCCCCTCTGTGTCCAAAATTCTGTCCTTTATGTGCGTGTCCTTTGCTGTCGTGTGCATAGGACCATCCCTACCATCTTGCTAGATTCCATACATATGTTAGAGATCTTTTTA
Organism: Tragelaphus eurycerus; assembly: GCA_935064755.1. Lineage (NCBI taxonomy): Eukaryota > Metazoa > Chordata > Mammalia > Artiodactyla > Bovidae > Tragelaphus > Tragelaphus eurycerus. Next base: position 26,577,300 of record CAKXYN010000023.1, read on the forward strand.
ATATTAATTTTCAATTTCAGAATCAATTCAAGTCTATAGAAAAATTGCAAGAGTCATACAGAGAGTTTCTGTACAATTTCTTGTTGTGACTTCCTGTCATTACAATGGAGATGAGAGACCTTTAACCTGAGTCCATGGATTGACTTCAGAGAGTCCACAAACTCCTGAAATTTATGCCAAATTCTGCATTTGAATGAAAATGCATTTCATTTCATCCAAGAACTATATAGATTAAGATTGTACTTTTTTAAAAATTTTATTTTGCTTAACTTTACAATATTGTATTGCTTTTGCCATACATCAAAATAAATCCGCCACAAGTATACATGTGTTCCCCATCCTGAACCCTCCTCCCTCCTCCCTCCCCATACCATCCCTCTGGGTCGTCCCAGTGCACCAGCCCCAGGCATCCGTTATCAAGCATCATACCTGGACTGGCGACTCGTTTCAGATATGATATTATACATATTTCAATGCTATTCTCCCAAATCATCCCACCCTCTCCCTCTCCCAGAGTCCAAAAGACTGTTCTATACATCAGTGTCTCTTTTGCTGTCTTGTAAACAGGGTTATTGTTACCATCTTTCTAAATTCCATATATATGCGTTAGTATACTGTATTTGTGTTTTTCTTTCTGGCTTACTTCACTCTATATAATAGGCTCCAGTTCCATCCACCTCCTTAGAACTGATTCAAATGTATTCTTTTTAATGGCTGAGTAATACTCCATTGTAAGATTGTACTTTTAATGTCATCAGTCCTTTTCTCTAGGTGCAATCTCAGTTGTCTTGTTTCCCACTGTAACACATTTTTTGCTTTATTAGAATAGCTGCCTCCAAGCACCACTGGCACCAGTGTGCATGGGTGGATTTTTGTGTGTACTACAGCGTTATCAAAGGTTCTTTATCAAATCTGTGATTTTCCGAGTCACTTGATGCTGTGTATTCATCTGCTGCTGCTGCTGCTAAGTCGCTTCAGTCGTGTCCGACTCTGTGCAACCCCATAGACAGCAGCCCACCAGGCTCCACCATCTCTGGGATTCTCCAGGCAAGAACACTGGAGTGGGTTGCCATTTCCTTCTCCAATGTGTATTCATCTAAAACATATTAATTCTGTTGTTTAATGAGCTCAGTGTTCTTTCAAATGGAGTCTGCTACATTATACAAAAACTTGAAGTTCAACCTCAAGGCCCTGCTTCAGAATTGCCTGGGCTCTCAATACAGAAAATCTGCTTTATTTTTGTTTATCAATCCTCTGAAAGCATTTGGATGCACAATGTATCCAAACCATTCATGTAGGCTGCCTACATTTCCAACATAAACTTAACAGCAAAGGGTATTTGGAAACATTACCAAAGCACAGCTGCTTTCCCCTGAAACTTTAATGAGAAAAAGTCATGAAATTACCACAGACCTATTTTTCTTATGTCTGGATAGAGTGCATTATGTGAGGTCATTTTCACTCTATTTTAGTTCTAAAGATAGAAGATAATTATAACATTAGCCATCTAGGAGTCTACACAACACTCCTAAATTTAAAACTTCTAAACATTTTTTAAATTATTGACTAACATTAGGGTGTTTGTTGTCAGACTTACAGATTCCAGTCTGATGTTAGATTATTCATCCAAGTTGAGCCCCCAAACAAAGAGAGCCAAGAAGAGCCTTCTTTCTGGAGAGGAGAAAGAAAATCTGCCAAGTGACTACATGGTGCCTATTTTTTCAGGACGGTACGTATGAATTCTCTCCCTGGATCTGATTTTTAGAAAGTGGAGAAAGGCTTCCCTGGTGGAACTATTTAAAATTAAGACTCCATGCTCCCAATGCAGAGGGCATGGGTTTGATCCCTGGCCAAGGGACTAACTCTCACATGCTGCAAGTAAGAGTTTACATGCCACAGTGAAGATCGGGGATCCTGCATACTGCAACTAAGACCTAGTGCAGACAAGTTAATTCATTAGTTAATTATTTTTAAAAAGAAGTGGGGAATAAATGTTTTCAGGTAGTAATAATATCAGCTATCATTTATTGAACATTTACTTTGTACTGGTTGAGAAAAGTCTGAGAACCTTGGAACTATGCATAGTGGGAGATGTGATCATTGTAAAAATGTTTGCCATCACATAGAATGGCTGTATGACAACAGAGATTATGATTAGAGACTTATTTCTAATTAGGTAACTAGTTGAAACTAGAAGCAGAGTATTGGATGCTAGTGATTGGACACTATATACAGTTGCTATAGTTAGGGCACAAAGAAAGGTTAAAACTATAAAATATTGGGTGAACTAAAAGAAAAAAATCAAATGATACATTTAGGTAGATTGGTTGCCAGTGTGGTTTTAATTATTATTCATTAGGAAGAAAAAAATCCTTAGATAACATAGACTAACTAAAAGCATTGCAGGCATAGCTTGAATGCCTGGCTTATATTTGTTAAATAAAAAATAGATTACTATTTATTTTGAGATAAAATTCAAACAAAATAATCACTAAGTCACAAGTCTGTGTAATGCCAAATTTCTGTTTATAATATAAACAGTTTTGAATGATAATATATACAAAGAAATCTTGAAAGGAGACTTGTCTAAGACACCAAATTAAAGTTTAACAGAAACTTTCTGAGCCTTCCCTGTTTATTTTCCTTTGATTATTCGCAAAGCTAATGTGATGTTCAAAATGAGGTCGCCCTCTCCGGGCAAAAGCTATCAGGAAAATCAGTAGGCAATAACTCGGTTGTGATTTTTGGTGACCTACTTCTGTTTCCCTGCATTTTCTCTTCCAATCACTTTTTGATGATTCCTTTCCCAACTGTTTCAGAGGCTGATGTCATAATTGCTGCAAACCTACTTAGGAAAGGGATAAACAATATTCTATTTTTAGCTTTTTATTTTATATCTTTGATTTTTCAAACTGAACTTTATAGACAAACAGGCTTATATTGTGAAGTATACTTGCCCAGACTCAGCTTCTTCACAGTTGGTTTAATAACACTCATATTCCTTTTAGGAGATGACTAGGTTGGAGGAGAAAAATATTTAATTTTGTGCTTTAAAAAAATCATTTAAAAGTCATGTCAGCTTAGCATTAACCTATATGGCATGACTCTCCACCTGTGTGGGCACAGAATGAAGCTTCTCACTCTCTCCAGCTTCTTCCTGCCCTTTTCTCACCAAACCATTTTGTTCCCTCCAGACCAGTGTCAAGAAATTATTTACAGAATAAGCTGTGATAATGAAAGTTTGAATAAAAAATTTATATTCTAGGTTTTATTTCCAGGTCTTCATTTTTTATATGGAGCCATCTCCTATATTCTATTACTATGAAGATAACACTTCATAATGATGTTCATTAACATCTAAGAGGACGGGAAAGTAATGAACGTTTGTTGAGTACGTGTTGTTTGCTGGAAATCATTGTAAATGCATTATAGATAAACCATCCTTCTAAGTCCTCCATTCAGCTCTGGAGAGGTATTAGTATGTCAATTTTTTGTACAAGGAAATCAAGGCACTTGTAATGGTTGAGCTGAGAGTTCCCCTAGGGCTGGCAAATGTAAATATAGTACATTTTGGGAGAATAAAATTTCTTCTGGATGGCACTTGAAAATTCCACTTCTTACAGTCTAGGTAGGGCTTCCCAGGTGACACTAGTGGTAAAGATCCCGGCTGTTAATGCAGGAGACATAAAAGACATGGGTTTGATCCCTGGTTGGGAAGATCCCCTGAAGGAGGGCACAGCAACCCACTCCAGTACTCTTGCCTGGACAGAGGAGCCTGGTGGGCTATAGTCCATAGGGTCGCAGAGAGTCAAAGACGACTGAAGTGACTTGGCACACATGCACGGTGTAAGTAGAGCTAACTTTATGTCAGCAACAGGTTTTAAATTGAGATAGAGGATTTGAAAGGTTTTAAATTTATTTAAAATGTTCAGTAGTGTGTTTTTGATGTTAGCATCATATTTTTGCTCTTATACCCAAATTATAGCAGAGTTATCGTTGACATGCACATATACACTTACTTAAAGGCAAATGTCCCTGCTGTTCTGGGTCAAAAATATATTTTTAAGTGTACTTGAGTTTTCCTAATTGCAGTTGCCGCCCTCTTCCCAACCCCCAACCTCCACGTCCTGTGGCATATGGGATCTTCCTGAACCAGGGGTCAAACCCGTGTCCCCTGCATTGGCAGGCTGATTCTTATCCACTGTACCACCAGGGAAGTCCCTCATAACCTTTATTATTTTGGAAAGGAAACTGCTAGGCATAGGGATCACACATACATTTATAGCTTATTTATGTGTGCAGCAGCTCTGGGTAATGCATTCCATCATCGGAGTTACAGAATCCAGATAAAGCACACTAGTCATAAATCAGGATCTCAGTCACACAACTGTCTGTCATTTTACAGTGCTGTCTTTTCTAGAGGGAAGTCATAAATTAATATTTTATTACAGACTAAACTGTGTTTAAACACACCAAGGAAACCAAAGAAATGATGTTGGGCAAGTTACCTTACTTCTCTGTACCTTGTTACCATATGTCTAAAGTAGAAAGGATACCGTTTATTTCAAAGGGTTGTTGTGGGGGGAAATGAGATAATTTATGCAAAAAGCACTTGGCAGAGCACCCTGGCCATAATTGGTATCACTATCATCATCATCATTTGTTAAGGTGACGGTCACGTCTGTGTGTGAAGAGTTAGCTCCTATGGGCCAGTGTTTTGTAAGTTAGGTTTTCCTTGGGCACAATGTACAACATCTGAGGTCTGGTGCTTTGAACTTGAAGAAATTGGGCAATCTTATGACTGACATCCACAATAACCATATTTTGCTGTTACTTTATTTTAGCCAAGTGCATGTCAGTGGAATTACAGACACGGAAGAGCAAAGAATTAAAGAAGCTGCTGCTTACATAGCCCAGAGGAATCTCCTTGCTAGTGAGGAAGGAGTAACAGCCAGCAAGCAGTCCTCTGTATCTAAGCAGTCCATGTCCACGCTTCACCAGGAAGAGGCCTTTGAGAAGAAGTCAAGGAAAGTTGCCATTCGAGAAAAGGCGGATCACCTGTCACTGAAAAAAACGGTAAGAAAAGACAATTTAACATAACTTACAAAAGTATAAGTGCCACCACTACATATAAAATGAGCTTCCCTGGTGGATCAGACGGTAAAGAATCTGTCTGCAATGCAGGAGACCTGGGTTCAATCCCTGGGTTGGGAAGATCCCCTGGAGGAAGGCATGGCAACCCATACCAGTATTCTTGCCTGGAGAATCCTGTGGACAGAGAAGCTAATAAGGACCTACTGTAGAGCACAGGGAACCCTACTTAAAACTCTGTAATGATCTATATGGGAATAGAATCTAAGAGTGTTTACATGTATGTGTATAACTGATTCACTTTGCTGTGCAGCAGCAACTAATACAGCACTGTAAATCAACTATACTCCAATAAAAATTTATCTTAAAAAAGTAGAAATGCTTGTAACATTGTGCCTGTGTGTAATATGGATTAGTTTCAAATGAAGAAATGTGTGGTCTTGTGGAGAAACAACTAAGGAAAAAAGGGAAAAAGACACCAAAATGTATAGTTCAAAGAAAGACAGACTTCATAGTCTTAAATTCGGTGAAATTTTAGGTTCTACAGAAATTAAAGTTCTTAAGAACCTTAAGAAATACACCTTTGGAAAGTATAATATGTTGCTCAGGCTTAGAATGTTAAAAATTAAGTGATATGTCTATTTTTTAAAGGGATGAGGGGAGTTCATTTGCTCCAAATACCAGACTAAGACTCCAAATGAAAAAATGATCATTTTGATTTTTACATTTCATTTTTGTAGCACATGTTACTTTGACTTCATGTCTTGATAATTTTTTTCAGTTAGAAGAAACTGAGGCATTTCATAAAAAGTTGAATGAAGATAATCTTCTCCATGCTCCTGAATTTGTCATTAAACCTCGTTCCCATACTGTTTGGGAGAAAGAAAATGTAAAATTACACTGCTCTGTAGCCGGCTGGCCAGAACCTCGTCTCACATGGTACGCTATCTTTTTGAAAGTTTCTCATAGAATTGATTACTCAAAGTTAATTTTAAATCCTGTGAAAACATGTGGATTTATAAACATGCAAGAGTCAGTGAAAGCATCTGTAAGTTCGAGTAAATTTTTTTAAAAAGTGAAGAAAGAATACATGCATGGAAGGAAGAATGATTTTGCATCCATTATAATTTATTATGATACTTTATAATCCTCTTATACAAATGGGCCTTTATCTTATATAAAGTGTTAAACTTTAGTTAGCATATTTATTTGGTAACATTTTGTGATGAAAAGCACTGCCACCTTTTAGAAAAACAAAGCCCAGAGGGCTTAATCTCTAGTCTTCATGTGAGCTGAAGTCCTAATTTCTAAAGCCAAACAAAGAAGGGGATAGGACAGAGAGCTATTTCTAATATGAGGTCTGAAGAAACTTTCATTCCATAAAGAAGAAGCTCCCCCTTTTTCCGTCCATTATATATCCTATTGCAATTGTCAGTGACTTGGTAACCCCTAAAATCAGAACTGTCATGGAGAGCAGTCATGGAAATCAGTCTGCCATGGAGAGCAGGAATCGGAAGAGGATTGTAAGCCAGTTTTAAAAGGTGTTTTCCGTCTTATTCTACAATGTGGGTATTTTGCATGCTGCTTTCTTACCCTTGGAAGTGTGGTAAATGCCCACAGGGCACCAGCTCCTTCTCCCTTTTCTGTCATTTCTAATGTTGTTTGGACACCTGACTTACATAACAGAGGCTGACAAGATAAACCCTTATCTAAGGTTATTCTTAAGGAGCAAGTGGTGAGTTTTTTTTTTAATTCACCTATAATATCAACCTGCCTGTGACCAAATTGGATTTACATAGTTTTTCTTGGACATAAACTTTTCCCCAGGATTCTTGAGTTTGAAAGTGAGAGAATGAAAAACAAAGCCAGTTAATTTATAGTAAACAAAGATGAAAAGTGTAGGAACGTATTTCAGTGAAAATGAAGTTTAAAAAATCAATTTCCAAGCTTTAAAAGTATGAATATACTATAGAAAGCTGGGCTTCCCTAGTGGCTCAGTTGGTAAAGAATCTGCCTGCAATGCGGGAGACCTGGGTTCGATCCCTGCATTGGGAAGATCTCTTGGAGAAGGAAATGGCAACCCACTCCAGTGTTCTGGACTGTACAGTCCATGGGGTTGGAAAGAGTTGGACATGACTGACAAACATAGTAAGCTAGGAATACATTCATCTTTACCCTCTGCCTTTGTCTCTGCCTATTGGGTTGCATAGATTGGCCTATAAAAGGGACATTTCCTCCTAAAAACTGATTACTTTTTACCCCAGAAAAAATTCAAACATTCCTGTAGAAATTCATAAAGAGGGCCTTCCCTAGCAGTCCAGTGATTAAGATTCTGCCTTCCAGTACAGGGGCTGTGGGTTCGATCCTTGGTTAAGGAGCTAAGATCCCAGAAGTTGTGTAGTGTGGCAAAAAAAAAAAAAAAGAAATACATAAAGAATAACAAATTTTTAGCTCCAAGAAATATTACTTGATGAGTAAAAAAATTCCTCATGTTTCATGAATTAAAATGTACTACTGGTAAATGAATACTTGAAGTCTTTAAGTAGCAAATTTGGAAAATTCAGCAGTGGCCACAGGACTGGAAAAGGTCAGTTTTCATTCCAATCCCAAAGAAAGGCAATGCCAAAGAATGCTCGAACTACCGCACAATTGCACTCATCTCACATGCTAGTAAAGTAATGCTCAAAATTCTCCAAGCCAGGCTTCAGCGATATGTGAACCGTGAACTTCCAGATGTTCAAGCTGGTTTTAGAAAAGGCAGAGGAACCAGAGATCAAATTGCCAACATCCGCTGGATCATGGAAAAAGCAAGAGAGTTCCAGAAAAGCATCTATTTCTGCTTTATTGACTATGCCAAAGCCTTTGACTGTGTGGATCACAATAAACTGTGGAGATGGGAATACCAGACCACCTGATGTGCCTCTTGAGAAATTTGTATGCAGGTCAGGAAGCAACAGTTAGAACTGGACATGGAACAGCAGACTGGTTCCAAATAGGAAAAGGAGTTCGTCAAGGCTGTATATTGTCACCATGTTTATTTAACTTATATGCAGAGTACATCATGAGAAATGCTGGACTGGAAGAAACACAAGCTGGAATCAAGGTTGCCGGGAGAAATATCAATAACCTCAGATATACAGATGACACCACCCTTATGGCAGAAAGTGAAGAGGAACTAAAAAGCCTCTTGATGAAAGTGAAAGTGGAGAGTGAAAAAGTTGGCTTAAAGCTCAACATTCAGAAAATGAAGATCATGGCATCTGGTGCCATCACTGCATGGGAAATAGATGGGGAAACAGTGGAAACAGTGTCAGACTTTATTTTTCTGGGCTGCAAAATCACTGCAGATGGTGACTGCAGCCATGAAATTAGAAGACGCTTACTCCTTGGAAGGAAAGTTATGACCAACCTAGACAGCATATTCAAAAGCAGAGACATTACTTTGCCAACAAAGATTCATCTAGTCAAGGCTATGGTTTTTCCTGTGGTCATGTATGGATGTGAAAGTTGGACTGTGAAGAAGGCTGAGCGCAGAAGAATTGATGCTTTTGAAGTGTGGTGTTGGAGAAGACTCTTGAGAGTCCCTTCGACTGCAAGGAGACCCAACCAGTCCATTCTGAAGGAGATCAGCCCTGGGATTTCTTTGGAAGGAATGATGCTGAAGCTGAAGCTCCAGTAGTTTGGCCACCTCATGCGAAGAGTTGACTCATTGGAGAAGACTCTGATGCTGGGAGGGATTGTGGGCAAGAGGAGAAGGGGATGACAGAGGATGAGATGGCTGGATGGCATCACTGACTCGATGGACGTGAGTCTGAGTGATCTCCAGGAGTTGGTGATGGACAGGGAGGCCTGGAGTGCTGCGATTCATGGGGTCGCAAAGAGTCGGACACGACAGAGCGACTGATCTGATCTGATTTATTATACACAGTGTCCTATCTCTGTTTTCCTGATTTTTAAACATCAGAGTTAAAGATGACTTTCAAAAGAATACAAAGTGATCTCTAGGAGATAAATATTGATTTCTTAAGCATTGACTTATTCTGTGAGATACACAGTAACTAGAATACAAACATGCCATGTACCACTGATGGTGTCACTAAGCCAGAGTGATGAGGTTCCACAAAGGCAGAGCTCAAATTCCATTGGAGGTTGAACTCCTCACATGGTGTTCTTGGGCTGAAAAAGGAGTAATTTAAAAACAAACAAAAAGATATAAACTCCACTGAAAAAATATGAGATGACTAAACTTGGCAACTCTTAAAATTCCAGTCAAATTTAAAAATAGAAATATTGTCAGTTTTTAGTTATCCTCACTAATGGGGCTGGGAGTATGATTAACCCCCCAAATCTTTCATGTTTGGCTTTGAAATATTTATTTCCTTAATATGTGAATTTTATGGAATCAGGGCTCATTTTAATCAAAGACAAAGGCACAGAGACAAGATTTGTCTCAGGAAGGACTGGAAGGCTGTTCGTTGACTGGAACAAGCCTTCTCTAGTTCCAGTACCCTCTTCGGTGCTTGGAGAACACAAATCCATTCTGTTCAGAAACTCTTCCAGGAGGGACGAATCAGAGCACTTCACACAAAGCCCTGTTGCCTTACAAGTCAAGTGGGAAGTAAATATGAAAACAAAAGAACCAGTGGACCACTAAGAAAATAGTTCACCTTCCTTTAGCAAGCAAGGTTTGCCCCTGGATAAAGCTAACAATGTGGACAATCAGCTAGCAGATAGCTAAGAACTGGCTCTGGCAATAGCTAAGGTCAGATCAAGGTTTTGTGGGGCAAGAGGGTTATACAACTTGAGGAGCATCCTTTATAAAAAAAGGTTATAAAGTTTCTGCTGCTGCTGCTGCTAAGTCACTTCAGTCGTGTCCAACTCTGTGTGACCCCATAGACGGCAGCCCACCAGGCTCCCCCATTCCTGGGATTCTCCAGGCAAGAACACTGGAGTGGGTTGCCATTTCCTTCTCCAATGCATGAAAGTGAAAAGTGAAAGTGAAGTCGCTCAGTCATGTCCGGCCCTCAGCAACCCCATGGACCACAGCCCACCAAGCTCCTCCGTCCATGGATTTTCCAGGCGAGAGTACTGGAGTGGGTGCCACTGCCTTCTCCAATGCATGAAAATGAAAAGTGAAAGTGAAATCGCTCAGTATGTCCGACCCTCAGCGACCCCATGGACCACAGCCCACAAGGCTCCTCCGTCCATGGGATTTTCCAGGCCAGAGTGCTGGAGTGGGTGCCACTGCCTTCTCCAATGCATGAAAGTGAAAAGTGAAAGTGAAGTCGCTCAGTCGTGTCTGACCCTCAGCAACCCCATGGACCACAGCCCACCAGGCTCCTCCGTCCATGGGATTTTCCAGGCCAGAGTGCTGGAGTGGGTGCCACTGCCTTCTCCGGTTATAAAGTCAGTCACATGCATTAGTCCATAAGGGGACCTGTGCTGATGAGAGACCCTGCAACTTCAACTTCACTAGTTTCAAGGTAAATCCACCTCTGGGAGTAAATTTCATGTGAGATTAATATATTAATACCTTCCTGGGTGTGTTGCCTTTTAAAAAATTATCATTGAATGAAGCTCTAATTTACTTTGCAAGCTGCTGGTCCAGATTACACAGTCTTCAATGAGCATCCTCCCCCTCAACAAACAGGGAACCCACAACTCAAGCAAGAACCAAGATGTTGGAAATTAATTTGTTGGCCTTGATGTCTCTTTGGTACCAAGCTGCAGCCTCCTGGGCCTGACTCTGAGTACAAGTATGAGAGAAACCATTGAGAATGACCTTCCTGAATAGAAGGTCAAGTACAGAAACAAGTTTCCAAAGCTGCTGCGGGCAGTTGTGCTATCTCCGCTTGAGCCTTTAGATCCTAAGCCACAGCTTTCAAAGTCATGTGTGCCCTGGGTCTGACTCCCTAAGACTCTTTTCCAAGGAACGTTCAGTTCCAGGTTCCCACTGGCACCCTCAGGCCATGAAATCCCTGAGGTTGAACAAATGATATCAACATGCTGCAGCTGCTCTTCAGCCAGCCCCTGCATACTGACTAAATCTGGATGGAGTCTAGAGCGTACCTGGAGAGCGCTTACTGACAGGCGGGCCCATCACTCATCACCATCACTCATCACAGCCAGGTGCAGAGATGCTGAGCAGCACTGCCCTATTCCCAGTTCACCTTCAGAGCAGAAGGAAGCCTGTGGGCCCTGGGTGCAGCAGAAAAGTTAGTTGCAGAAGACACAGCAGTTAAGCTGGCCATCCAGAAGGAGGGCTAGCCAACAGAAAAGGAGAAATATATATGTGGTGAAAAACCAGTTGTTTAATTTAATAGGTTATATTTATATAATAACTTGTTAATAGGCAGTATATTGTTGTAAAGGGGGGAGGAAAAGCATTTATGTTTGTATCTTTATTACTTGCATAAAGAAGCTCTGAGAACAGTTAGCTGTGGGGAGAAGCTGGGCAGACGGCAGACAGGTGTGAGAAAAGAGAATGTTCCGTGGGCACCCCTATATTTTCTGATTCTTGGATCATATGCTCACATTGCCTGGTCAGATTGTAAGAAGCTATATGAAATAGGGGAGAAAAGTTCTCTTTAAAAGAAAGATAATTAAATTAGTTGTGCCCCCTCTTTTTTTAGAGAGCAAGATTTAATTGCATTTTGAGCCCAAAGTCTAGATTGATTTTTGTCAGTGGAAATTGGGATTATATAATCCGCAGGGAGCCTCACACCAGCTCCTGGAACAATGTATTGTTATTATCACATAACACTCACGTTTTCACACACTCAGTGTCCTTGTTTTCGGATTTGTGGGCTACAGTCCATAGGATTGCAAAGAGTCAAATGCGACTGGAGCAACTTAGCACCTGGGTTAGATCCTCACGCAAGACACTTAAAATACATATTTGAAATTCTTCACATTGTCCCTGAAGTCATTGCCTCTTCAGGGATAGTGTGAATATAAATAGACATTTAAAGAAACTTGTCATTGAACATGATCATAGTTCAAAACCTAGGGATAAGATAGTATGAGAAACGTATTTTAGGAAAAGTCTGGAGATTTGGAAAAGTCTTATTTTATTTTTGCTAATTATGAGAATTCATAAATTCCATAGTAGAATTAATGCATTGAATTTTTTTACAAGATTAGAGTTATTCACAATGTATTTAAATTTAGCAATTACTGCCATATTATTGTAGGAAAACAACCTGCATTTAAAATATTAAAAATTATTTATAATTACTTTTGAAGTATAAGGGTTTGGGATTTTATTTTAGATTTTTCTTATTTACATCCAAATTTTATGCTAATAGAAGAGTTAGCTCTCAGCTAATTGGTTTTTAAAGTGAGTAATGGCTGTTTGTTCAAAACAATAGGGTTTCATTTTAACCACACTTTTGAGGGAAGGGGATTCAACATGATAGAGATCATTTTGGCAGCATTATTTGCTGACAAAGAAAAGTTGGAGTGAAGTCCTTTTGTTTGACAGCACTTTACACTGCCAAAGAGCTTTCACCGTAACCCCTTGTTATCAAATTCAGCCTAGTATCCAGACAGACATTTGTTTGGGGAAATTAAGTGGGTATTTTACATACATAAATGAAGAGTTTTATTCTAGAAATAATGTGTAACAGAAGTTCATTAACTAGTCGTTCATACACTTTACATGAAAATGATGAGGAAAAGGGTGTACATCTAAATACTCATAAGAATTTCAGAAACCTGATAAATAGTCCCAGAGTGTAGATTACTCTCTAAAATTAGCTGATGAGTGGCCAGTTTGGAATTTCACTTTCCAGAAATAACAAGCTGTGAAGTGTACACAGAGCAGGCCTCAAATTCTCCTTCTCTGCTCTGATTTGATACTGAAGACAATCACAAGTGGCTCTGAACCTGAGTGCCTTGCAAGGTGAATTCCTTGGAGAACAGATTTGAATAGCTTCCTCATTTAATCCTTGTGTGCTACTTTAAAACAGGCGCTTCTTACACTGACATATAGAGTCCCAGTGGAGAGAAAATGTGTGTGTGTGTGTGTGTGTGTGTGTGTGTGTGAGAGAGAGAGAGAGAGCTAGAGAAATCTATTTCAAGCGGTCACATTAGAAATCTGAGGGAAAGGCATTGAGATACTAAGTCACACAGGACTGGAGTAGCGGTTCCCAGACTCTGGGATCTAGTGCCTGATGATCTGAGGTGGTGCTGATGTAATGATAATAGAAATAAAGTGAACAATAAATGTAATGTGCTTGAATCATCCTGAAACCATCCCCTGCCCCTTGCTCTGTGGAAAAATTTTCTTCCATGAAACTGGTCCCAGGTGCTGAAAAAGTTGGGGACTGCTGGACTGAAGGACAAGGAATATTGATACATCCAGGAAGACTTCACGTAAGCCTAAGAGCTGCAAATGCTATTTTAATTCAAACTTTATAGAAATATGAACATCATTTTTGGTCAGAAGCTAAATCAAGGGTCACTCAGTTGTTTGGTCAAATAGCACCGGCCACACACCTTTGGTGTGTCTTTTATATCTTCTTATGTTGGGAAGAAATACTGCAAATACCCCAGCACAAAGAAAACTGAGCAAAAAGAAGCTTCTGAGTCGGGTGTGAAATGACCTAAACCGATTCAGTCAAGAGAGCGTGCTCATGATTAATGTGTTCGACCCTGTCATTCATCCAAACTAGGAATGTTCCAAATTAAGAGCAGCCAGCAGATTGCTTTTTACAGCCCATCTCTGATCAAACAGTCCTGTCTGCCTGGAGCCCTGTGGGGGGACAGCTGCCTGAGGCTGTTTATGGACTGTCAGAAAGAGCTAGGCATGATTCCCAAGGGTGGGGCAGAAGGCTGTGCCCCTACACTTGCTACACAGCTGCGATTCCCAGTCCACCCTCCCGTTTCACATCCAAGGAAACCAAGACAAACAGCCTCAGCATACCTTCTTAATCTCCACTAATTTTAAATTATCCATATCGTGAAGGATGGATTTGTCAGAACTCTGTTCCTTTGCCAAAATTCAAGAAGCACAATTGAATATTTGATGTTACCCAATGATTCTGTGCAGTCCAATTTAATAAACACTGCCTAATATTTTCCTGGGATGGCTGCTTCCTTGAGAGTGGGAATAGAAATCAATATGGATCAGACAGAGTCCCCATCTTCAAGGCACTCACGGTTTAGCAGAAGTGACACTTACCCAACCGTAATTTGATTGACATTATACCTTCCCATTTGAACCAAGTAACACTGATGTGAAGAGGCGGAAATGCTGTTGTGTGGAATTTTAGGGAGGAGATTATTGAAGTGGCATTTGATCAGAGCCTTGAAGGATGAGTTGGAATTTTGCTAGATGGAGAATGGTGTATTTTCTAAAGTGTAGAAAAGGGTGCATTTTAGGGACATAGGGCGTGAGTGTGAGTGTGAGTGTGTGTGAGTGTGTGTGTGTGTGTATGTGTGTGTACACAAGCTGGGGAGAGGAAAGGACTGGCTGAGGATTATTTCCTTTCTCTTTCCCTTTCTGTAACTTTCCTTGCTCCCAAATATGCTTATAACAATGTCCAAAAATCTGAAGAAATCAAATGCAGCTAAATAGAGAATGGGGCTTCCCCATTGGCTCGGTGGTAAAGAATCCACCTGCTATGCAGGAGACGTGAGTTTGATCCCTGAGTTGGGATGATCCCCTGGAGAAGTTAACGGCAACACACTCCAGTATTCTTACCTGGAAAATCCCACGGACAGAGGAACCTGGTGGGCTACAGTCCCTGCGGTGGCAAAGAGTTGGACATGACTTAGCGACTAAATAGTAATAGCCAATAAAGACCAGTTGGAAAATGGAAGAATCCCATGTTGTCAGGAGCTGGGCCGCCTGGGTTCAGATCCCAGCTCTGCTGTTTTATCTGTTAAAGCTGGGACAGGCTACTTAACCATTCTGTGCCTGGGTTTCTTCATCTGATGAATGATATTGAAAGTAATAGCACTGGGAATTCCCTGGTGGTTCAATGGCTGGGACTCTGAGCTCCCAATGCATGGGCCCAGGTTCGATCCCTGGTTGGGGAGCTAGACCTAGACCTCGTGTGCCACAGCTAAAGATACTGTATGTTGCAACTAAGAGCCAGCGCAGCCAAATAAAAATATATTTACATTCTCTAAAAAGTAGTGCAACCTTTTGTGGTTGTTGTGAGGATTGAATTTACTAATCTAGACTTAAAGTACTTAGAGCCTTTCCCGACTCTCAGTAAATACTGTTTCTATTATGGTTATTAGCATTATTTGTCATAACTATGCACATGAAGTGGAATGTTTGAAAAGGAAACAGATGAAATTTAGTTCCCCTTTGGGGCAGAAAATGGCTTAAGCAGAAAAGCTAGGTCCAGCACCATAGCTACTGGCTACTGAGAACATGAGACTTCCCTGGTGGCTCAGACAGTAAAGAATCATCCTGCCAGTGCAGGTGCTGCAGGAGACGTGGGTCCGATCTCTGGGTGGGGAAGCTCCCCTGGAGTAGGAAATGGCAACCTACTCTAGTATTCTTGCCTGGAGAATCCCAGGGACAGAGGAACCTGGCTGGCTACAGTCAATGGGGTTGCAAAGAGCTGGACACAACTGAACGGCTGAGCACACACTGAGAACATGAGGACGTGGTGATGAAGCAAGGTGAAGACTCAGGGGCCAGTATCTCAGGAGGGCCCCTCCACGGAGCCCCTGCCTCTCCGGACTGAGAGGCTTCACCAGGGATCAGCAGTCAGAAAAAGGGACTCTTTCATCTTCTATTTATCAGTAGTTTTCTTCCATGACTGATATTCTAGGTTCTTCCAAGCTGAGAGCTATGTTTGCTCATGACAGAATAAAAGAAATATAATGAGCTTTCAATGCAATGACAAGGTTTTGAACAATGTGCAGGAATGTCAGTGGGAAGGATGTTTTGCTTTCATCCTACACAGACAGCCAACAAAAAACCCACTCAAAGCCTTCCTCTCTGTTGTGTCAACAATGGTTGTCTTTCTTTTCATTTTTAAGTTCATCTATTGAAGTATAATATGTACACAAAATAGGGTGGTATGGCATATAAATGTAGAACTTTGATGAATTTTTGTAGACCACCTACACCCAGGTAACAAGCACCAAAATCAAGAAACCAAACATTATCAACACCCAAGGGACCGCCTTCATCCCTGCTCCTTGCCCTGACTTCTAGCAGCATTAATTGATCTTTTCTTGTTTTGTACTTTACATAAAAACAATCATTATACTCTTTTGTATCTGGCTCTTTCCACTCAAAATTATATACGCAAGATTCAAACACAAGGTTGTGAATGGCCAACTTCTTGAATGTAATTTTTGTAATGGAGGAGGGAACCACATTCATCAAGAAAGTTTATACTTGTAATGAATTTTATTTGCATTTATTGAGCAGACTCTGCTACTGACCTCTGTGCTATGTCTACAGATGTTTTTTCAAGAAGAACAATTGTGTGTGTGTTAATCATGAAGCTGTTTACACTTCAGCTTACTTCACCTCATTTCCATTGTCTCATAGGTATAAAAACCAGGTGCCAATAAATGTCCAGGCACATCCTGAAAAGTATATCATCGAAAGCCGATATGGAATGCACACTCTCGAAATAATCGCGTAAGAAACATCAGTCTGTGTATGTTGCAGACAATTGCTTGGTGGGGGGTTCTCCCCTCTTCCTCCCTACACGGTGTTATCAGGATGGGGGACAGTCCCAAGTATTGCTTCTCTTGGTGCACACCTATGCGTGATGATCATGACATTCTTACCAAGCCCATGTTACTGCCCAAAGTGATCTTTTGAATTTAGTCAAAGATGATGAGGAAAACATTCATTTGTATCTATTTAACCTTTTGTATGGGCTTCCCAGGGGCTCAGTGTTAAAGAATCCGCCTGCCAATGCAGATGACTCGAGTATAATCCCTACTCTGGGAGGAAATGGCAATCCTCTCCAGTATTCTTGCTGAGACAATCCCATAGACAGAAGAGCCTGACGGGCTACAATCTATGGGGTGGCAAAGAATCAGACACAACTGAGCAACTAAACAACAATCCTTTTATGTACTTGAGAGTTCTTCTTAGGTATTAGCAAGAAAAATAAGTTACAAAATAGGCATTTATATTCAAGCTGTCTTCTCAGAGTCCCAAATCTGCACCAGCATTATACACGTTTGCCTTTAATCAGTACAGGCCAATGAAGTTTGAGGTGGGTGACACTGAGCCTAAGCTGGACCTAGAGTTGTTTTTTCCTTCGGCTCAGCAGAAACTGTGTGGAAACTATGTGCCCATTCTGTCAGGGGATGTTTTTTTTAAAGCAAATCAACAGCAAAAATTTTAGAGCAGAATCCACATCAAAGTTTCTAGGTCTTCAAAGGGGTATCATGTCTCCTAAACATGGTTAGGTTTAGTTTTGAAAATGGTTTGGTTTTGAAATCCAAACCTACTAATGTGGATGAAGAAGTTACCCAAGTTCCCAGCATTTGGGGTTCAAATAAAACCATGACATGCTGCGGAGTCAAAGTAGAATTTAAGTCATTCTAATCTCAGGAGATATATGGCTTTCTCAGATCAGAGAGCTTGGCACAGGTCATACTTGGCTTCAAGAAGAACCCTGGGACCCTGGGATGATCGCCAAGCAGGGACCCCTTCCTAAAGACCCATCCATTCTGTCAGTCGGTGAGTCAACCAAGTCGGCAACGAGCTGTATGGTTGCTTGTAATTAAATAACTATGGAAGAAACAACCATATTGACCCACCTGGGATTCTATGTATGTCTGTAAAATTTCAACAAGAATTAAAATTTCACCAATGAAACTAAAGAAAACCAGTGAAGAACATGAACCCTAGCAATGATAAAAGAGCTTGCTTTGAAATCTTAGCCTGTTCATCTTTGCATAAGAGCCTTCTCTCTCTAAAGTGAAAGTCGCTCAGTCGAGTCGACTCTTTGCTACCCTATGGACTGTAGCCCTCCAGGCTTCTCTGTCCATGGAATTCTCCAGGCCAGAATACTTGAGTGGGTAGCAGTTCCCTCCTCCAGGGGATCTTCCCAACCCAGGGATCGAACCCAGGTCTCCCAAGACATTCCTGTGTCTGCATCAAAACTTAGAGGAACTTCTGAATGGCACTTCTTGTATTGTGCTGTGGGCCTGAACATTTGTAGAAATGAGGGACAGATAACTTGTTTGTACTCTGAGGCTAAAACACAGAACCACACATTAGACAAACCTGAATCCATTTGGGCATCTATAAGGAGAGGCTGTTTCTTTGTCTCCATCACACTATAACAGACAGACGGAAACCCATCCTGAGGGAAGCCCCTCTGGGTCTTACCTGCTACAAAGGTACATGACCAGACATTTTCTGCCCAGATACAACTTAAAACCAATTTTTCATCACACTGTTCATTCTCTATATACTCAACACTTCATTGGCTTTTATTTTTGGACATTTTAAATTAATTCAAGCTAGGGTCATAGTGGACTATATCTGTTGGTAGGTAGATCTATTGGCCTATGTAAAATCCCACAGGGAGCTTGATCAGAAAGTGTAGCTTTGTCAAGAGTCCCAAAGAGCAGTGTGTTAACCAATGACGTGCTGTGTATCATGTTAGCAAAGAGATCCTTGACAAAATAGTCAGGAGTTACATTGGCCTGCTTTATCTGTAGAGACAGAACCCATGGGTACTGACCTCAGCATACTACTCCATTTTACTTCAAACAGGGGTCCCCAGTCCCCCAGCTGAGGACCAGTACCTGTGCCGTTCCACGGTTGTTAGGATCGGGGTGGCACAGCAGGTGAGCGGTGGGCAAGTGAACTAAGCTTCATCTGCCGCTCCCCATCACTTCCACTGCTGCCTGAACCAGTAGCCAGCCCCCTGCCCCTGCCTGTGCCCTGTCCCTGGAAAAATTGTCTTCCATGAAACTGGTCCCTGGTGCCAAAAAGGTTGGGGACTACTGATTTAAGGGACTTGAGCCTCCTTGGACTTTGTTATCCACGGGAGTCCCGGAACCAGTCCCCTGCAGACACTGAGGTACAACTGTACCAGGAGTGTCGCTGGACTGGGCACTCATCCCATCCCTTCTTTCAGGTGTGATTTTGAAGACACGGCTCAGTACCGGGCCTCGGCGATGAATGCCAAAGGAGAACTTTCAGCATATGCTTCGGTTGTGGTAAAGAGTAGGTTTGCTGGACTTGTTTCAATCACAGTGTATTTTTAAAAAATTTATTTTCAATGCTAACATATAAACAGGTCAAGAAGCAGTTGTCAAAAATTGCTGCTTTCTTTTCTAGGATACAAGGGAGAGCTTGATGATACTCGCTTCCATTCAGGGGCATTCACCTTGCCCCACCCCTGTAAGTCTGAAAACATTTTTGCTGTGTCATCTCTGTACAATACTGTATAATAAGCTATTCCATCACACTGAAATAAATGCAGATATACTAAGTCATTTCAGTTCTGTCCGACTCTTTGTGACCCATGGACTGTAGCCTGCCAGGCTCCTCTGTCCTGCCCAGGCTTCTCTGAGCAGGAATACTGGAGTGGGTTGTCATGCGTTCCTCCAAGGGGTCTCCCTGACCCAGGGATGGAACTCATGTCTCTTCCATCTCCTGCACTGGCAGATGGATTCTTTATCACTAGCACCACCTGGGAAGCCCAAAATAAATGCATAGTCTATATTATAAGATGTGCTAGTATGTATGTAATGGGTTTCCCAAGTGGCACTAGTGGTAAAGAACCTGCCTGACAGTGCAGGAGACATAAGAGACCTGGGTTCAATCCCTGGGTGGGGAAGATCCCCTGGAGGAGGTCATGGCAACCCACTCCAGTATTTGTGCCCAGAAAATCCCATGGACAGAGGAGCCTGGGAGGCTATAGTCCATAGGGCCGCAAAGAATCGGACACGACTGAAGTGATTTAGCACATGTACGTAATACTGCCTGTAGTTATATTTTTTTAGTTTCTTTGGCTACTGTATTCTCCTTCTGCTTATAATTGCTTTATTCTGGTTTTATAAAAGCCTGAATGTGAAGGGCTAAAAATGACAAATGCTTTTAAGTCTTTCTTTCCTTAAGCTGAGAAAAATCATTACACAAACCTGCAGTGTGACTTAACCACACACACACATACATAGAGTCTGGACTGTATCAGGGCAGTCTTATTCATCCTTATATATCCAGTGTAGCATCATCTCCTTAAGAAGTCTCTGTCGGCCCCCCACTGTACCCCAGCCCCCACCTACTTAGATTATGTGTCCGGGTGAGGCTGTGACACCTCTGTAAGCGCATCTACTCACTGGACACTAATTCTCTGTGGGCCCCCCACTGTAACCCAGCCCCCACCTACTTAGGTTATGTGTCCGGGTGAGGCTGTAACACCTCTGTAAGCGCATCTACTCACTGGACACTGATTGTTAACTGTTTGCTCCCACTGACCCATGAGCCACTTGAAGGCTAGGCTGGACCTTTTATCTTTGGACACTAGAACCTGATGCAGAGTAGTATTTGATGATGAATGAATAAATGCATATACTAATTTACAAAATGCAATGTAAAATGAGCTCTAAGTGTGGTTTAATAACAAATTATTAGTATTCTGATCCATAGTAATTTATACATTTGTGAACTTCGATCATGTCATCTGCATCAGAACTTCTTTTCATGGGAGACAATAAAAGTAAAACCCTTATGGTTCTTCAGTAATTAGAGGCTGACACTGTTCAGACTGGAAATGGTAGTCAAGCCCCAAATTCTTATTTTTCAAACATTAAAAAATAAGTGGTCGTTTTGAAAATATTTATGTAAATATTGACTCATGGGTCAGTTTCTCACCTGATTGGCTTGATGTCTCTCCATACTTCATGGAATGTCTCCTAATTTTAATGTGCCTAGTTGTAATCATTGGTATCAATCCCATGCACAAGAAGGGGTGCTGGGTGGGAGTAAGGAAGAACACATCCCAAATCAGATCCTTCTCTTGTCATTTGATTTATACTGAGATACAATAGCTAGAAAATTTGAAACTATGATTTATAAATCATTTGATAGGTTTGTTGTGACTGCTTTCGGCCTGTGCTCAGTAAAATGCTTATGTCTCTTTGATGAAAAAAATAAATTACTGATGTTTGTTTCTGTTGTGCCCAGTTGCCGTTACCCCTTACGGTTACGCGTCCAGGTTTGAGATCCACTTTGATGACAAGTTTGAAGTGTCTTTCGGGAGAGAAGGCGAGACAATGAGTCTGGGCTGCCGTGTAGTTATCACCCCTGAAATTAAACATTTCCAGCCGGAGATCCAGTGGTACCGAAATGGTGAGCCTTAATGACAAGTTCTCACTGAGGCTCATATTCGCAGAAGGTCACAGACTGGACCTGGTCCTAAAGCATGAATGTCTGGGGATTGCAGTTCTGTTTACCAGAACTGGCAGAAACTAGATAGTACAGGACATAACATACTGGGTGTTACAAAAGTTTTTACACATATTTTAGAGTAGTAGAACTTTTATAACATGTTTGTGGAGATCATAATTTCTTATCACTGTGTAATACAGGGAAAGGATTACAAAAAATGTATTTTCATTTTACAAGTTGGATATATAGTCATTTTGTAAGTTAATTTTATTTGGTAAGATAAAGTGAAATCCAGTGAAGTCCTGTTGGTTCCCAGGCACTGTGGGTGGTAGTCAGCGTGCTCGCCACGCAGCTGGCCTAAACTTCGGTGTCCATGTGGGCACCGGGCAGGCCGGGCCATCGTGAAGCGATGACTAGGACCAGGACCTGAGCCTGGAGTGGAGCCAGTCGTAGCTGCAGTGGCAGTGACAGCAGTGCTGCTGGACGTGGCCCTGGAGGGGAGGCCCCCCCAGACGCAGCCTGGGAGCCCCCGTGGGAGTCCAGACCCCTGTCCACCTCCAGGACCCGTCTTTGTGGGATCTGCTCAAACATGAACTTCCGGGCCTAAGCACCGTGACAGGAACAATCACACAGTAAACTTTGTCTATAAAACATTACAAAATAGAAGCATGTATACAGACATTGCAGTAAGGCACATAAGGCAGTTGTTAGAATTCTTCTGAGTCTGGACTCCCTGTTTATGAAAACTGCTACAACATTGCAAAGCAAATATTCACAGGCTTGGAAATAAAAATTAAATTTAAAGATTGCCACATTCAGTGAAAATGAACACTATTTCCATACAAAACATTGAATGAAGCAGTTATTAACAAGAAAGATTTTTCTAAGTAATTTTTCTCATAATAGAAGGTAAAGTAAGAAAATGTATAAATAGGCAATTAAATTATATATAAATCATGAAGTCATCACAAGTTACAGGACATGTAAGAGGAAACATTTAACATGCCATTATGTAAATATACATTTAAAATTAAATTTAGACTTACATGAAGCTATTCGTATAAGGAGATAGATCTTTTTAGAAAAAATTGTTCCTCAAGAATTGCCAGCTCTAGAGTACAAAAATTTATATTTTAAAATAGTTTATCAGAGGATTAACCTAATATTAATTTTATAACCATAACTATATAATTGTATATAGTATAAAACTGTATAATACTGAACTATATAGCACTCTTAACAACAGCGTTAATAGTTGCATCAGCAGAAAGATCTTTCTCAAAATAAATCAAAATCATTTGTGACTTTGCATTTGCAAAGACTGAATGATGTTACTTTCAATTTTATTAATTTAAAATAAAGTTGCTAAAAGTATAAATTTGGTGGCCTAATAACTGAGGTTGCAAAAAATAAGTCAAAATTCTGTGTTATCAATCAACATATCACAAAATAAAGTATTGTTTTGTATGTAAGAATTATGGCATGAAAATAATTATTTTTTTGCAATTTGTATTACCCTATCATGTTTTATAAATAATAAACTATTTTTAGAGGAAAAAGTTTTATATTTTAGTTTCTTAACTGTATTTTTTTCTTCTGCTTTTTGAGCCAGGAGCCTTGCAGTTTCATTTTGCACTGGGTCTTCCAGATGATATATCTGGCCGTGATTCCCTCACTTCTGGTCTAGCATTTTAACCAATATAAATATGACACAATGACTCAAAGCCCTACAGACTTCCTCTAATAGATAGCTTTCAATATAGAAGAAGAGGAATAAAAAGAGAGATGGGGAGAGGAGCGAGTTGGGGGGAGGGAGGAAGAAGATAGTAATGGAGAAAGAAGTCAGTAAATTTGTTTACATTTTTCCCCCCAGGGGCACCTGTTTCTCCATCAAAATGGGTGCAAACACATTGGAGTGGAGATCGGGCAACATTAACATTTTCTCATCTCAACAAGGAAGACGAAGGTCTCTATACAGTTCGTGCACGAATGGGAGAATATTATGAACAGTACAGTGCTTACGTCTTTGTTCGAGGTAAGGCCTGGCAAAAAGCAGAACATCTGAGAATATTTAAAACACTGAGTCCGTATCAATCTATCCAAACATATTTTGGGTAACAATGAAAGAGCTGTTTGAAAATTCCTCCCGGGACCTCCCTGGTGGTCCAGTGTTCAGGACTCAGTGCTTCCACTGCTGGGGTGCCAGGGTTCAATCCTTGGTCTGAGAGCTATGATCCCGCAAGCCACATGGTGCAGTCAAGAAAATTAAAAAATTCTCCCCGATGATGTAGCACAGGGATGTTAGCATCCGGCAAAATTAGAATGGATGTTAAAAAGTCAACCCTAAAAGCCCCAACCTGAAGGTGACCAGTTCACAGACTGTGCTGCCTCTTCCTCAGTGAGCCACCAGCACAGTCCACTACAGGTTTTTGGGGGTTTGAAAGAGTTTGAACTAATGATGTGAACCAAGAGTCATCTCGGTTTAAAGAAGGAACAATAAAATAGCAATGGGGATTCACTACTTGATCTGTTTTGGAGAGCTAATCTATTATCATTCCAGGCCTTCTCTTACAGCTAATGATGTGAACCAAGAGTCATCTCGGTTTAAAGAAGGAACAATAAAATAGCAATGGGGATTCACTCTTGATCTGTTTTGGAGAGCTAATCTATTATCATTCCAGGCCTTCTCTTACAGCTTTAATGAACTAGGAAGCAAGATGCTACAACCGAATCTTTAAGACAAGTTATGATTGTTGATTTTAAGAGTCTTTCTTTTCTCAGCAGTGTCTTGAACGCGTAGGGTATGTACAAGTGGAAATGTTCTTGCTACATGAGATCTGGGCACACTTTGAAGACCAATGACATGTTCTGGCCACAAGGCTAGTGCTCTGTGTTCTTTTATGTGACTGTCTGTGGCCACACGAGCAGACAGAGGAAGGGCTCAGGAAAACAGAGTGTATTACTCTCACAGGTCTTGGAGACCCACACTGGGCCACACGGGGAGGCAGCTGCATTGCTTGCTCAGGAGGCAGAAGGGTCAGACGGGAGAGCTCAGACCACAGTCTTTACTGGATTTCCTGTGGAAAGGCAAGGTGGGGTGGAATAAAAATTCAGGATCGGCTATTGTGAACAGTTTCAGTGGACCCTAAACCATAGGGGTCGTGCCTAGTTGTCTGGTGCCTGATGCTGAGATGGTTAAGTCAGAGGAATATTTCCTCCTAGGATACATGGCTGGATGAAAGAGGTCAGCCCTGGACAAGTTAGAGTTGGCTAGCTCCAGAAGATGGGGCAGGTAATCTCTCTCCAACCAGAAAGGTTTGTTTTTAAGATGTCAAAACATCACAATTTACAGAAAATAACTATATAAACAATATGGGTAGACTTACTAATTTTTTTTTAATCCCTGACACTAAATAGAATCATGAATATCTAGGCATTTTGATCACAGTGGGACTTTAGAGGCCATCCAGGTGTCCTTAACTGGGATCCACAGACTCCAGAGGGGTCTGTGATTAAAACTGTACTTCAGTATAATTGGTTTCTTTGGTAAGCTCATGTATTTTATTTATGTGTTTAAAAGCATTATTCTGAAGAAGGGACCTTTATTCTTTCTACTTTACCAGTTTTCCAAAGAAGTCTAAGGCTCACAAAATGTTAGGATTCCCCTTCACTTTAAGATGCAGAAACTAAAGCTCAGCAAAGTAACTTGATTTCCCAAAAGCCTCACGGGCTTCGTGGGTGGCACTAGTGGTAAAGAACCTGCCTGCCAATGCAGGAGAAGTAAGTGATGCAGGTTCGATCCCTGGGTTCAGTCACAGGTTCTATCGCTGGTCGAGAAGGGAATGGCAACCCACTCCAGTACTCTTGCTTGGAGAATCCCATGGACAGAGGAGCCTGGTGGGCTACAGTCCATGGGGTTGCAAAGAGTCAGACACGACTGAAGTGATTTAGCATGCATGCAGAAACCTCACAGTTATTTAGAAACAGAAGTGGTACTAAGATGCAGGTCTTCTGCTGGCGAACCCAGGATTTTAGTCAGGGAATAGGCTAAGCTGTTGAAATGAAGCTTGAAAACAAGAAGTTTATTTCTGTCCTGTGTCCATCAGTGTAGAAGGGTGATCCAGATGGTCCTGCTCAAAGCACTCGTTCAGAGCCTCTGGTCCCATCTGTGTTGCTGCTCTGCTGGCCCTGTGTGCTGCACCATGCTCCCAGGCCAGCCTATGGGAGGGGAGATGCAGAGATGCACACAGCACTTCTTCCTGGTGAATACACCTCCATGTGTGTTGGGGAGCTGGGGTGATGAAGTTCTAGCTGGACAGCATGTTACCCGTGGAAGCTCAAGGGTTCCAGTACCAAAAGGCAACAGAAGGAGTGAACACTAGGGAGAGTCAGCAGTCTACACCACAGCAGTACTGAGCAGTAATAAATGATCATTGGATTCTGCCTCAGATCAGCAACTGATAAAGATACATGAATATCTCTACCAACTGAAAACTGGGTATTTTGGGAAAAGTCAGATCTTGTGAGGGGAAAAAGCGGGTAGCCTTCTGGGTCATTTGCAGTGAAAATGGACACATTGGAAGTTATCAGCAAGTATATTTATTGAGCCACCTTGATAGTCCTGGCTAGATGAGAACTGAATAAACAAACAGAGTCTTTGCCTCTGGTCTCAAGTGTCTTACCTGAACTAGAGTCTCTCTGGTGACTCAGAAAGCACTGAGTTATGCTTTGAGGAGTCCCTCTGTGCTCTTTTCTGGGAGCTCAGACACAGTCCAGGGTCTCCTCAACAACATTTCTCAGTGGCCATGCCAGGGTCATGGTCCTTTGCAGGTTGAGGCCAAATTTCACATTACTAACTGCAGACAGGTGGAAGGATTGAAGTTTATCATTAAGCTGGTCTTCATTCCACAAAATAAGGGAAGATTCTAAAATGTATCAGATGTTGAGAGAATTGAGAAGATTCATGGAAAGATGAAATTGCAAAGACAAGCCTCAGAAATCGAGCTGTGAATTCAACTTTTAGAAGACGATTTCCCTCATAAGTTTATTTTAAATGCTATAGTTTGGATTCTTTTAAAAAATCTTTGTTGAGATGTAATTACACACCATAAAAGTCAACCATGCTACGTGGACAGTGCTTTTTGGAATATTTATAGAGCTGTGCACCACCAGCTTTAGAACATTCCCATCATACCCTGTCCCACCTAAGATATTTCTTGTGTCCCTTCCCTATTCTTATTCCCAGACTAGCACAAGCAGTCACTAATCTACTCCCTGTCACTATAGACTTTCTTTTCTAAACATTTCTGAATATGTGATCTTTCACTTTTGTCTTTCTTTTTCATCGAGCGTATGTTTTGAGGTCCTTTATGATGGTAGTTTACTTCTTTTTATTATTGACTAGACATGCTTCATTTTATGTGTCTATTCACCAGTTGATAGACAATTGGATGGTTTCTGCTCTCTGACTACTCTGAATAATGCTCCTATGAAGATTTCTATTTGTATTCATTGACCTGGGCTTTCATTTCTCTTGGTTAGATAGCTACCACTGGAATTGCTGGGTCATATGTTAAATTTGTGTTTAATTTCTGAGAAACTGCCAGAGTGTTTTAAGTGACATTTTATGTTTGTTTGTTTTTTTTTTAAACTTTGAGCTACATGAAGCCATTTCCATGCATTTTTTTTTTTAGAGCTCTGGTATTTTGTTGCTTAGGAAATAGCTTCTGAACCAGAATGATCAGTGCAGAAAGCACCATGTGTCAGCAGAAACACATTTCAGAGATGTACACTTTTGGCCAGGGTTTTATTACATAGATACTATATATTCTTTTTGAAAAAATAGATAATGTAAATAAGCAAAAAAGGACAAAAGAAAAGCTATCATAAGTCTATCATCCAGAGATATCCAATATTATCATTTTAATACATATTCTTCGAGACTTCTATATATTCTCCCCACCCCTCCACACATACATGGTGGGGGGGGGGGGAGCAGAGAAAGATGATAAGTGATGAAGGATGGGATATAAATGTAATGAAAAAAGAATTACAGTTGACAGATAAATGGATGAAAAAGTTTTTGCTAATAAAGCAATAAAATTGATCAAAAGATTTATAAGGTTTTTAGAATCCATTAGGATGAAGGAATGGATGGATAAACATGTTGTTGGTGAGTGTAAATTGGTTCAGCTTTTCTCAGGGTGTTTTGTCACTGTATATCAACAGTGTGCACTTTCAACAATTCTAGTTCTAAGAATTTTAGTGGACAAAACTGAGAAAGGAATGTTTGTTTCGGGGAAAGTCTGGAAGGAATCTAGGTATCCACCAATCAGAGTTGAAAATAATGTGTAATAAATAATCCATAAAAACAATGGGAGTACTGCACAACAGTGAAAGCTAGTGGTGTATGTGTGCATGCTAAGTCACTTCAGTCATGTCCCAGTCTTTGCAACCCTATGGACTGGAGCCCTCCAGGCTCTTCTATTCATGGGATTCTCCAGGAGAGAAGACTGGAGTGGGTTGCCATACCCTTCTCCAGGGGATCTTTCCAATTCAGGGATCGAACCCATGGCTCTTATATCTCCTGCACTGGCAGATGAGTTCTTTACCACTAGTGCCACCTGCCGCCGCTGCTGCTAAGTTGCTTCAGTCGTGTCCGACTCTGTGCAGTCCCATAGACGGCAGCCCACCAGGCTTCCCCGTCCCTGGGACTCTCCAGGCAAGAACACTGGAGTGGGTTGCCATTTCCTTCTCCAACGCATGAAAGTGAAAAGTGAAAGTGAAGTCACTCAGTCATGCCCGACTCTTAGCGACCCCATGGACTGCAGCCTACCAGGCTCCTCCGTCCATGGGATTTTCCAGGCAAGAGTATTGGAGTGGGGTGCCATTACCTTCACCTGGGAAGCCCCTAATGGTGTATACTTATACTAATTAATATGGAAATATATTTTAAAAAACAGTTTACTTGAAACTATATAGTCCAATCCCACTTTTATTTTAAAAACAATCACTTTAAAAAATTGAAATGTGGTTGATTTAGATTATGAAAAACAAGCACTTTTGAGTTTATAAATATAGGAAAAAATCCAGAAAAGTTTAGGCCAATGTATTAATAGTAGTAATCTCTGAGTTATGGAATTAAGAGGGATTTTAACATATATTTTTATTATCATATATTTTATAAGCATGCACTACTTTTATAAAGATAAATAGAATTACTTACATTTTGAAAAAAGTTATTAAATAGCCTGTGTCAGAGATCAAAATATAAAAGAGAAACAGGCTAATCTTTGGCCTAATCAATCAAAACTACAAAAAGTTTGACTATTTGGAGCACTGGGAGAAGAAAGGGCAGAGGCTAAGAAGAGAATTGACATTGACCAGATGGGTGCCGTGGGCCAGGCACCCTGCAGCAGCTGATGAAGGCGAGAGCACAAGTGTGAAGAAACATAACAGTTTCAGATTTGACTTCCAGCAGCTGCTATACAGAATATGTGTTTTGAAAGATTTTCAAGTCCACGAAACAAGTGGCACATTCCAAGCAATTTTATAGAAATGCTGAGAAATGGCTCCCTAAATGCTTACTGTCTGCCAGGCTCTGTTACACACAATGAATTTACCTATCAGCACCAAGTTTACCAGTTGTTACACTTACGGGCCTTTTGCTTTGAAAAAAAAAAAAAAGGACATGGCTAGAGGTTGCCAGCTGCCTTCATTGCAGCTGAGCAAATCTTAGGCCTGTTAAAGTCAGCATTTCTACCTCCTGCTAGCTGCATTCCAGGACTAGTGGTAAAGAATCCACCTACCAAGGCAGGAGACTCAAGAGACGCAGTTTTGATCCCTGGGTTGGAAAGATCCCTTGGAGGAGGAAATGAAAACCCACTCCAGTATTCTTGTCTGAAAAATGCCATGAACAGAGGAGCCTGGAGGGCTCCATACAGTCCGTGGGATCGCAAAGAGTCAGACATGACTGAGCAATTGAGCATGCACACAACTCAGCTCCACCTTCACCATCAGCTGACCTTCTCCCGAGCATCCAGTGCTCTGAAAGCCTGGAAGGAAAGACGTTTCTCCCCTGCCCTCCCCAAATGCCCGTTTGCCATCATGTGGCATGCAGGGATTCTGCACTGTGTTTCAGGCATGATTCTCCTATAGCACTTACACAGGACATATTACCCTGCAGGTTCAAGAGTTCACACAAGTTCATGGGGCAAGAAACAGAATGTTCAAAACCAAAATGATTTGAGCCCTTCACAGAGAACACACACCTATTTGATTCAGAAGCATACAAACAAACATCTCAGCCCTCTTAGCAAATATTTTGGTGACTTACAAGAGTTACATAAGTGTAGCTCATTGGAAAAGAAAGTGTTTCTTATTCGGTCAACAAGAGTGCTTTCCCTGGGTGAGTGGCTCCT
The DNA here is from genome assembly GCA_935064755.1 of Tragelaphus eurycerus. Lineage (NCBI taxonomy): Eukaryota > Metazoa > Chordata > Mammalia > Artiodactyla > Bovidae > Tragelaphus > Tragelaphus eurycerus. The sequence continues at coordinate 26,607,156 of CAKXYN010000023.1, forward strand.
GCAAGTCTCAGCCTCATCCCCTATTAATTCCAGTTATTTAAGTGCTGACCGGATGTCAGCAGGAATTGGCAACTGTGGATCTCCTCCCCAGGGATTCTGCCTCTTATCTTAATGTTCTCACTTAGACTATTAAATGGTTATTTTCATTCCCCTTCCTTTCCACCTAAAAACACCCCCACGTCACTAATTTATCTGTGCACACACTGCTGAGGGGACCCACAGTCAACAGATCCTGTTTCATGGGCAGTCACTGAACTCTGTTTCTTGTATAGTCCTGGACTTTTGCTAAACTCAGATAAACTAAGCTCAGATGTGGGTATTGCATCAGAGTTCCTTTCGCAAGTATCTTCAGTTTGGGAACAAACATTTAATTAAAATGAATGTTTTTGTTTCTCTTCCAAAATGGTAGTCCCAGCATAGGGATGGGCAAAACTTCTTGGTTCTTCTTCTCTTGTGGATCCAGAAGGTGACAGAAGGGGCCGTTTGCTCCCCCTTGGAGCCATTTATAGTTTCTGAGTAACGCTGCACAATAATTATCTTAAGAACAGACATCCTGGCATAATTTACATTAGACTTTTCTGAGAGCAGTCTCTGACGTCTCCATAGTTATTTTCTTTTAGAATATTTTGGGCAGGCAAAGGCCACGAGGCCAAGGTCATGGGTCCTTTTCATAGCCCTTTCTGACATAATGTTCCTTGTACTGAGGGTGAAAAGCACACATTGTTATTTTGGTAAGCAAATTACAGAATTGATGGTTGCTCTACTGGGGCCAAATGGAGTTCCCTGGTGGCTCAGTGGTAGAGAATCTGCCTGCCAGGCAGGAGACATGGGTTCCATTCCTGGGTCAGGAAGGAGGAAATGGCAACCTACTCCAGTACTCTTGCCTGGGGAATCCCACGAACATAAAATCCTGGTGGGCTATAGTCTGTGGGGTGTGGGCTTGCAAAAGATTTGGACACAACTTAGCAACTGAACAGCATCAATAATAATAAACAACTTCTTGGCCAGCGATGTAGCCACTGCAGCGATGTGGTAAGAAAGGTCTGACGTTGGTTTTTGGGGCTAACAGAATGCATCTGAGAGGGTTCACGGGATCCTTCTGTATCCCCCCAGATGCCGATGCAGAGATTGAAGGAGCCCCAGCCTCTCCCCTGGACGTGGTGTGCTTGGATGCCAACAAGGATTACATCATCATCACCTGGAAGCAGCCGGCTGTGGATGGAGGGAGTCCAATTCTGGGATATTTTATTGATAAGTTAGTACCTAGTATGACTTCAGTTAGAGTGATTGGTTATAGAGATGCCTGCTTGGCTTCTCCCACCATTTCTTTCACTCTTTTTTTTTTTAATATACTGATTTTAATTTTTATTTTATTTACTTATTTTTTGATCGCGCCGGGTCTTCGTTGCTCTGTGGGCTTTTCTCTAGTTGAGGTGCGTAGGCTTCTCGTTGCTGTGGCTTCTCTTGCGGAGCATAGGCTCTAGGGCATGCAGGCTTCAGTGGTTCCAGTTCCCAGGCTCCCGAGCACAGGCTTAATAGTTGGGGTGCATGGGCTTAGTTGCTCCATAGCATTCTTCCCAGATCAGGGATCGAATCCATGTCCCCTGCAATGGCAGGCGGATTCTTCACCGCTGCACAATCTGGAAAACCCTCTCCCACCGTTTCTTGGTGAAGTGTTTTCTTTACCAGTCTTGTCTCCCTCTTTTTTCTCTTAGCTGGTGTTTAATACACATAATGTCCATGTTCCTAGTATGTCAGTAATTTAAGAACATTAAATAATAATACTCTAGGGACACTAACAAAATTTTATTTACATCACAAGAATCAAGCTTGACAAAGAAATAAATAAACTATGTTTTATGTACAAATTGTTGCTGTTTACATTCTCCAAAATGTAGAGGCTTTATATTTATAGTAAATGGGCCTTACACATGAATTTGGAGAAGGAAATGGCAACCCACTCCAGTATTCTTGCCTGGAGCATCCCATAGACAGAGGAGCTTGGCAGGTTACAGTCCATGGGGTCACAAAGAGGCAGACACGACTCAGCGACTAAACCACCACACATGAATTAGCCAGTGAGCTTGGCCAATGTAGACAACAAATTTAGATTATTGACCTAAAACCATTATTGTCTGATTTAGTTTCTTTTCAAATAGTTGCTGCAGTTCTCTTCCATTTTTGAGTAATAAAGTCTGACTGTAAAAACCACTAGGAACAGATAACCTGTGCCGCTGTAGTCTAACAGGTTTGTACCAAGCTGGATTAAACTTAATATTTCTAGAAATAAGTAAGTATATGCCTACCGGGCTCAGAACCAACCAGAGAAATGTTTATAATAAGTTATACACTATTTGCCTATACTAAAATGCTTCCACATTATTTCGTCATTGAGTAATGATGACTTGTGAAATTTTAGGTAGGTTCTTTTTCATCCTCACAGTTTCTGCATTATTATCTGTGGTAGATTTACAAAGAATTTTCAGACTTTGATCATTGAAAGACCAGGGACAATCAGTACATCTTGTTTTCTTCTTGCTGTAGTCATAATGAAAATAACCATAATGTGGTGAATATTTATTAAGCATTTGCTGTGTGCATGGCCCTGTTGTAAACACTTCACGTGCATGCCCCATTAACCCATAGCCACTCCTTGAGAGGTAGGTGCCGTTATTACAGACAGGAAGCAAATAGCTGACCCATCGCCGAGTCCTAGTGGTGAAATGATAAGTTTGTGTTCTTGCTGTGGAAGTCTCCAGAGCAGCTGCTCCCCACCTTCCTTTCTGCCCACATGAGAGTTTGGAAGTGAGTTCCAGGACCGCTGGTCATCGAGACAGTATCTGCTCAGGGGAAGAGGGAGCTTCCTGGCAGAATTCCTGGAGGCAGGGGAGGTCTGTTGCTTGTCCAAGCCTTCTAGCTCTCCCCCGGGCCAGTTCACAGCAGCTCCAGAATTCCTACAAAGGAAAATTCAGGGAGAGGGAGTGGAAGGCATAGACTGAAGCCTTATTTGATACCATTTCACATAAGATTGAAGAAAATGTCCATTTATCTCAAAGAATGGAAGGGTGATGATGGTAAGGAAGTGAAAATAACATACCCCACCCCCCACTCCAACTGCCTTTGCAATGCTATTGGCACCCTCCTCCCCCTTGAGAATCCTTTGGGAAATTATACCCTTTGGACAGAGAGCCGAGTTGGGGAAGTGATAAAAATTCAAAGTACAGTGCTCTGCTCATAAAAAATAGTGAGTTACTTACTGCTGCATTCTGAGGTCACACATTGGGCCCCTCAGACTCTATTGATCAGGCCGAAAGCCTGATATGGACTGTCATCTTTTTCTCCTGGGATGTGACCCCTCTGTCCCCAGCCATCGGCTGCTGTAAAGGCCCCCAGTAAGAAATCAGAAGTCCAGGGACTTAGCCTTCCCTTGCCAGGCCCAAGGATTTCCCTGTATCTCATCAGTCTCATCTGATAAAAAAAAAATACAGTGCCCATCTCGCTGTTCCACCCACACCGCGTGTAGTGACCACCGGTGAGCTCTTTCCAGACTATAGTACAGAGAGGTGTCTTGTCAGGTGTTAACTTTCTCAACTGTAGTTCCATTTTTAAAAGACAATGCCTAAGAACAATAAACTGTGGAAAATTCTGCAAGAGATGGGAATACCAGACCACCTGATCTGCCTCTTGAGAAATTTGTATGCAGGTCAGGAAGCAACAGTTAGAACTGGACATGAAACAACAGACTGGTTCCAAATAGGAAAAGGAGTACGTCAAGGCTGTATATTGTCACCATGTTTATTTAACTTATATGCAGAGTACGTCATGAGACACGCTGGACTGGAAGAAACACAAGCTGGAATTAAGATTGCCGGGAGAAATATCAATAACCTCAGATATGCAGATGACACCACCCTTATGGCAGAAAGTGAAGAGGAACTAAAAAGCCTCTTGATGAAAGTGAAAGTTAGTGAAAAAGTTGGCTTAAAACTCAACATTCAGAAAATGAAGATCATGGCATCTGGTCCCATCACTTCATGGGAAATAGATGGGGAAACAGTGGAAAGAGTGTCAGACTTTATTTTTCTGGGCTCCAAAATCACTACAGATGGTGACTGCAGCCATGAAATTAAAAGATGCTTACTCCTTGGAAGGAAAGTTATGACCAACCTAGATAGCATATTCAAAAGCAGAGACATTACTTTGCCAACAAAGGTTCGTCTAGTCAAGGCTATGGTTTTTCCTGTGGTCATGTATGGATGTGAGAGCTGGACTGTGAAGAAGGCTGAGTGCTGAAGAATTGATGCTTTTGAAGTGTGGTGTTGGAGAAGACTCTTGAGAGTCCCTTGGACTGCAAGGAGATCCAACCAGTGCATTCTGAAGGAGATCAGCCCTGGGATTTCTTTGGAAGGAATGATGCTAAAGCTGAAACTCCAGTACTTTGGCCACCTCATGCGAAGAGTTGACTCATTGGAGAAGACTCTGATGCTGGGAGGGATTGGGGGCAGGAGGAGAAGGGGATGACAGAGGACGAGATGGCTGGATGGCATCACTGACTCAATGGATGTGAGTCTCAGTGAAGTCCGGGAGTTGGTGATGGACAGGGAGGCCTGGTGTGCTGCAATTCATGGGGTCGCAAAGAGTCGGACATGACTGAGCAACTGATCTGATCTGAAGAACGATAAAGAAATAAGTCACTAGTGGTAGAACTGAAGACCTTATCTGGGGGGATGTTTGGGGGGTCCTCCCCCTTCTGCTATGTATAAACTGTGCATACCTGCCTGCTTCTCCGCCCCCCTCCCACAAAGCTCCTCTGCTTAGTACAGGAGACCCCTCAGCTGCTTGCTTTTAGTGAGGTGGAAGGATGTACATGTCTTCATGAAAGCTCTGAGGTTTCTTTCCTGTTAGAGTAGATTTTTTGCAATTGAGTGGAGCTGAGTACCTGCAGTTATGTACCTGCTGCAGGCTGCTCAAGGTGGATGTTTTACAGAGCGAAGCCCTGAAGCACTGGGGGAAGCGGGGGGGGGGGGGGGGGGGGTAGGGGGGTGCAGTTTGCAGCCCTGAAGCCATCTACTTAGCCACCCTTCCTCTCATATTCCTGTCTATCACTCTCTCTCTCCCTTAGATGTGAGGTGGGCACAGACACTTGGTCTCAGTGCAATGACATTCCTGTGAAATTTGCTCGTTTCCCAGTCACTGGGTTGATCGAAGGCCGTTCTTACATATTCCGAGTTCGAGCTGTGAACAAAGTTGGGATAGGCCTGCCCTCTCGAGTCTCTGAGCCAGTGGCGGCTCTGGATCCGGCTGAGAAAGCTAGACTGAAGAGTAAGTGTTTCTCATTTTTCAGAATGACCTTTTAAAAATGATTGCGGTAGATCCCATTGCAAGGTTATTCTTTCCCTGTCCACCAGAGGGAGAAGAGAATAAGAAATCCTTTGCTAATGCTAAGTCACTTCAGTCGTGTCTGACTCTGTGTGACCCCATAGACGGTAGCCCACCAGGCTTCCCTGTCCCTGGGATTCTCCAGGCAAGAACACTGGAGTGGGTTGCCATTTCCTTCTCCAATGCATGAAAGTGAAAAGAGAAAGTGAAGTCGCTCAGTCATGTCTGACTCTTAGCGACCCCATGGACTGCAGCCCACCAGGCTCCTCCGTCCATGGGATTTTCCAGGCAAAAGTACTGGGGTGGGGTGCCATTGCCTTCCCCAAGAAATCCTTTACTGATCAGAAAAATGCTAGGGGGAAGAAAACAAACCTTTTTGTTTTTAATTTATGTATTCACTAAGGGTTTCTTTTATTTAGAGCCTTTGCCTTATTTAGCTGAGTTCCAGGCATTGTGTTTGAAATGAAAATATGAAAACCTGGAGCTTGAAGAGCATTTTTATTCATTTTATCAGAACACTTCAAATATACTTTTCTTTCTGGTTTAGTTTCTTAAAATTGTAAGGTAATTTTCTTAACGCTGAATTTATCCCTTATAGCATTAATATCGTGACACTGTGAGCTTCTGATATCAAAGGAAAATCACATTTACAACATTATATCAGATCTGTACTCGAGTTTCCATATTAGGCAGTCAAAAATAATCTTTTCATATAGTTAGCCTCCAAGTCTCGACGTCAAAATAGTGGTATGTAAATTATGATCTGCTTTTGTTTCATGGGAACCAATATAGCATCCTTAACAATAGGGACCGTAAAATGACAGTGAAGAATTTTTGGACCTTCATACTTCAGTCTATGCCAGATTTCTCAACCTTGGCTCTACTGACATTTAGGCCAGTTATCTCTTTGTTGTGGGGGCTGTTCTGTGCTTTGTGAGATGTTTAGCAGCATCGTTAGCCTCTACCCACTAGATGCCTGTAGAGTCGGCACCCTCACCACCTCACCCCCATTGTGGCAATCAAAGTTATCTCCAGATGTTACCTAATGTCCCTGGGGGCACAAAATAACCCTTGTTGAGGACTACTGGTCTGTGCCAAGCTTTTCTTAACCTTAAGTACATGCAGTGGCATCAATAAAAAATCTAATAAAATGATGCCACCTTCTCTCTGGAGACTCTCTGATCAGGCTCCTCAATTGCTCTCTGGTCACTTTTCACCTGCCTTTTCACTTTTTATCCAGCTTCCCTCCATCTTTCTTAATTCCATCTCATATTTTCATTTACTCCTCCTTTATAAATTTCAATGAAAATAAGATTTGCCGGAATTGAAAATAAGCTATCTTGAATTTCACCTTCCTGTTTTTGTACACACTCTGGTGGAAAGTACCTCGTTTAAGGCAAGAGTTGAACCATTCTCTCTGATGTCTTTCCACATTCACAGAAATGAATTTCCCCTGTGACTCTATACTGCCTGAGTCTCTCATTTCCTTTACTCAGGATCAAAAATGCTTCCCTTTGTAAGTAACAGTTTTAAAAGTAATGGAAAGAGATACTTTTGGTTGAGCTTCACTGCATGATCAACAACGCCCACCATCACTTTGATCTTCATTATGACAGATACAAAACAGCCAGGCTTGCATTGTTCTCAAGAGGTTTCTCCCAGGTATATGCTATCTCTTAAGTAGGGTGAGAGAGCCTACGTGGTTCAGGAGATACACGTTGAAGAGTATATGGACACAGGCTGTTCCCCTTGCTTGTGTGAGTACAATTCCAGAAACATGGACTCCGTCCCAGCAAGTTCTGGGCTCTTGCAGATTGTGAGTTGTTTGATGCCCAGGGCTGTGCCCCTCGCCCCCAAATACTATGCACACACTTGGTAAGACTCATTAGGAAGGTACATAAGTAAGCTAGTAACAAACCCATTTGTGATGAATCTGGACCATTTATCAGTTTCTCAGTGCAGTTGAACTGTGTTTGTGAATATTTCTGATTTTTTACACTTATCTCTGTTAGGCCGGCCCTCAGCACCCTGGACTGGACAGATCATTGTCACTGAGGAAGAACCAACAGGTAAAAGCTACGTTTTCCCCTGATAGTATTGCCAATGTTCTGCCATGCGGTTTAGTTATTATGGAAGGTATGGTGTATATTATTTAAGATGTTTTGGAAAAAACATACTGAAGTATTTGGAGATTATGAAGTAACATATTGTTAGAGAATCACTTTTTTTTTTTTTTTTTTTAAGATTTATTAAGGTATAATGACATGGACCAAACTGCATGTCTGTAAAACGTACAATGTGATAAATTTTACATGTGTGAATACCTGTGAAATCACAGATGTGATCAAAATAATGAACATATCCAGGACCCCTTAAGTTTCCTCATGCCCCTTCCTCATCTCCAGGCTATCACTAATCTGCTTTCTGTCACTGTTGTTTATGTTGTTCACAATTTTATGTAAATGGAATCCTACTAATTTTTGCCTGATTGCCTTCACTCAGCATAATTATATTTATCCATGTTGACGTATATATCAGTTCATTCCAATTTATTTATACCTTCACACTTGAAAGCCTCTATGAACCTCTCTGGTAAGTGTTTTTGTGGATATACCCTTTCGTTTCTCTTGGATAAATACCTAGAGGCTGAATGCACAGGTCATCTGATAAATATCTGTTTAATTTTTAAAGAAATTGCCAATGCTTTTCCAAAATGATTGTACGTTTTACATTCCCATCAGCAGTAGTTGAGAGTTCCAGCGGCTCCTCACTGTCCCAGTACTTGGTATGGTCAGTCTTTTTAACTATAGCCATTCTAGGCAGTGTATATTGGTGTTTTATGTCACAGTGGCATTTCATAGTAGGTGCATAGTGGTCTTAATTTGCACTTCCCGAGTAATGCTGAGCATCTTTTCATGTTGTATTTGCCATTTTTGCATCCTATTTGACATCTTTGTGGGATCCAAGTTCACTCAGATATTCTTTCTTTTTTTCTGGAAATGTCACAGCATCAGCTCTTACACTGTTATCTTTCAATTTATGATACATTTCAAGTTAATTATTTATATATTGTGTGGATTAAGGGTCTAAGTGTTATTATTTTGCATATGGTGATCCAATTATTTGAGCAACATCTGTTGAAAAGATTATCCTTTTCCCATTGAATTGCCTTAGCACTATTGTCCTGGTCAATTGCATATTTGTGGATCTGCTTTTGAATCTTTATTTGTTAACTTTATTTTCTTTATACCAGTACCACACTGTCTTGAACTGTGGCTTTTATAAGCTTCTTGTTTTTCTTTCTTTAGTTTTAGCTTCATAGTTTTGCAATCAGGTAGTATAAGACCTCTAATCATTTTTTCCCCAAAGTTGTTTTGACTACTCTAAGTCTTTGCATTTCCATGTAGAATTTAAAATTAGATTATCAACTTCTAAAAAAAAAAATCTGCTAGGATTTCTATTGAGTCTTGTTTTTCATTTGTTTCTATCTACTTACTCTCTCCAACCAAACAATGGATTTATATGCTTCTTGTAGTTTTATTAGGTTTTGTTTCATATATTTTGAGACTCTGCTACTAGGTTCATAAGCATTTTTATTATTATATCCTCTTATGTACTGACCACTTTATTATCAGAAAATCACTCCTTTTATCCATGGTAATGCATTTTTGCTTGGAAATATGCTTTATCTGATATGAACATGATCATTTCAGCTTTCTTTTGATGTGTTAGCATGACATATGATATCTGTCCTTTTCCTTTGTGTCTTTGTATTTAAATCACATTTCTTGTAGGCATTGTATCCTTGGGTCTGGTTCTTTAAGGCAAACTAGTAATCTTCACCTTTTAATTGGGATATCTGAACAATTTACATATCATTGTGATTATTGATATGATTGGATTTAAATCTAACATCTTGCTATTTGTTTTTTATTCATTCCATCTATTTGTTCCTTTTTCCTCTTTTCTTTTGGATTTGAATATTTTTGTTATTTCATTTTATCTATATTATCTTACTAGCTGTAATTATTTGTTTTGATTCAATAATATCTTGGAATTTTTTCAGTGTAATTTACATCTGATCACACCCTATTTTCAAGTAATATCACACTGCTTCACATGCGGTATAAGTCTTACAATTCGATTCCATTTTCCCGAGTGCCTGCCCCTCAGGCTTCCCTGTTGTTTTTCAGAGGGTGTTGTTCCCGGGCCCCCCACGGACCTCTCCGTCATTGAGGCCACACAGAGCTATGTGGTGCTGAGCTGGAAGCCCCCCGCCAGCGTGGCCATGAAGGCATCCTGTACTTTGTAGAAAAGGTGAGACTCTGGGAGCAGCATCATTACCTCTGGCACTTCTTCAACATTTCTTTATAGAAGTAGAGATTAAGTTTCTGTTGTGTCTTGAACTTTAAAAACCCTTATAAACTGTTACTTGTTTCCACAGAAAAATGTGTTTCTCAGAATTTTGCCTGAAAGTTCAGGGGGTTTATGGATCTCTAAGTGTTCTTGGAAGGAAAGTTATGACCAACCTAGATAGCATATTCAAAAGCAGAGACATTACTTTGCCAACAAAGGTCCGTCTAGTCAAGGCTATGGTTTTTCCTGTGGTCATGTATGGATGTGAGAGTTGGACTGTGAAGAAAGCTGAGCACCGAAGAATTGATGCTTTTGAACTGTGGTGTTGGAGAATACTCTTGAGAGTCCCTTGGACTGCAAGGAGATCCAACCAGTCCATTCTAAAGGAGATCAGCTCTGGGATTTCTTTGGAAGGAATGATGCTAAAGCTGAAACTCCAATACTTTGGCCAGCTCATGCGAAGAGTTGACTCATTGGAAAAGACTCTGATGCTGGGAGGGATTGGGGGCAGGAGGAGAAGGGGATGACAGAGGACGAGATGGCTGGATGGCATCACCAACTCGATGGATGTGAGTCTGAGTGAACTCCGGGAGTTGGTGATGGACAGGGAGGCCTGGCGTGCTGGGATTCATGGGGTCGCAAAGAGTCATACACGACTGAGCGACTGAACTGAACTGAACTGAACTGAAGGGTCACCCATGGACTCCTAAGAGGTCCACAGACCCCAACTCTTAGCTCCTCTAAGAAGAGAAACATTCCTGGAACTGTAGATCGCCTCTGCAACACTGTGTTGCAGTGCTTTCTCACCACTTTTTCCATCTCCCTTGCTCTGTTGTTGTTGGTTAGTTGCTCACTTGTGTCTGACTCTTTTTAGACCCCATGGATTGTAGCCTTCCAGACTCCTCTGTCCATGAGATTTCTCAGGCAAAATTATTGGAGTGGGGTGCCATTTCCTTCTCCAGGGAATCTTCTTGACCCAGGAATCAAACTCACATATGCTGCATCAGCAGGCAGAGTCTTTTTACCACTAAGCCACCAGAAAGTCCATCAAAGGACTATGCTGCTGCTGCTGCTGCTGCTACTAAGTCGCTTCAGTCGTGTCCGACTCTGTGTGACCCCATAGACAGCAGCCCATCAGGCTCCCCTGTCCCTGGGATCCTCCAGGCAAGAACACTGGAGTGGGTTGCCATTTCCTTCTCCAATGCATGAAAGTGAAAAATGAAAGTGAAGTCGCTCAGTCGTGTCTGACTTTAGCGACCCCATGGACTGCAGCCTACCAGGCTCCTCCATCCATGGGATTTTCCAGGCAAGAGTACTGGAGTGGGGTGCCATTGCCTTCTCCGATCAAAGGACTATAGGTATAGGCAAATACCTATAAGTTAGGTAACAACATAAAATCTATATCCAACTATCTTTCTGGCCCTTTAATTATTTCTAACCAGCAGCTCTTGACAAAATTATATTGGAGCAAAAAACACAGAGTCTGTGGTTTCCCTTTATTAATAAATTTTATTCATGAGGACATTTGGCTTATGGCTTTGGGGAGCATGCCTCACTTCCTTCCTATCCCTAGAGGTGAATAAAAATAAGTGGATTGTTTCTTCAACATGCAAATATGGACATCTTCAAAGAAAGTCTGATTTTACCAAAATAATGCTTAAATTTTGTTTTATCAATTTTTATATTTTCTAGAATTTATGAAATATATTTGAAATATATATATTTGAAATATATCAAATGAAATATAACCTGAGTATCATTCTTAAATAAATATTTTTTTCTTTCTTTTTTTTTTTTTAATAGAGGGCAAGACAAGAGTGATAAACATTCACTTCCTGGTGTTTTTAATATGTACTCCTCCAGTGAATCATTTTGAAATGCTCCACACAAAGATAGTTCTGAATAAGCTCTCTGGCAGTAATTACCATCTTTCTTATAATAATGACACAGTAACAGCCTACTACTGAGGCCTTTCTTTGAGATGAGTCAACTTTGGCTTCTGTTGAGTATCTCCTCTGGTCACATAAACTCAAATTTCTCCATGAAAGTCTGTAGCTTCTCCAGACCTAAATACCTGAATCTGATTAAAAATTTGAGTGTTCTTCCACCAGTGAGCCAGAAGGGACATTTGTGAGTACGGCATGGATAAAGAGGTCTGCACAGGCCCCGCCAACTTATACGGTCCAGGATGTGCCAGAGCAGCAGCACACCTGCAGAGACCGGGGGCACGTTTACAGAAAAGCCATCCAGATGAGTGCCAGACTATGGTCCAGAGCCGAGTCTCATATTCTCATTTTTTTAAAAAAATATTTATTTGGGTCTTTTTTGCTGGGCCCGGGCTTTTGCTAGTTACAGAGAGTAGGGGCTACTCTCTAGCTGTGGTGTGTGGACTTCTCATTGCAGTGGCTTCTCTTGTTGTGGAGCACGGACTTCAGGGCACACAGGCTTCAGTAGTTGTGGCGTACCAGCTTAGTTGCCCCGTGGCATGTGGGATCTTCCAGGACCAGCGACCAACCCTTGTCTCCTGCATTGGCAGGTGGATTCTTAACCACTGGACCACACGTGCTTAGTCTCTCAGTTGTGTCTGACTCTTTGTGACCCTTTGGACTGTAGCCCACCAGGCTCCTCTGTCCATGGGATTTTTCAGGCAAGAATCCCAGGGAAGTCCTCAAATTATTTCTGATGAACCACTTCTAAACCGTTGACTTTTCACAAGGGAAATGTTCCCATGCTCTCTTCCCATGACAAGTTTCCATCTGCAGGATGTTCAAGCCCGCAGGAGTGCTGCCTCTCTGGATATCCCTGTGCTTGCTCTTCTTCAAGGAACGTTTTACCTGGGATTTGCACGCACATCAAGCATGAACTTGCCTGTCATGGTGATGGGCTTACGAGCAGTTACGCCATGTCTGTGAGCCCTGAAATGGTTGATATTGAGGGGAATTAGATAAATGAAGTTCCATTGCTCTCAACCCCTCCATCCTACTATGTTCTTTTCAGCCTCCAAAGTTTTCCTCTTATGTTTTCAGCGCTTTCTCTCATTTCCCCTTTCAGAAGTCTGGTCAAGTCAGAGACAAGAATTGTATGACTTGGTAGCTCTATTTCTACCAAAGGAACAAAAACAACTAATGTTTACCAAGGACCAGGCACTGTTTTCCAAATGACTCAGTGGTAAAAGAATCTGCCTGCCACTGCAGGAGACACAGGAGACAATGGTTCAATCCTTGGGTCAGGAAGATCCCCGGAGGAGGAAATGGCAACCCACTCCAGTGTTCTTGCCTGGGAAATCCCATGGACAGAGGAGCCCCGGTGGGCTATAGTCCATTGGGTTGCAAAGAGTCAGACACAACTGAGCAGCTGGGCACACACATGCAGGCACTGTTTTAAGCTCTACATATGTTAACTCACTTCATTCTTACAGGAACCCTATGAAGGAAATGCTTTTATTTTTATTACATCTGTTTTGTAGATGAGGAAACAGGCATAGATGGGATATATAATTTGCCCCAGATCACACAACTGGTAAGAGACAGAGCTAGGATTTGAACCTAAGCAGTCTGGCTCAGGTCCATATATCCAAGTTTTATATACTGCTGCCTTTCAACCTTCCCTCACCCATCTTCTCTCAAAAGCTTGGATAATAAGGACTTCCCTGGTGGTCCAGCAGTTGAGATTTCACCTTCCAATGCAGGGTGTGTGGGTTCGATCCCTGGTTGGAGCGCTAAGATCTCACATGCCTCGCAGCCAGAAAACCAAAACATAAAACAGAAGCAATGTTGTAACAAATTCAATAAGGGCTTTAAAAATGGTCCACATTAAAAAAAAAAAAAACTTAAACTTCAGTAATCACATAATATATGCCAAAAATGAATCAAAGTCATAAACTAAACAATAACAGTCTGGGAGGATTCTATTCTTCAGTGGGTAGCAGAGTGACTTAAAGAGGAATTTATTCTCTCTGCCCTCCCACATACAACAGACACGTTATCATAAAAGCCACCTCAAGGGATGTCAGTGGTTACCTCATCAAATTTGCCTGTTTTACATATGTTGACACTCGTGACTTTCCCAGGACCACATAACTCGCTGTTACCAAAACAAGGACCTGAATCAATGCCTCTGGGTCCTTTTCATCATACCACATTGCCTCTCATTTCAACTAAATGAGGATTATGCTGAGTGATGTACTAAAAAGCTTATTGTCCCCTAAAGTTATCATCCTTGACAGCTGGTCAGTCTATCACAGGTTTAGATTTCTGGAAAAATCTCTTGAAACCGTTCAGACGTTCTGTAGCAAAGTCACTCCTGCTTTGTCCATATTCTAAAAAAGAAAAAAAAAATTCTTTATCTTTCACTGACTTCACACATTCAGAATTCAGAAAAATTAATTCATTCAGAAAAAAAAATCATTGATTATCTACTATGTGCCAGATGACAGTTCCAGGCTCTGGGGTATAGCAGTGAACAAGATATCTTCCTGAACTCATTTTGTTGGAATTTACATTCCAACAATGGAGACAACAAATAAGCAGTTTAATTTCAAATGTTGATAAGTTTCTGGGTGAAAAATAAAGCAGGGGAAGTAAGGGATAGAGAGAGATAGGGAAGGAGCAAATAACCACTGCAAGTCAGTGATGGGGTGGCAATGATCAAGAAGGTGATATGTGAGCACAGACCTGCATGTTGTTATGAGTCATTATATAAAACACAATTAAAATAACTCAGGTCATACAATATAATGGAAATGTAAGTATCTAACATAGCATATTAAACTTAATTACATACCCTAAAAAAGCATCTAACCCCAGTTTGTGTGTCCTGTTGTGCTTAATTGTGTCTGACTCTTTGCAACCCCATGGACTATAGCCTGCCAGGCTCCTCTGTCCATGGAATTTTCCAGCAACAATACATCTTCCCAACCCAGGGATCAAACGTGCATCTACTGCATTGGCAGGCAGATTCTTTACCACTGTACCAACTGGAAAGCCCATCTGACCCCAAACTATCATCTAAATGAATTAAGGACTTTTGTAAGTAGACCAATGGCCTTATTTTGTTAAGAAAAGAAGTGAAATATCAAGGCATCATATTTGTCCAACAATACAGCTGTATTTGATTGAGGTAATCCTGTGGACTTGAGATGTTTCATCCCCCACTTCCTCCAAATCTCTTTTCCAGACCAACTTGCATGACAGGTAGTAGTTTGTTGGCAGATAAATGAACTTCGAGGTGCCTGGCTTACAGTTCTTCAGTTTATTCTTTCTGTGCCTTCAATGACCTCACTGTTCTGGCTGCAGTGTGAAGCGGGAACAGAAAACTGGCAGCGGGTGAACACAGAGCTCCCTGTGAAATCTCCCCGCTTTGCTCTGTTTGACTTGGCTGCGGGAAAATCCTACCGTTTCCGAGTCCGCTGTTCCAATTCGGCAGGAGTTGGTGAGCCGTCAGAGGCAACGGAAGTGACCGTGGTTGGGGACAAGCTTGGTAAGTGTAGAGTTTGCTTGAGCTGCTGTAAACTTATTTAACTTCAATTTGAGAGAAAATTCAAAAGCAAGAATCGTACTGAAATACATATATGTTCAAAAGTAAAAATGGTGACAGCTTTTTTCATATTATAAATTTAATTTATGTCTGTGCTTGCCTGATATGTTAAAAAGAACTTTGTGTGTGTATGTTAGTTGCTCAGTCACGTCCGACTCTTTGCGATCCCGTGGAGTTCCTCTGTCCATGGAATTCTCCAGGCAAGAATACTGGAGTGGGTTACCATTTTCTTCTCCAGGGGATCTTCCTGACCAAGGGATCGAACCCAGGTCTCCTGCACTGAGGCAGATTCTTTACCATCTGAGCTACCAGGGAAGCACCCTCCCTATCCAAAAAAAACCTTTATAATTATGAATGATTATGCAAGGAGATTCAACCAATCCATTCTGAAGGAGATCAGCCCTGGGATTTCTTTGGAAGGAATGATGCTAAAGCTGAAACTCCAGTACTTTGGCCACCTCATGGGAAGAGTTGACTCATTGGAGAAGACTCTGATGCTGGGAGGATTGAGGGCAAGAGGAAAAGGGGACGACAGAAGATGAGATGGCTGGATGGCATCACTGACTCGATGGATGTGGGTCTCAGTGACCTCCGGGAGTTGGTGATGGCCAGGGAGGCCTGGCGTGCTGCAATTCATGGGGTCACAAAGAGTCGGACATGACTGAGCGACTGATCTGATCTGATCTGATGAAAGTACATTTCTCCAGGAGTTTCAATAGTATTGCTAGTGTATTTTTTTCCTGGAGGGAATTGGTATGTTCATCAGTATTTAGTTTTTTTATTATGCTCCCAAACTAGCCTATTTAAAACATTTTCTGCTCTAACGAATATAAAGATTTGTGTGTCTGACATGGTTACTAGTATAATATTTATTTATGCATGTTCATGTTTCTGCATATGTGATAAGAATGAAGTTTTAAAGCCACCTTGAATTTTGGCCATTATTTTCTTCTTTTCTCAGACATCCCCAAGCCTCCAAGCAATATCATCCCAAGCAGAAACACAGACACATCAGT
Organism: Tragelaphus eurycerus; assembly: GCA_935064755.1. NCBI lineage: Eukaryota > Metazoa > Chordata > Mammalia > Artiodactyla > Bovidae > Tragelaphus > Tragelaphus eurycerus. The sequence continues at coordinate 26,623,442 of CAKXYN010000023.1, forward strand.
GGTCGTTACATGGGAGGAGCCCAAAGATGCTAAAGAGCTGGTCGGGTACTACATAGAGTCAAGCATTGTTGGCTCTGGCAAGTGGGAGCCTTGCAACAACAACCCTGTGAAGGGCACGAGGTAACCACACTATGTCAGGAGGTGGGACTGGGGTTCTGACGCTGGAGTCACAGGGGCTGCAGAAAAGAAATTCAGCCATGGACCCAAACAGCAGCACAAACATCCAACGCAGGGAGATTATTGAAAACATTATGCTCTGAGTGTCCAAATGAATTCAAAATTGAATGTGTCTATGGCCATACATTTGAAGAAAGGATTACATTAAACACTTAGACACCCACAATGGCAGCTATGATAAGAGGTCATTTCATAGCTCTTTTCTGATTCTTGCACTTTATACTGTATATCCTTTGAAACCTTTTGTTCACTTTTAATATCCAATGTGATACTAGATTCCAAGGAATCTAGGCTCTAGTAAACAAAAATTATCCAGACATTTTTTTTTTTTTTTTAATTCAAGTATAAGTAATCTACAGCACTATGTTAGTTCCAGGTGCACAGCATAGTGATTCAGTATTCCTATACATTACCACATGATCTCCAAAATAAGTCTAAGTACCCACTGCCACCATTGCAAAGCTATTACAGTATTATTGACTATGTTCCCCAGGCTATACATGTCATCCCCATGACTTATTTTTTAACTGGAAGTTTGTACCTCTTAATCCTCTTCACCTATTTCATCAACCCTCAACCCTGTTCCCCTCTGGCAACCACCTGTATCTAAGAGTATCTCTGTATCTAAGAGTATCTCTGTATCTAAGAGTCTGTTTCTGTTTTGTTCTGTTTGTTCATTTGTTTTGTTGTTAGATTCCACATAGAAGTGAAATGAAGTCATACAGTATTTGTCTTTCTCTATTTGACTTATTTCACTTAGCATGATCCCTTCTAGGTTCATCCGTGCTGTAAATGACAAGCCTCCATTCCTTTCTGTGGTTGAGTAATATTCCATTGTATGTATGTGCCACATGTTCTTTATCTATTCATTATCAGTGAAAACATAGGTTGCTTTTATATCTTGGCTACTGTCAATAATGCTGCAGTTGAACATAGGGACACATGTATCTTTTCAAATTAGTGTTTCTGTTTTCTTCAGAAAAATACCCAGAAGTGGAACTGCTAGATGGTATGGTAGTTCTGTTTTTAATATTTTGAGGAACCTCCCTACTCTTTTCCATATACCAATTTACATCCTGCCACCAATGAGCATTCCCTCTCCTCCACATCCTCGTCAAAACTTTTTGTTTCTTGTCTTTTTGAGAATATTCATCCTGACAGATGTGAGGTGATAGCTCATTGTAGTTCTGACTGCATTTCCCTTATGGTTACTTATGTTGAGCATCTTTTCATGTGCCTCTTGGCCATCCGTATGTCTTCTTCGGGAAAATGTCTATTCAGATCCTCTGCCCATTTTTTAATTGGGTTGTTTGGGGGAGGGTTTGATATTAAGTTTTATGAGTTCTTTGTATATTTTGGATATTAACCCCTTATCAGATGCATCATTTGCTCATATCTCCTTCCATTCAGTAAATGGCCTTTTCGTTTTGTTGATAGTTTCCTTTGCTGTGCAAAAACTTTTTCATTTACTGTAGTCCCATTTGTTTACTGTTCCTTTTGTTTTCCTTGCCTGAGGAGACAGATCCAGAAAAATGTTGTAAGACCAGGGTCTAAAGGTATATGGCCTGTGCTCTCTTATAGGACTTTCACGGTCTCAGGTTTTGCATTTAAGTCTAATCCATTTTGAGATTATTTTTGTGTATGATGTCAGAAAATAGTCCAGTTTGATTTTTGTTCATGTACCTGTCCAGTGTCATTAATTATACCTGCATTTTAAATGAGCAGAAAAAAGTATTGGTATTGTATGAATTTTAAACATCAGTATGGTAAATCTCGGAGAAGGCAATGGCACCCCACTCCAGTACTCTGCCTGGAAAATCCCATGGACAGAGGAGCCTGGTAGGCTACAGTCCATGGGGTCGCTAAGAGTTGGACATGACTGAGAGACTTCACTTTCTTTTTTCACTTTCGTGCATTGGAGAAGGAAATGGCAACCCACTCCAGTGTTCTTGCCTGGAGAATCCCAGGGACGGGGAAGCCTGGTGGGCTGCCGTCTATGGGGTCACACAGAGTCGGACACGACTAAAGTGACTTAGCATAGCATAGCATAGCATGGTAAATCTAGTGCTGAAGAGATATACGCACACCAAAATAAAGACATTAAGAATACTTAGTGATCTTGTATCTAGTTCTAATGTAAGGAGGGTTTTGTTTTTTTTTTCCCCTTGCTTTTGAATATTTTGCCAACCAACCAGCTTTGTAAACTGGTGACAAATTCTGGCCTACACCCAAATTCCGAGCCTCCTTTGCTCTAGGATCAATCTCAGGGGAGAATGCCCCCCACCCCATTTTCAAGCAGGTTTGTTAGGCAGCTTCTGGTGTGGCCAATTCTATTCCAAGGACCCCCATAAGTCGAGTCATTCCTCTGCAGAACACGAGAGAATGAAGACAAACCAGTTAATGGGAGAAGGCAGTATGTTTTGCAAGAGATTCATTTAACCTGTTTGTGCACTTCGTGTTTACTCTGAGTTTCCTGCATTTTCCAGGGACTGTTTAGAAACTTTCATTTCAAGTAGGAATTGACTGCCTTTCCACAAATGGAGGGGAGCTGCTCAAGGACTGACACCATTTGCTACCTATCCTCAAAACCTAGCTCAGTGTCTGGAACACTGAAGTGCTTGGTAAATGTTTACTGAACTGAGCTGGCCTACACTATGGCTGCCTGTATTAAATATTTCAACTTGCTGATAGTGGCAGAGTCATCAGCAGGCTGTAATTTCCTCTACTTACAGTCATTAGGATGGATTAGAATGTTACTATGATTCATGAAACAGGTTTTTTTTATAGCCCTGATAACTATTAAGAAAGTTAATAGTTAAAAGACGTTGTTTTATGTGTGAAACTGCCCATGGATTCACACCTCATTAGTTCAGTTCAGTTCAGTCGTTCAGTCGTGACCTACTCTTTGCGACCCCATGAATCGCAGCACACCAGGCCTCCCTGTCCATCACCAACTCCCAGAGTTCGCTCAGACTCACGTCCATCAAGTCAGTGATGCCATCCAGCCATCTCATTGTCTGTCGTCCCCTTTTCCTCCTGCCCCCAATCCCTCCCAGCATCAGAGTCTTTTCCAATGAGTCAACTCTTCACATGAGGTGGCCAAAGTATTGGAGTTTCAGCTTTAGCATCATTCCTTCCAAAGAAATCCCAGGGCTCATCTCCTTTAGAATGGACTGGTTGGATCTCCTTGCAGTCCAAGGGACTCTCAAGAGTCTTCTCCAACACCACAGTTCAAAAGCATCAATTCTTCGGTGCTCAGCTTTCTTCACAGTCCAACTCTCACATCCATCACTGAACCTTAAAATGTACATGACAATTCTCAAGTCAATTTTTCACCTAATTTTCAGATTCTAGTGTAATTTTTCAAGTAATTTTACCTCCCATGGCATGTAGGGAGGCAGCGAGTAGGCCTCTGTGACAAGGGGCAGCCAATGCTTTAGAACTATAAATATAACCCTGAAATAATCATTAATAATGTTATTAATACCACCTATTATTTAGTCAGTGCTTCTTATATCCAGGGCCTATAATGGGTACTATTATACTTTTTAAATTTTATTTTTAATTTTTTATTAAAGTATAGTTGATTTATAATATTTCAGGTATACAGCAAAGTCATTCAGTTTATATATAGATATAGGTATTCTTTTCAAATTCTTTTCCATTATAGGTTGTTACAAGATATTCAGTATAGTTCCTTTCCCTATTCAGTAGGACTTTGATATTGATCTCATTTATATATAGTAGTGTGTCTATTAATCCCTAATTTATTCCTCCCCCTGTACTATATATAGTTTATGGTCAATCTTCACACAAGAATTACTATGTAGGCATTATTATCTCTATTTTATTGATAAGTACACAAAGGTTCAAAAAGGATAGGGTGTTTATTCAGGGGAAAACCAGGACTCCTCACTGACAGAGTGAGTTTAGAAAATTGCCTGAGATGCCTTCTTGTTTAATGTACATATGTTACCTGGATCTCTGTACATTCTTTTCTTCCTTTTGAAAAAATGGTTTTCATAAAGCCAGATCATTCTGTTAAACTAACAGAATTTAGTTTAGTTCCCTAATTTTCCTCCTGGGAAACTTTAAAAATTTTCTTCCCTTTCAGATTTACTTGTCATGGATTGAAGACTGGTCAGAGTTATATTTTCCGGGTCAGAGCAGTTAACGCAGCTGGACTTAGTGAATATTCACAGGATTCAGAAGCAATCGAAGTAAAAGCTGCTATTGGTAAGTTCTTCATGCACAGCTTTACGGGGCGGGGGGGGGGGGGGGCGGGCGGAAATGATTTTTTCTAAGTTACAACGAAAGATAGCATACTCTCCAGAGACTGTGTCCAGTTTCTAAGATGGCTCAACGATCCCATCCTCAGATGGTCATTGTCTCTGACTCCAGGCGACCTCTAATCTTCCACAGCTGTTCTTTTACAGATGTCCATCACTTATCCAGATTCTGTGCTTCTGTAGCCTTTCCATCTTCATCAGCCCAAGTGTCCTCAGATATTCATTCCCATTGTGTGAAACTCCATTTTAACTTGGTGCTCCTCCTGGGAATACAGAGGGCCATCCAATCCCATGAGGTGGTGTATCACCCATAACCAGATCATCTCATACCTAAAAGCCATTCCATCTGCAGCAGAGCCTGGCTTGTTTTCAGTAATAGCACATTAACCTGCCTTCTATAAACTCTGCTAAAATTCATGTAAGACATGCGTGGTTGCTTAATCATATGTTTCATCTCTGCTAGCAAAGTAACCAACAGAATAAAACCAGTAATAAAGTAATTATATGTATGTATAATGATGTGCCTCCCAATCTTAAGGTGGGGAAGGGACCCAGGAAGTTCAAGCAGTAAAAATGAAATCTGTGATACAGTAGCAAATATGTTTTGCTACTATATCACAGTACCCACTCCAGTGTTCTTGCCTGGAGAATCCCAGGGACGGGGGAGCCTGGTGGGCTGCTGTCTATAGGGTCACACAGAGTCGGACATGACTGAAGTGATTTAGCAGCAGCAGCAGTGAATATGTAAATAGAAAGGTTATTTAATACCAGTTGTCTTCAGTTAGCATCCCGTATTACATTTTTTTTTTTTTTTTTTTTGTCACAAGGCATGTGGGATCTTAAGTCCCCAACCAGGGTTGGAACCAGTGCCCCCTGCAGTGGAAGCACAGAGTTTTAACCATTGGATCTCCAGGGAATTCCCCTGTATTACTTTTTAACATTCCTTATAATATGTTCGTATTATAAGGACATAGTGAACATGTTTCTTTGAGATTGGGAGGTACAGACCATTACTATATCAATAAGGTACATAACTCTAATTGTTACATAATCAAGATCTTTGTTTGTCTCTTATGCACTCCCCCTACCCCCAATTCTGTTGCATAATGGAACTTATACCTCAAGAAATGTCTGAGAAGTGCTTGTTCTTATATTTACTTGGGTCCTGCAAATCCAAATGGTTCTTGTTCTGTCTCTGGTTTTTTTTGTTCTCATTTCTTCTTTTCCCAAAATATGGAGAAGTTGAAATGTTTCCTTGGTGTTAGTTATGTGAAATGTATGCTTTCCATATTTCTTGCAAATTCAGGTGATTTCCCTTAAACCAAGATTGTTTTTGTTCTGTGTGCGGTGCTAATGTTTTTCTCTTTTGTTCTAAGCGCGATCTGTACTGTGTCCTGGCTCAAAGTGTTTCTGTTGTTATCTGGCAATTGTAGGGGGAGGAGTGTCTGCAGCCGTGTGGCCTGAACTGAATGAGACACCGGGTGGACTAACAGACTCCAAGGGAGGCATGCATGACGCCTCCCGGCCAACCTTTAAGAGAGATGCTTTGCTTGGTAGCAAACTTAACAAACCTTCACTACCCAGTAGCGCCCACAACCTGGGCCAAACAGAAGTGAGTAAAGTAAGTGAAACAGTTCAGGAAGCGCTTTCCCTGCCATCAAAGAAAGCAGCCCTTGAGGGGAAAAGTAAGTCTCAGCCTCTGAGAAAGAAGAAGGACCTAGGTGAGCGCTGAAACAGTAAGAGCGTCTCATCTGTTCACATCAGTGTCCTCACGGCTCATTGTCGAAATCACCTTCTTCCATCTGTGTTCACTTTCATCAGTGTTCATTCTTAATTTTATGTGTTTTCAGTTACCCATTTGTAATACCTTTGTTTAATGAGTCATAGAAGTAGCCAAGTTTCTGTGAACTTGGCTTTGATGCATAATTCATTGTGCTTAATGACAATAGAAATATTTAAAGGAATTTGGTTATTGAGTCCCTTCTAGCTTGTCAAATAGACACACCTTTGGCCTCATTTTGCTGAGAGTTAGAGATGAGAGCAGGAAAAATTTGATAATCGTAGCTTGTAAGAGGTCCTTCGAAATATCATTTTGGTAAATGGATAGGAAAAATATTTCACAAAGAACTGACATTTTATTAGGGTCATAGTTATTAACTTCTGTTATTTATCCTTAGGTTTTCAAATTACCTTCACATTTAATTCAAATAAACATAAGTAACAATATGTCTTTGAGTTGTCATGAAAAGTTTAACATGGTATTATAATCACATATCACTATATTTGATTATATATTATTCACATTCCCAGAACTAAGACTATTTACCAGTAAAGTTAATTATCTAACCAGAATTAAAATAGAAAGACTAATTATCAGTAATCAGATTTTTTATCAAGATATTTGCTGCTTGTGGTTTATATATTCTAAGATCAGATCAGATCAGATCAGTCGCTCAGTCGTGTCCGACTCTTTGTGACCCCATGAACTGCAGCACGCCAGGCCTCCCTATCCATCACCAGCTCTCGGAGGTCACTCAGACTCACATTCATCGAGTCAGTGATGTCATCCAGCCATTTCATCCTCTGTCGTCCCCTTCTCCTCCTGCCCTCAATCCCTCCCAGCATCAGATATAATATTTATTTTATTGAATAAAAAAAGAATTAATTAGTATATAGTGATAAATTGTAACATGCCTTTCACCCATCCCCTATACCTACCTCACCTCTAACTTCTGTAACCTCTGCTTTTTTGACACCTTTATTTACCCCTTTAACTCGAGATGGCGTGAACTCATTTGAGAATTCATATTCAACACTGCTCTGAAACAGAGAGAGAGAACGAGTTTTTAAATGCAGTGAATGCAGGAGGTTGGTGATGGGAGGGAGAGAGGGAAAATGTGTTTTTTTTTTTATCTTTATTGTTCTGAGAATCTTTTTGAATAAGAATGAGATGGTTCCTATCTCTGGTAACCCACATAAATACTCAGAAAATTCTTTCTAATATTACTGCATATCGAGTGGATTTCTTTTCACCAACCACCCTCTCTTTTTTTATCAGAAAAACTGTATTTTCAGTAGTTGAGAGAAAGTTCTATCAGCAAAGCCATATAAATGAAGGGAAACTTTTAAAATAGTATCCAAATATTTTCCTGACTAAGCGCTAATAAACATAGTGATAGCTATGTAGTATTTCATGCCATATGAATAATAATCCAATATCAGGTTTAAAATAATGGAGTAAAAGGTGTTATCCTAAGAGAAGAATCACATGGAAGAATGTTCTTGGTTTAAGAAAAAAATTAATGCTGCATTTAGCTGAGCTCCAGAATATGATTTTTCCTGTGTGTAGACAGAACTTATATAGTTGTAAGGTCTCGCATGGATGTACGTGTCTGAGTGGTGAAATGCTAGCTGTTTGGAAATATATGGAAATTCTTAATAAATGAATCAAGGCAGAAATTGATATACCTATGCCATTTTTCTCAGGGAGCAATTAAAAACAAAGCCATGTAAAAAAAAACTAAAATATCTTACATTTTCATGCTATTGTTTTAGGAATGAAGAGATAGTATGTACCTCTGTCCTAAAATTTAGAGTTGATATACATAAAGCAAGATGAAAACTAAGCAGTAAAAATATATAAAGTATTATTTTAAAAAAACCAAAAATATATATCTTGGGGAAATATTTCTTCATATGGGGAATGGATCATTCTTCAGAATATTGTTAGTTTTTTCAGGATCTTGTTAGAAACACTAACATTTTGCTGTTAATATTTCAAACCTTCTTTCTTCTTGGGAATGAAGGGGGCAGGTTCTTTTAATCTTTAGTAACTGTGGTGCAGTTTTTACTGTGTGTCAGGTTTCTTCCTTGAATGTCAAATGGACACCAGGTTGCTTACTGGTATTACCTTTTAGTTTTACATTGAAGACCTAGTGCCCTCCCACATGGCATCTATGAAACAGTTTGACGGACGTAGAATCACAGAAGCAGTTCTGTCCACTCACAAGCTCTTCATATTACAACAGCACCACCGTCTCCACCCTGTGACATCACTTGTCTCGAAAGTTTTCGTGACTCAATGGTTCTTGGATGGAAGCAGCCAGATAAGACTGGAGGGGCTGAAATTACGGGTTATTATGTGAACTATCGTGAAGTAATCGACGGGGTACCAGGAAGATGGAGAGAAGCCAACATCAAAGCCGTCAGTGATGAGGCATATAAGGTAAGTGTGTGGCCTTCTGTGGGCTTCCCAAGTGGTACTAGTAGTAAAGAACTGCCAATGCTGCTGCTGCTGCTGCTGCTAAGTCACTTCAGTCGTGTCGGACTCTGTATGACCCCATAGATGGCAGCCCACCAGGCTCCCCCGTCCCTGGGATTCTCCAGGCAAGAACACTGGAGTGGGTTGCCATTTCCTTCTCCAGTGCATGAAAGTGAAAAATGAAAGTGAAGTCATTCAGTCGTGTCCGACTCAGGATACGTATAAGAGACGCAGGTTTTATGGAGGCTTCACTACATAGACTTGATTGATTAAATCATTGGCCATTGGTGTATGAACTTAATCTCCAGCCCATCTTCCCTCTCCAGAGGTCCAGAGGTCTGGGATGAGGCTGAAAGTTCCCACTCTCTAAGCACATGATTATGGGGCCTGGCAGTCAGGACCCATCTTTAGATGCTTTTCGAAAGTCACCTCATTAACACAGTAAAAGATGTTTGTCACTCTCATCACTTGGTAAATTCCAAGTGTTTTAAGAGCTCTGTGCCAGGAATGGAGACAAAAGACAAAACATGTATTTCTTATTATAAATTGCAGTATCATAGGATAATCTATCTCCCTTTCGATTAAAAGGAAACTGAAATGTATCTCCTCCTTTGCCATTTGATGCAACCCAATCACAGAACTGATATTCCAATATCCCTGCCCTGTTCTGTTGCCCAGAAGCAAGTCTCAGGTTTCACCTACATTCACGAGAAGATTACAAGAAGGGTGTGACTCACTGGGGATCACCCTAGAGTATGTCCAACACATACTCTAAATAAATGCAATGTTGAAACAAACCTGAAACCTTCACTCTGTGATGCTGTTCATGTTGCAGATTAGCAACCTGAAGGAGAACATGGTGTATCAGTTCCAAGTGGCAGCCATAAACATCGCCGGGTTGGGAGCACCCTCAGCAATAAGCGCCAGCTTCAAATGTGAAGAATGGACCATTGCTGTTCCAGGTAACTCTGGGAGACCATGTCTCAGCATTGAGGCTCAGAGCTTCTTCCAATGGATCCTACCATCTGAAACTAAATTTAAGTGCTACATAGTTTCTAAGGGAGACAAGTTCTCTCGACCCCTCATGTTTATGTAAAATATTTTTACAAATCTATTAATAGGAACCAATATAAAACTGAGTATAAATTTCTTATATTCCAGTTAAATCCTAGAGTCCCCATAGCTCAGTCTCTGTATGGAGTAAGATGGACAGAAGCACATGGGTTGAATGCTACTTGATTATTCAACAGAAATACCCATCTTTGCTTGTGCTTCTTAAAGACCATTGAAAAACATTCAATTCACACATCCCAGCTAAATTTCTCTAAAGCGTCTTCCTGCACTCCTGAGTTGTTGCACGTTCTCTTAATGCTCTGGAGACTCTCATTTATCAATCTCCCGAGATCCCCTTCCCCAGACCCAGACCCCATGGCCTCCTTCCTGTTGTCTCCTCCTCCCTAGCTCCCAACTCTTCACTGTACACACGGAAGACCCAATGTGCCTGCCTAGGACTTAAGTCCTGCCTTGATCCTCTTAAATCTTTTACTTACCTCCCCAGCCCTGTCTCTCTATGTCAACTTTTCCCCATCTCTGCATCACAACAAAGATCCTGGAAATACTCTGGAGGTTGTCATAGAGGGTGGTTGGTTGAAAAAAATAGGGAGAAGCCATAAACATTCACCTATGCCTTTAACTCTTACACAGCTACAACAGTGAACAAATCTAAAGACTGGATACTAATTTGTCAGGTTATTAAGAGTCAGACTGTGCTTAGTTGCTCAGTCATGCCCGACTCTTTGCAACCCCATAGACTGCAGCCCATCAGGATCCTCTGTCCATGGGGGTTCTCCAGGCAAGAATATTGGAGTGGGTTGCCATGCCTTCCTCCAGGGGATCTTCCCAGCCCAGGGATCCAAACCAGACCTCCCGCATCGCAGGTGGATTCTTTACTGACTGAGCCACTAGCGAAGCCCAGAGTCAGACTAGCAACATTAATGTATTTGGTGGATGGTTTTATTCTGCTCCCAATGTCACTAACTTCAAAGACCCAAATACTTTAGTGCCATAGAATGACTAAGCTCTCCCACTTGGGTTCAATATTCAGCTTCTTTAATACCTGCTATGGCACCAACATCAACCACATTGGAACCCCAGGCCACCCTGGGCACACTGGATGGACCCAGTCTGCTCCCAGGGCCACCCTCTTCCTCTGGTGAAACCTTAGCACCCTCGGAGAACCATCTTTTTGCCTTAACTTAGCCAGTATCCATCTGTATCACATCTCTATCAAATGTGAATACAAAGATTACAAGAGAAACTCAAGAGAAGTTCAAGTGTTCACTCAGGTTCAGTAAATACAAGAGGTAAACACACTGCCTTTCCTAGCACTTTCTTGAAGCTGGTGCTATTTCTTAAGTTCTTTCTGCCTCCTACACAAAAGTGGATCTGTTTTTAAATTCTTGCAATTCCTGAATAAAGTTAAAATGTGAGTGATTAAAGAGCAACAAATTCTAAGCAGGCCTATGGAGAATGATCTGATAGAAAGCGATGTAGTTAGCAAAAGAGGTTGCAGGATGAATGCTCCCAAATCAGAGGAGAAGTGAGTGGGGCAGTTCTCCATCCCCAAGACCTGTCTATTCCCAGATCCACCCTCGACTTACTGAGAAGTGCTGGGCAAATCATGAATCAAGAAAGCCTGATGACAGATGAGAGCATTTAGGACGTTTTGTCATCCCTTTGTTTTACAGATGAAGAAACAGATTCAGGTTAAATGATAATCAGGGAGTCACAAAGGCACTAAATGGCACTTAGGTTTGAGAGCTGGGTCTGCTTATTCTTAGGCGTGGGGGTTAGGAAGCAGCAGCGCAGTGATCCTCACCTGGAAAACAGGGCTTGGGCTACTGTTAGGATGGCTCCCTGGCTCCTGAGAATGACACAGGACAATGGTCATGGAAGCTATCTGCATAACAGAACATGCCATGCCAGGGTAAGGTACTGGTGTTATTGTTCAAACCTGTTTCCACACCAGGCATCATCAGGAGACAAGGATGACTCATTGTGACTGTTAAGCCGAGGTCAAGGACCCAGGCAACATTGAGCAATCCGTAACAAAACCCCAAGGGATAGCACAATGGCATTCGCACTTGTTGTTGGCTCTCAAGCCACCATGAGTCAGTTCAGGTGATTTTGATTGGTTGGTTAGAAATCACTTGCTATTTAAAAAAACAAAAACAAATAACTGTATCACCTGCATAGCAGCTGACAGTCATGCAAAGACACAGGTAATCACTGAGTAGCTGGGACTCTCCCAAGAGTGCAAAGAACACACACAGGGGATGTTTGGTTTCCTTCCAGAACAGGTTGATCAAGTTCCTTGGCTTCCCCGACCTTTCTGTTAGTTGTCTTAGGAATGGATGAGATGAAAGAATGTGAAGTGCCTGCTGCTGCTACTGCTAAGTCACTTGAGTCGTGTCCGACTCTGTGGGACCCCATAGACGGCAGCCCACCAGGCTCCCCCGTCCCTGGGATTCTCCAGGCAAGAACACTGGAGTGGGTTGCCATTTCCTTCTCCAATGCATGAAAGTGAAAAGTGAAAGTGAAGTCGCTCAGTCATGTCTGACTCTTAGCGACCCCATGGACTGGAGCCTACCAGGCTCCTCCGCCCGTGGGGTTTGCCAGGCAAGAGTACTGAAGTGGGGTACCATTGCCTTCTCCGGTGAAGTGCCTAGTAAGGTTTAACAGATTCAGGACCCATGGGATTGAATGTATTTGTTTTGGTGAAAGTTCTTTGTAACCACAAATGTAGTTTGTTTTTACCCCATATGAAATATATGCTTTATGGGTATCCTTCCAGTGGGGAGCTATTTTGCAATATATTTGTTTTTCTTTTTGAAAAAACGATGTATTTATTATGTTTGGCTGTGTTGGGTCTTCATTGCTGTGTGTAAGGGCTGTCTCTAGTTGTGATGTGTGGGCTTTTCGTGGTGGCTTCTCTTGTGGAGGACAGGCTAGGGTGTACAGGCTTCAGTAGCTGCAGTTCCCAGGCCCTCGGGCACAGACTCAGTAGTTGTGATGCACAGGCTTAGCTGTCCTGAGGCACGTGGGATCTTCTGGGACCAGGAATCAAACCTGTGTCCCCTGCATTAGCGGGTTGATTTGTAACCACCGGACCACGAGGGATGTCCCATGTATTTCTTTTTCTATATTCACAAGCCATCAGATAGAGTTGCTTGCTTCATTGTAATTGAGATTAGGGTGCATTTTCAGATTGTCAGCCAAAAATAATCAGAAACTGAATCTGCAACCAAATTAAACCGTCCTGGTAAAAGGTGAGGGACACAGGCCTGAGGACAGCCGGAGGGCAACGCTTCATCTGGCCGCTGGAGGGCACCTCGAACTGGCCTCACACTTGCTGCGCATAAAGGGTCCTAATAGGCTGATGCAGAGCCATTAAGAAAACTTGGTACAAAATGACCACAAGATACCTGTTTCCATGGGAATAGTAGATTTTACAAGAGAAGAACACCAGTATAAGTTTCAGTTTAAGACCGTGAGTACGGCGCTAGGTTTACACACACTGGAGTTTTCTTATCTCCATTATGATTTTTACACATGGGTCTCTCTGTCTTTCACTCTTCAGGACCACCGCACAGTCTCAAGTACAGTGAAGTCAGGAAAACCTCCCTGGTTCTGCAGTGGAAGCCTCCCATCCACTCAGGACGGACTCCAGTCACTGGCTACTTTGTGGACATAAAGGAGGCCAGTGCCAGAGAGGACCGGTGGCGAGGACTCAATCAGGCGGCTCTGAAACACACATACCTGAAGGTCAGAGGATGCTGACAATTTGAGAAAGTTTCCTCTCTCTCTCTCTCTCTCTTTTTTTTTTTTTTAAAGAAAAAGGGGTTTTCTAACAGGGTAATTTTAAAGTCAAGGAGATAAAACAGAGCATCTCAGTTTTGGTTGGTGTCATGTGTTGGGCTCCTGGTAGGCTTCCATTTGGCAGTGGGTAGGGTTTGGGGACGTTTCTGATGCTTAAAACAACTTGGTTATAATTTGACCCGAATCTCTTTGCCTGGCTGTAGAAATTACTTCTCCTCTCTCTTGTTTTCCTCTTCACCTCCACTTACCCACCTCATATCTTCACTACTTCGAGTCTTAAGATGTTATTACTTACCATCCCCAAAAGGTGACATTTTCATTCCTACTTCACATATTTTTGAGGGTGTTTTTGATTTGAGGGTGTTATTTTCATAGAGTTCACACCTGTGATGGAGAAGGCAATGGCACCCCACTCCAGTACTCTTGGCTGGAAAATCCCATGGACCGGGAGCCTGGAAGGCTGCAGTCCATGGGGTCGCTGAGGGTCGGACATGACTGAGCGACTTCATTTTCACTTTTCACTTTCATGCGTTGGAGAAGGAAATGGCAACCCACTCCAGTGTTCTTGCCTGGAGAATCCCAGGGACAGGGGAGCCTGGTGGGCTGCCGTCTGTGGGGTCCCACAGAGTCGGACATGACTGAAGTGACTCAGCAACAGCCGCAGCACACCTGTGAGCCTTAAACTCCAATCCCTTGAGTCATGCATGGCCTCACCTCACCTGCCCTCTCACACCTGTGCTCAGGTGAGCTCTCAGGGGCCAGAAGAATGACTCAACTCTTGACCTTGACTTCACCCTTATCCACGTCACTGCCTTCCAGTTTCCTCTAGAGTGTTCTAACCAAACCAGTTTCTAACTCCTATCTACCAGAGTCAGTTCTGCTATAGCCACTGACCCTCTCACTAGTACCAAACAGAAACCTCAGAAACATGTTTTCCCCTGTTGTCAGTCATGGCATATGGACACTCCAAGTCCACAGCGGAGCCTTGGAAACTGTAGGGAATGTGACTCTGATCCCCGTTACTCAGAATGAAGTGTGATTGTATGATCACAGTTAGAATGCTGCCTGGGCATTCATTGTGCAGCCTTATCTGCTGGTGGAATAGGCCCCTGCCCAGAAGGTAGGCCTTGGAGGCCTCAGAGTATACCTACTTTAAGAGACTTCTCTTGTCAACCTGCCAGTAGAGTCAACACCATGTGTCACAGAGAGTGCTCTGGGGTTAAGGCATTTATAGTCCTCATAAAAATATAAATATACTCTCCAGGAGAGATGACCCTTTACTGTTAAATCCAATGTGCATTAACTCAGCTTAGCACATGCAGTAAACTTGCCAGACCTTACAAAACCATGAGGGATAAGGAAGGTCACATTTCCTGGGGGTGGAGAAAAGGTCAAGGAAGTTCTGGAGCTAGGATGTGGTTTGGCTCCAGAGAATCAGGAGGCCTCTGGATGCAAACGTACCCCAAAAGCCAGTGAAAAACAGGTCAGACACATCCTAGATGGTGGTCGTGTGTGCTTACAGCTCCCGTGACCTCCAAATCCTCCATCAGCCACAGCACAGGGGTCCCAAGAGTCCCACAGACAGGATCCAAACAAGGGTGAGAAGTCAAGCAAAGGGGGCCAGGAGCCTAGAAAAAAATGGACAGGAAGTGGAAATAAGAGAGTTTAAGCAGATTAAAAACTGGTTAATGTTACTCATTAAAAAAAAAAAAAAAAAGACAAGAAACAGAAAAAAGGCAAATTTAGGGGGAAGAGAGAGACTGAGGTTGAGTGCCCCTCACAAAGCAGGAGATGGACTGTCTGTAAGGAAATGACCCTAGAGTTTGGCCACAATTTTTAAAGTGAAAGTAGAATATTGACTTTTATGGTTATAAAATGGATGGATGCTAATGATGATAAATTCAAGTGGTAAAGACATAAGGAAAGTTGAGGTCCCCATAATCCCCCTACCCATGATGATGTGGAGTCCCTCTTCCAGGTGGTTCATATTCAGAAAAGTTTCAAGCCTGAAATGGAGAAAACAATGTACACGTTAAAAAACTTTATTAAGTTTAAATGAGGAAAGGAGATATGTTAATAACTCGAGGAATAGGAGATTTTAGCACCATTGCACAAAACCTAGTGGGTTAGCTGGTGTCTGCCAGAAGCATCCCTGTTCATGTGAGCATGGAGTGTCTTGGGGTTCCTGCTGCTGCTGCTAAGTCGCTTCAGTCGTGTCCGACTCTGTGCGACCCCACAGACGGCAGCCCACCGAGCTTCCCTGTCCCCAGGATTCTCCAGGCAAGAACACTGGAGTGGGTTGCCATTTCCTTCTCCATTGTGTGAAAGTGAAGTCGCTCAGTCGCAACGGACTGGTAGCGACCCCATGGACTGCAGCCCACCAGGCTCCTCCATCCATGGGATTTTCTAGGCAAGAGTACTGGAGTGGCTTGCCATTGCCTTCTCCGCTTGGGGTTCCTAGAAGGAGTTAAAGGTGCATTGCTTTACATCAAAAAATTAAACCAGCTGAGTTCACACTTCCTTTTTTTTATTGGTAATTACAATCTGCTGATACAGCGTGGTGAGAAGGGAATGAATAAATAGAAGGGGACAAGGATGGAGAAGACAAGGGAATGCGGTTCTTTTGGAAATTTTAAGGAGGAAAACAAATTCAAGAAAAGGAAAAAACAGATGTGATGTGTGCACATGTGGCGCATCTCTAGTGCTTTAGGCCCAGCAGTCATTGCCCTGAAGTCATGGAAGGGTGAAGGGATGTGCCTGTCACCCCAGTGACTAGACACGGAATATGTGGATTCCTTTCCTGTGCCGTGTTGCCGAAATCTAACTCATGGCCACATGCTACTTGAGCGGCAGGTGCAGATGTGGCAGGCACCTGGCAACTGGTCTATTTTTATCACAACAAGGAAGTGTCTCTGTTCCTTTTTGTAGATCCACAGTTGCCTGGCATTATCTCTAAATGTGGACTTTATGCATTTAGCTTGTGCCTAGATTCAAGTTCATTTACAAATTAAAATCATTTAAAAAAAAAATCCATTAGCTCCAGTAAAAGCTATCGTAACAGTAACATTCTGTTATCATAACTGTAGCATTCTGTTATCATAAACACAACACAATTAAATCATTAGATTAAAACCCCAACAATTTAATACATAGCTCACTTAATGCATAGTCACAAACCCTTTGCTTAGCTGAGTAAATATATTCTAGTTTTGTGTGATTTAAATCCCATTTTGGATGTTAATCTCCATCACAACACTATGGGAAAAACTGTCCTCTGTGTATAACAAATTCCTTCTTAAAGTATGATATAGGTTTTAAAAGTCAAGTGTTTTAAAAAAGATAATTTTTGTAAAATATCAATAATATTTATACTATTTTTTATTTATGAGACTGTGCTGAACCCAAAGAAAATCACAGAAAATTATGAAGTGGGACTGTCATATAAAAGCATATTATAAATATTTATATTTTACTTTCCTCATGCTCTTGTAAATCTAGCTCGGTGATACACTTATAGGTCCTCAGCACACATCTTCTTGATGCATGACAGTGTGAGGACCTGAAATTTGAATACACTGACTATTCACAAATTACTGAAATTTGCAGCCATGTTAGTTGCTTGTCTATTTAGTGAGAAATAGATTATTATTTGTTTTTGTTCTAATGCTTTAACATGTTTTTAAACAAATGGAAAGAGATGCATGATCTAAGATCCATGCTTGTAATTCCCCTCTCCTGCCAGAGCTTTTATCTGAAATTTCTCTGGAATGTTCCAAAAGGACCAGGAAAAAAGGGTAGCCCATACGCTCTTGTGAGCACTTTGTCATTTGACCAAAGAATAAGGTGGTTAACTCCTGTAAAACATACGGGTATCAGTCTCCTATTTCTGATGCTGGTGGCTGTTAAATTATCTAAAAAAAAAAGAACATCTGAGTTTCAAGGGATCTTAGAAATGTCTCCTTACACGTGGTCGGGAAAGAAGAAGGTCTTAGCTGAAGACACACACTGAGTCTCTGACAGGATGAAGTTTAGAACCCGAATCCTGTTCTGTATAACTGAATCACCTCCACAGAGGAAGAGCACTTCTGTTCAAGTGACACAGAGTGACCATCACTTCTATATCTGCTTCTTCCAGGTGCAAGGCCTCAAGGAGGGTGAGAGCTATGTGTTCCGAGTTCGAGCCGTAAACCAGGCCGGTGTTGGGAAGCCGTCTGACCTCGCTGGGCCTGTTGTAGCCGAAACTCGTCCAGGTGGGCTTTTACTTTTTCTTTAAAGTTTATCTCATCTGTGTAAGATACCAAAGTAACATTCAACTGTACTTCTATGCTTTTCCTCATTTTCAAAACCATCACTGCATGCTATCCAAGCAACTGATAAGTATGACAGTGAAAAATGAAAGTCGCTCAGTCATGTCCAGCTTTGCGACCCCATGGACTATACAGTCCATGGAATTCTCTGGGCCAGAACACTGGAGTGGGTAGCCTTTCCCTTCTCCAGGGGATCTTCCCAACACAGGGATCGAACCCAGGTCTCCCACATTGCAGTGGATCCTTTACCAGCCGAGCCACAAGGGAATCCCAAGTATGACCATCGGACGTGACAATCATTTACCCCATTACAGGACCTCAGGGCAGGGGTGAGCCAGGTTTGAAGTGGTTGCAATGTGGGAGACTCAGGTTCGATCCCTGGGTCTGGAAGATTTCCTGGAGAAGGGAAGGGCTACCCACTCCAGTATTTTTGCCTGGATAATTCCATGGGCAGAGAACCCTGGCAGGCTATACAGTCCATGGGGTTACAAAGAGTTGGACACAACTGAGCGACTAACACTTTCACTTCACTTTTAGGGCTACTTTGGTTCATACTTAAAAAAACACAAATTCTTGATCAAATTATGCTTCCTGGGCCAACTGTTTAAAGTATACATTCCTGGGACATTATTTCTGTTATACAGTGGCCATTAACTCCCACAAGAATATTTTTCTACCACAGAAGAAGCTAGAACAGCTCAGGGAGCAAACATGATCCTTAAACAAAAGTAGGGTTTATATCATTGTAACTACTAAGTTAAACTAGGAATCAGCAGATTTTCTCTGTGAAGGGCCATATAGTAAATATTTTCAACTCTATGGTTATATGGTGCCTGTCACTATCCTCAACTCTGCTATGGCACAAAAGTAGCCACAGACAATACATAAATGAGTAAGTGTGGCTTTGTATCAGTAAAACTTTATTGTGCATGATAGATGCATTATATAATATGATAAATTATATGCATTATGAAATTTGAATTGTAACTAATTTTCACATCTTGAACTATTAATCTTCTCTGGATTTAAAAAACCATTTAAAAATGTAAAAACCGTTCTTAGCTTTCAGGCCATACAGAAAGAGGCAATGGTCCAGATATAGCCCACAAGTCATAGTTTGCTGACCCCTGGGTTAAGCTAACAGCAGTCCTGACTGAATGATCTATAGAGCTGAGGCAGCCCTCATGGCCCAGTTTCCAGATGCCGTGATTTGACTAGGAAAGACAGTCTTTCCCTTTGTTAGGAGAACAAAGTTTACAGTGTTCACTGGGCAAATAGCTCCAGATCATTATATAATACTTATTTTGTCATTTAGTCTCTATCACTTTTCAAAGTTATATATGTCAGTTCATTAAAGTTGCATGAAAGAAAGCACTGGAAATGAGAGAGGATTTAAAAAAGTATTAATCACCTATTTTAAGTTTATATTCATTCTAGTCAAGCACCCTCACTTCAACTCTTTCCTATTTCTAGATTGAAATAAAGAACAGATATATAATTTGATATTTGTTTTTATGATAAGAAAAGAATGTAAATATAGAAAATTCTGCTCTCACTTCATGATACTTAAAAAGAATGTCAAATGCACCCTTTGAGAAAGTACCTGCCCCTTTCAACCTATTACTTCATAAACTACTTTCAGCTACTCTTGTAACTACCTTCTAGAGCTGAGTGTGACAGAAGTGACCTTCTTGTACCAAAGTGTAGTAGGTGTGTCGGGAGAGAGTGCCATACCTCATATAAGTACTCTTTGCAAAATGTCATGAGAAAGCAGAAAAATGCTGGGAACGCATGTGCCAGATAAAAGGTAACACACAAAGACATGAGGACACAGATCTCTATAGAAATCACAGCCTGCAGGTATCAACTGTGTAGAAATACAAGGTGCTAAGTGGACGTGCTGAAGGGCCCAACTGCAAGGCGACTCGTGTAAGAACATTTAGATTACTATACAAATAAACTCTTAATCTAGTCATGGATGAGTTAAAAGCACCTGTTAAGCAGTGGATTGACTGAAAAAAAAGCTTAAATTGATTTCTTGTTTTCTCATCAATAACTCTCAGGATGGCAGGTAGCCAGGCAGGACATTAGCAAAGCCACCATGATGGAAACTTTGCCTTCAAAAAGAGATCTGCTGGTGGGCTCCTAGGGGAGAGTGTTGTTTCACTGGTGCAGAATAAGGCCCCCAAAGTTGTTTTGTGGCCATTTCATTCTCAGAATATAATTATAAACAACAGTTACAGACTAAACAGGACCAGATTAACCTGCTCAGGAACCACTGGCTCCAACCTAGGAAAGATTCCTGGGAGATACCAAGTCAAGATGCTGACCTGAAGCATCTCCATGGTGGTGGTTTAGTTGCTAAGTCGTGTGTGACTCTTCCAACTTCATGGACTGTAGCCCACCAGGCTGCTCTGTCCATGGGATTTCCCAGGCAGAATACTGGAGTGGATTGCCATTTCCTTCTCCAGGGAATCTTCCCAACCCAGGGATCGAACCTGGGTCTTCTGCATTGCAGGCAGATTCTTTAGCAACTGAGCCACCAGGGAAGTCCGAAGCATCGCCGTGAAGGAGCCCAGAACCCAGGAGCCACTGGTCTTTGTTTCACAGGCAGTGGGCACATTCATTCCTGCATGAATGTTCAGGCACATTCATATGCTTTCTGCACACCTGCTTCATGCCAGGTGCTGTGTGGGCACCATGTGAGTAGAATAAAATGACTTGTCACTGCCTACTGAGCTTGCAGTCTAGGGGAAAACAGTTTATAGCACGTGACGGAACCTTAGATAGAGGGTCACAAAATACTGCCCATAGTTAAACAGGCTACAAACAAGGTGTTAAGGTTTCATAAATCCCTGTAAAAACTTAAATGCATTTTTTATTAGAGTATAATTGCTTTACAGTGATGTGTTAGTTTCTCCTATGCAAAGAAGTAAATTAGCTACATGTATAGCATAGCATAGCATACATATATACCCCCTCGATTTTGGACCTCCCTCCCACGTCACTCCACCCTGCCCATCTAGGTCATCACAGAGCACCGAGAGCTCCCTGTGCTAAATAGTAGCTTCCCACTAACACAACATTGTAAAGCAATTAAACTCCAACAAAACCCCGAATAAATAAAAGCACACAAGATCGAAAAAAAAAAACTTTTATGTAGCCTATGGTTGTCTGTGTTTACTAACTTTATTAAATACCAAATTTTACTTTTAACCAGGTATTTATTTTATGCTAAAATACTTGGGGCCCGGGATAGTGGATGAGGATCGGTTATCAGTTTCAGGGTTTGGAATGTGAGACTTGGATTGCTATTTCAGAAGAACAACTCTTTTTGGAACACGTTATTAATATTTCAGACAGAAAATAAAGCTTATCATGTAACAGCAAACCTCAAATGCATCTAACAAGATACCTCAAATGTAATTTGAATTCTAGGTAAAAGTTAACCTAATCCACTGGGGTTGGTAGGGTCACTGGTCTCCTTTTGAAGTTGATGAAAGCACCAGCAGATGTAACTCAGCCACTGCCCCACTGACTGGTCATGCTGGTAATGAGAATCAAAAGTGTGCTGCGCTTCCCGGAGAAATCTGGTAGCTGAATGAGCCTATAAGAATGAGCTGGAAAATATTTAGAGTAGATTTGTTGGTACGTACGATGCACTTCTAGTCTTGATATTTGATCTTTTTTCAAACACTATCTGTGTGGATTGTGTCAGGTCTGGGCTGCAGGTGGAGGCAAGGTGAGCTAGATCAGACAGAAGACAAGAGAGAGACCTGCCAAGGTGCGGCAGCTGATCCAGAGGTTGGAACTGGCTGCCTGTGTTCTTATCAGAAATCCTGCAGCAGGCAGGGGAACTGAGGTGAAAGGCAGGAGAACCCAGACACAGGCAGAGTCTCCAGCAGGAAATGAGTTACTGGAAGTCAGGACTTCTCACCAGGAGCAAGGCAGGCTAGAAGACTGGAGCTCCAGAAGGAATAATGAGCAGGGATTGGGTTGACAACCTACTGACCAATCCCAGTTTCTGAAAATTGACTGGTCGTAGAACCTGGTAGGGCTTCCCTCATGGCTCAGAAGGTAAAGCATCTGCCCACAATGCAGGAGACCTGGGTTCAATCTCTGGGTTGGAAAGATCCCCTGGAGAAGAAAGTGGCAACCCACCCCAGTACTCTTGCCTGGAAAATTCCATGGACTGAGGAGCCTGGTAGGCTACAGTCCATGAGGTCAAGAACCTGGTAGGGCTGAGGATACTCAGTGGCTTTGAGGTGAAGTTTTGAAGGATTCTAAAGCAGGAAGTCAGGCTGACTATTCAAGATTAGCTCAACTGGGTAATTTAGAGAACTTCACTTATATTTGCTCACTGTCTGTTCTCTTTCATCCATTAGGAAGGTAATTTTCAACCTTGACAGTACATTACAGTAGAATCAGGCCAGGAACTTTGTGAAAATACTGACTCTATTTTAGACTATGCTATGCTATGCTATGCTAAGTCACTTCAGTCGTGTCCGACTCTGTGTGACCCCATAGACGGCAGCCCACCAGGCTTCCCCGTCCCTGGGATTCTCCAGGCAAGAACACTGGAGTGGGTTGCCATTTCCTTCTCCAATGCATGAAAGTGAAAAGAGAAAGTGAAATCGCTCAGTCATGTCCGACTCTTAGCGACCCCATGGACTGGAGCCTACCAGGCTCCTCCGTCTGTGGGATTTTCCAGGCAAGAGTACTGGAGTGGGGTGCCATTGCCTTCTCCATTTTAGACTATAGTCCAGACCAATTAAATCAGAGTCTGCAGGACTGAGCCTAGGCATAGGTTTGTTTTTGTTTATTTGTTTAGCTCCTTGGGTAATTCAAGTATGAAACCAGGCTTGTGAAATGTGCATTAGACTGTTCAGTTCAGTTCAGTCACTCAGTTGTTTCCATGGACACATGGTCACTCTTTGCGAATCCATGGACTGCAGCACGCCAGGCTTCCCTGCCCATCACCAATTCCCGGAGCTTGCTCAAATTCATATCCATCAAGTCAGTGATGCCATCCTACCACCTCTTCCTCTGTCGTCCCCTTCTCCTCCTGCCTTCAATCTTTCCCTGCATCAGGGTCTTTTCCAATGAGTCAGTTCTTCGCATCAGGTGGCCAAAGTATTGGAGCATCAGCATCAGTCCTTCCAATGAACATTCAGGACTAATTTACTTTAAGATGAACTGGTTGGATCTCCTTGCAGTCCAAGGAACTCTCAAGAGTCTTCTCCAACACCACAGTTCAAAAGCATCAATTCTTCAGCGCTCAGCTTTCTTTATAGTCCACCTCTCACATCCATACATGACTACTGGAGAAACCATAACTTTGACTGGACGGACCTTTGTTAGCAGAGTAATATCCCTGCTTTTTAATATGCTATCTAGGTTGGTTATAGCCTTTCTTCCAAGGGGCAAATGTCTTTTAATTTCACGGCTGCAGTCCCATCTGCAGTGATTTTGGAGCCCCCAGAAATAAAGTCTGTCATTGTTTCCATTGTTTCCCCATCTGTTTGCCATGAAGTGATGGGACTGGATGCCATGACCTTCATTTTTTGAATATTGAGTTTTAAGCCAACTTCTTCACTCTTCTCTTTCACTTTCATCAACAGGCTCTTTAGTTCTTCTTTGCTTTCTGCCATAAGGGTGGTGTCATCTGTGTATTTGAGGTAATTGATATTTATCCCAGCAATCTTGATTCCAGCTTGTGCTTCCTCCAGCCCAGCATTTCGCATGATGTACTCTGCATATAAGTTAAATAGACTTATAAGCATTAGGCTATGGGCTCCTTCAAAATAGGAACTGTGTTTTTTCTGTGTATGTCGGGAGCCTAGTACTTGGTGTATAGATGAAAAAGATAATGGATGGCTACCATGCTCTGGCAAATGAGTGTGACTCTGTTTTGTAGCCACAGCTTGTAATCCCAACCCTAGTATCTCATAATGAATGCCAAATTATGAAGAGTGAACTGGGAGCGGTTCACTGGAGGCCCTGATGTGGCACTAAGGTGGTGGGTCAGCGAGCGGTCCACATAGGGGAGCTCAATATTAATACATGCAGCTGATTGAGTTCATTCACTTTTAATGCTTCCGTTCTGTCCCACTCTCCAGGTTTTTAAACATCATCCATGCACACACACAGGCACATACACACACAGGTACACACACACACACACACACATACACACAAGCACTCATGCACACCAGTGGAGGACAAAGAATAAAAGCTTATAAAAGTGACCCATAATGCAGATGTAAAAGACTAAATTACATGAGAAAATTCTCATATCAAATTATTAAATGTTTGGGAAGATGAATTCCCACTTTTAAATTTTATCTTTTTTTTTTTTTTTTAAAGATTACTATTTGGAGAGGAGAGAAAAGTGGGATAGAGTTCATTTCCAAAAAGTTCACTTTAGTCCTGGACCTCCCTTAACCTATTCACTTGCCGGGGGGAGTGGCAAGCCTGGAGGGACCATTAAAATGCCACTCCAGTGACTCTCTGGTCCAGTGGTTAAGACTCTGAATTTCTACTCCATGGGGGGTAGGGTTTGATCCCTGACTAGGGAAGTTCTGCATATTGCAAGATGCAGCCAAAAAGTAAAATGCCATCCCATGCAACCCAGTATCCCCTTGTGTCCATGTTAAGAAGGTGTTTAGGGTTGGGGCAGCTGACTAGAGACAACTCTTCTTAAATCCTTTTTAGACCAGAATCATCTCTTTCATTTTCTATAGCCAAATCTTCTCTGCTCTTAACCGAATTCTTCATGTTTATTATTAGATTTGAAGGTTGTTTTTGAGAAAAATCTAAGGCCTGACAAATTCTGGTCTACTTTTCTGGCTCAGCTCTGTGGGCAAGTGAGATGGCCTTTCATTCAGGTGAGAATATCCATAGAAATTCCTTTACTTTGACAGCAGAACATCTAACTTGCTGCCTGCGCGTTAAATATCAGGACCATTTTGATCATGGTTTAGTCAACTTTAGTGAACGTGGCCCTTTAGTCATGTATGAGTTCAACCATGGATTGACAGCAGCTCAGGGCTTGCAAAAACTCAGGCCGTGGGACAGTCTAAAAAGAAAATCTGAGGATGTTGTAGCTGCATCTCTTTCATTCTGACACTGAGCCAGGTTCACCTCCATAGGTGGAGTTGGGGACCAGCCTGGGGCCTCTCAGAAACACTGTCATTACACTGCTTTTGGTTTTCCTAGAGTATTTATAGAAAGAATCATCCATTTCAATATCATGTATCTTTTGTAAAATTTCATTAGAATTTTTTGTCCAGGATGTATCCAGGGTCCCTTCATTTAAAGAAAGCCATTGTTAATTCCTCTAAGATTTTAATGTGTTGAAAAAAAATGGCTTTTCCAGATTAATGTGATTACTTTCTTTACCACACAAGGATAATTTACAATCTGATATGTCCTACCTGTTCAGATACAAGAAACTCTGAGCTCATTTTTGTTTTGTCCTCTTTTAAATTTTCCAAAGGATGTCTTTTTCTTTTAAACTCTTTACCTTTATTCTTTGTTGTCACAAGTAATTTCTTTCTTTTCCAAAATTCTTTTTCTCCTCTCTTTTTTTGAAATATTTATTTATTTATCTGGCTGCATTGCGTCTTAGTTATGGCTCCAGTTGAGGTGTATGGCCTCAAGTAGCCCCTCACAGCATATGGGATCTTAGTTCCTTGGCCGGGGATCAAACCCGTGTCCCCCGCACTGGAAGGCAGATTCTTAACCACTGGACCACTAAGGAAGTCCCTTTTTCCTCTTTTTTTAAACCCAGAATGCAGGAAGAGGCCACTTTTTTCCCAAATGCCAACTTCACTTTCATTTTCCATTATAGATATTATCGTAAAACACTTGGTCTACTAAGTTAGTATTTAAAAATACTTATTCGAAGAACTATGTTAACAAATTAATTAAAGCTGAACAGTAAAAGAAGCCTTTGAATTTGAAAAGCTATATTGAAAGATTATGAAAGCATTAACATTGTAATTCATGTGACAAATAGGGAAAAAGCTATAATTTGTTGCTTTAATCATTTTAAGATAAAGTTGTTTTATATTTACACAGTGATACTGTTGAAACTGTATTCTTTCTAAGTTATTTCAGTTAAACATTTTCTAATGAGAATTGTTGTGGGGCAAAGAAATATGCCTAGAAAACTAGTACTTGAATTATTTTCAGTTAATCTGACTTTTCAAAAGTTCGAGATTATGATCACATTCAGAACAATACTTTCAGCCAGTTGACAGCATCATTGTTTGTCAGGGAGGAGATCAAGGTTTGAATTCTAAGCATAAGTAAGAAACCGACTGTGACTAGAATATTTTCTTTGTTGGTATTTTTATTTCATCTTGTCTGTTTATCAAAATATTGGTGTTATGCTTAAGCTTTATTAAAACCAGTTCCAATAAAATTGAACACTGCAATTCTAAACTGACATTTCTCTTTTAAATCCCTTAAGAGTCCAGCCCCTGGCACATGTAAAGATGTACAGGAAATATGGAAGACAAAACCCCTGCCCTATTACCATTTAACCCTGCTCTTGATAAACATGCAACTTTTTGAAAGGTGAAAATTAACCAAATACTCATCTTAATGAGCATTTGATTTTTAAAATAGAAGTATGGAAGAGAGTTTTACTGTTTATTTTCTCCTTTAATAAATCAACCAATAGCACCCATTATAGCCACAGTTACAAGAACATAAATTGAGGAAATGTTCATGCCTCTCTTTTACCCCCTACAGATACTGTCCGCCACGTCCTGATTTTTTTTGGCCACATCGAGTCTTAGTTGTGGCTCAGGAGATCTTTGTTGTGGTGCAGACCCTCTGGTTGTGGTGCCCAGGCTCAGCAGTTGCAGTACACAAGCTTAGTTGCCCTGCACCTAAGGATCTTAGTTCCCCGACCAGAGATCAAACCCTCGTTCCCTGCATTGCAAGGCAGATGCAGTGCAATGGTCCAGTATCTGCTGAACCACCAGGAAGTCCCTACCATGTCCTGATTTGATATGATTAATCAAGAAAAGCTTCATAAATGAGTAAAATTCTCTTAGCTACTCATTGACATTACATCTAATCCCTACTTTTTACTTTGCCCCTCCAGGCAATTACGTGATTTCAAATCATAAATTTTGATCTAAGACTTAAAAAAAAACCCACATTGTTTTCTAAAAGCGTAAATTACTAAATTTCTTACATTAAAACCCAACTACAACATAATGATATAAAACTCATAAATTAAAGTGGAAACACGCATACTGCCTGGGACTTAAAAAATCTTTGTTTTATCTCATATGGTCACAAAAGATGTCCAAGTACTTTACAAAAATTAATTTTCCGGAATAGTTCGATGAGACATCTCTATACTCAATAACTGAGGTAATTGAGACAGCAACTAAGCAGAGTTTCTCTATTCGTCAAGTTGCATGAATTTGGGACCAAATCTGGCCATTCAGAAATCTGAAAAAAGTATTGTTTTAAATAGCCAGTTGTTTCATTTACCTGAGAATTTATTGCTAGACCATCAACTATGTAAAATTTTGTATTAAGACTCTTAGATTAAAATTCTCATAAAATAGATGACACATTTTAGTACACACGTTTCATACACTTCTTGGATACAATATACTTATTTACCTTTTTCTGTGTAGCTTGGAGCTACAAGGACCAACCTTATCTATTGCCCAGTGTTACAATACAGTTATGTCTTACGGGGTGAGGAGCTGTTCGTCCTTCTACTAAGTAAAGTCTTTGTGCCAGCTTTTTAGTTTTCTGCTTCCTCTCCTGCTGTCATTCTCCTGATGGTAGTTTCTTACTTCCTTCTCTTGTTCGGATTTAATCTATTGAGAGAAACCAACCAACTAGGCTTGTTAGACGGAGAAGGCAATGGCACCCTTCTCTTGGCACTCCAGTACTCTTGGCACTCCAGTACTCCAGTACTGCAATGGCACTCCAGTACTTTTGCCTGGAAAATCCTGTGGACAGCAGAGCCTGGTAGGCTGCAGTCCATGGGGTCGCTAAGAGTCAGACACGACTGAGCAACTTCACTTTCACTTTTCACTTTCACGCATTGGAGAAGGAAATGGCAACCCACTCCAGTATTCTTGCCTGGAGAATCCCAGGGACGGGGGAGCCTGGTGGGCTGCCGTCTATGGGGTCGCACAGAGTCGGACACGACTGAAGCGACTTGGCAGCAGCAGCAGCAGACTTGTTAGAATCATCTCAAGCGAAGTATAGGTTTCAAGTGACGGTTCCAGCGAGTATCCAGGAAGGCCATGGACTTTGTCACAATTAGCACTGGCTCTGAGAAGCTTATCTGCATTACTTCTTGGTCCTGGGTAAAATTCTGGATTGAGTCAAGAGTTACAGTGTAAAGGTTATCCATGGACTTGAGGGAAATGTCAAACTAATTATATTGCTCATATTCCTTCCATTTTATGACTGCTTTGCTGAAAAGTCACGTCTTTCTCTTTAATAAAAAGTCAAGATTCTTAACCTAAGTGATATCTTTTTTCTGTGTAAACTTAAGTCATATCTCCAACATAATAAACAGCAGGCATATGGATGATTCACTTCCTTTTAAAAGAGATTACAAGTAAAACAATGAATGATTAATATGAATAATCTGTCATGCCTCCAAAATAGATATCATGTAAATCACAGAAAAAGGTCCAATCAGCCTCTATTATGTCTCCTTTCCTCTTTAAAATGATTCAGATATTCAGAAAATTTTTCATTTACACTGTCTGTGATTCAGTCAAGCTAATCGTGTACTATATTATTTAAACCTCAGAATTCTTAGGTGTTAGTCCTTTCTTTGGAGAAAGCAATGGCACCCCACTCCAATACTCTTGCCTGGAAAATCCCATGGACTGAGGAGCCTGGTAGGCTGCAGTCCATGAGGTCGCTAGGAGTTGGACACGACTGAGCGACTTCACTTTCACTTTTCACTTTCATGCACTGGAGAAGGAAATGGCAACCCACTCCAGTGTTCTTGCCTGGAGAATCCCAGGGACGGGGGGAGCCTGGTGGGCTGCCGTCTATGGAGTCGCACAAAGTCGGACATGACTGAAGTGACTTAGCAGCAGTCCTTTCTTAAGTTTTGATAAGAGCACTTTTTCATTACTTGTTATGCAGCAATGAATTGTAAGAATTAGTCCTGTGTTACTAGGAATAGAAATAAAACATGGTCTGCGACTTCCAATGGAGTAGACACAGCTCTTAAAATTAATACATGGGGGACATTTCACTTAAGGAGCAATCAGATCTTTAACTGATCCTTATTTCTGTTTATCTATATAGCTAAATGTGAAAATAACCCTTTGTTTTTTAAAAAGTAATTTTTAAAACTCTCCTAGAATTAGTCTTCTCTAAACTTTCCATGTTTTAGGTCACTTTTTGGAGGCTTGTAATTGAAGCACACGCTACTATCAATAAGGACACAATTTAAATTAACTGCCAGGCTTAGGAACCAACACTTTCATGTCACCAGTCACTCTTTGGGCACTGGTTTTGCCCTTAACTTGGAAGGAGTTTTGGAATTGTTTTTCTGCTGACAAGTTACTGAACAATGCAACAGCGAAGAGAAAACTTTTCATCATTTGCAAAGTATTTATTGGAAGTCTTTTTATACTTTTCAAAAATTGAAGCTGTACCTTTCTAAAATTAAATATAAAATATTTTTCCTAATGTATGGAAACAAACCAAGTTTAGACTGGTAATAGAATGAGTGGCAATTTAAGAAGAGCATTTTACTTTTTAAATTGGAGTTAGGCATAGCTATGAAAGTTTTATATGCTATACAAGCTCTTTGAATCGCTACACATATACAGGTACATATTGGCCGCACTGGGCCTTCGCTGTTGCTCAGAGGCTCATTTTTTTGGTGTGCTCAGGCTTTCTCTTGTTTCTCTTAGTTGCCTCACAACTTGTGGTATCTTAGTTCCCTGACCAGGTATGGAACCTCTATCCCCTACACTGGAAGGTGGATTCTTAAAACCACTGGACCACCCAAGAAGTCCCTGAATTGCTATATTTTATGCAGATGTAATTTATTATAACCCTCAGAAATATTAAAATATTAACTTGTTTTCTTTTAAAATACAAAAACTAATCTTGAAACATCTGAATTTCTTGAAATTCATTTCCATTTAAATTTCTATACTGTTCAATAGCAATCATTTCTAGGTATCTATTGTTCTAATCTAGAATAGCATCTTTAGATTAATTTATGGTTATCTAATCAGCAGAACTTGTTTTCATGGATTTTTTTTTTTTCATTCTAAAATGATTTACAAACTTTGAACATGTGAGTAAAGGCAATTCTTCTTATCTCTACCTTTTCTCCTTCAGTTTCCTTTTGGTTTCTTTATCTCTTATCTATCCTTTCTTGATGATTAGTTAGATATGGGTATTATTGAAGCAAAAGTCATGCATTAGGCATTTCTCAGGGCTGCCTTGCCCTTCTTGTTATGGTCAACACACTCCCCTAACTGTTCCACTGGTCATGTCAGCCAGTTGTTCAGCTCTGACCAAACAGTACTGTCCATGGTGTTAACAGTACCTGAGAAGCACGGTACATTCGCTTATTCCGTGTTGCAGCACAAAGTTGGATTGTAGCAGGATTGTCAGTCACAGTGAGCTGTTGGGACTTTTCACTTGCACAGACTCAAGGCCCTGCTTCAGGGCTAAAGAGGTGAGGAATTCTTACTTGATTAACTTCTACCAGGAAATATCAGCACCTTGTTTTTCATCTTCTAGGAACCAAAGAAGTTGTTGTAAGTGTGGATGACAATGGAATCGTTTCCTTGAACTTTGAATGTGATAAGATGGCTCCAAGTTCTGAGTTCATCTGGTCCAAAGATTATGTGCCCACGGAGGACTCTCCGAGATTAGAGGTTGAAAGCAAAGGCAACAAGTATGTACCTTTCAACTGTAACTGTGTGTTTCCTTTTCATGAAAGGAGAGTGAAGCAAGCTATTCTCCATTTCAGTTAAGAGAATGAAATCACACAAATTTTTATCTGGTAGTGTAAAAAGTGATCACTAGTATAAACCTTAAGAAATAACAATCCTTATAAAGTACTTTTCACATTATTCCATTTAAAATGCTTTCTCATATGTTATCTTATTGTTGACTGAAAAAAAGGTGAGAATGACATTTTATTTGGGGCAAAAATGAAGTCTATAGCCCACGAGACAGCCTTTCAGATAGCTTTGAGTAACTGCTCCAACAAAGTAGGTGGAGAGGTCAGAATAGATGTGATTTTGGTAAAGGGGGAAGTGAGCAGTCAAGCACATGTTTTGTCAGAAGCTTGCTGCTGGTCATGAGGAGCAGATGTTAATGACTTTAGTGCTTCTCGAGATATGAGAAGGTGCAAGAAATTGTTGTTCAGTCACTAAGTCGTGTCTGACTCTTTGCGACCACACGGACTGCAGCACACAAGGCTCCTCTGTCCTCCAGTATCTTTCGGAGTTTGCCCAAACTCGTGTCCATAGAGTCAGTGATGCCATACAACCATCTCATCCTTTCTTTCACTTGAAGTTGAGCTCATAAAATCTTCTGAAAAACACCCAACTATCTCAAGTCCTGTTCTGCCAGTTTTTCCCAGACCATAGAGTGCCTCATTCCTGATCTCTGCCCTGAACTCCTTTCGGGGTGTGTTGAAGGTCAGCAACTGTAGTGGCCAGTGGCTTCATCCTTGTAGAGGCAGAAGGCAAGCAACAGTTTTTAGTTGGCATCATTTATGAAGCAAGAAAAGCTTTGATTGGCATTAAAGTGAACTTTAAAGATGATTCTCATTATTCTACAAGATTTTGAAATCTTAAAGTAATGGTAAGGATCCTTATGGGGAGATGGGTAAGGAAGAACTTGCTGATTCAAGTTCTGGCAAATTAAATGGATTAGGTATAATCTGTTCTGGTTTTTCACCACCACTTGTGAGAGACACAGTACTGCCCTGGAACAAACTCTATAGGAGAGAGAAGCATGGGAGAGGTGATCTCAAGCCACAGCTTTACCAGGAGCCCAGTTTTACCAGGAGCCACTGTGTGACCTGGGGCAGCTTTTAATTCCATGGATCTCCAGTTTCTTTCTCTGTAAAACAGAAGAAGTGAAGGGAATTAATTTTATGATCTGCTACTTCCTTCAACCTTGAGATTCTGAGTTTTTTAAATTTCGTCTTACTTATCAAGCTTTGTATCTTTATAGTGCCAACCAGATTACATTACATTTGGTAAAACACAATATTCCTAAGTTTTATTTCTATTACAAAAAAATCCGATATATCCCAAAATAAAAGAAAGAAGTAGTAATTTTGTTGGAGAACAGCAAGGAAATACTCTATATAATTTAGACATTCTGTTGTCACTGTGCTGTAAGATCCTTTAAGTAAAACATAATTTTGGTCAAAGGAAAGACAATCAAACTGGAACTATTTCTTCCTTGACTAACTTGACAAACATATAAATGTTTGGATGACCTTAGACACTGACTAGCTATGTGACTCACAAAAGTTAGAAAACAAACTGAACTAGACCATTGACCCATACAGTCATTCCACAAGTATTTATTAAGCACATATTATGTGCCAGATAAGGTATGGATGCTGGAGGTCACAACAGTGAGCAAAACAGATCTTGTCCCTAAAGACACAAAGTGCAGGCATATAGTCAATGAAGTAGGCAATACCGATGCCATTTAATAATCTCCAAAATGGGAGGTGCAAGGGGTGACGTAATGGGGGCATTGGGTGGTTCTGCCCTGTGAAGGAAAGGATTTTCAGGCTGCCCAGCAAGGGTTGATCAGTTGAAAATCTCTTTACTTGGGATATGCATTGATATGCATCGTAGCTTGGGGATGGGAGATCGGTACCATCTCCCTGTCCCATCACAGTCACCCTGTGGGAGGAGGTCAGGAAAGCCTTCCCAGAAGCAGCAAGAGGGGGTGAGCATTAGGTCAGCAAGGCAGATGGAGCACATGCTCCACATGATGAGGGCAGCAAGTACAGATGGCTGGAGACAGGGCAGGGCACAGCCCCCAAGCCCTACACAGCCTCGCTTCTTATAAAACATTCTGTTCTGAAGGACGAAAATGACCTTCAAAGACCTCGGGACGGAAGACTTGGGCATTTACTCCTGTGATGTCACAGACACTGATGGAATAGCATCGAGCTACTTGATAGATGAGGAAGGTAGGTCAAAATCAGTTCATTCATGAGTCGACTCCTGCTTTGACTTCTCAGTGGTTCTCCAAGATTAAGTGACTTCTGTTTTAGCAGTTCAAGCTGTAATTGTTCTCATTTTCTCCCTACAGAATTGAAACGTTTGCTTGCTCTCAGCCAAGAACACAAGTTCCCAAGTAAGTGTCCACAATACACTCAGAGTTCAGCCATGGCACTAGACGACTCCGACAGGATCAAGAGAGGACACTCTCTTGAGAATGTATAATGGAACAGACACTGGTAGCTGCAGACATACTTTCCAAAGGCGCTGATTTAGCTTTCCCTTTGTTCTCCAGAAATACAAAGAACAGCGACAGGAGACACATCCCGTGCTCTGCTCAGTAGAGCACTGTCAGGTTACGTAGGTGTAACAGCTGGGTAACTACATTCTTCATCTTTTGCTACATATTTTGGAATATTACATATATGTATACACATATATATCTTCTAGATACAGTAATTTGTATATCTTTTAGGCAAATAGCTCTTTCTAAACAATTTAATGTTAGTGTTTAATAGACGAACCATACCTCTAAATAAAGACAGTCTAAAAACAGTACCCTATGGGTGTCCCTGATGGCTTGTCTGCCAATGCAGGAAACCTGGGTCTGATCCCTGGGTTGCAAAGATCCCCAGGAGAAGGAAATGGCAACCCACTCCAGTATTCTTGCCTGGGAGATCCTTTGGATAGAGGAGTCTGGTGGGCTACAGCCCATGGGGTTGCAAGAGAGTCGGATATGACTTAGCCACTAAACAACGACAGCAAAAACAGTACCTTCCACTTTAAATTCCTGGAAAATAAGGTAAAGATGCCTTGATCAGAGTGAGAATCTCTCGGAACTATCATCACACCCTTCAATGAAGCACCCTCTACATAAAAGATTAATTTCCACAGTTGACACCTAAGAGAAGAGAAAGAAGTCTGAAACAATACTCGGAAAGTTCCACTGACCTGATTGGATCTCTTAACATTGGTACCCACTGGCCAAAGCAGTGAAACATCTGAAAAGTTACACTCTGAAAAAAGAGTGATAACATCACTCATTCTTTTAATTCAGAAATTTTGTCTTCCTTCCTTAATCCCTAAGATAAAACTTCTTCACTAATCCAGGAGTTTCAGGGACCCAGGAAACCATAACCTGACCCCAAACTATAGGCAAAACGTTGTATGTTGTATGTTTGCACATTTCTAGGAAGAGGACCTCCCTCTTTCCTGAAATTCTCAGCAGAGCTGCGATTAAAAAACAAAGGTCTAAAACCAGTTGTCTGACCTCTTCACATTCCCAAAGAATACATGACGTGCCTCATGGTGCGGCTGGGTGCTGGTAACTACTGGCCTCAGCTAGAATGTTTGCAAAACCAGCTTTATTCGGCAGAGCACAGTGGGGTGCCTGTGGGGTGAGGGTGCTGGACGCAGGCTTTCTGAATTCCAGGGGAGAACCACTTCTCTTCTGTAAGCTTATTCACCATAAATCTGGAAAAGTAATACCATGAATGGTGTCTTAAAAGCTATTTCTTTTTAAATTGTAAGAGTAGAGGTTGGCCTGGACTCTCTCTGTTCTGTGCTCTGTGAACCTGAGCAACTCACCCCAACTTCCCCAAGGTCTTAGTTTCTTTTCCAGGAATGGCTATTATAATCATTAACAGCCCCCATCATAGAGAGGTGCTGTGAGAGACAATCAACAGGGCATTGATCCTTGAACTCTTCAGGGAAAATATAAATACTTAGTGAAACAGAGCAGTGATTGAGACAAACCTACTTGTAGAAGACTTGTCTGCCAACCGTACAGATGTCCTCCCTTTCTGTTCCCTGTGCTGTGAGGCAGGGGAATGGAAGAGAGACTCACGGTGCCCAGCGCAGCCGGAGCCTGTGAACGCTCCCACTGTCTATCGTGCAAAACAGAAAGAGCAGCACCCACTAATCTAGTTAGTCAGACAGTAAACGTTGACCAAGTGTCTAGGCAACAGCTGCTCCTAACAATGTTTACATTTAGCTTAAAGGATGGAAAGGAGAGCATTTAGGGTGTTACCATAGAACTGGAGGCGCCCAGAGTCCCCTCAGTCCAGTGATCATATGGACTTGCAGGTAGTAACTGCCTACTGTCCCTGTCATTTATGCTGAGATATTTTATTCTACATGAGCATCAACACTGGTTGCTGGCTGTTGGAGAGAGGGGAGCAGCACGCTCAGGGACCCTTCTATTAGAGACCAAGTGTGGTGTTTTGGGTCAGCTCAGAGAAAACCCAAGGATGCGTTAAAAACTCAGACGTGAAAGCATTACTCTCCCAACCAGACGGAGCTCCTGTGAGCCCCTTGAAGCAGCATTTAAATATCACAGCTTCAGTTCCTTTCATTGCTGCTGGATCAGGCAGGTCACTACGTGAACGTCTTCAGAGATATGATGACAGGGTCAAAGCAGTATATCCAATTTCTCAGTTTATATCCACTTCTTAGTATATGTTGATGCATAATTAAGTCATCTTCTTGAGATTTTGTAAGGTCTTAAATGGTCTCATTCCTTCAGATCAGATCAGATCAGATCAGTCGCTCAGTCGTGTCCGACTCTTTGCGACCCCATGAACTGCAGCACACCAGGCCTCCCTATCCATCACCAGCTCTCGGAGTTCACTCAGACTCACATTCATCGAGTCAGTGATGCCATCCAGCCATCTCATCCTCTGTCGTCCCCTTCTCCTCCTGCCCTCAATTCCTCCCAGCATCAGAGTCTTCTCCAATGAGTCAACTCTTCGCATGAGGTGGCCAAAATACTGGAGTTTCAGCTTTAGCATCATTCCTTCCAAAGAAATCCCAGGGCTGATCTCCTTCAGAATGGACCAGTTGGATCTCCTTGCAGTCCAAGGGACTCTCAAGAGTCTTCTCCAACACCACAGTTCAAAAGCATCAATTCTTCGGCGCTCAGCCTTCTTCACAGTCCAGCTCTCACATCAATACATGACCACAGGAAAGACCATAGCTTTGACTAGGCGAATCTTTGTTGGCAAAGTGATGTCTCTGCTTTTGAATATGCTATCTAGGTTGGTCATAACTTTCCTTCCAAGGAGTAAGCATCTTTTAATTTCATGGCTGCAGTCACCATCTGCAGTGATTTTGGAGCCCAGAAAAATAAAGTCTGACACTGTTTCCACTGTTTCTCCATCTATTTCCCATGTAGTGATGGGACCAGATGCCATGATCTTCGTTTTCTGAATGTTGAGCTTTAAGCCTACCTTTTCACTCTCCACTTCCACTTTCATCAAGAGGCTTTTTAGTTCCTCTTCACTTTCTGCCATAAGGGTGGTGTCATTTGCATATCTGAGGTTATTGACATTTCTCCCAGCAATCTTGATTCCAGCTTGTGTTTCTTCCAGTCCAGCATTTCTCATGATGTACTCTGCATAGAAGTTAAATAAACATGGTGACAATATACAGCCTTGACGTACTCCTTTTCCTATTTGGAACCAGTCTGTTGTTCCATGACCAGTTCTAACTGTTGCTTCCTGACCTGCATACAGATTTCTCAAGAGGCAGATCAGGTGGTCTGGTATTCCCATCTCTCTCAGAATTTTCTACAGTTTATTGTGATCTACACAGTCAAAGGCTTTGGCATAGTCAGTAAAGCAGAAATAGATGTTTTTCTGGAACTCTCTTGCTTTTCCCATGATCCAGCGGATGTTGGCAATTTGATCTCTGGTTCCTCTGCCTTTTCTAAATCCAGCTTGAACATCAGGAAGTTCTCGGTTCACATATTGCTGAAGCCTGGCTTGGAGAATTTTGAGCATTACTTTACTAGCGTGTGAGATGAGTGCAATTGTGCGGTAGTTTGAGCACTCTTTGGCATTGCCTTTCTTTGGGATTGGGATGAAAACTGACCTTTTTCAGTCCTGTGACCACTGCTGAGTTTTCCAAATTTGCTGGCATATTGAGTGCAGCACTTTCACAGCATCATCTTTCAGGATTTGGAATAGTTCCACTGGAATTCCATCACCTCCACTAGCTTTGTTCCTAGTGATGCTTTCTAAGGCCCGCTTGACTTCACATTCCAGGATGTCTGGCTCTAGGTCAGTGATCACACCATCATGATTATCTGGGTCGTGAAGCTCTTTTTTGTACAGTTCTTCTGTGTATTCTTGCCACCTCTTCTTAATATCTTCTGCTTCCGTTAGGTCCATACCATTTCTGTCCTTCAGAGTGTAATAAAGAGTGTGGTGATCCTTTATTCCAGGACACAGTAAATTCTATTTTAAGCTGTTTCAAAAATATTTTGAAAACCACTAAACATATGCCTTCAGCCTACAAATAACAGATATTTTGCTGGAGCAAATTAACTGCCAGAGAAAAGAGCCTAAGGAAATTTAGGGCTGAGCAGAAGGAAAAAAATATATATATAAAGCTAAAAATAGAAAATAACCTAGCCTGTCTTGCCAGTTGTGATACTAAATTGCAGTGTAGAAAGTCAGTTTATTGAATATATATCTGTGTATGTATGTATATATAAAAATATACACATATATGTATTCATGGTATGTGGGGGAGGGAAGATATATTTCAGTATCAGCAATGTCCTGCAGGCCTCTTGCCATTTGAGGTGAACTGCATTCTGTCTGTGGACTGTGTGTCTTTCTAAATAAATCCACTTTCATGTAAAAAAACAAAAACATTCTGCATAATATATATTTTATTTGTAGACACTGTTTATTGTCCCACTTGTATATGTACATTTATATATATGCTCCACATGTGCAGATATGCACAAGCACATATACACAAATTATATCTATTTGGTATGTCCTCTTAGGTGTAAATGTATTTTACAATTGGTGGTTATAGGCTGTTGTTTAAACACCTGGAGGAGGAGTCACCAAAATATTAATAGCCACTCTTATAGAGTACCTTTTACATGCTGTTTATAGGGTGCTTAAATGGAATGTGTTATTTAAACTCAGTGACCTTAAAAGGGTCAGTAAGTACTGTGGTGATCTAATTTTAGAGATGAAGAAAGTGAGGCTCAGACAGGTTAAGTAACTAGACCAAAAGGACACAGCAGGTACCCGGGGTGAATAAACCCAGGTGGTCTGACACTAACCAGGACATAGACTGTTTCTGTGTGTGCACCTGCCCGGTGAACCTTGGTGGCTTGTGCTCCCCAGATGATGTCTGTATTACTCAGGGCAGTGAGCATTAAGGGCTCTGGAGGCTTCTGGGAGAGTGTGTCCCTGCCACCCACCCCCACACACTGGGCTTCTTCGTAACTGCATCACCCATGTATGAGATTCCCTGGAATGAGATCACACTTCTCTGGAAGAGACTCTGTTCTCTACTCCCCTTTAGACTTAATTGCAGCAAGCAGGAGCATCCTGTAGGGAGAAGGCTTAGCCCCTACTCTCACCACCCTGGGGTCTGTTCTTGATCTGTTCTTGCTGGAAAACCACTAGTGTTCTTCAGAGTGGATGGCCGGGTCAAAGAGATCACTAAGTAGAGGGAATAACCCTGATCTCAGCTTTGCTACCTGGTTATGTTACTAAGCTTTCCTGAGTTTTGTCATCAGTAAAATAAGGGGATAAAGAGAACACGCCTTTCTTGAGCACCAGTGGTTATTTACAGTGGCTCCCTGCATTCTGGTACCGTAGGCACTCCTGGTGGCCTGTGAGGCAGGTAATAGCCATGTCAGCAGGTGAAGAACACGGGGTTTCAGGGGGAGGTAACTGTGCTCAATCAAGGTGTGACATTAGAACCCATCTCTGGCCACAGGGGAAACCCACAGTAGATGATGTCTGAGCCTCCTTTCAGCTCTGCACAGAATGACTCTATAACTGACATTCATATGAATATGGAATAGTGCAAAGGAAAGGCATCCTTGAAGCTTAAAAAGGGTAGTTTTAGAGAAATGATGCAATAAACTTGTTTACAAAATAGAAAGAGACTCATAGACTTAGAGAACAAACATGGTTGCGGGAGAGGGTGGAGGGATAGTTAGCTTGGGATTAATGTGTACACACTGCTATATTTAAAATGAATAACCAACAGGTCCTACTGCATAGCACAGGGAACTCTTCTCAATGTTATGTAGCAACCTAAATGAGAGAAGTATTTGAAAAAGAATAGATTCATGTATATGTATAACTCAATCACTTTACTATACACCTGAAATTATCACAGCATTGTTAATCAACTAAAACATAAAATTAAAAAAGTAAAGGATAATTTTGCTATAAATATAAAGAAATATTAATGTACATCTGGTACAATCTTATACCAAGCTTATAATTACTTATAATTTAAAACATAACATGCTAAAATTTTAAGATATGTTTAAGAATTTAAACATATCTTTAAATTTTGAGATGTGTTTAAGAATAGTTGAGAGAAAGCAAAGGGTGGTTTTCCCTGATAAAAGTGAAGGACTGCAAAACTTTGAGAAACAATCATCCTTTTCCAGAAAGCATGTCCAGGAATCACCTCTGATATAGATTTTTTCACTGGGTAAGTCTTTGTAGAGAACATTTTCAAGTTAAAAGAAATTCAGAAGCTGATATTGGGAGATGTCAGCCAACTTTTTAAAAATTTAATTCATGTTCAAATGGCTTAAGATATACAGGTGTAAATCAGAGATATTTTATCAGTTCAGTTTAGTTCAGTCGCTCAGTCATGACCAACTCTTTGTGACCCCATGAATCGCAGCACACCAGGCCTCCCTGTCCATCACCAACTCCCGGAGTTCACTCAGACTCAGGTCCATCGAGTCAGTGATGCCATCCAGCCATCTCATCCTCTGTTGTCCCCTTCTCCTCCTGCCCTCAATCCCTCCCAGCATCAGAGTCTTTTCCAATGAGTCAACTCTTCACATGAGGTGGCCAAAGTATTGGAGTTTCAGCTTTAGCATCAGTCCTTCCAAAGAACACCCAGGACTGATCTCCTTTAGAATGGATTGATTGGATCTTCTTGCAGTCCAAGGGACTCTCAAGAGTCTTCTCCAATACCACAGTTCAAAAGCATCAATTCTTTGGCACTCAGCTTTCTTCACAGTCCAACTCTCACATCCATACATGACCACAGGAAAAAACGTAGCTTTGACTAGATGGACCTTTGTTGGCAAAGTAATGTCTCTGTTTTTGAATATGCTATCTAGGTTGGTCATAACTTTCCTTCCAAGGAGTAAGCGTCTTTTAATTTCATGGCTGCAGTCACCATTTGCAGTGATTTTTGAGCCCAAAAATAAAGTCTGACACTGTTTCCACTGTTTCCCCATCTATTTCCCATGAAGTGATGGGACCGGATTCCATGATCTTCGTTTTCTGAATGTTGAGCTTTAAGCCAACTTTTTCACTCTCCTCTTTGACTTTTATCAAGAGGCTTTTTAGTTCCTCTTTACTTTCTGCCATAAAGGTCTGCATATCTGAGGTTATTGATATTTCTCCCAGCAATCTTGATTTCAGCTTGTACTTCATCCAGCCCAGCGTTTCTCATGATGTTCTCCGCATACAAGTTAAATAAGCAGGGTAACAATATACAGCCTTGACGTACTCCTTTCCCGATTTGGAACCAGTCTGTTGTTCCATGTCCAGTTCTAACTGTTGCTTCCTGACCTGCATATAGGTTTCTCAAGAGGCAGGTCAGGTGGTCTGGTATTCCCATCTCTTTCAGAATTTTCCACAGTTTATTGAGATATTTTATAGTTCCTTACTTTCTATGTGCAGTAAACCATACTTTATTTTAATATAGCTTCTTGATCATGACTTGCTTATTTGCATCTGAAAAATTTTGCTTAATCTAAGAACTTAAATGAACTGGTATACCATTGGAATAGATAGACTTTAAATGACAAGCTAGTTCATCTTACATATGTAGCAAAATAAATTCTTTCTTAAGATTCATTTCTTAAACAGCATAAAGAACCTCCAAATTGAGTTACATTGTTGAAAAAATAAAACTTAACTCTTTTCCAAATATTTTGAGGAAAGTATATATAATTATATACTGTAATTAAATCATTGCATGTTTGAGCAGGAAAATATCTTAGCCAATGAGGACATTTGGTTCAATTCCATCCATTTACAGAGGAGGCAGGTAAGGCCCAGAGATGGAAAATGAACTGCCTCCCATCACAATTCATTAGCAGCTGACCTTGCCCTACAGGGAACAGTTCTGGAGTCTTCATCACACTGTTATTGTCCCTAAATAATCCTAACCATACCAGGTAATCACGATGGTATGATCACTCACCTAGAGCCAGACATCCTGGAATTTGTAGTCAAGTGGGCCTTATGAAGCATCACTATAACAAAGCTAGTGGAGGTAATGGAATTCCAGTTGAGCTATTTCAAATCTTAAAAGATGATGCTGTGAAAGTGCTGCACTCAATATGCCAGCAAATTTGGAAAACTCAGCAGTGGCCACAGGACTGGAAAAGATCAGTTTTCATTTTAATCCCAAAGAAAGGCAATGCCAAAGAATGCTCAAACTACCGCACAACTGCACTCATCTCACATACTAGTAAAGTAATGCTCAAAATTCTCCAAGCCAGGCTTCAGCAATACATGAACCGTGAACTTCCAGATGTTCAAGCTGGATTTAGAAAAGGCAGAGGAGCCAGAGATCAATTGCAAACATCCGTTGGATCATCAAAAAAGCAAGAGAGTTCCAGAAAAACATCTACTTCTAATTTATTGACTACTCCAAAGCTTTTGACTCTGTGGATCACAACAAGCTGGGGCAAATTCTTTAAGAGATGGGAATACCACACCACCTGACCTGCCTCTTGAGAAACCTACATGCAGGTCAGGAAGCAACAGTTAGAACTGGACATGGAACAACAGACTGGTTCCAAATCGGGAAAGGAGTACGTCAAGGCTGTATATTGTCACCCTGCTTATTTAACTTGTATGTGGAGAACATCATGAGAAACGCTGGGCTGGATGAAGTACGAGCTGGAATCAAGATTGCCGGGAGAAATCTCAATAACCTCAGATATGCAGATGACACCACCCTTATGGCAGAAACCGAAGAACTAAAGAGCCTCTTGATGAAAGTGAAAGAGGAGAGTGAAAAAATTGGCTTAAAACTCAACATTCAGAAAACTAAGATCATGACATCTGGTCCCATCATTTCATGGCAAATAGATGGGAAAACAATGGAAACAGTGACAGACTTTATTTTTTTGGGCTCAAAAATCACTGCAGATGGTGACTGCAGCCATGAAATTAAAAGATACTTGCTTCTTGGAAGAAAAGTTATGACCAACCTAGATAGCATATTCAAAAGCAGAGACATTACTTTGCCAACAAAGGTTTGTCTAGTCAAAGCTATGGTTTTTCCAGTAGTCATATATGAATGTGCGAGTTGGACTATAAAGAAAGCTGAACACTGAAGAATTGATGGTTTTAAATTGTGGTGTTGGAGAGTCCCTTGGACTGCAGGGAGATCCAACCAGTCCATCCTAAAAGAAATCAGTCCTGAATATTCATTGGAAGGACTGATGCTGAAGGTGAAACTTCAATACTTTGGCCACCTGATGTGAAGAACTGAGTCATTGGAAAAACCCTGATGCTAGGAAAGATTGAAGAGGGGAAGAGAAGGGGACGACAGAGGTTGAGATGGTTGGATGGCATCACCGACTCAATGGACATGAGTTTGAGTAAACTGTGGGAGTTGGTGATGGACAGGGAGACCTGGCATGCTGCAGTCCATGGGGTCGCAAAGAGTTAGACCCAACTGAGCGACTGAACTAAACTGAACTGAATCCTAACCAAAGCTAACCGTAGAAAGACACAAAGATTAGCTGAGTGACCCTAGGAGGTAAGGTCATCTCCTTCATTTTTAGTACATCTATGATAGTCAGGATGAGAACCCAGTTCTACTGTCCCTCCATAGCAAGTTTTCCTACAGTGCTCTCACTGCCTCCACTTCACAAGAACAAGGTGCCACGTCTCTACTTCTATTGTTTTCCACTTGTTGAAAAAATCTATACAATCAATTGGTCATCAGTATAATTACATCTCTTATTTTATTTTTCACAGCGGTCCCAATTAAATCAGAATTGGCAGTAGAAATTTTGGAGAAAGGCCAGGTCCGGTTCTGGATGCAGGCTGAGAAGCTGTCTGCCAATGCCAAAGTCAACTACATATTTAACGAAAAGGAGATTTTTGAAGGGCCGGTGGGTTTTATACTTTTTAGATTTTTAAACATATTGTTACAGGATGTCTAATAGGGCTGGGAAAGCCCTATTAGAATGCAGATAAGTTGTAATAAAAACCACTGAACGTGGGGTGGGGGGTTTAAATCATTTCACAAGTGGGAAATGAGAAAGGAAATATAGATTGATTGTATCATATTACCCAAGTAAAATGGGGATCTAAAAACAACTTTTTGATAACATTTTGTGATTTGGGGTAATGAAACTTTAGTTATATTTTAAAAAGTAAATGTCAGACTTTTAATAATCAATTCTGGTCAAGGTTAGAGATTCCACGTAGTTTGATTTTTCTGGATACAGGATTTTGAAACTGCTCATTAAAAAAGTGTTAACAAGGAATTTTATTAGATTATGATACTCTGGAGTTTGTGTGTTTATTTTACATGGCTTGTTATCATCCTATCTATCTCACATATTTCCTCTCTTTTCCTTTTCATTCTGAAGAAATATAAGATGCATATTGACCGCAACACTGGTATAATTGAAATGTTTATGGAAAAACTACAGGATGAGGATGAAGGCACATATACCTTCCA
This sequence comes from Tragelaphus eurycerus, assembly GCA_935064755.1. NCBI lineage: Eukaryota > Metazoa > Chordata > Mammalia > Artiodactyla > Bovidae > Tragelaphus > Tragelaphus eurycerus. The sequence continues at coordinate 26,667,315 of CAKXYN010000023.1, forward strand.
GGTTCAAGACGGAAGGGCAACTGGCCATTCTACCCTTGTTCTCATTGGAGACGGTGAGAGTTCTGTGGAACATTATCTGAAAGCCTTTGCTACTTCCTTCAATGTAAATACCCCACCACAGGAAAGTAGTCATGTGGAAGAAACAGGAATTATTTCTTGATTGGATTCCAGTGTTCAAAGTGCATTTTATAGCTAATACTTTCCATAGTACTTTATTTCCTAGAAATGAAAAGTTAATTTAAAAGGACACCAAAGTTATCACTGGCCCACAGGCAAGACTGCACTTAAATTATCTCATGTATAAATAAGTAGTTATTACTAAAATTCTCCAGTGAAGGATACTATAATACAACCCAGACTGTATTTATATCTCAGATACTATGAAACTCTCTTGTAATGTGTACCTGCTTTAAATTACTTAAATGAAGAAGAAAAATATGCATGAGCAGAGCATGTCAAATCAGTTAATCATCCATTACAACTTGGTTGTATGGCAGCTGTTATAAGCCAGTGTGGAAATCACCAAGATTTAAAATGTAGTATTTAATAAAGCAATGGAAACGCTGGCCAGGTCTCTATATTTGCAGTTGCCAAAGCTATTTGACTGTTTCCTGACTTCATGACCTTGAACAAGTTTCTTAGCCTTCCTAAGCATTTTTCTTCATTTATGAATAATGAAAACAAATAGGGTGGTCTGATGTGAGTATTATAATAATGAGTGTAAATAACTTAGCACAGTGACGGGCATGTACATTTATACCGCCCAACTCTATTTCATATTTCTTTGTTTTTTGATTTTCAGTTTATAAAAAGCTCCAGAAAGAAGCCGAATTCCAACGTCAAGAATGGATCAGGAAACAAGGTAAAAGTAGGCAGTGAATAAAGAGAAAATCTTCAGTTTCTTAAACAAAATATTCTAAGGTTATTTCCATAACAAACTAAAACGAATATTATTGCTTTGTTAATAATGTCCTGATAAATAAAAGTAATTGAAAATATTTGTCATTACAAATGATTAAAATATTACACATTTTTTACACATTTTAAAATATTTTAAAACTAAATCTTTAATTTCAAAAATTTCACTTTAAACTAAATCAGCTTAGAATTTAAGAATGAGTTTGGATTTTTGCATTCATGATTAACATTGCTGCTTGCTGATGTCATTAAAATTTTATAGGTCCACATTTCGCTGAGTATTTGAGCTGGGAAGTGACTGGTGAATGTAATGTACTATTAAAATGCAAGGTAAGAAGTAAATAAATTTTTAATAATTTGGTACAAAGAGAATAAAGATAAAATAGAATGTGAGAAGAAAAGGAACATCAATTTCTTATCTCCTCCATTCTTATCTCCTCTTATCTCTTATCATTTGCATCAAAATGATAAGTGATATGCCCTTACGGTTGAATGTTACTGTAATTGTTGGTTGGTAAGAAATATTTAAAATAAAACAATATAAAAATATGGAAAGTCAAGGTGATTGTTTTAATTAATCACACATGCCCTAGTTAATAAAAACAGACTTTTTTATGAAGACTTTTTTTTAAAAAAAGCAGTTTTAGGTTCAGGGCAAAATTTAAGGGAAAGGTACACAGATTTCCCACTTAGCATTGTCTCTGTACGTGCATAGCCTCCTTCATTATCAACGTGCCCACCAAAATGGTACAAGTGTTACAACTGATGAACCCACATGGACACATCATCATCCAAAGTCTATAGTTTACATTCTGGTTCACTCTGTGAGTTTGCACAAACATATAAAAACCTGTATCCATCATTATTGTATCATATGGAATATTTTCACTGCCCCCAAAAAGCCTTGTGCACTGCCTGCTCATCCCTCACTAACCCTCCCCCTACACCTGCTGCCCCGCACTTTGCAGCACTTGGGATCTTAGTTCCTCAACAAGGGATCAAACCTGTATCCATTGCATTGGAAGATGAGTTCTTAATCACTGGACCACCAGGGAAGTCCCTGAAATTGTTTTCTTGATTTGTATGAAGTCTTTACTTTTTGTACAGTCTTAATTATACAAGAAATACATGAATATACTCTCCCTCATAAAAAATTCTAACATCATAGATAAAGCTCAAGATCACTTTAAGCATATGAAGTCATTTAGCCCATTTGAAATTTGTGAGATGATGTATGGATAAAGGATTTAAATGAATTTCCTAAAAATTGCTAAGTGACTAATTTATTAAACCATACTTGATGGATGCTAACTAAACTTACTGCAGTAATCATTTTGCAAAAATGCATATATCAAATTATGTTGTATACACTAGACATATGCAATATTATATCAATTATATCTCAATAAAATTGGAAAAATATTTAATTTAAAAGATCTCTTAACTGTATTTCCCCTTCGCATTTATTGCGAAGCTTTGCAAAGCTTCCTTTATCTTACAAAAGTAGTTAGCTATAGATAGGGGGCTTCTACATTCTGATACCTTGTTAAAGTCATTTGTTTTTGTGACACAGACTATTATTTTAATCTAATGGGATTTGTCTTCCTTTGGATTTCAAATTTTTATATTTTATTTAAGTCTGTATGTTAGTTTGTATGCTTCTATGCTTTCTTGTCCACGAGATGATTTTAAAGTCTGTTTTTTTCTGCTGGAAATTAAGATGCTATTGATTTACATTTATTCTTTTGTATCTATTTTATTCTAAACTCTAACAGTTAAAACAGCTTTCAGTTGATTTCTCTTGAAATCTCTACTTTTTCTAATCTCCAATGCTACATTAAGAATTACTTAATTTCATAAGAATAACATTCCTTTATCTTGAGAAGTATAACTACTATTTTTCTCCTAGGTGGCGAATATTAAGAAAGAAACCAGTATTATATGGTACAAAGATGATAGGGAGATTTCAGTGGATGAAAAACATGACTTCAAGGATGGCATATGTACCCTCCTTATAACAGAGGTAGGTGACTATAAATATAAAACATAGCGTATTACTTCTGTACCCCATGTTCTTCCAAAATACAGAGACTAGATTATGTGTTCCTTTGCCCTGGGCATAGATCCTTACCCTGACGTCACCCAAAAAACAAGCAGTAAAGACACAAAGCTTCTCTCACTTTGTGATAAGTGAGGGTTTGTCAGAAATCCAAGCAGTGTTGGCAGGACACACAACTCTTGCCTCTCTGAGCTAGTTTTTCTCATAGATGGGTGAGTGGCAAGGCAGTTAACGAATTGTTCTTTGTTTGCTTTTCAGCTTCAACTCATTTCCTGAAGGTACAGAGACAATCAGACATAGTATTTATTTCAGTATAGATTTTTATTTACTTTTTGTCTAAAAGAAGCTACCTTTCAAATACATGTGCTCATTAGTTTTTAAAATGAAGGCAGAGCAAAGGGTGAGGACTTAAAGCCTCAAGTCAATTGTCACCTTAGAGGGTGAAGACTCGGGGCTGCTGGCTAGCCCAGTTTTGATGGATAGTCCCTCTGGGAACTGGTCATTGCTCACATGGCTGAATGCTTGTTCAGTGTGTTTTGATGGCAGTTCTATAAATCATGGGTCCTGAAAAATGCAAATGCCATATCCTGAGGCTACAATAAGCTGCAATGTGGTGTATCTCTTCTCCCCTTAGTTTTCTAAGAAAGATGCTGGGATTTATGAAGTTGTCCTGAAAGACGACAGAGGAAAAGATAAGAGCAGACTGAAGCTTGTGGATGAAGGTCAGTCCACCAGGGTCCATTCTGTGTGTTCCATACAGCAGTAACCAGAATTCTAAGTGAGACTGAGCTGGGTGATTCAAGTCATGCTCGTCTTTTGTCCATAGGTTTTGTTTTAATTGCCATTACAGCAGAGCGAATTTTATTAAAAAACAAAAACTTCACTTTTAGTCTTCCTTTCAAGTCAGAAATGTAGTTTTGATCCTCAGAGAATGTATAGTCGACAATCCACTAGAGGTCTGTTTTCAATATCAATCATCATTTTTGTTTCAAACCTATGAAGACTGTTTCAGGATCAAATACTACCATGAAAAGCATGTCTCAAAATAGTCCACTGTTTTAAAGGTGGCAGGAAAGGTTATACATGGAACGCAAAGCCTCTCAGTTAGTAGCAGAGCAAGAAAACAATTTCCATTTTCCCAAGACCTCTGATGACAATTATATCATGATAAAGAAAACCTACATGGGACGCACACATTTCTAGTTTTGTTCCCGAGCAAGATCTTTAACAACATTGCTGACGAACAGCAAAAGTCTGAGTTCGATTTTACCTTCCCACTCTTGGTGGAGGCAGGACTAAATGTGCTTTTTGTTTATTGGCAAAAAGCATTAATTAGGGTGAGAACTATCAGGGAACTCAGATGGTTAATTCACCGTGAATTGATACCACAGATAAGAAAACTTCCTCTAAGGTAAACGAAGCCTTCCTGGGACTTAGGAAGAAGGGAGTTCTAAAGCAAAAAATATTCCTGGGATTCTCACTGTGGCTCTTTCTCTAGAATGTAAATATGGTGACAGTTTACAAAGAATTTGAGGGAACAAAAATATCAAAATAGGAAAGATGATAAACTTTAAAACTTGATAACAATTGAGTTCTTTGAGCTTGTATTGCAAATTGGTAAATAATCTATCTTGTGACAGGATGCTTTTGAGAGCGTATGTAACTAATAGTGTGAGATTGAACTTGACATTGAGCATTTTTATGCTAAAGCTTTATGAATCTCTTTCCACAGCCTTTAAAGAACTAATGACTGAAGTATGTAGAACAATAGGTAAGTTCTCACAAGGCAATACTTCCTTATTCTCTGGGGTGGGCTGGGTTTTGTTCAGTCCTGTCTGATTCTTTGTGACCCCATGGACTGTAGCACCTCAGGTTCCTCTGTCCATGGACTTCTCCAGGCAAGAATCCTGGAGTGGGTTGCCATTTCCTTCTCCAGGGGATCTTCCCTTCTCAGGGATCGAACCTGTGTCTCCTGCATTGGCAGGGGAACTCTTTACCACTGAGCCACCTGGGAAGACTGGGATGGGCTTACAGGTTTCTTAAATACGTGTTTTCTTCTTGCAGCTTTGTCTGCAACAGATCTGAAGATCCAGAGCACAGCTGAGGGCATCCGGCTATACTCTTTTGTTACTTACTACGTGGATGATCTGAAAGTTAACTGGTCCCACAAGTAAGTGAATAAAAACCTAACTGCTGTGTAGAAGTCCTTTCTCCATTCAGAGGAAGGACTGGGGCAAACAACAGCCTTCTGTTGCACTCAGGTAAGGAGTCTGCTTAGTTCTCAGGTCTGATGTTGAGAAGTGTAGGACAGAAACATCCAGGCTGTCCCTTCAGTGTAAGGTTAGCACTCTCCCTTAGCACGGATGTGGTGAGGCCAGTCATGGCTTGGAGCATCTTTCTCCGTGATCTGTTGTTGTTCAGTCGTTCAGTTGTGTCTAACTCATAGCGACCCCGTGGAGTGCAGCACACCAGGTTCCTCTGTCCTCCACTATGTCCCAGAGTTTGCTCAAACTCACATCATTGAGTCAGTGATACCATCCAACCATCTCATCCTCTGTCACCCACTTCTCAAATCGTAATTTGTAGATACCTCTGTAACATTACCTCCACCTCCACACAATTACGCTTTGCCAGGTTCTTATCTGGTCTTTCCAAGTACACCTAACCTATGCTGTGTTCTGGACAAAACTGCAGCAGCCTGCATGAAGTTTCCTGTTGTGTGACTTAAAGCTCGTTGACCTCGGAAGCCTGATCCAAAGTGGTGCCCGATTTTATCATCATTGTCATTGTAGCAGTTGGCATAGTGGGGCATTAACGTGTTTCCTCAGAAGGCTTTGGAGATCTCAAAATGACTTTGGGAATGTGTATTTGAACTAGATTGAGCCTGAAGATCCTTTCTAATCCCAGGCTTCCTTTGTGCAATTGTGGAGGGATTTCATTCAAGTTCTCCTTGGGGATTCCAAGGCCTGAAGTAGGTTTCTTAGTCAAACCAGGCCTCCCATTTACACCATTGAGAGGATCCTTGACCTCTGTGTTTCACTGAAATTTCCCGAGCTGAGAGAGGCCAGCAGGCTGCCACAGAAACCAGTAAGGCACATCCACCTTCATCCACTCTTGGGGTGCAGTGGACACTTATTCCCAAAGTCCTTGTGCGCCCTGCCGAGCAGAAGGTCACTGTGGGTCCCTGGGAGGAGTCAAACAACAGTGTTTACTTAGAGCTTCCCTTCAGTGGTGTTGACTTAAAAAATAGTCACAACCTAAAAGTTGAGTTATGTTTTATTTGGTACAAATTTTTAGGACTTAAGCCCAGGAGGCAGCTTCTCAAGTAGCTCTGAGAGAACTGTTCTGAGGAGGTAGGGGGAGGAGTCAGGTTACATGGATGTCTGCAACAAAGGGAAAGTAGTCCGAACATCAAAACTATTTTTGTAAATTTAAGAAAACCAGATATCTCAAGTTAAGGAATTTAGTGCTTTTCTCTATATGGGAAGGTGCAAGCCTGGGCTTACGGAAAGCATTCCTTTCATATGTATCTCAGCTATCTGGGGGCAGTATCTTGCATTTTTCACATCCTGAGCCCCTCAGGGCTCACCTGTAGGGAGCGATTGCAGCCTCATGGTATTGAGCCCAGTTATTGTTCTCCTTCCTGGGTGCCCTCTGGGTTCAGAAATTCACATTGAAGGGCTGTGATCACTCATGGTGTGACTTCCTTGTTTACTAATATGGCAAGAATAGTCTGTTTCTCAGTGGACATTTACAATATGCTGGGCACTGCTCCAAGCCCTTTAGAGGTATGAAATCACTTAATATTCAAACTCTGTGAGATGGGTACTTCTCACTTTAATGACTAGGAAGCTCAGGCTCTGGGAGGTGACTTGCCTGAGGTCATCAACTCTGTGATAAGTGAAGGGCTGAACCCAGGAAGCCTGGCTGCAGAGCTCCTCCATCACAGCAGTACTTTGGATTCAAGTTTCATTAAAGGTCTAGACTGAACATTTCACCAGAACTGGGTCCTATGAAGCATTCATTTGTGTTTTCTTGAAAATGACTTTACTGTTATACAGAACAGCATTTTGTTAGGTTTATTGTTATTACTATTGATTTCCTGAATTCTTTTTAAAAAAATGAAAACAAGTGAAATTCCACTTTGCCTGGAGTTTCATTCCTTTGTTCTATTTCTCACAGAATACATTTTAGGAAAGTGATTGTAAGGTAAAATAGATCAGATTCTAGGAAATTCTCTGTGACATCTAGGGCATTCTAATATACCCGTCTGAAGAATAAGAGAAGATAGATTAATTGAATCAAAAGGCTTTACATCATCTCTAATAGAATTACATGTTCCCCAAAATTAGAACATTGGGTTTTAAGGAAACTGCTGTCAGACTAGTAAGGCATAAGCTTCATACATAGTTTGGTATGTCAGCTACATGAGTGTTTTGTGTGCACACAGACGTGTGACTGTAAAAGGTTCAGGAACCAAGGACCGATTGCTCTCCCTGTGTTTATTTAAGTATGTAGTGTGATGCAAAAAAAACCTAAAAATGGGTTTGGATCTTGACTTTGCTCCTCTCTTCCCTTGGATCTTAGGCAAGTCATCTAATTTTCTGAAACTCAGGTTTCCCTCATATAAAATAGAAACAGTAATACCTGTTCTAACTCATAACACTGATGGACTCAATAAGAGAATTAATCACACTTTGAAAACCGTGACATGCTTTATAGATGTAAGGTACTATTATGTGATCTTGTGGACTGTATTCCACCGGGTTCTGTCCATGGAACTTTCCAGGCAAGAATACTGGAGTGGGTTGCCATTCTGTTCTCCAGAGGATCTTACAGACCCAGGGGTCAAGTGCATCTCTCTTGTATCTCCTGCATCGACAGGCAGATTCTTTACCATTGTGCCGTGGGGAAGCCCATGATACGTGTTAGCCAGAGATTAAAGAACTCAAGACTTATCACAGCAAAGCAGAGAACTGTCTGCCTTTCTAACTCTTTAGGACATATACATATATATTGCTCAGGCTAAAGTCTATGGGTACAGATGGGTTCCTTTACCCTATGCTTTATGACATTTTAATATCTTTTAAAGAATGTGGTATATAAGAAAAATGCTGAATATTTATTTGAAATCTGAAATTTCTAGTGGAGATTTTTTTTTTAAGTTCATTTTATTTATTACAACCCCAAACATAATACATGTTTGTTTTAGAAAATATATTTACCATCATACTAAAATTAGAAAGAGTTTATACTATGATACCACCCATGGCTTTCCTAGCCACAGTATGCACATTTGGAGGAAACTTCCAGTCTTTTCTCCATGCATAATTGTTGCTGTAAAAAAGTAGTTTTGTATACTACCTTATTTTTTCTTGGTCTTCCCTGGTGGCTCAGATGGTAAACGATCTGCCTGCAATGCAGGAGGGAGACCCAGGTTGGATCCCTGGGTCAGGAAGGTCTACAGCTACAACTTTATTTTTTTCTATTTCCTCACATGTTTATGAACTTTTCTTAGAGTTTAACATCACTGAGAGTACATTGTGTGTGTGTATTAATTGCTCAGTTGTGTCTGACTTTTTGCAACTCCAAGGACTGTACCCCATCAGGCTCCTCTGTCCATGGAATTCTCTAGGCAAGAATACTGGAGTGGGCTGCCATTCTCTTCCCCAGGGGATTTCCTGACTCAGGGATTGAACCTGAAGCTCCTGCGTTGCAGGCAGATTCTGTACCATCCGAGCCACCAGGGAAGCCCCTGATAGCACGCTACTTACACCTTTCTTCTCAAAGTTCATCTTTAACAGTAGTCTTTCTAGACTGTCTGATCCAAGGGCTCTATTTGCTTTTATTGTCTTGTAAAGAAGATGATGTGCGGGTCTGCATATGACCAGCTACAGAATAGGAGGAGACACACATCCAGGGTCAGAGTAGGTGCCTCATTCATTTTGACAGCAACTCTGCTTCTCATTTATTCTTGGCCTGAATACTGAACACATATTTACATTTGTCTTAAATAGCTTTGTAACCACGTGTGTCAATAGATACCAGCCACAGATGAACCTTCTTAGATCTGTTTTTAACTAGTCTGTAAAAACCCCATTTATAGCCATAGACCATCTGCGTGAGACATGCAGTAATAATATGTGGAGTTTGGCCTTTTCTGTTTAAAGATTCCCTTAGTCCTACAAATAAGCCCGAGCAGAAACAAAGATAATTAATACCCCTGAGAAGTACTGGTGCTGCAATCTGAGTCCAAGACCACTATTGGGAGATCAGTGTGCAGACTGCCAGACCCTACCACCCCAGGCCTTGGAATCCTTGTTCTGTAATTCAGGGCCCATAATTTCTCTGAAGCAGAAGAGCATGTGAGGATCTCATGTTATTTTGAAAGTCTGTAAAACTTGATGATAAGACCTTCAATACAAGACAAAGTAAAGGTAAGCTCTGGATGAAAGCCACTGATAACAAGGTTTCCTTTTGATCAAAACAGTGGGACTGCTATTAGGTACTCAGACAGAGTTAAGAGTGGGGTCACCGGGGAACAGATTTGGCTGCAAATCAACGAGCCCACCCCCAACGACAAGGGCAAGTACGTGATGGAGCTCTTTGATGGTAAAACCGGACACCAGAAGATGGTGGACCTTTCTGGACAAGGTAAACGGATGCTCTGCATGTTAGAACCTAAAGTGGAGACTGCTGTTGCTGTTGTTCAGTTGCTAAGTCATGTCCAACTCTTTGTGACCCCATGGACTGCAGTATGCCTGGCTTCCCTGTCCTTCACCACCTCCCCAAGTTTGCTCAAACTCATGTCCATTGAGTCGGTGATGCCATCCAATCATGTCATCCTCTGTCACCCTCTTCTCCTACTGCCCTCAGTCTTTCCCAGCATCAGGGTCTTTTCTAATGAGTCAGCTCTTTGCATCAGGTGGTTAAAGCATTGGAGCTTCAGCTTCAGCATCAGTACTTCCAGTGAATATTCAGGGTTGCTTTCCTTTAAGATTGACTGGTTTGATCTCCTTGCTGTCCAAGGGTCTCTCAAGAGTCTTCTCCAGCATCACGATTCAAAAGCATCAGCTGTGGAAGATGTGGGCTTTTTTTTAAAAGGATGGAGGCTTCCTGTACTTACAGCAGGTCCCCACTGGCTATTTTACCCTGGGTAGTGTATGTATGTCAATGCTACTCTCCCAGTTCATCCCACTCAAAACTTATTTAGATTTGCTTTTACTCTCTGCCCACTGAAGCTCGTTTAACTACCCTACCCAACTGTCAAATCCCTCTCAAACAAGAGGCCTTAGGTTGTCTGACCAGCATGGTCCCCTGCAGGAAACACACTAGCTTAGCCAGGCTGTCTTCTTCTTGTGTGATGTGAGCAAGAAGAGCAGCCCTAAGTAGCCTGTTTAGCCCAGCTGTCCACCTCCAGAGCCTGTAGGCCTGGCTTTGCGCTGATTTTTCCCATCTATAAAAGGGGGCAGACTGGTTTTATGTACATATTTTCTAGACGTAAAATGTTATGATTCCCAGACCTCAGGGGAGCTTAAAGACCAGGTGAGAAAGATTCAAAAATGAAGCTGTGCTTTTGCCTGACGTCTTCAAAGTCCCTTACTCTGTAGGCTCAGAAAAAAAATTATTTTAGAACTCTCATTTCTTTGTTTCTGTGTCTTTTATTTTGTCTCCTGCACAGCATAGAAGCCGTGCTTCAGGCTAGCACTGGCACACGCTGTGATCTATTGCAAACGGGTGGGCCGGACCACAGAACAGAATGTTTACCTGTCTGCGACATGCAGAATGATTTAATGAGAGGAAAGCTTTTCTGTTACTCAGGATTTTTAACAGAACCAACCCATATTTGAAACAGACCTTTCTTCCCATTTCATCTTTTTTAAAAAAAAAAAAAAAAAAAAAACCTTTTATTTTGTATTGGGGGCTTCTCTGGTGGCTCAGATGGTAAAGAATTTGACTGTAATGCAGGAGACCTGGCTTTGATCCCTGGGTCAGGAAGATCCCCAGGAGAAGGGAATGGCAACCCACTCTAGTATTCCTGCCTGGAGAATTCCATGAACAGAGGAGGCTGGTGGGCTACAGTCCACGGGTCACAAAGAGCTGGACACAACTGAGTGACTAGCACATAACCGATTAACAAACAATGTTGTGATAGTTTCAGGTGAACTGCGAAGCTGTTCAGCCATACATATGCATGTATCCATTCCCCGCCAAACCCTGCTCCCATCCAGGCTGCCACACAACATTGAGCACAGTTTCATCCCATTCCATCTTTGGCTGAGTGAAACTTTGCTTTTCTGTTTGGAGAGTTGAATTGAGAGCTTCTAAAATCCACTTTTTCATGCTTTCTGCCTATAAAGTATTTGCTTCTCTTGCTAAGCCTTTGAGTCATAGGGACTGCTCGGGTGCAGCCTCCTTCAAAGCCCACCACGTCAGGTCTGGACTGATTACACTGCGCTCACATTGTGAGCTCTCATAGGCCTCTGTGTGTGGCCAGTTCTGGATGAGAAAATTCTAACTTCTCTTTTTTTCTCTTCAAGCCTACGATGAAGCCTTTGCGGAATTCCAGAGATTGAAGTAAGTCCCCCCTTTCCCAACTACGCCCCCACGGGCACCCTTGTCTCTGACCCGTGTTCCTCCCCGTCTGTGTCAGCAGGGCAGAGGGTCCTGTATTTGGGGCAAATGCAGGCGGAGCAGCACTTCTACTGCTTTGCTGAGCAGCAGAAACAGAAATGCAGTCGGGGTTGGCTATTTGACAGTAACACTAAAACAAAACCCTTCTTTGTTTGTGTGTTTGTTCATTTCTCTCAACCACAGACAAGCTGCCATCGCCGAGAAAAGTAAGTAAACCGCTTTGAGTTTATTCCTAGTGTGGCTTCAAAATACAACTTTATTTTTCTATTATTACTGCAGACGGAGGAGAGTGAAAGCATTTTTTTTTCCTTTTCTTTCATTTCTATGTATAATTTTAAAACCTTAGGTGTTCCGCATGTGTTGTCCTTTAGTCCCTTGAGTAAGACTGTCTGGAAAAGAAGGTCTTAGGTTACACTGTAAGAATGGCTCCCAGCCTCAACATGAAAAATCTCTGGGCTGCAAATCACACAGCAAGTTGTTCATCACTTGCAGCAGGCGGCCTATGTCAGAAAAGTGTATATACTGAGTTGGCCAAAACAATTCCTTTGGGATTTTTCCATAAGATGTAATGGAAAAATCTGAACAAGCTTTTCGGCCATGCCAATATGTTAAGGAAAAGAAAAAATATTAATGAAACTTGTAGATTGGTATGTAAATCACTATAGCTGGTCCCCTAACAAGTGATCCCATTTTTCTGAAAGACCAAGTAAGGCTGAGTGACCCTGACCCAGCGGTCAAGCCTGTGTCTGCACAAATGTGCTCTCTCCCGACCCCTCTCAACTGTGCTTCATACACAGAGGATTCTATAGAATCCCGGGATCTACAGGATCCCAGAAGTAACGGATGAACCATCGTGATGATTCAGGCTCTTTCTCAGGGTGGGAGCAGAATTTGAAAACCATTGAAGGTTGTGGTTGTAGAGTCAGTCCTGAACTCAGGGACAGGAACCAGGAGGAGGAGGAGTGAGACTGTCTGCTGACCGTCTATCCCCTCTCTTGAACTCTCTTGAACTCTACTTGTCCTGTGGACAAGAAGCCTGACCCTCCCTCTGCTCCATGAGCTCCTTCCTGAGGTTTCTGGACCACAGTATCTTAGAGCTGAAAGAGACCTGAGAGCCTGTCTAGATTCCTTCTTAAATGATTGCACAGAACACTAAATTCAAACAAAATCTTCCACGTGGACCCGATAACACAAGTGAGGGCCAAGCTATCTTCACGGAAGTCAGGATGAATCCCATGTACACCAGGGAGCAGAGTAGACAAGCTTCGTATCCATGGGTTTAATGCAAGCCCCACCCCCATAATGAGGAGACTGAGGTCCCCATACTGACATGACTCACCTAGCACCATCCAGGAAGTGGTACAGGGGGCCAGGCAGTGCGTCGGGCCCACAGGTGGTGTTACGTGCAATGGAATCAGCAGCAAAAGGCAGCTGAGACTCATTCAAAGCTTTAGCCTGAATTAGTGGAGAAGGGAATGTATAATAGAAATAAGGATGTAGCGTCACACATTTACTAAAGCAGGCTGAAAAGGAGAGGGTGGTGCCACTGCATTAGTGTTGAATGAATGACAGAAAGGCATCCTTCCATGGGACCGAGGCTGTCATAGCTTCAGCACAAAGCTTGGCGGAGCGGTGGGTGGGAGTGTCAGCCCTGGATTTCAGCACCTCTCCTACCCCTGTCCCCTCAGTCATAGAAAGGGGCCCTGCAGAACATTTGAAGAACTCCCCGGAAATGAGAAAGGGACGCTCTTTAGGGAAGGCCCCCAGGAAAGCCCACGTCTTCTCCAGCCTCCAGATCTTCCGGCACACGGCCTCCCCTTATGCAGCCTTTCTGAATCAGAGGGGAGCCCATGGAAGAGGCCACGCTCTGCCCTGCCCCTCTGGCCGAGCTCACTGAGCTCCAGGAGGCCCAGGCTGAGAACAGCCGCTGGGGTTACAGAGCCGATCGTGGTGTGATCTCAGGTCCAGATAGAGGCACCTGTGTGTGAAGGAGATGAACGTTCAGAAATTGCAGGATCATTTGCTTACTTTGCACAGTGAAAGCAGGTATATGAGGACTATAAGGAGAGGGAAACTAAGTAGGACAATGAGTTCCTCTGGGTGGCTCTGTGCGTGTGATGGCTGGTGCTTATGGCTTCAGTGATTAACCAGAAATACCTGTGCTTACAGATCGCGCCCGGGTGGTGGGTGGCCTCCCCGATGTGGTCACCATCCAAGAGGGCAAGGTAAGTTTGGGGCACTCCTGTCCCCACTTCTTCCACACTGGAAAGGGGTTCCAGTGGCCCGGACTTGGTTTTCCCATCATCTTCATCATATGCTATGGCTGCTCATGCCTGACTTCAGTATAGCCCCTTACAAGGTTCAAAGTGTAGACAGTTTTCCACTCATCTGAAGATGTTTTGTAGGCCAAGCATCAGGATGTACATTTGTTTAATGTGGCATGTGCAGACCTCTTAGTCTCTTTCCAGAAGTGATATCCCTTTAAAATCAGGAGAAGCAGAAAATGTTCAATCCTAACTATACGACAAACATAATTGAAGAAAGAAGTGACCCCTAACGCTAGTGGAAAGTGGGCTGACCTATTGGATTCCTCATCTTTGAAGGGAAATATGCTGTGAATCTCTATAGGCTCCATCATAGCGGAAAACTGACTTATTTCCGTTTGATTTTAAACTGATATTTGTTTGCTCCATAATAATCTCTTTGAAGAGCAGTGAATGTCATGTGTAACCTGGATTCACTTTCTTCATCCCTGAAAAAAGCGAAAGTGGAAGTGTTAGTCACTCAGTCATGTCTGACTCTTTGCGACCCCATGGTCTGTAGCCCGCCAGGCTCCTCTATCCATGGAATTTTCCAGGAAAGAATACTGGAGTGGGTTACTGTTCCCTTCTTCAATGGTAATAGTTTCTCTTAGTGGCAATAGTTTGACTCATATTTTTCTTCCTGAAATGTGTTTGCAGAATAATTCAATAAGAAGTTCTAATTAATCATGGAAAGAAAATTAATTTCTTGCTATCTACCCAATTCTAAATGATACTCTTATGGAAAAGGCAACAAGGCCCTTCCAGATAGAAGGATATTCTTTTCCATGTATATGGTGAGCCCTGCTCTTTTTCTTATAACTTCTGGACTTCAGTAAGAAAAAAATACAAGAATGGAATTTAGGACTTCCCTGGTGGTCCAGTGGTTAAGAATCCATCTGCCATTACAGGGGACACAGGTTCCATCTCTGGTCCAGGAAGATCCCACATGGGGCAGGGCAACTAAATCCACATACCACAACTACTGAAGCCCGCACACTCTAGAGCCCACGCCCTGCAACAGGAGCAGCCACAACCATGAGAAGCCCAGGCACCACAAGTAGAGAGTAGCCCCTTCGTGCTGCAACTAGAGAAAGCCCACTAGCAGCAACAAAGACCCAGCACAGCCAAAATAATTTAAAAAATTATGTGTACCTATGGCTGATTCCTGTTGGGGTTTGACAGAAAACAGCAAAATTCTGTAAAGCAATTATCCTTCAATAAAAATAAATTAATTTTAAAAAATTAATTTCTTCAGATGGAAAATTCTAAAAAAAAAAATGGAACTTAAAATGTGAAATAAATTCATCATCTTTGGTCATCAGGGAAATACAAATTAAAACCATAGTGAAATATGACACAGCAGCAGAATTACTAAAATATAAAACAGTGACAACAAAAAATGCTGGTGAAGCTGCAAAGAGACTGAATCACTCCTATACAACTGTTGGATATATAGACTAAAATTATACAGCTACTAGGAAAACAGTTTGGCAATCTCTTAAAGTAATGAAATATACATTTACCATACCATCCAGCAACTGTACTCCTAGGTATTTATCTCAGAGAGATTAAAATGTATGCTCACATAAAAACATGCACACAAATGTTCATAGCGGCTTTATTCATAATAGCCCCAAACTGGAAACAGCCCAGGTGACCCCCGAAGGTATATGCATACCATGGCACCCTTCTGAGCAACAAAAAGAGACAAACTGTTCACACCTGCAATAACTTGGATGAATCTGCAAGGAATTATGCTCAGTGGAAAAGGTACTCTGGAAATGTTACCTCCTGTATGGTGCTATTTATATAATGCTTTGCAAGGTATAATAATTGAGAAACAGAAAACAGGTTAGTGGTTGCCAGGAGTTAGGAACTGGCTTGGAAGTGGGGAGGTGTGTGTGGTTATAAATGGACCATAGGAAGGATCGTGGTGGGAATGGAAATGTTCTATATCCTGACCGATGTGGTGGATACACAAACCTGGACAGGTGATAAAACCGAATAGATCTAAGTGCACACAAGCACAAGAAAACGGGGGAAATCTATTATATCAGCATCTGTCTCCTGATTGTGCTTTTATGCTGTAGTTTTGTAAAATGTTACTACTGGGGAATATTTGGTAAAGGAAATCTATTATTTGATAGATCTAAACATTGATCTTTTAAAGTAAGAGGCTTTCAGCACAGATGGTAATATAATAAAATATTAGGAAAGAGGAATACATTTTGGCAGAGCACCTTTGCAACTGCAGCAGCTTGAGTGAGTTTGGGGGAGAGATAAAGTGAGCAAGGCGGGACATGAAAATGAGTCACATTATTGAAGCAGCTGTGGGGCTTCTGCCGCTGGGCTCGGTAACACAAACGACATGCAAAAGCAAGCAGGTGGAGATGATGACAACGAGGAGATGTCTCTACTGAGACAGGGTCCAAAATGCCACCTTAGAGCAAAAGCCCGCAGTGTGTTTATGGGAACTGGAAGCAAATGCCTTCTTGGGGCTTTGATCATAAGTGTTCCCAAAGCCAGAAAACCAAGGCCCCAGAGAAACCTCAAGTGTGATTTCAAATGTAACTTGCACAGGTGCACACAGCCTGGCCCGGCAAATTTAGGCTTGTCCTCCATCTGGTCACCCCCAGAAGGATGCCTCAAGGTGGATGTTACATCTGATACATCTCCTCCCCTTTCCCAACACCTATTTTGCAGGCGCTTAACCTCACGTGCATCGTGTGGGGCGACCCAACTCCAGAGGTCTCCTGGCTGAAGAATGAGAAGCTCCTGGCCTCAGATGAGCACTGCAACCTGAAGTTCGAGGCTGGCAAGACGGCCTACTTCACAATCAGCGGGGTCAGGACGTCTGACTCCGGCAAGTACGGGCTGGTCGTGAAGAACAAGTATGGCTCGGAGATCAGCGACTTCACCGTCAGCGTGTTCATCCCAGAGGAGGAAGCCAGGAGCGTGGCAGAGGAGCCCCAGAAGGGCAACAAGAAGGCCAAGTGACCGAAGGGCGAGGGGGCCGAGGGGCCGAGGAGGGGAGAGCCATGCCCAGATGCCTCGGGTCACGTGTGTGCAGGTGGTTTGAGCTGAGCACCAGGAAGCCTCCAATTCCCTATTTTTGTGCCGGCTTTGGGGGGTGGCGGGGGGAGAATCAAATCTTTGTTCATCTAAGAAAGCACCAAATAGCAACATTTTACTCATTTTTCTTTATTCACAAATTGTATTAAGAAAATAACATTGGTAACATAAATGTTAGGAAACAGTTTTAAGGCAGAGACCAGAATAAAGTCAGAGGGATGTAGACTGATGGTCAGAGGAAGTGCTGTGGAGCTGTGTGGACATGGCTGGCCTTTGAGCAGTCAGCTCTCCTGGTTCTCAGTGATGTGTCAGTATCTCGTCTCAATGAGACCAGCTGTTAGGCCAGCCAGTCTGTGTCACGCCTTGTGATGGTAGCAGTGTGCGTTTGTGGGCGGCTGGTGATCTGGAACCTCTCGGTCCTAATAAATATTTCACACCCCTCTCCCCAGTCAGTGCTTCTCTTGTTTCACCATTTTGGCTGCCTAGCTGGGTGGTCTCCACTGCAGCTTTCTTGCCACTTCTTGTAACATGTCTTCCGATTTAAATTCCTTCGGCTAAAACAGTGAGCTATTGGTATCTAGAGGATCTGTAGAAGAGACTATTCAAAGTTTAGCTTTAGGAAGTTAATATTCAACAATATTGAAGTAATAAATTTAAAAATCTAGGCCTTAAACCCTTGAAGTTTGACTTTAAAACCTTATTTTTTGAATTTAAAATATTAGCCACTGAAATATTAATTTTAAGAGTGTTTTAATAACATAAGTTCCCTTTAACTTGTTAAATTGTGTGTGTGTGTTCAGTTGCTCAGTCATGTCCAACTCTTTGTGATCCCATGGACCATAGCCCAACGAGGCTCCTCTGCCCATGGGATTTCCCAGGCAAGAATACTAGAGTGTTGCCATTTCCTCCTCCAGGGATCTTCCCAACCCAGGGATTGAACCCGTGTCTCCTGCATCGCCGCCGTATTTTAATTAATATATGTGCTTTTCATTTTAAGTAACACTATTGTCTGACTTAACTGATGAAAACTTTCCAAGAACTTAAATAACTTTACCCATTAAACTAAGCATATAAATATGGAAAATGTTGATTTCTTTCATATGTTCTCAAATTGTACATGAACTTAGTAAGACTTTAACATAAAATCACAATTAAACAGTTTAGTTAGAATCATAAGATAAGTTGTTACTAAGATAAATGATCAGAAATATTACCAGTACGTAAAAATCAAATATGAACAGACTTCATAATGCAAAAATACTAATTTTACCTACATGTAGCCCCTAGGGCCTGGGCCTGAAGTTCTAACACCTATGCCAGAACAAAAGGCTTGAACTCGAACTGTTTGCCTTGGGGAGCTGGACACCAAGACGTCATCACAGCTCTGGGACACACAAACAGTAGCTTAGTCAAAAAACAGCAATAGTAAAAAAACAAACAGGAACAGTAAAAAATATCACCAACTGACATGGGGAAGCTCTACAAAACTTACCATCTGCCTGGCAGTAGTTCTGGGGAGAAAAACAAAGTTAATGGGTTCCTGAAGCCAGCATTGTGTGCTCGTGGGGTCCAGATTTACCGCAACACCACATGGTTTAGGAGCCCAAGCCAAGAGTTCTCAAAAAAATGGCCAGTGTCTGGGCCCCAGAGAAGCAAATGTACATGACGCTATAAGGAACTTCTGTGTCTGCCCACAAAGGATTGCTGTCATGGAAATCATTCTCCCACCATAAACCACTAGAAAATCTGACACAATATATGCAGGACAAAAAAACTGGGGCGTTGGCTAGCGGACTTGCAGGGGTGTGACGCCCCAGAGAAGGAAAACAGCAATGAGAGACTGGTGAGGGCTCCGACTTGTTGTGTGGACAGTGCATGGTCTTCAGGCTGCAGTGCAGCCAGGGGAACCCAAAGAGAATGTCAGACTCACTGAGGCAAGGAGATGGAGACTGAAGTTCAAGGAGGCTGAGGTGGCTGGGATTCATGGGAAGGGGCATTGGAGGAAAAGAGTCTAATAGAGAGGAGCATGGACTGCAGCAGATGGGTCTCCGACTGAGTGCTGCTCTGAGGGTTCTGGGGAGAGCTCAGGAGGTGGGGGGACTGGCAGTCATGGGGGCCCATGCAGGCTGCGAAAAGTTCTTCTTCCCACCAGCTGGAAGGGAAAGACTTTATAATACATGGGGCGTGGATAGAGGCCTCAGAAGTTTCTCATCTTCTGTGTGTGTGTGTGTGTGTGTGTGTGTGTGTGTGTGTGTGCGCGCGCGCGCGCGTGCTCAGTCGCTAAGTCATCACCAACTGTTTGCAACACTATAGACTGTAGCCCGCCAGGCTCCTCTATCCATGGGATTTCCCAGACAACAGTACTGGAGTGGGTTGCCATTTCCTCCTCCAGGGGATCTTCCCGAGCCAGGGATTGAACCTGCGTCTTCTGCCTTGGCAGGTAGATTTTTTACTGCTGCGCCACCGGGGAAGCCCTTCTCACCTTAGTAGCGGGGCTAAATTAACTTTAAACTAAAAGCTGCCCTAGACCCACCCTAACAAAGCTTGAAAGTAAGCCTTGAGAGGATCAAATATCTATGGTGACCTAATGGTGTGTCAGGACAAAGTGCAACACACTCTAAATGAATGAATTACCAACAGTGTGAAATTCATAACAGGTGGAATCCAATCAAAGTGTGCAAAGAAGAAAATATGACTAACAACCAAGAGAAAAGTACATTAAAGATAAATAAGTCCTGGAGATATAAGGTACAGCATGATGACTGTAGTTAATAATTGTTGCTTAGACACCAAGTCGTGTCCAACTCTTTGCGACCCAATGGACTGTAGCCTGCAAGGCTCCTCTGTCCATGGGATTTTACAGGCAAGAATACTGGAGTGGGTTGCCATTTCCTTCCTGACCCAGGGATCAAACCCTCATCTCCTGCTTGGCAGGTGGTTCTTTACCACTCAGCCACTGGGGAAGCTCGTAGTTAATAATACCATATTGCTTGCTTGCAAGTTCCTAAGAGTAGATGGTAAAAGACTTCATCATAAGAAAAGAAATTTGTAACTGTGTGAGGTGATAGAGGTTAACTAAACTTATGATGGTAATCATTTTACAATGTATACATATGTCAAACCATGTTACATATCTAAAACTAATACAGTGTTATATGTCCATTATATCTCAGTAAAACTGGGAAAATACTTTATACATAATATTATGGAAGTATCAAGAATAATTCACTAAGTTAATACTATTTGATCAGATAATGAAAATTCAGAATAATTTTAATCCTTTTTAAGCACAATGTAATCCCAACAGGAAATGTAATCATAATTTTAATGAAAGATATTTAAGTAGCTTTTGAAACATGATGAGCTCAATGCCAAAGAATGCTCAAACTACCGCACAATTGCACTCATCTCACACGCTAGTAAAGTAATGCTCAAAATTCTCCAAGCCAGGCTTCAGCAATATGTGAACTGTGAACTTCCTGATGTTCAAGCTGGTTTTAGAAAAGGCAGAGGAACCAGAGATCAAATTGCCAACATCCGCTGGATCATGGAAAAAGCAAGAGAGTTCCAGAAAAACATCTATTTCTGCTTTATTGACTATGCCAAAGCCTTTGACTGTGTAAATCACAATAAACTGTGGAAATTTCTGAAAGAGATGGGAATACCAGACCACTTGATCTGCCTCTTGAGAAATCTGTATGCAGGTCAGGAAGCAACAGTTAGAACTGGTCATGGAACAACAGACTGGTTCCAAATAGGAAAAGGAGTACGTCAAGGCTGTATATTGTCACGCTGCTTATTTAACTTCTATGCAGAGTACATCATGAGAAACGCTGGGCTGGAAGAAGCACAACCTGGACTCAAGATTGCCGGGAGAAATATCAATAACCTCAGATATGCAGATGACACCACCCTTATGGCAGAAAGTGAAGAGGAACTAAAAAGCCTCTTGATGAAAGTGAAAGTGGAGAGTGAAAAAGTTGGCTTAAAGCTCAACATTCAGAAAATGAAGATCATGGCATCCAGTCCCATCATTTCATGGGAAATAGATGGGGAAACAGTGGAAACAGTGTCAGACTTTATTTTTTTGGGCTCCAAAATCACTGCAGATGGTGCCTGCAGCCATGAAATTAAAAGACGCTTACTCCTTGGAAGGAAAGTTATGACCAACCTAGATAGCATATTCCAAAGCAGAGACATTACTTTGCCAACAAATGTTCATCTAGTCAAGGCTATGGTTTTTCCTGTGGTCATGTATGGATGTGAGAGCTGGACTGTGAAGAAGGCTGAGCGCTGAAGAACTGATGCTTTTGAACTGTGGTGTTGGAGAAGACTCTTGAGAGTCCCTTGGACTGCAAGGAGATCCAACCAGTCCATTCTGAAGGAGATCAGCCCTGGGATTTCTTTGGAAGGAATGATGCTAAAGCTGAAACTCCAGTACTTTGGCTACCTCATGCGAAGAGTTGACTCATTGGAAAAGACTCTGATGCTGGGAGGGATTGGGGGCAAGAGGAGAAGGGGACGACAGAGGATGAGATGGCTGGATGGCATCATTGACTCAACGGATGTGAGTCTGAGTGACCTCCGGGAGTTGGTGATGGACAGAGAGGCCTGGCGTGCTGGGATTCATGGGGTCGCAAAGAGTCAGACACGACTGAGGGACTGATCTGATCTGATGTGTATATATGTTATTTGTTGGTAACTTATAGGCATGTAACTTGAAATGGCATTGCTATAGTTTATGATCATTAATCTAAGTTAGCAGATGTCTGCCTGCCTGCCTGCTAAGTCGCTTCAGTCGTGTCTGACTCCGTGCGATCCCATAGATGGCAGCCCACCAGGCTCCCCTGTCCCTGGGATTCTCCAGGCAAGAACACTGGAGTGGGTTGCCATTTCCTTCTCCAGTGCATGAAAGTGAAAAGTCAAAGTGAAGTCGCTCAGTCGTGTCCGACTCTCAGTGACCCCATGGATTGGAGCCCACCAGACACCTCCATCCATGGGATTCTCCAGGCAAGAACACTGGGGTGGGGTGCCATCACCGTCCCCCTAGCAGATGTCTACAATCTAATAACATGGTACATGAGGGAAAAAAGGAAAAGTATATTAATAAAAACAAAGCCAGAAATGACAAAGATGATAGAATTAGCAGACATGGACCTTAAAACATCTGTTATAACTGTATTTTCAAGAAGTTAGAGAAAAGATTGAATATGTTAAATAGAGACATGGTAGAATACCAAGGCATATCATAATGAATTTGCTGAAAAGCATTGGTAAAGAGAAAAGTCTTACAAGCAGCCAGGGGGAAAAAGACAAGTTACATAAGAGGAGCAAAAATGAGAACAACACAAGACTTCTCATGAGAAGCCATAGAAGCCAAAGGATTGTGGAGCAAGACCTTCAGTGTGCCACGTGGAAAGCAAAAACTCTCAACCTAGTCTTCTCTACCTACTGAAAATATTATTCAAAACTTAAGGCAAAATAAAGACTTTATCCTCCAAACTAAAGCTGAGATACCCACTGGCAGGAGATTTTCACTAGAAGAAATGTTTAAGGAAGTTCTTCAGTCAGAAGGCGAATGGCATGAGATGGAAATTTAGATCAACAAAGAATGAAAGGTAGCAGAAGTGGGCAAATGTGAAGTATATTCTCCTCATTTTTAATTTCTTCTTGCTCCTAATGCACCTGGCCTGGTACCCAGCATGTGTGCTCCCTCCCTGCAGACCTGGGCACCCCTAGGGTTGCCAGGCTTCAGTGTCAGTCCCATCGGAGGCTCTGCTTGGGGAAAGGTGCAGGCCCACCAGGATAACGTGCCATCCCTTCATCCCTCTAGTCACAGGAAGTCCAACCCTACTCAGGGCTGGACTACTCAGGAGGCTCTTGTAGGGTCTGCATGAGAGCAGTGGCCGACAAGGACGCACTTCCAAGAAAGACTTTTCAGAGGTAAATGGGCAGAGCTTGGGTGAAATAGCTCAGAAGGACACATCTTCCTACCTTCAGCCTTGAGCACCTGGGTGGATGGTGTGTCCACTGAAAAGGGAGCAGCCGAAAGACAGAAGGAGTGATGTGCTTGGTGGGTGGGGAGAAGAGGGGTTGCATTATGGCAAACCTGTGAGTTTACTGAAAGCTCAGGTGGGGTAAGTATTGCTTTTAGAAAATATCAGCTTCAGAAAGACTTGACTGCAAGAGGAGGAAGTGGTATGAGAAGGATGACCCAGACACAACAGAGGATGATGTTTAAACAATTACTGGGGTTGAATTCTTACAACCCATAGAAGAGAAAGTGGGAGTTAAAGTACTGGAACACTGAATTCTTGTACTGTAAGTTAAAAAACAAAAGCTTTTCCATCTTTGTGGTGCATCAGTAAATCTACGTTAGGAAAGCAAATCTTCTACAGTAAAAGAATTTAGCTCCAGTTCTCTCAGGCATAGAATCAGAAATTTTCTTTACTGTTTTGGCATTAGGGGAACACTATGTAGCATTTCTGTTACACACTAACATTGCATTGTTATTAGCTCAAACTGTATGTTCTCATTACTTCTAAGTATCCACTACTATGGAGTGAAAAGAAAAGATTTATGGATTAATAGTACCACTGGCACCGTCTCAAAGTGTTTATTATGTTCTACTCTGTGGCCCTGCTCTATTACCCACTTTAAGACGTTTAGACAAAATCCACAGATTTTATGGAAGATTACATGCTTGAAACACAAAGACTGTTACATCATGTCTTCAGATGTTTGCCTTTCTGCCTCTAGCTCAGGGCTTTTGAGATGAAATTATGTAAGGAAAGTCTTAGGTGATTTAATATGCTTCTGAAGTATCCACTGATATATACGTATGCTGCTGCTGTTGCTGCTGCTGCTGTGTCGCTTCAGTCATGTCCGACTCTGTGTGACCCCATAGACGGCAGCCAACCAGGCATCCCGTCCCTGGGATTCTCCAGGCAAGAACACTGGAGTGGGTTGCCATTTCCTTCTCCAATGCCGGAAAGAGAAAAGTGAAAGTGAAGTCACTCCGACTCTAGCGACCCCAGGGACTGCAGCCCACCAGGCTCCTCTGTCCATGGATTTTCCAGTCAAGAGTACTGGAGTGGGGTGCTATTACCTTCTCCGGATATATATGTATATTAAAATCTAAAAAAACTTACACAAAAGTTTCCAAAATGACCTAGCTCATAGCTATGAAGATCTAAGTGACTTTTTCACATTATTTCTTTACATATTTTGTTGTAGTCTAGCGTCAAATAGGGATAATAACACAGTACTTGTCACAAAGATCCCATACATGCTGGGGGCACCGAGAGACCATCCACACCCCTTGCTGTCCCATTTAAGGGTGCATTTCTTCATTCTGGAAAAGGCAGAGAGCAACACACAACCAAGCTGCCTCCAAAACACTTGGTTTTGTTTTTGTTTTAACTTAAGCAAGGAAGGATATTTATTGGTTCACATAACTGAAAGGTCCAGGGGATATTCTAACTTCAGGCACGGTGGGATCCAGGGACACAAGCATTCTGATAAGAACTCAAGTCTCTCCATTGTTTGTCTCTGCTTCCTCAGCACTGCCTTCATTCTCGGGCTCATTTTGGTGAGGTGGGCCCTCTTGGTTTAAGCTTTTCATCCTATAGCGCTAAGTAACCTCAGTAAAGAGTTTCTGAGCTTCTCCTCCACAGTTCACTAAAACTCTTAAGGTTTACTAACACTGGATCAACTTGAAAAAAAAAAAAAAGCCAAACCAAACACTTTGGCAACAAAATACACCCGCTTTGAATAAATCATGAAGGTAACTTTCCCCTCCCCTGGTCTCAAGTTCCCATGGTTTCCTCTTCCGTCTCCAAACCTATTTTAAAAAGAACACCGGGCATAACCTATAGGATCAGAACTTCAGGCTTAAATAGGGTCACTGGTGCCCATGACATCACAGGAAAGCCACCTACTCTACCTGCCTGGACCTGGTTCTGAGCTGGGTGAGGAGGTGGACCCACTGAGACCACGTCCCTGCGACAGGTCAGAGGAAAGAGCTTCCTTTCAGAGACCAGGAGTCCTATCCCACAACCCCAGTGTTTTCTTTTTTTTTTTTTAGTTTGTTGCTCTGGTGTTTTTTTATGTAGATTCTGGTTTTTTTCTTTTTAAATTTATTTATCTTTAATAGAAGGATAATTGCTTTATAATATGGCGTTGGTTTCTGCCATACATCAACTCGAATCAGCCATAGCTATACACATGTCCCCTCCCTCTTGAACCTCCTTCCTTCCCCTTCCCTCCCCTCTAGGTTGTTACAGAGCCCTGGTTTTAGCATGGAAGCATATACACTACCCTATGGAAAACTGATAGCCAATGAAAATTTGCTGTAGATTCTATTCTGATGGTTCCCTGGTTGATTTCAGTTGTCCAAACCCAGCTCCCCAGGAGCTGCCCACAGAAGCTTCGGCAAGCAGGCCTCCAGTCCAGGTGCAGCGTGTATACCAACAGCCCCCCTCCCCTCCTCTCCACTCGTACAGCTTCCTGGTCCCCTGCTGCAGCCAGGCCTCAGGACCCCACCCTGCTCTCAGGCTGCTGTCAGCATAGGCCCCGTGCAGTCTCCACTCCCCAGGACATCAAATGAAAAGTGCCCTTCGTCACACACCCTAAACCAGGAGCCACATTGCCAAGACTTTTTTTTTTAATTTCGTTGATCAGAAAACTATGCGGAGGAAGGACAGATCAACTCATTGCTGGGACAGTCTCAGGGGGAAGTTTTAGCCGTACAGGCATAAAGATAAAGAACGGTGAAAATTGGGGAAAAAAAAATTTTGTCTCAAAACTGGAAGAGAAGGCAATCACCTTCTTATAGTAATGAAAATGCAAGACATCACCTTTTCTGCTCATTCATTCATCAGATATGTATCGACCTAGCAGGGGTCTGGGTCAGGTCCTGCTCTCCAACAGGCCAGACTGACTCTCAAACTCTGAAACTCCTCCCTTCTTGCCAGATTCATGTCAGTGTAAGTGGAAAACCACAGGCAGCTTTGACCTCTACATGGGCACTCCCAGAAGTCACGGAATTGAACAGGGAGGTGGGATGGGGTGGGAGTGGGAATTGGGGAGTGGAGGGATGGGTAAGAACTGGTTTTTTTCCGTCCTGGTGGATGGAGGGTAAAGCAGGATGGGCGCTGTGTGGGTGGCAGGGAGGGGAGGGGAGAAAAGGCAGGAAGAAGGGAATTCTTGCTAGTTTATGTGCATAACTTCATATCTATAAAGAATTGGACTATTTTGTGTAAACATTTTTCATTGCGCTCTTTCTTAATTTTACATCTCCTCAGGCGTTTAACATTACTTTTTTTTCATATCTAGGCCGCATTATGGTTGTTAACATTTCCCCCAAAATTGCTATGCTCTCCTAAAGCTGTATTAAAGGAGATCATTGCCTTAAAATATGAGGCATCAAAGAAAGATAAAAGCTGTAAGTAAAAATATAATGATAAACCACTCAGTTTGAGTAATAGAAAATTTTTATTTGTGCTTTAAGATAGCCTCATGCTAAAGTCACTCTATCTTTTAAAATAGAGAACTTGGATGTCCCGAGTTCCGCTAGATTCTCAGTCAATGACATTTGAACAATGTTTATGAAGTGGGAGCAGATTGACCAACAGCAGAGCTGAGAGGCAGAGCCACTCTAAGACAAAACCCCCCAAAAAGGGAAAAGTTTATCACCATAAGGCTAAAGTAAGTGTTCAGTGCTCTGTTGACAGATAATTTAAAACCAAATAAATCAAGACATTAGGAGAAGTTAAAAAAAAATGAGCACATTACTTGAAATGCTTATTGTGTGGTCAATTGCTCAGTCACATCTGACTCTGCGATCTCATGGACTGTAGCCCACCAGGCTCCTCTGTCCATGGGATTTCCCAGGCAAGAATACTGGAGTGAACTGCCATTTCTGTCTCTAGGGAATCTTCCTGACCCAGGGATCGAACCCACGTCTCTTGTGTTTCCTGCCTTGGCAGGTGGATTCTTTACCACTGAGCCACCTGGGAAGCCTGAAATGCTTATTACAGCAGTATATTATAGAGATATGCTGCTGCTGCTAAGTCGCTTCCGTCATGTCCAACTCTGTGCGACCCCATAAAAGGCAGCCCACCAGGCTCCTCCGTCCCTGGGATTCTCCAGGCAAGAACACTGGAGTGGGTTGCCATTTCCATCTTCAATACATGAAAGTGAAAAGTGAAGGTGAAGTCGCTCAGTCGTGTCCGACTCTTTGATACAGTTGTATCTTATTGTATTATTTGTATATTACACATTATTTAGAGATAGAGTTGTGTATTTTTATTGTATTATACTTAAACATCATCAAGTTATACCCAGGATAAAAATTAGGAGACTTGAACTGTCAGAAAATTGCATAAAGACCTTAAAATAGTAAGACATTTAGAACCGCCCCTCATTTCTATGGCAGTCACAGCTACGGAAATGCAATGCATTCCTTGTCAACACAGGAAGTTTGTCACAAAGACATCATTCAAAACAAAAGTCAAACTCTGGAAACTCCTTTTAAAATGAAATGGGGAAAAAAAGTGTTTACGTCTCCAGACTTTAAAGTATTTTATGCGCAAATTAGGCAAGTCACTCCCCCCCAAAATAATAATACTTCAATAATAATGCAATTCACTTCTGCTGTGGGCCACTTGATGAGCCCTTGGGAATTCCACATCACAGCAGCTTGATCTTCTCTCTTACAAAAGGTATCCCTCAGCCTGTACAAAGGTACACTTGAATTTAATGCCTTTTCCATGCAGGCTTTCAAAATGCTCACCTTGAATAGGTGGCAAAAGTTCTGCTAGGCAGGTAGGGTCTTAAGATGAGTCAATTATTGACTAGAGGTTTGGGGAGAACTCAATACTTGACTTCATGTGTGAAATAAAAGTCAGTCAGGCTGTTATTGTTATTACTCATCTACTCCTTCAACAAGTATTCATTGAGCAACGACTGTGAGGATACAAAGCTGAACCAGGTGGAGATTCACCCTCAGGGTGCTCACTTCTAACTGATGCAATGCTGGGAATACGAAGAGCCACCATACAAGCCACAAATCCATGAGAAAAGCACACGTAACACTCTGGTATTATCCAAGTTCCAAGGAGTGATATAATACTTGCTGAAGAGTGAGGTGAGCATAAGGGAGATGGTGAGAACCAGCAATCAGAAAAGACTTTGTAGAAGTAGAAGCGTCTTGTCTGAGTTTTGATGAGTGGGTGGGTTTGAGCCATTTTGAGGCGGATTAGAAGTCACTCCAAAATCACTGCAGATGGTGATAACAGCCATGAAATTAAAAGATGCTTACTCCTTGCAAAGAAGCTTATGACCAACCTAGATAGCATATTCAAAAGCAGAGACATTACTTTGCCAACAAATGTTCGTCTAGTCAAGGCTATGGTTTTTCCTGTGGTCATGTATGGATGTGAGAGCTGGACTGTGAAGAAGGCTGAGTGCTGAAGAATTGATGCTTTTGAACTGTGGTGTTGGAGAAGGCTCTTGAGAGTCCCTTGGACTGCAAGGAGATCCAACCAGTCCATTCTGAAGGAGATCAGCCCTGGGATTTCTTTGGAAGGAATGATGCTAAAGCTGAAACTCCAGTATTTTGGCCACCTCATGCGAAGAGTTGACTCATTGGAAAAGACTCTGATGCTGGGAGGGATTGGGGGCAAGAGGAGAAGGGGACGACAGAGGATGAGATGGCTGGATGACATCACTGACTCGATGGACGTGAGTCTGAGTGAACTCTGGGAGTTGGTGATGGACAGGGGAGGCCTGGCGTGCTGGGATTCATGGGGTCACAAAGAGTTGGACACAACTGATCGACTGATCTGATCTGATCTGAGAAGTCACTCAGCATGGTGAAGATATCCCAGACGTAGACAAGACTGCACAGAAGTGAGCTGGAATACACGATCCCAGAGAAAGAAGGTGTCCAGCAGAATTCATCCTGCCCTTCCTACAGGCTGACTTGTATCCCCTAACATTTATTTGTTGAAATCTGAAGCCCCAGGACCTCAGAATGTAAGTGCATTTGGAGAGAGGGCCTTTAAAGAGACAATTAAGTTAAAATGAGGTCATTAGGGTGAGTCTTCATCCAATATAACTGGTGTTCTTTCAAGAAGAGATTAGGACACAGACAGGTACAGAGGGAAGACCATCTAAAGCACATGAAGGGGCCTTCCCTGGTGGTCCTTTGGCTAACACTCCCAGTGTAAGAGGCCTCGGTTTGATCCCTGGTTAGGGAACTAGAACCCATGTGCTGCAAGTTAAGATTCCTCATCCCATAGTGAAGATCTTGAGAGTCCCTTGGACAGTAAGGAGATCAAACCAGTCAATCCTAAAGGAATGCAACCCTAATATTCACTGGAAGGACTGATGGTGAAACTGAAGCTCCAATAATTCAGCCACCTGATGCGAAGAGCCGACTCCTTGGAAAAGACCCTGATGCTGGGAAGGATTGAAGGCAGAAGGAGAAGAGAGGGACAGAGGATGACATGGTTGGATGGCATCATCGACTCAGTGGACGTGAGTTTGAGCAAGCTCTGGGAGATAGTGAAGGACAGGGAAGCCTAGCATGCCACAGTCCATGGGGTCACAAAGAGTCGGACACCCCTGAGCAACTGAACCACAGCAATAAGCATGTAAGGAAAATCCTATTACTGGACTTCTCCAGATGACCAGACTGAAACACCAGGAGAGATTTTTGCCCAAGGCCACATAACTAGTAAGTGATTGAGGTGGGTTTGAGTGTAGGCATTTAGGCTTCAAAATCTGTGTTTTTAATTGTTAACTACATTCAGCTGCCTCTTAGGTTAAACGTGGATGGAGATATTTTCACTGTCTTCAAGGTATGCCAGAAGCCTTACCTTTCCCTCAACACTGCTGGGGCACAGGTGGGCGAGGGCTGGCATCTTGGCATTCCAGTAGGTTGACCTGCTGCAAGAAGACAACCTCCCTCATACCACCCGCCAGACATACCACCCTCCAGACACACACACTCCAGACGCACAGAAATGCCAAAGAAAATGTAACAGAAATATGTTTAGTACATTTAAAGCATGGAAGGAGTCAGAGCAATCTCTGAAATGTATAATCCTTGAAGACAGAGACTTTAGCTCTTCATTCTCGATTCTCTAGGATTTAGAATGGTACTTGGCACACTCGATAAATATCTGTTGAATGAAAAAATTGTAGGGGCTGGAAATGAACAGAAAACTCAAAGCCAAAGTTAGTGTGCAAGACTGAAACTGAATGGGTAAAGGAGGTACTGGAACTTGACACAAGCTTTCAGAGTTGGGAGGCAGGGTTTTGATGTTTGTACATCAGATGTTCATAGATCAAACACATGATGTTCACTCATATCAAAAGATGAAGCCACTAACCTTTGTAAGAAGGACTCCCTGTATAAGGCCAACTAGTCATCCCAACTGCGGAACAGAGACCAGAAC
The DNA here is from genome assembly GCA_935064755.1 of Tragelaphus eurycerus. NCBI lineage: Eukaryota > Metazoa > Chordata > Mammalia > Artiodactyla > Bovidae > Tragelaphus > Tragelaphus eurycerus. The sequence goes on from CAKXYN010000023.1 coordinate 26,697,767, forward strand.
ACTCCAGCTGGGCAACCAGTCTGGAGAAGCCACAGGAGATTGACCTGTTCTTGCTATAATTTGTCCACAAAACCCAAGGAAGGTGGACTCCTATAGAAAACAATACCCACCGCGTGACTTCCTCTGTAGTCCAGTCACTAAGATCACACTCCCAGTGCAGGGGACTGGGTTTGATCCCTGGTCAGGAAGCTAGACTGCACATGCCACAGCTAAGAGTTAGCAAGTCACAGCTAAAGAGCCTGCCTATCACAAACTAAAAAACGTCCTGAATCCCAAAACAGAGATCAAAACCCCTGTGTGCTGCAAGTAAGACACTGCATAGCCAAATACATAAATAATCTTAAAAACCAAAAACAATATCCACCACAGAGGAGCTCATGGGTGAAAATTACAAACCACTCAAGAAATAATGACCCCAGGGAAGAATCACAAAAGAGGTAATTTGCATCTAAGAACTAGAGGCAATAGAAAAATGTGAAAGAATCTTTAAACTAGTTATGTTTGAAATATTGAAAGAGGTAAAGGAAGAAATATTAATACAGTCTATAAAGCAGGAACAGGATATGATAGAAAAAAAGAATAAATGAATTTGGTAAAGGATATATAGAAATCCTATGCATGGTAATTGGGATTCCCTAGTGGCTCAGACCAGAGAAGGCAATGGCACCCCACTCCAGTACTCTTGCCTAGAAAATCCCATGGATAGAGGAGCCTGGTGGGCTGCAGTCCATGGGGTCGTGAAGAGTCGGACACGACTGAGCAACTTCCCTTTCACTTTTCACTTTCATGCATTGGAGAAGGAAATGGCAACCCACTCCAGTATTCTTGCCTGGAGACTCCCAGGGACGGCAGAGCCTGGTGGGCTGCCGTCTATGGGGTCGCACAGAGTCGGACACGACTAAAGTGACTTAACAGCAACAGCAGCAGTGGCTGGGACGGTAAAGCATCTGCTCCAGTATGGGAGACCTGGGTTTGACCCCTGCATCAGGAAGATCCCCTGGAGAAGAGAATAGCAACCCATTCCAGTAATCTTGCCTGAGGAATTCCATGGACAGAGGAGCCTGGTGGGCTACAGTCCATGGGATCACAAAGAGTCGAACACGACTGAGCAACACACACGCACACACATGTGATAATTACTAATTGAAATTTTTAAAAAAGCCTCAATAGACACTTTAATCAGTTGCCTAAAAAGAGAATTAATGAAGTGGAAAATAGATTGGAAGAAATACTTCATAATTCAGACTAGAGATATAAAGAAAACCTTGAAAATCAAGAGACCCAGAGACTTAAATGAGAAATACCAAATAAGTCAAACTGGAGTTCCAGACAAGAGAGTAAAAAGAATAGAAAATATCATTATTGAAAAAAGGATGAAAGTATTTTTCATAACTAAAGATACGTGATGAAGTTCCCTGTATCATGAGCAAAATAAGTAAAAAATAAATCCACAAGTAGATTGCTCAGAATAAAATGCAGAATATCAAAGACAAAAGCAAAATATTAGGGCTACATCCGTGAATGATACCAGGCTGTTGAGAAAACCGCAGTAGGGGAGAGAGCAGGAAAGTGGCCAGTCTATGCCTCATTCTTGTCTGCTCTTCACAAATTTTCATTCCAATGGGCAAAGAGGACCCTGTTTTGGCAGGGGAATCAGAACTCTGCCTGTCAACAGTGGGAGGTGGGTAGATTGAGAAGAAGACAGTTCTATTAACATTTTATTACAATCTCAGAAGCTCTCAAAAATAGCATTTGAAAGGATTGACTCTGAATAATGTTAGTATATTATTTGCAATTCAATTCACATTGAGTTTTAGTCCTATCAGTTGTTGATAGATGCCCAAGCATAGTCTTTATCAAAGGTAATTAAAGCATGAATCAATCACTGAACAAGTTTCACTGAGCAGCATCACTTTTGTTTATTCAAAAACATGTTATTGATTATCTACTAAGAGTAAGATACTTTGTTAGACATTTTAGGATTTAGAATTATGAAAGAAAGAAAAGAAAAAAAATTGAGCCATAAAGACATACAACAGGACAATGAATAATGGGTTTGAACCAGTTGAGTTAACATGATCCATGCAGAGTTCAGCAAGCCCAGTAGCCCTGGGGCAGGTTGGCACTTAACATGTGTGAATGACAGGAAGTAGGTCAGTGTGCCTGGAACATAGTAATTGAGGAGAAGGGTGGTATAAGTTCAGCAGGGAAACAGGGATCAGATCACAAGGAGCTGTGTAGAGTGGGATAAGGAGATTGGGCTTTATTCCAAACCCAGTGTGAACCCACTGGAAGATGTGAAGCAAAAACAGAGCTAATTATTTTTTTAAAAAAACCATCACTGTGGGTGCTTAGTGGAGAATGGATTGAGGAGGGACAAAAAATGAAAGAAGAGAAAGGAGTTAAATTGTTCCTCCACCAACTCAAGAAAGAATTGATGAGTAGAGTTAACAGCAGAAATGGAGAGAGGCAGGCAGATCTGAGACATAATTCACGCACAAAGTTTTGTTGATGCAATGGATATAGTGAATGAAGGAAACAGAGAAAAATCAAGGATAAGGTCAAGGCTGTTGCCTGGGCACTGGAAGGGTGGTGGCATGACTTCTTGAAACAGGAAAAAATTCGGAAAACAGGGAAACCAAGCATCCCATAGAGGGCATGTTAATTTTGAGATACCTATTAGACCCTCGTGAATCTGAGCAAACTCCAGGAGATAGATAACAAAGGACAGGGAAGCCTGGCGTGCTGCAATCCATGGGGTCGAAAAGAGTCAGACACAACTTAGCAACCGAATCACAAATTGATATGTCAGGTAAGAAGACAGGCAAAGTCTGTGGTTCAGGAGAGAGGTCCTAGGAGAGAAGGATATGTAGAGTCGTTGGACTATAGGTGCTACCAATAGCCGTGGGCTTCCAAGAGAGAACCATCTGTGCAAAGAAGGAAGCGAGGAAGAGAGAATCCTGGTACACACTAGCATTTAAGTTCCAGGAGAGGAGGAGGAACCAGCAAAGGCAACCAGGAAGGAGTGACTTGGGAGGTAGAAGCAGGACCAGGGAGCATCAGAGAGGCAAAAGCAAAAAGTGATCATCCGTATCAGATGTGCAGAAAGTCGCCATGAGCTTAGCTTTAGCAACAGAAGCCTTGGAGTCAGAGAGGGAAGGGAAGTGAAAAAGTGGAAACACGGAGTACAGATAATTATGTCAAGTAGTTGTTCTGCATGGGGAGTGAACAAATGAGATGGTAGCTGAAGGGGACATGGAGTAAAGGGGGAGTTGTCTAGAGTGATAGATCAGCAATTAAAAGATGCTGATGAGGTTGGTTGAGGAGGGAGGGAGGAAGTGATGGTGCAGGCTGAAGCCCAAGAGTAGATAAGACAGAATAACATCTACACAGGCGGGGGTGGGGCTCTGGTTGGAGAGGGACCCAAACCCTAGACCTTAATAGGACAGAAGGCAGAAACCAAGCACAGAGGTAGGTAGTTAATGGCAAAATGATGAGGAAGTTTCCATCTAATTGTTTCCATCTTCTTTGTGAACTGTGAAGCTAAGTCATCGGTTGAAAGTGAAGATGCAGCAGGAAGACGGACGATTGGATTTGTGACTGAAGAGAGAAAACGGTAGGATATAAATATCTCAGCAGAAAATGTGTTAGGGTTTCCAGAAGGTGTCAAGGGCCCACTTGAAATATGGGTCACGTATTTAAGGTGACACTTGTCAGCACAGCTGCGCAACTTCTGCAATGTTCAGTTGCACAAGTCTAGTTACAATGGAGCAGCTTTGCCCAGTGAGTCAGTGGAGGGAGAATGGAGATGGAGGGGAGGGTGTTCGCAGGAAGCGTTTAGGGTTGGACTATGGAGCCCAAGCCTGGGCAAGAAGAGGAGACGAACATTTGAAAAATGATGTTAACTGGACAACAGCTGGTCCCAATGAGATAGAAACGTTTGGAATTGAAGCATTTTTAGTAAACAGGCCAGAGGACAACACATCATTCAGAGAATGGAATGCTTAAATTCAGGATTTCAGAGACCATTTTCCCCCCTAACCTCACAGAATAGTTGACAATCTATGGAATGAGATCCCAGAATGAAGAAAGGCTTGTTGTCCTCACCTTACCCAGAAGGTATCCACTTGTCTAAAATTATGCAATTAGAGAGCCTTTATTCCAATATCAAGGGACTTCCTATTAAAATGCAAACCCCACGGGAAAGATGATCTGTTCCAAGCCAGGCAGGAACACCTCATCCTCTCCTCTCTCCATCTAGTGAGCAGCTCTCAGCCAAGGGCCCTGAGCAGCCCATCTACCAATGCACTGGGCAGGGGGAGTTAGAGAGGGCAAGATATTTTTTTTTCTTTTCAGATTCTGACACAGAAAGAAAGTCACAAAGGTACTGATATTTCAAAACTAAAGCCACTCATTATCAGTCTCAACACCAAACATGTATTTAGCATGTCTGTGAACTGTGAGCTATTCAGCAGATACGACAGGGCTACACAGGGAATAATACTTAGCTGTGCTCCAGTCACTGGAGAAATTTGGATAAAAGGCTCCGTCTCAGTCCTGTGGTTGCTCCTGCAGAGACGCTCGCAGTCTAACAGAAATAACAGGTGCAATTACCGAAGGCCTGGATCATTGTACCATGAGATAGGAACGCGACTCAGGCAGTAGGGAAACCAGAAACGCTCACCCTAGAAAACGACACAGTATTAAACAGACTTTTCAGAAGGTAATCAGTGCTGGTACGAGGGATGGACTGCAAGGAGAAAAAAATAGCAAAATGGTTTGTAAAGTGGAAGTGAATTTCAAAACAACCTGAGTAAAGAGAAGAGAATGAGCATCTTTTGAGTCTCACTGTGCCACACGTTATATTGGGGGTGATGATCTGGGCTCTATTGCTAGGTCTGCCGGCCTCCTACGCCTCTGTGCTTGCCCCGGCACCATGCACCTTCAAATCCAGAACCACAGGAGTAGAGAAGGAATGGGGAAGAGGGCCCAAAAGTGAGGACGCTCGTCAGGATGTGAATCAGAGAGTAATTGAGTGACCTGGACGAAGAGGGTGGTGTGTTGATCTGAGACGTGCAAGACAGATGGCCTGGAGTTTGGGGAAGAAATAAGGCATTTGATTTTTGGATGTGCTGAAGTAGAAGGACCGCTTGCACCCCAGAGTGGAAACTGAGGGCTCTGAGGGTGGAGGGTGATCGGAGCTGAGCTGACAGCAAAGACTGTGGGCCCAGGATTTCCCTGGCCATCCAGTGGTTAAAATTAGTCCGGGAACTAAGATTCCATATGCCTGGCAGCCAAAAGTCAAACAAACAAAAACTGTGGAGCCCAGCAGGGCTGGTAAGTTCCTTGGGGGCAGAAACTGCCTCTGCTGCCTCGTGGCATCTCCCGACTCCAGGCCCAAAGGAGTTCGAAATGAATTTTCTTTACAAATTTCATTATAAATGAATGAATGGAGTATAAGGCAATAGGCATGTCTTGATACCTTATTATGATTATCTGTCAGTGACAAATTCAGGGAAGAGAGGGCACTACCTGCACAGACTTTCTCTTGGTTTATTTCCCCCCTCGCCCAGGGTTGTTGGCCCTTCTGTCTCTCCTTTTGTGAATGTGTTAGTTAACTCTCCTCTTTGCACCCAGTGCAGCCTTGCACAGAGGAGACATCTGATGGGTGTTTACAGAACTGAATGCAGACCAACCTCCACGACGGGTACTTTGCTGTTGTTGTGTGTCTGTTGGGATACTAGGGCTGCTGAATATAGAAACTGCTGCTCTGCTTCCTGACACCGTCCCTCCTGTGGCCACATCGTGGGATCCTCTTGCTCATTTTATAGAGGCCAGAGCAGCTCAGCACAGCCGCTTTAGCCTCCGTTCCTCCCACCCTCAGCCAGCCTTGAAATAAGCACCGTGCCCCTCTGTTCCCTCCAAGAGCACTTGGCACTGACCTCAGCCCGGCCTGGCATTTCCGCCCTCCCTCCTCACGATGGAGCCTGTGCCCTCTCTGGATCCCTTCCTGGCTGCTCAGATTGCCTTTCTAAATCTTGGCTGCCTTCCACCAGGATTTGGTCTCTGCTCAGATAGGTCTTGAGTAAACACTTCTCTCTGTTTAAACCAAGTCCGGGCGTCCCCATCCTCACGGCTCGTGCATCTCAGCCAGCAGAAACTAAGCCAGACCTGTGGGTAATCCCCTTCACCTTTTAAATCTATTACTCTGGAATCCGTGGTCTACTTTCTCACAATGGAGTTCCTTTCAGGAGGTAGTTTAGGGCAGGAGACAGTCTGGGTGAAGCTACCAGCCCTGGGCCAGCCAGGCCAGGGAAGTCAGAACAGAAACCCTGCTACATTATATAGATATTTCAAAACCTCTCAGTAAATCTTTATCTCTGAAGGACAGTGTCACAACTTCCTTCCTTTTCTAAGCAGGAATCCCTGCTGTTACAATAGAGGAAAGTCAGCACAGAACATACTTTATAGAGGCAGTCATCAGACTGGACCGAAAGTCTCAACTCATCACCCCTGGCTGGAACAGAAGGTGACCTAGGGGGTTTCATACATCAGGTTCCACCTTAGCTTATTAACTCTTGTAGTGTAGGCTGGGCCTCATCACATCTTGAAACTGAATCTCTTCAGATGAGTTTTACTACAGACACTCAGAAGATGGCTCAGTGATAAAGAACCCGCCTGCCAATGTAGGAGATGAGAGTTTGGTCCCTGGGACAGGAAGACCCCCTGGAGGGGGATCATGAAGGAGGGCATGCCAACACATTCCAGTGTTCTTGCCTGGGAAATCCCATTTCAGAGGAGCCTGGTGGGCTAGTCCATGGGGTCACAAAGAGTCAGACACAACTGAGTGACTGAGCTTGCACACGAGCACATATAATCAGAAGTTCTTTGGTGCTGAAAGTTGGACTGATAAAGGCCATTTGGCACAAAAATAAGTCCTTTGTGTATGCACACAGGTCTTGCTCCCCTGGTGACTGTGTTGTCTCTTGTTGTAGGGCAGCAGGTGGGTTGAGCAGATGCAGCGGCAGCATCACACAAAGCTAGAAGACGGGGTTCAACCCACCACTTTCTGACCAAGTGACCCCCCACCTCAGCCCCCAGGATGTGGGGATCAGGGCAGCACAGTGTCTCCCACATGGAGACTTCACGAGTTGATTCATTTAGAAACTGCCCAGGAAAGCACTCGTACCTCGCAGGTGAGTCTTGAGGGACTTACCTTCCCAGGTTCCTTCATTACTTCCTGCCTTGTTTTTCCCCAAGAGCAGCTTTCCAAAAGACAGATAAGAATGTATTATAAAAGCGGGAATGACCTCTGCTCTCTGTAGAATGGAAATTATCTGAGGGATACAGAATCAGGAATCCATTTTTGTAAAATTTCCTCCTGTAGTTTGCCCAAGTGTCTAAACCTTTCACTGAAACTATTTTGTTTTTGTTTGAAATACATTTAAGTACCTTGTTTTAAATACGTTTTAAGTTAGGGTGCAATGGCAATCCACTCCAGTACTCTTGCCTGGAGAATCCCATGGATGGAGGAGCCTGGTAGGCTGCGGTCCATGGGGTTGCTAAGAGTCAGGCACGACTGAGCAACTTCATTTTCACTTTTCACTTTCATGCATTGGAGAAGGAAATGGCAACCCACTCCAGTATTCTTGCCTGGAGAATCCCAGGGACAAAGGAGGCTGGTGGGCTGCTGTCTATGGGGTCGCACAGAGTCGGACATGACTGACGCGACTTAGCAGCAGCAGCAGCAGCAGCTAGGGTGTACGAGAAGTAATGTCAGCCCGTGGGGTGGTTCGGGGTCAGGCTATTATCCCCATTTCACAGATGAGTCAACTAAGACACAGGGAGGTGAAGAGCTTTGCTCAAGGTCATGTGATAAGTATGGCCGGGAAGTGGGGAACGCAGGTCTCTCAACACCTGGCCCACTTTCTTTCTCTCCCTGGCTGCACTGAGGTACTGGTCTTCCAAAGTTCAGGGCCCTGTCTCTGTTAGATGAATCTGTGACTTGCTCTCGAGTATTAAGAGAACAACATCCTTGAGTGGGTTGATGGGTGAAAATGTCAGCTGCCCAAACCCCTTGGATTTCCTCTCTTTTTTCTCCCTTAGGAAAACTCAGCTGCCCATATCTTCCCAGAAAGCCTAGCCCTGTTTCTTCAGCACCATCCCTAGAGATGGAGTGGAAGCTTTGCCTCATAAAGAACAGAGGGTCAGTGGGAGGGGAGGAAGCAGAAGATAAGCATCAGGGTGTGAGTCTGCTTCTTGAGGAGGTTTTTGTGGTTTTGTGGAGACAGATGGCAGCTGTCTATAGAGTATGCTTGCAAGTCCCCCTTCCTTCCTCATTTTGATTTGTTGTGACAACATGAGTTACATTTTGGGGAGATAAATATCCAGGATCATATTTTTCACTCTGAGTATTGGAATAAGTAAAGCCATGGGATGCCTCACATATTTCTCCATTCACTTTAAACAAGAAAACTTTCTGCAAAGCAATTTTTAGTCTGTTTTCCTGGGTTGTGATGGGGAGGCAGGTCGGGGGAAGAACCTTGTGATCCATTTCTCTGATGGTAACAGCTTCTAGGATCAAGTCACTCATCACTCAGCCAGGATGAGTCGATCAAACAAGGGGATCACCCTTACTCTTCTTTGACAGCCACCTCTTGTGAATTCTGCCCACAGCCCCCTCACCAGCTGCTGGCCCCTGGCCCCTTGGGCAGTCTTGTCTTCCCTTAAGGCCTCCCATCCCAAGAACCAGCCCATGTATGGACATTCCCGTCCTGAACTCCATTTCCTCCCTGTCCTCCAAGCAGAACGATGGGACTCCTAGTAGAAAACTCTAATTCCGTTTGAAAAACACACTTAATTTTTTCATTAAATTTCATTAGAGTATAGTTGCTTTACAGAGTTGTGTTAGTTCCTGCTGTACAGCCAAGTGGATCTGCTATACGTATGTATACATGCCCACTTTTTAAGATCTCCTTCCCGTGTAGGTGACCACAGAGCATGGAGTAAGCCTCCCTGTGCTGCACAGTAGGTTCTCATCGGTCATCTGTTTTATACATAGCGGTGTCTACCTGTCAGTCCTAATCTCCCAGTTCATCCCACTCCTCCTTTCCCCCCTTGGGGTCCACGTGTCTGTTCTCTGCGTCTGGGTCTCTATTTCTGCTTTGCAAATGGGCTCATCTGTACCACTTTTACAGATTCCACATATATGCACTGATATACAATATCTGGTTTTCTCTGTCTGACTTACTTCATCCTGTATGACAGTCTCTAGGTCCATCCATGTCTCTGCAAATGGCACAGTTTCATAACTTTTTATGGCCGAGTGACATTCCATTGTATACATGAAGCACATCTTCTTTATCCATTCTTCTGTTAATGTGTGTGAAAAACACACTTTCTTTTAACAAAAGGCCCCAGTGCTAAATCTGAGGTCCCCACTAGGGACATGCTTTAGGGGAGCAGGGTTTCCCAGGATCCCACACTTCCCAGAAGAGCCAACTGATTGCTGGTAAAGGGTGGTGAGGATCCCACCCAAATGATCTGACATATAGATTATCTCACTTCACCAGCTGTCAAGAAAGAAATCTTTCCCTGTGACTCAGACTAGAACCTCCAGGAAAAAGCAAAAACAAAATCAGTGCACAACCTGAGTGATTGAAATTCAATGAAGCAAGAACTAAGTGGCAAAGGTCTGCAGGGAAACTTGGCACAAGATGAAGAGTGAGAAAGAGATCTGTGAGGACAGGTAACAAAAGGAAGCGCCATGGAAATGTGCAGACAGGGACATGTGGAAGGGAACCTCGGACAAAGAATGTCAGGCGCAATTAGGAGCAAGAAGGAACTAAAACAAAATGCTTCCGAACAGTTGCTCTGTGGTGTGATGAGCATAATTGGACTTGACCAGGCTCTCTGTTCTGATTTACGTAATGCAATGGGGAGATGCCCAGTCTAGTTAATGTTTACCTTTGAAAAGCCCTATGCTTTTTTGTCTTATTTGAAATTCAGACTTGATGGGTTCTTTCATTTTTGTGATGCCAGTTTATTTCCTTATAGTATTTCGAGACGTTAAAAACAGACAGACTGGGATTTCCCTGGCAGTCAAGTGGTTAAGACTTCGCCTTCCAATGCAGGGAGTGTGGGTTTGATCCCTGGTCAGGGAGCTAAGACCTCATATGCCTTGCTTCCAAATAAATAAATAAAGCAAAAACAATACTGTAACAGATTAAATAAAAACTTTTAAAATGGCCCACACTAAAAAAAAATCTTGAAAAAACAGACAAGACTATGTCTCCTAAGAAATTAAAAATTATGGGACTTTTCTGGTGGTCCAGTGATTAAGATCCACCTGTCAATGGGTTCCACCTCTGGTTTGGAAAGATTCCACATGCCACAGAGCAACTGGGCCAGCTAGTCACAATTACTGAGGCCCATGCAATGAAAGAAGCCATTTTAATGAGAACCCTACACACCGCAACTAGAGAAGAGTCCCTGATCACTGCAACTAGAGAAAGCCCAAGCATAACAATGAACACCAAGAAATAAAATAAAAATTAAAAATAATCTTTATGGCTGAAAGATGGAAGACATTAGCCACGCCCCTCTTTCACCTTTCAGAATTTTCCACAGTTTATTGTGATCCACACAGTCAAAGGCCTTGGCATAGTCGATAAAGCAGAAATAGATGCTTTTCTGGAACTCTCTTGCTTTTTCCATGATCCAGCGGATGTTGGCAATTTGATCTCTGGTTCCTCTGCCTTTTCTAAAACCAGCTTGAACATCTGGAAGTTCACGGTTCACATATTGCTGAAGCCTGGCTTGGAGAATTTTGAGCATTACTTTACTAGCGTGTGAGATGAGTGCAATTGTGTGGTAGTTTGAGCATTCTTTGGCACTGCCTTTCTTTGGGATTGGAATGAAAACTGACCTTTTCCAGTCCTGTGGCCACTGCTGAGTTGTCCAAATTTGCTGGCATATTGAGTGTAGCACTTTCACAGCATCATCTTTCAGGATTTGGAATAGCTCCACTGGAATTCCATCACCTCCACTAGCTTTGTTGGTAGTGATGCTTTCTAAGGCCCACTTGACTTCACATTCCAGGATGTCTGGCTCTAGGTCAGTGATCACACCATCGTGATTATTTGGGTCGTGAAGCTCTTTTTTGTACAGTTCTTCTGTGTATTCTTGCCGCCTCTTCTTAACCAGTACATTTTGAAGGAGATCAGCCCTGGGATTTCTTTGGAAGGAATGATGCTAAAGGTGAAACTCCAGTACTTTGGCCACCTCATGCGAAGAGTTGACTCCTTGGAAAAGACTCTGATGCTGGGAGGGATTGGGGGCAAGAGGAGAAGGGGACGACAGAGGATGAGATGGCTGGATGGCATCACTGACTCGATGGATGTGAATCTCAGTGAACTCTGGGAGTTGGTGAAGGACAGGGAGGCCTGGCATGCTGGGATTCATGGGGTCACAAAGAGCTGGACATGACTGAGCGTCTGATCTGATCTTTCACCTTGGGCTTCCCTGGTGACTTAAATGGTAAAGAATCTGCCTGCAATGCAGGAGATCTAGGTTCAATCCCTGGGTCAGGAAGATTCCTCAGAGAAGGGAATGGCAACTCACCCAGTATTCTTGCCTGGAGAATTCCATGGAGAGAGGAGCCTGGTGGGCTACGATGGGGTCACAAAGAGTCAAACACAACTGAGTGACTAACACCCTATTGACTCTTTTCCCTTGCTGCTGCTGCTGCTAAGTTGCTTCAGTCGTGTCTGACTCTGTGCAACCCCACAGATGGCAGCCCACCAGGCTCTGCCATGCCCGGGGTTCTCCAGGCAAGAACACTGGAGTGGGTTGCCATTTCCTTCTCCGATGCATGAAAGTGAAAAGTGAAAGTGAAGTCGCTCAGTCGTGTCCGACTCTTAGCGACCCCATGGACTGCAGCCTACCAGGCTCCTCCGTCCATGGGATTTTCCAGGCAAGAGTACTCTTTTGCCTTAAAAAGGTTTAAAAAGATTTTCGTGTGTGCACCTTTTTCATGATTTCTTCTATTTACAATGATTCACACAGATATTAAAAGTTTTCTATTTCTGGATTCCTAATGACTGAGCTGACATTGTTTTCCTGCTTTATAACATTTTAGTAGATGGGGCAGAAAATAATGTAATGGAAAAACTAAATTTTTGAAGACCATCATAAGGTCAACAATATATAAAGTTGAGCTTATGATGGTCCATTTCTTATCTGTGCTCATTGGACTTATCTATTGTAGCTGTTGACATTGTATCTATTGGCAGGCTTGGGAACCTGCCATCCTGGGGCCAATTACCACCTGCTATGCATGTGACCCAAAGCCATTTGCTTAATATTTGGAGTATCAGTTTTTCATCTGTAATGCAGAGGTAATAATAATGCCTGCCCCTAAGAGTTGTTGTGAGGGTGGAGTTAATCCACATACAAAGCACTTATTAAGACTCACTATTATTAAATCTCACTATTATCCAATAAACTATAGACTTACACAGAGAAGACACAGAAATTAGAGGTTATGCCCATTTGAATACTTAGAAGAAATCATTTAAGTAAAACTGTGATTTAATATATACAAATGCTCTTTATGAGTGTGTTTTTAAAAAACAATTTCTTTTGCAAGTCACTTGCGCAAATTTGATTTAGGTCATACCTGAATGGTCTAGTAGGTATGACCTAAATCAAATTTGCGCAAGTGACTGGTTTTAGAAAAGGCAGAGGAACCAGAGATCAAATTGCCAACATCCGCTGGATCATGGAAAAAGCAAGAGAGTTCCAGAAAAACATCTATTTCTGCTTTATTGACTATGCCAAAGCCTTTGACTGTGTGGATCACAATAAACTATGGAAAATTCTTAAAGAGATGGGAATACCAGACCACCTGATCTGCCTCTTAAGAAATCTGTATGCAGGTCAGGAAGCAACAGTTAGAACTGGTCATGGAACAACAGACTGGTTCCAAATAGGAAAAGGAGTACGTCAAGGCTGCATATTGTCACCATGTTTATTTAACTTATATGCAGAGTACATCATGAGAAATGCTGGACTGGAAGAAACACAAGTTGGAATCAAGATTGCCGGGAGAAATATCAATAACCTCAGATATGCAGATGACACGACTCTTATGGCAGAAAGTGAAGAGGGGCTAAAAAGCCTCTTGATGAAAGTGAAAGTGGAGAGTGAAAAGGTTGGCTTAAAGCTCAACATTCAGAAAACGAAGATCATGGCATCTGGTCCCATCACTGCATGGGAAATAGATGGGGAAACAGTGGAAACAGTGTCAGACTTTGTTTTTCTGGGCTCCAAAATCACTGCAGATGGTGACTGCAGCCATGAAATTAAAAGACGCTTGCTCCTTGGAAGGAAAGTTATGACCAACCTAGATAGCATATTCAAAAGCAGAGACATCACTTTGCCAACAAAGGTTCGCCTAGTCAAGGCTATGGTCTTTCCTGTGGTCATGTATGGATGTGAGAGCTGGACTGTGAAGAAGGCTGAGCACTGAAGAATTGATGCTTTTGAACTGTGGTGTTGGAGAAGACTCTTGAGAGTCCCTTGGACTGCGAGAAGATCCAACCAGTCCATTCTGAAGGAGATCAATCCTGGAATTTCTTTAGAAGGAATGATGCTAAAGCTGAAACTCCAGTATTTTGGCCACCTCATGCGAAGAGTTGACTCATTGGAGAAGACTCTGATGCTGGGAGGGATTGAGGGCAGGAGGAGAAGGGGACGACAGAGGATGAGATGGCTGGATGGCATCACTGACTCGATGGATGCGAGTCTGAGTGACCTCCGGGAGCTGGTGATGGACAGGGAGGCCTGGCGTGCTGCGGTTCATGGGGTCGCAAAGAGTCGGAGACGACTGAGCGACTGATCTGATCTGATCTGATCTGCGCAAATTTGAAACGTGAAATGCTAAATAATGTGGTTGAGAAAGAAACTCTATTTGGCTTAGTCAGTGGCTAGAACTATCACGTTTAGCACTGACTTCAGACGGTAAAGCGTCTGTTTACGATGCGGGAGACCCGGGTTCGATCCCTGGGTTGGGAAGATCCCTTGGAGAAGGAAATGGCAATCCACTCCAGTACTATTGCCTGGAAAATCCCATGGACAGAGGAGCCTGGTAGGCGACAGTCCATGGGGTCGCAAAGAGTCGGACACGACTGAGCGACATCACGTTCACGTCCTAATAAACTGCAATTTTTAACAAGCAACCTGTTTGTCTTCACTTCATAGGTTCTGCTTAGAGTTTAGGCTCTTACCTAAGTGTTTGTCACAAACCCTTCACTTAGGTTCAGGGAAGACCCTGATGTCTGACTCTTGGTGGGGACAGCCAGAAAAAGAGCGTGCCTGTTTCTCTCTGTCTTGTGCCGTGTTTAGAACCCTTCCAGGTGTACGATGTGTGTTGGTTAAACTGAAAATGTAAACAGGAAGAACAGTTTCACAGCCCTGAAAGGCTGCACGGTGAGTCAGGGACTTACGCTGTTTCCAGCTAGCTCCACCGAGATTAACCCACTATCCTTGGGCAAGTCACACAACTTGCCCAGTTAGTTTCTAGTTTCTGCATCAGGAAATAGGAAATGCAAATTACCCACTGGTCCAACCAGAGTGATAGAAGGATTAATCAATGCATGAAAAACTTTGCCAACAAAGGTTTGCCTAGTCAAGGCTATGGTCTTTCCTGTGGTCATGTATGGATGTGAGAGTTGGACTGTGAAGAAGGCTGAGCACCGAAGAATTGATGCTTTTGAACTGTGGTGTTGGAGAAGACTCTTGAGAGTCCCTTGGAGTGCAAGGAGATCCAACCAGTCCATTCTGAAGGAGATCAACCCTGGGATTTCTTTGGAAGGAATGATGCTAAAGCTGAAACTCCAGTATTTTGGCCACCTCATGCGAAGAGTTGACTCATTGGAGAAGACTCTGATGCTGGGAGGGATTAGGGGCAAGAGAAGAAGGGGACGACAGAGGATGAGATGGCTGGATGGCATCACTGACTCGATGGGTGTGAATCTGAGTGACCTCCAGGAGTTGGTGATGGACAGGGAGGCCTGGCGTGCTGTGGTTCATGGGGTCGCAAAGAGTCGGACACGACTGAGCGACTGATCTGATCTGATCTGATCTATATAGAATTGTAGTTCTATTGTATACTAAATGATAAAAATATCTTTAACCCAAAAAAGAAAAAAAGTTAAAAAAAACTTTAATTTACGAATATTTATCCCATATAAGTGTTTTTAGAATCGTTTAGTGAACTCTTAGAAATTTCTATACCTATAGATTATTACAAACCCTATTCTTCATACAATTATGAAAGTAAAATAAATTTTCTATCATGTGTCCAAATTCCAGTTTCTGAGCATTTAGGAAATCTTTCTTTCTCAATTTTCCCTTTTATTTAATTGGAAATTGCTTTAATAGTTACCACTATTTAAAGCTTTAACAACATCGTATACTTCCTACTTTATTATTCCATATTCTTTATTCTCCTTCAAGGGGCTTCTATAAATTAAACCCTCTTTTTTTTTTTTCTCATTGCTTATTCCCTTGAGAAATGTGAATTAAAATTTCCCAGGACTCCAGTGACTACTCTTTCTTTTCTCTCCAAATGTTTCAATCCAGATCCTAAAATATGTGATCCGAGGTTGAATAATCAACTTTATCTTTTCACACACATCTGCACACAAACACCACAATCAGAACACACACTCACAGACAGCACTTCTCTGCTTTATTATGCTTGCCCTCTTTCATCAACCTCTGAGATTTTTGCAAAGAATAGATCATAGCCACCAAATACAAACAGACCAAATTCCCCCCCATCCCCCATGTGTGGCTCTCTAAAGTCAAGGTGATTTATGATGCTAAGTTTAAAAGAAATATCACTGCTGTTCATTGATCTGCCCGGCGATTTAATAGCTTTTCCCAATGAAATGAGACAGGAAAACATTTAATTAGAAGTGTACTAAGTCTAGAAGACATCAGAGTCTTTAGCAATCTTTGCAAATTAAACACTTTATGTGGGGGAGAGATACAGAAGTACTTCACTTCATGTAATATTGTTGCTCTGCTCCTGAGAATTTGAACACAAAAGGAATTTTTCTTAAGTAAAGCTTAATTATTTTTAAAATCTCTCATGAATCTTTTTTATAAAACAAAGCAACCTTCTGATGTCTGAGCAATAAGCCTGTATTCTATCCTATTTTGTCAGCATAGAATTTAGCCTAGAACTAAAAATGGATTGGATTTTTAGAATTTTGTTTATTGAGTTATGAATACCAAGCACTGTCTCAGTTCAGGCGCTTATGATGGTGTCTTTGAAGTAAGGTGTGGACTGAATGTTTGTGTTCCCCCAAAAGTCATGTCTTAAAGCCTTTCCTTCCCAAGTGATGGTTGTAGGAGGTGGGGCATTTAGGAGGTGATTGGGTCATGAGGGTGGAGCCCTCTTAATGGAATCAGCGCTCTTATAAAAGAGACCTCGGTTCACTCTTTCCATCAGGTGAGGCTACTAGAAGTCTGATCTGTAACCACGGGAGGGTCCATGGTGAGGCCAGCATCCTGATCTCGGACTTCTGGAACGTCCGAAACTGTAAGAAATCAATTTCTGTTGTTTATAAGTGGCCCAGGTTATGGTAGTTTGTTATGATAGCCTGAGAGGACTGAAACTGTAGTATATTTTCAGAAATTCATAGGTTGGGAATTCCCTGGTGGTTCAGTTGTTGGAACTCTGTGCTTTCACTGCTGTGGTTGTGGGTTCAGTCCCTCAGTGAGGGAACTAAGATTCCACAAGCTCAGCAGTGCAGCCAAAAAAAAAAAAAAAAAAGGAAAAAACAAATTCATAGGTTAATTTAAAAAATGTATTTCTTCCATTATGAACCTCCACTGTGATAGGGTGGGGGCTGGGGGAAAGGAGGACTCAATGGAGGCATACTTTTAAAATAGTAATAATATCATGTTGATGTATGGCAAAACCAATACAATATTGTAAAGTAATTAGCCTTCAATTAAAATAAATAAATTTAAATTTAAAAAATAAAATAGTAATAATAGCATCCATCTGTTGAGGGCTTACTATGAGAGATTCTAAGAGCTTTACATTATTATCTTATTTACCCTTAATAAGAAACGGGTGAATTTTTATATCAGCAATGTGATCAGCTGCAAGTAATAAGACAATCTCAAAGACAGTGCTTAAATAGGTAGAGGTGTGGGTCTTTTTCACATAGAACAAGAAGTATTAAGGTACACAGTCCAGGGCTAGGAGAGCTGCTCAATGAGCTGTCGTGCCAATTCTTTGTGACCCCATGGACTGTGGCCCTCCAGACTCTTCAGCCCATGGGGTTTTCCAGGCAAGAATACTGGAGTGGATTGCCATGCCCTCCTCTAGGGGAATCTTCCTGACCCAGCATCAAACCGGTGTCTCCTGTGGCTCCTGCATTGGCAGACAGATTCTTTACCACTGAGCCACCTGGGAAGCCCCAGTGATGCTGTTAAGGACCCCAAATCTGGTTACTGGTATGAACTGTGACCCAACATGAATTCCAGCTGTAAGAACAGCAGCATCCTCAAGGCAGCATCAGGAAAAAGGGTACAGGCATTGGTAACAATCTGTTGTCATTATTACCAAAAAAATATTTATTACCAGAACTTCTTCTATCCAAGTGACAGGGCTGCAAATAATTAAAGGACACATTTTTGGTTCTTGAAGGAGTTGCAGATGAGTTGGATGAACCAGATGTCAATATAAGAAGATAAGTGACAATGCAGGTTACTGCAGTTCAATGAGCACCAATGTAGGTGCTAGAAGTTTCAAGGCTGGAATGATTAGTATCACAATGTATTAATCCAAAAGGGCTTTAGAGAGTGTGTCATCAGAATAGTCATTCTATAGATGATGAGTAAGTGGTCAAGAGGGATGAAGCAAATTGCCCAGCTGGTAGCTGAGCAGAAATGAGAATCCAGGGGTGAGGAATTTTCATTGGTTGCCCTTCCTTCAGAGCATGCTGCTACTGTTATTGGAAAACGGGGTTTGCCTCTTGCTGCTGAGCCAAAAGTCACAACCAAGCCAACAAACTGGAGAAGGAAGGAATTACTACTTTCAGCAAGTGAGGAGAACACAGGGACCTCACCAAAGCACCCCGAACATCACAACTGGGGCAGTTTTAAGCTAAGAGTAAATTAAAAGACGCTTACTCCTTGGAAGGAAAGTTATGACCAACCTAGATAGCATATTCAAAAGCAGAGACATTATTTTGCCAACAAAGGTCCGTCTAGTCAAGGCTATGGTCTTTCCTGTGGTCATGTATGGATGTGAGAGCTGGACTGTGAAGAAGGCTGAGCACCGAAGAATTGATGCTTTTGAAGTGTGGTGTTGGAGAAGACTCTTGAGAGTCCCTTGGACTGCAAGGAGATCCAACTAGTCCATTCTGAAGGAGATCAACCCCGGGTTTCTTTGGAAGGAATGATGCTAAAGCTGAAACTTCAGTATTTTGGCCACCTCATGCGAAGAGTTGACTCATTGGAGAAGACTCTGATGCTGGGAGGGATTGGGGGCAGGAGGAGAAGGGGATGACAGAGGATGAGATGGCTGGATGGCATCACTGACTCGATGGATGTGAGTCTGAGTGACCTCCGGGAGTTGGTGATGGACAGGGAGGCCTGGTGTGCTGCAGTTCATGGGGTCGTAAAGAGTCGGACACAACTGAGCGACTGATCTGATCTGATATGCATATTCCGGAGAAGGCAATGGCACCCCACTCCAGTACTGTTGCCTGGAAAATCCCATGGATGGAGGAGCATGGTAGGCTGCAGTCCATGGGGTCGCTAAGAGTCAGACACGACTGAGTGACTTCACTTTCACTTTTCACTTTCATGCATTGGAGAAGGAAATGGCAACCCACTCCAGTGTTCTTGACTGGAGAATCACAGGGACAGGTGGGCTGCCATCTCTGGGGTCACACAGAGTCGGACATGGCTGAAGCAGCAGCAGCAGCAGTCATGAATTAGGCGGTCAACTATCAGATGATCCAGAGAGACTGGACTTACTTATAAATAATCATTATGCAGGACCCGGTCCCATCACTACATGGGAAATAGATGGAGAAACAGTGGAAACAGTGTCAGACTTTATTTTTCTGGGCTCCAAAATCACTGCAGATGGTGACTGCAGCCATGAAATTAAAAGACGCTTACTCCTTGGAAGGAAAGTTATGACCAACCTAGATAGCATATTCAAAAGCAGAGACATTACTTTGCCACCAAAGATTCGTCTAGTCAAGGCTATGGTCTTTCCTGTGGTCATGTATGGATGTGAGAGCTGGACTGTTAAGAAGGCTGAGCGCCGAAGAATTGATGCTTTTGAACTGTGGTGTTGGAGAAGACTCTTGAGAGTCCTTTGGACTGCAAGGAGATCCAACCAGTCCATTCTGAAGGAGATCAGCCCTGAGATTTCTTTGGAAGGAATGATGCTAAAGCTGAAACTCCAGTATTTTGGCCACCTCATGTGAAGAGTTGACTCGTTGGAGAAGACTCTGATGCTGGGAGGGATTGGGGGCAGGAGGAGAAGGGGACGACAGAGGATGAGATGGCTGGATGGCATCACTGACTCGATGGATGTGAGTCTGAGTGACCTCTGGGAGTTGGTGATGGACAGGGAGGCCTGGCGTGCTGCGGTTCATGGGGTCGCAAAGAGTCGGACACGACTGAGCGACTGATCTGATCTGATCTATGTGAAATACCAATATGCTGCTTTGTCTCTCAATAAAATGAAGTGAAAAATTATATCCAGGTGATAAGATGAGAGAAGACTCTTAAATAGCACAGAACCCGGAAGGAAAAAACTGAAGGATCAGGAGAACATTGCAGAAAGAGGGAGCAACTTGAACAAAGTTGGGGGGATGTTAAGTGGGAGGATGGGGGTAGGTCTAGTTAACAGATGGACCAGAAGATGGATGAAGGGAGTGGGGGACACGAGAGGGAGCAGTGTCACTAAAACCACCCCTTCAGTCTTCACTGGTTTAGCGGAGGAAAGATCTTGGGGTGAGGCAAAGATCTGCTGTGACTCTCTCCAGGTTGCTGAGTTTTCTCTTAAAACTCACCCTGCATTCAAAGGCCTAGAGCCTTGCTACCTACTGAAACCTTGCTGTTCAGTCACTCAGCCACATCCTAGTCTTTACGACCTCATGGAGTGCAGCACACCAGGCTTACCTGTCCTTCACTATTTCACGGAGTTTGCTCAAACTCATATCCATTGAGTCGGTGATACCCTGCAACCGTCTCATCCTCTGTCACCCACTTCTCCTCCTGCCTTCAATCTTTGTCAGTATCAGGGTCTTCTGCAATGAGTTGGCTCTTCTCATCAGGTGGCCAAAGGATTGAAGCTTCAGCAACAATGAATATTCAGGGTTGATTTCCTTTAAACTGAAACTTTTACACTGGGGAATAGTTGGCTTCCAACAGCCAAGTTGGTTACACCCAAACAAACATCATTCAGGTCTCACTTAGCTAACAGAGATATGGAAAATGTTTCAGCAAACATTAATAGGAGTTTTCGAGGAGCACTTCTCAGAGTTGATAAGACTCTCAAAGGCCAAGGGGGCTAGCTTTCCACGGCCCTTCTATCTCCAAAACAGAAACAAGGCAAAACTGTCTCTCTGAGGCTAAAATAGAAGAAGAGGTGAAGCGATGTGAGCCTGGAGGAAAAGCTTTCCAGGCCTGGTCCTGCTCTTCCACATGTGATCTAAATTTAGACTCAAATCTGAGAACAGGAAGACAGATTATGTGTCTGGTTTCCATTGTAAATTCCACGTTCCCAGTTTGAATTTCCTTTAGTATCTTATAGGATTCTTTCAAAGTCCCCCTCCACCCCATCCCATCCCCTTATCCCATTCCCCACGACCCCCATTCCATCCCTCACCCTCCCATCCCATCCCATCCCGCGCTGGTATCCACACTATACACACACACAGGGCTGTGGTTTCTGGCACAGGATCATAAGAAAATTCCAGAAAGTCTGAGCAGCTGTGAAACCTAGAAGGTGGTTATTTGATGGTGATAACATCAGCTCTGGAAAGATTTTCTCCATGGCCACCCCACCCGCAATGTGCTCTTGCTTCTGTTCTTGTTGTTTAGCTACTAAGTCGCGTCTGACTCTTGGAACCCTGTTGACTGTAGCCCACCAGGCTCCTCTATTTATGGGCTTTCCCCAGGAAAGAATGCTGGAGTGGGTTGCCATTTCCTTCTCCAGGGGATCTTTCCAACTCAGGGATCAAACCCGTGTCTCCTGTATTGGCAGCCAGATTCTTTATCGCTGAGCCAGCAGGGAAGCCCTGTTCTGTTCTAGGGACAGGCGATTATTAAACTGGTGTCTGACTGTGTGCAGAGGTCTGAGTTTCTTTCTTATCATTTTCCTCCTGCCACTCCTCTGTTTGTACCTTTCCTTTATCTTTTCCCTTCCAGATAAAACAGAATGTCCCAGCAGTGTGTGTTGTGTCTAGGAGGAGGGGATGGAGTGGGGGTGGTGGACTGTGTTGACCGAGGTCAAGGGCAATTTGGGAAGAGCAGACTTCCAACAATGAAACATTCGCAAATTTCCAGTCTGTGCTGCCTGTACCTTGTCTTTCTTTCTGTATCCTTGGAGACAAGCACTTCTCTCCTCCCCACCAATAACCAGGCCATCCCTGAGTTCAAAAGTAGTTTCAGTCCTCATACAAGTCTGTGGAGGGTACCTAGTAACTCACAGACTGCAGGGAAGGCTGTGGCAGTTAGCTAATTAATAAGGACACAGTACTCTAAACGTGCTGAGCATTTATTTCATATATCCTGGGGTTTATTACTTAATGATAAAAGCTGCTCCTAGTGAGAAATGCTAAAACTCAAGCTCTAACAAGAAAACAGTCTCCAAAGCTACATGCCTTCCCCTGATTTTACTAACATTGGAAGACATTTCTCTAACATTAGCAAGCCATTTAGAGAAATATAAAGGAAAGAAGAAGAGAAAAATTAGTGTAGTTAGAAGAGTTTCATGAAGGAGAAAATGAGGAGGAGGAGAGAAGGTAAGGAGTGGATGCAATAGGAGTCGTCAGAAAAACAAAGACCCCAGACCCAGGAGAAACAGAGGCCAAAGTCCGAAGTCTTTTGGACAAGTTCAAGGACAGCAGACATCCTCTGCAAACATATTTTCTAAGAACAGTTTGAGGTTGTCCAGACATTCTATTCAAATTAATGGCTATTCTGGGGAGAAAAAAAAAAAAAGACAGTAGCTGCTGAAACAAGCAATCTGGACATGCAAGTTAGTTAATGTTCACAGATGGACAGTTTTCCAGACCCGTCCCAGAGTCTTTGCTATGAGGTGTCTCCGTGAATTGCTGTGGTTTTCTGCTCAGGCTTGGAGCAGAGTTCTTCCTAGGAGAGTTAAAATCCCCCCAACCCCACAGTTTCTAAATTTAGTGTTACTGTTTTTTTCTGTTTTAGTTAATGTAGTTTTACTGGCGCACTGCTATGTTCTTTCTTCAATGTTTTGTCTATGGCAGGTTTTTTTTTTTTTTTTTTAAATTATGATAGCACATTTACAGGAGACTTGAAAAATACAGAACAAAGTTACATATAGTTCCACTATACATTGTAATTATTTTTAAGTAGATAAATTAAGACTTTCAGTTGGATAATGTTATTGTTAATATTGCAGTACTGTTATAATGTAAAATGCATGCTGATGAAAGCTTAGTTCTGCAAGGAAGCAGAAAAATCTCAAGTTGCTGAGAATCAGATCCTCACACAGAATCTACGGGACACATCTTCTCTAGATTGCCCAGTTGTGGAAGGTGGTAGGCACTCCAAAGAGAGAATGATTTGGGGGGAGTCCTGAAGAAGGAAATGGCAACCCACTCCAGTATTCTTGCCTGGGAAATCCCATTGACGAGTCTGGCAGGTTATAGTGCATCCGGTCACAAAGAGTCAGACATGGTGACTAACACACTTCCCTCTCCTAGATAACTTGGGGTGACCTCAGGAAGGGCTCCCATAGATAGATCTGCCTACCCAGGAGGACAATAGATCTGACTTTCTCGTCACGGACTGAGTGCCCCCAACACGAATAACTGTCCCCCACTGGATGGATCCAAGCAGAGACAGGACCACGTACACAAGGGGATTTCTGCTCTCACAGAAGATGGGACACACCAGCCTCCTAAGTCCCTGGTTTTATGACCCTGGCAGCACATAGCCAGGGAAAATATGAAAGTCCATCTTTAGATGGCTTTGTTCTCAGGACTGAGAATTATAACCGCTGATTAAAAGAATGCAAACAAGCTCAGTGGGATGATTTGGAGATTAAGGTTATTCGAGTGATTTCTTAGAACTTCCTTCATGCTTCCTTTGCACTTTTGGCCTATTTACATAACTTTTCTTCCTCCTCATCTACAAGGATTTATTGGGAAATAGGCTGACACACTGTCAAAAACAAACTGTTCCTTGCAGCTTCTTAGGAAAGCAGTAAGACATACTCATTGTCTTGCAAGTGCTGAAGGTAAACTTAACAAAGCTAGTAGGCAAATAATAACATTGAAAATCATAGAGATGTAGTCGTCTATTCATTTTCATCATTAAAAACTTTTTTTTCTTGAGAAAAAAAGATACATAAAAACACCTATGGACCCACCACCCAAGCCACGACACCCAACCCAAGGGCCTCTCTCTACCTGCATCTGTCTCCTCTGTCAAATTCAAGTTTATCCTGATATTTCTACCACTCACTTCACTGTTTTCCTCTATAACTTTTATTACCTGTGCTTTTATCCTTAAAAAATATATTATCTAGAGTTGCCGGTGTATGAAATGGAGTAAATAGAATCACTCTTTTCTCAAAGTTATGTATCTATTTGTCTGTGCTGGGTCTTAGTTGCAGCGTGTGGGATCTAGTTCCCTGACCAGTGATTGGACATGGGCCCCACGCATCGGAAGCAGAGTCCTAGCCACTAGACCACCAGGGAAGTCCCCGTACTTTAATCTTTTGTTGCTTATTTTCTCAACATTTTATTTTTTTAAGAGCTATCTTTTTAAAAATTATTTATTTATTTTTGGCTGTACTGGATCTTTGTTGCTGCAAGCAGGATTTGTCTAGTTGCAGCAAGTGACGGCTACTCTCTAGTTGCCATGTGAGGGCTTCTCATGGTGGTGGCTTCTCTGGTTGTGGAGCACGGGTTCTAGAGCATGCAGACTTCAGTAGCTGTGGGGCACAGGCTTAGAATCTTCCTGGACCAGGGCTCGAACCCATGTCCCCTGCATTGGCAGGCAGATTCTAAACCAGAATCTGCACCACCAGGGAAGTCCTCAACATTGTATTTTTGAGGTTCATCCATGTTGTACTCCTATTGTATTTTACTGTACGATTATGCCACAATTTAACAATCCAGTCCACTTCTGGTGAATATTTGGATGGTTTCTCCCTCTTTGCAATTGTAAGCAATGCTGCTGTTGATTCTGGAATGTGTTTTTGAGCCCACTTGTGCAAGGGTTTTTGAGGGTACAGGCCTACATTGGAATTACTGAGACTTTGTGTATGTGCACATTCAATTGTCTAGGTAATACCAACTTGTTTTTCTAAAGTTGTTATACATTTGAATCTGACCTGGAGTGTCTGAGCTCTAGCTGGTCAGAACTTGCATCAGCAGTTGGCGTTGAACAACTTTCTAAATGTTAGCCACGTTGATGAGTGTGTGGTGCTGTCTCATAGATTTGATTTACATTTCCCTGGTTATGAACCATTTAAATTTGTTCTTTTGTGAAATTCCCCTTCATTTCTTTTGCTTATTTGTCTATTGATTGTTAGATTTTTACTTATTGATTTATATCAATTATTTGTATCTTTTGGATTCGAATATTTGTTTGATTATGCAGGTCATGAACTCTTATTTAAGAAATACCTCCTTACCCAGAATATGTTAATGTATTCTCCAATATTGTCTTATAAAAGTTTCATATCACATATCATTTAATCTAATTTGCCACTGATTGTAAGAAAAAAACACAATTTCAGAAATAGTAAAATGTGAAAAAAAAGTGTATACTTGAAAGGATGACATTAATGCAATTTGTTTTCTTATATAGGTCTTTAATCCATCTAAAGCTGATTTGGTGATATGGTGTAGAGTGGGGTTCAGATTTACTTTTTGCTATATGGATAACCAGCTGCCTCCTCATCACTTATTGAAAAGTTTATCTTTCCCCCAGTGATCTGAACTACCATCTCTATCATACACTGCATGTCTATGTATGCCAGGGGCTGTTTCTGAGCTCTCCTTTTTGTTTGATTGGTCTGTTTGTCTCTCTCTGAACCTATTCCACCCTTATTGATTACTATAGGTTTGGTATGCTGCTGCTGCTGCTAAGTCGCTTCAGTCGTGTCTGACTCTGTGCGACCCCATAGACAGTAGCCCATCAGGCTCTGCCGTCCCTGGGATTCTCCAGGCAAGAACACTGGAATGGGTTGCCATTTCCTTCTCCAGTGCATGAAAGTGAAAAGTGAAAGTGAAGTCGCTCAGTCGTGTCCAACTCCTAGCGATCCCATGGACTGCAGCCTACCAGGCTCCTCCATCCATGGGATTTTCCAGGCAAGAGTACTGGAGTGGGGTGCCATTGCCTTCTCCAATAGGTTTGGTATATCGATGGGTAATTCCTCCCTCTGTGTTGCTGTTGTTGTTTAATTGATTTGTGGAAACTCTATTTTTGGTTGCACTGGGTCTTCATTGCTGCACCCAGGTTTTTCTAATTGCAGTGCATCAGCTTCTGCATGTGGGGGCTTCTTGTTGCAGAGCGTGGGCTCTTGGGTGCACTGGCTCAGTGACTGGGGCTCTTAGGCTCTAGAGCACACGTTCAGTAATTGTGGTAAACTGGTTTCACTGCCCCATGGCATGTGGGATCTTTCCAGACCAGGGATCAAACCCTTGTCCCTGCATTGGCAGGCAGGTTCTTCACCACTGGACCACCAGGGAAGTCCTATGTTCTTTCAGGGCTCTTGAAGAAGAGATTTCTGTTGGGATTTCAAATTGAAATGCATTGAAGCTATAGATCAATTTGTGAAGAAGTAGTATTTTTATGAGATTGGATCTTTTCTCTCCAAGAATATATTTCTCCAATTGGGTCTTCTGCATAGCCTTTCAATGAAATTTTGTAATTCTCTTTGTAGAAGTCTTACACATACTTTGTTAGATTCATTCCTAAGTATCTTGTTTATTGATACTGTAGGGAAGGGAAATGTCCTCCTTAACCCTCTAGGGTTCCTGGCTGGGTCTGAAAATTAAACTGACAAAGACAGATTCACAGGAGAAAAAGCGTGCAAATTTATTTAGTACAAATTTTACTAGATCCAGGAGCTTTGGTAAGGAATTAAAGGCCTGAAGAAACAGTCTATACTTTAATGCTGATTTTGATAAAGAATGGTCAATAGTATAGAAATATGAAAGCTTAAGGAGTCTAAGGTAAATATAGCAAACATTGTATGGCATCTTTCAAAAAGTTTCATTTCTCTTTATTGACTGTATATACAGATACTAATGGTCTTTGTATGTTAACTTTTGTAGCCAGAAACATCACCAAACTCTCATTCATCTCAGCAGGCTGTGTACATACTCTTTTGAATTTCCTATATATACTTCCTTGTGATTTCTTCTTTTCCAGTCTAATATATATTTTCTTTTTCTTTCCTACTCCACTATTTAGGACCTTAAGTACAATACTGAACAGAAGTGGAGATGGCAACACACTTATCATGTTGCCCATTTTAAAGGGAATGGTTACCTATAATGTTTGCTGTAGGTTTTTGTAAATGCCTTTTATCAGGGAAAATATTCCTAGTTTTCAAAGAATTTCATCTGAATGGATATTGAAGCTTTCTACTTTTCTTATTTATGTATTTAATTTGGCCACACCAAGAGGCACGTGGGATCTTAGTTCCTTGATCAGGGATCAAATCCTTGCCCCCTGAAGTGGAAGCCTGGAATGTCTTAACCACTAGATAGCCAGGGAAGTCCTGGATATTGAATTTTTTGAAAGAATTTGTCTGCATCCACTGAGATCATTATATGATTTTTCTCCTTTAATGTTTTAATGTGGTAAATTACATTAATTGATTATTCGAATTTGAAATTAACCTTGTATTCTTGGGTAAATCAATTTGGTTATAATTATTGTCTTGCTGGATTCAAATTGCTGAAATTTTGCCTGTGACTTTTCTGTCTATGTTTATGCATGAGGTTGACCTGAAATTTTGTTTCTCACACTCTCCTCATCAGAGTTTGGTATAAAGTTATGCCAGCCTCATAAAATGATTTGAGAAATAATCCCTCTTTTTCCATACTCTAGAATAGCTTGTGAGAGGCTGGAATTATTTATTCCTTGAATGTTCAGTAGAAGTCACTGGTAAAACTGTTTCAGCCTGGGTTTTTCTTTGAAGAAAATTTAATGGTTATGAGTCCCTTCTGGTTTTCTATTTCAGTTTTATTAACATAATTATTGGATTTTTCCCACTTCATCTAAGTTTTCAAATTAATTGGCATAGAAATGTTCACAAATTTGTCCTCACTTTCTGTGTCATGTGTGATTATAACTATATAAGAATATAGTTTATTCCTCACATTGTTGGTACCTTTTCTTTTTCCCTCAATCAGTTTTAACCAGAGGTTTGTAAAATGTGTTGTGTGATGGTTTAGTTGCTAAGTTGTGTCTGACTCTGAGACCCTGTGGACTCTAGCCTGCCAGGCTTCTCTGTCCATGGAATTCTCGAGGCAAGAATACTGGAATAGGTTTCTACTTCTTCCTCCAGGGGATCTTCCCAACCCAGGGATCAAACCCACTTCTCCTGCTTGGCAGCCAGATTCTTTGCCACTGAGCCATCTGGGAAGTCTGTAAAATGTGTTGCTGCTACTGCTGCTGCTAAGTTGCTTCAGTCGTGTCAGACTCTGTGTGACCCCATAGACGGCAGCCCACCAGGCTCCCCCGTCCCTGGGATTCTCCAGGCAAGAACACTGGAGTGGGGTGCCATTGCCTTCTCCAATGCATGAAAGTGAGAAATGAAAGTGAAGTCGCTCAGTCGTGTCTGACTCTTAGCGACTCCATGGACTACAGCCCACCAGGCTCCTCCGTCCATGGGATTTTCCAGGCAAGAGTGTTGGAATGGGGTGCCATTGCCTTCTCTGGGAAAATGTGTTAGTCTCTCACAAATCCAGTGTTTGGCTTAACTGGTCCTTTCTATTGTATATTTTCAGCTTTTTTATTTTATCTTCCTTTCTACTGCTTTATTGAACTATATTTTGTGTCCCGTTTCTAACTTTATTGCTCTTTACATTTAAAGCTATTTTCTACTATAAGCTTTTAGATCTATAAATTTCACTTTAACTACTTCTTTAGCTTTTTCTCTCAAGTTTTTACACATAGTATCAAATATTTGATACACAGTATTTAAACACTTACATTTTCATATGGATTTGTTCTTTGACCCAAACAAATGGATTTTTCTAGTTTTTTTTTTTTTTTCAACTGATTCTTGACTTAATTGCATTGTAGTCAGAGAATATGCTCTGTATGATAGGAAATTTTCCAGATTTTTGAGACTTGCTCTATGGCTCAATCTATGACCAATTTTAGTGAGGTTTCTGGGTGGGTTTAAAAATATATTTTTTTCTTCTATGATTTTGCACTTGGGATCCCTCCTTTTAGGTCTTCCACTAAACTCACCGCTTAAAGCAGACCCTCTGGTTTTCTGGTTTTCTTCTGCCCCCAAGACTCCTAAAGCTGCAAAAACCAATATTCAGATTCACTCAATTCAGCAAATATCTTCCAGGCAAAAGGTGACTTTGGCCTTTGCTTACTGCTCTGAGTTCTGGCCTTTATACACTCTCCTAGGACTATTTCTTAACTCCTTGCCAGTTTTTGGATCCCTTCTAGAATATATCTTTTAATATTTTACCCAGTATTCTTGTTGTTGTTGTTTTCAGTGGAAGAGTTAGATACTCAGACAAGCATATAACTAGAAATGGAAACCCTCTTTTAGTTT
This sequence comes from Tragelaphus eurycerus, assembly GCA_935064755.1. Taxonomy (NCBI): domain Eukaryota; kingdom Metazoa; phylum Chordata; class Mammalia; order Artiodactyla; family Bovidae; genus Tragelaphus; species Tragelaphus eurycerus. The sequence goes on from CAKXYN010000023.1 coordinate 26,726,838, forward strand.
TAATCAAATATTTGTTGAACACCTACTGTGTGTGGACTAAGCACTGTAGTTGTGATCTGTGCAAGGTGGACTAGTGACACAAGAAAAAGGATGCAGACTAGGGTAGGACAGTAGAGGCACGGGACAGAAGCTGGTGGGAAGCTGGTTGAAGCTATGGTTTGGGGCGTCAAGCAGGCCTGGGGTGAAGGTCAGGGTCTCAGCTTACTGGCTGTGGGGCCCAAGGCAAGTCACTCAACCTCTCTGTGCCTTCAGTCCCTTCTTCAATAAACTGGCATTAACAATAGCAGCTGCCTCAGAGGCTTGTAGTTAGAATTATTAGAAAGCTCAGCAGTGATGTCTCAGAAAAATGCTAACTAGTCTGTGTTCTCACAGAAGAGATGCATAAACTGGGAACAACAAGGTTATTTCTCTGTGACTGAATCCCCTCCCCTCAGAGCTGCCAGTGGAAGGGCACAGGACCCCCTGCCTTCCAACTGTGGGCTGCAGAGATTGGATCCTCAACCTAGTGACCATCTTTCCCTCTTCTAGAATCCCTCAACGAGACCACCTTGTCACCAGCCCTCTCTCTCCTGACTTAGATTGCTTCCTCACTGAGTTTAGATTGTGGCAATCAGGGACAGGAAGGCAAGGTCTGAAGGCAACTTCTGCTTTCCAGAAGTTCCCTGAGACAAGCAGCATGTCTGGGTGCATTCTCATGTCGGGGGTCGGGGTCGGGGGGAGAAAGGGGGCAATGCATGAAGAAAAATGAACGTTCACGTTTTAAAAGCTAGCCTGATGCAGAAGGGATGGCTAAAGCATACCAGCTAGAAGGAGCAGGAAAGGAGAAGTGCGCCCTGGATGCTCTGCAGGAGAACCTGGGGTTTTTCCTCTAGGCAGTGGATTGCCAATAACTGGTACCCGGGTCTCGTCTGTAATTCAAAGTGAAGGGTGCTTAGAAGTTGAGGAACAGAGGGCAGGGAGACCAGCTGGAATATGTGCCCCAGGAAATCCTCAGAGATGCTGTGGGAGAGGGCCTGATGGCTAGAACGTGAGGTCTCCTGTTGTGCAGCTGGGGAGGTGACAGAAGCCCGTCAAAACAGTCGCTCTGCAGAGAGCTTTGGAGAGTAGAAACGACAAGACGTGGTGGACGTGGAGGGGAGAGGAAGGACACAAGACCTCCTCCTAGGTTTCTGGCAAGGATGACTACGTGGGTGATGGTGCAACTAGCCATGATAGGAGATTCAGGAGGAGCAGGTTTGAAGAAACAAATGCAGCAGACCTGCATTTGATGTCACCGTGGGCCAGGCTGGTGGAGGTGTCTACACTCTCTGAACACGGGCATGGGGCCCTAGGGATTCTGGCTAGAGCGAGGATGCGGGAGTTTCCAGGAGGAAATCGTGCTCAGTAGTATCTTACTCTTGAGGCTGTGAGGGAGGGTCTGAAAGGGTACACAGAGTTTGGCAACCAAAAGTTTGTTGGTGACTCTGGCACGAGTAGCATCAGGGGTGGAGGAGGAGCGAGAGCAAGGCTGTGAAGAGGTAAAAAAGCAGAGTCTCTTCTTTCCAGCTTGGCTGGGGAGCCAAGCTGGGACTTAAGTTGATGGCCTGGGGGCGGGGGGGGGGGGGGGGGGCAAAAAAGCTGGCTCCTGCTCCTCCTTCTCCCCGACCCTGCTGCTTCCAGCTTCCTGAGCCCACTCGCAGGGAGGGGTGGTCCAGAGTTGGGGCAGGGGACACCAGAAGGTGAGGCTCCTCCCACAAACTGGGAGGGAGTGGGGCTAGGACACCTGCAGGAAGTGCTTCTTTCCTCCTCATTCCAGTGGACTTGGAGGGAATGGAGACGGAGACGCCCAGCATTCTTAGATGTTAGGGGCAGGAAAGTGAGTGTTAGTAACTCAGTAGTGTCCGAGTCTTTTCGATCCCATGGACTGTAGCTCACTAGGCTCCATGGAATTCTCCAGGCAAGAATACTGGAGTGGGTTGCCATTCCCTTCTCCAAGGGATCTTCCTGAACCTGGGTCTCCTGCATTGTGGGCAGATTCTTCACCAGCTGAGCCAGCAGAGAAGTCATGGGCAGGAAGGGAAGGCATATCACGCAACATATATTTCATGAGTCTCTGTTTTGCTTAGGTAGCGGCGTAATGTAGGTAAATATCAGAGAATGAGGAAATGGCAAACGCGTGAACCTGTCACTCAGATAAGGGATCCAATCTCAGGGAGTTTGGAGAGATGGAGGATGTGTAGGGCTTCCTGAATGACGAAAGGAAGGAGGCCTGACAGAATAGTTTCTTTCCAAGCTCTTTCCCAAGGCAGTGAGAATGGCCTCAAAGAAACAGGAAAAATCTAAGAGGTGGGGGGAGGGGAGCAGTGGGGAGGAGAAAAGCAAACAAGTAACAGAATACTCAGGTCCCACACTAAGCTAAATTAGGCACTTTACTATGCCTGTATACTCAGTTGCTAAGTCCTGATTCTTTGCGACCTCATGGACTGTAGCCTGGCAGGCAACTCTAGTTCATGGGATTTCCCAGGGAAAAATACGTTAGTGGGTTGCCATTTCCTTATCCAGGAGATCTTCCCAAGTTGGGGATCAAAGCTGCCTCTCCTGCATTGGCAGATGGGTTCTTTACCACTGAGCCACCAGGGAAGGTGCTTTAAGTGTAATGGTGTGTGATTCTCAAGACAACCCCAGGAGAAAGCCATTCCTGTTCCCATTCTATTAACACAGAAAGTAAGGGTCCAACTATTTTTCTGACTTTAATTTCATTTCTCCAGAGCAGAGTAAAATACTCTGAAATACAAAGGGAAACGTCCAGTCTTTGTCTTTGAAAATTTTTATCTGCTTGTGAAGCATGGCACCCAAAAGGGAAACTCTAGAGTCCTTGGGCCGAGGAAACCACCTACGTTTCTGTGGGGCCCTGGTTAAGGATAGGGTGAAGCTTGGCTGAATGCTTGAGAAAGGCAGAAGGAACTTGGAGGAGGAAGTGGTTGTCTGGTTCCTTCTGCAGAGGCCACCCAGGGGCCCTGAGACAGGGAGCTGGTTCCCTGGTCGCAGCCCTGTCAGCCTACACTCCGTCGGTGGGAAGAGACTGAGCTGCAGCTGGGCTTGGGAGGAGCTTTATATAAATGCCCTACTTTTCAATATCTTCAAATATGTATAAGTTGTCATCCACAGGATGCATACTGAGAAGTTAATGGAATTTGGAAGGAACACATGTACTTCCATTCATAACTTTCAGTAAGGGCATAGGCAGCGAAGAGACAAAAGCCATTGTGCAACAATAATATGCAGCCCGAGCAATCCATTTGTTTAAATGTATATTTTCAAAAGGGGATGTGTATTAGGATGGGGGCGGGGCGCAGGGAAGTAATCAAACAGATGTGCTACTGATGATCGAAAGTGGATTATGAAATACTGAGGCCTTGTATCTTTTTTGCCCTTTACTGTGTTCAGTCGCATGGGACTCTTTTACAGCCCCCTGGACTATCCATGGGAGTCTCCAGGCAAGAATACTGGAGTGGGGTTCCACTTCCTTCTCTGGGGGACCTTGCAGATCCAGGGATACTGCGCCTCCTGCACTGGCAGGCGAGTTCTTTACCACTGAGCCACCTTTCATATTTATTCTTTTGGGGCAATTGGGCTCTAAGATGCTCGTGACGCGCTGCAGGGTTGCCATGGGGACCAGGAAACACTATAATAGAAAGGTAACGTTCGGATGGCCCCACGCCCACCAGAGGTAGGGGCCCGCCGAGCACCCGAGAGATGGGAGGCTCTGCGGCGCGCGGGGCCGCGGGCTGGAGGGCGGCGCGTGGCCGGGAGGGGGCGGTGGAGCGGCGTCGTCACGTGGCGGGGCGGGGCCTGCGAGTCGCCCGCCTGCCCGCCGCCGCTGCTCCGCCGCCCCGCCGCCGCGTCCCATTCATGAGGGCCGCCCGGCTCGGCTGCGGCCCAGGCGGCTCCCGAGGCAGGCGGCGGCGGCGGCGGGATCCCGGGCCCAGCGCGCGCCCCTGGCCGGCCCCGCCCCCTCGGCCGCCCGCGGGCGCGCCGAGCCCGGCGGGTCCTCGCCGAAGCCGTCCTACCGCCTCCTGCCCTCCGGGCGCCGGCGGGGGCCGGGAGCGGAGTCGCCGCAGGTACGCGGGGTCGCGGGGCCGGGTCTTCTCCGCGGTGAGGGGGTTGGTGGCGAGGGGCGTCTCCAGCTCGGCTGCGGGCCGAGCCCCCTGCCCTGCGCCCCCTGCGGGCGGGCAGTCACGGAGAAATTCGGCGCCCCCGGCGCGCGAGTGGAGGGTGACTCTGGGCCCCCTTGCCCGGCCCTGCGGCGTGGAGGCGGGGCTGCGGTCCCGGAGACGGAGCTGCGGTCCCGGAGACGCTCTGCCGCGCGGGTCCCAGAGAGGGAAGCGCCGCCGGAGGCCGCGTCTCCATCCCGCCCCCGGGCCTGGGGGAGGGGGCCCGGCACGTGATCGCGGCGCGGCCGGGAAGTTGCTGTTATTTCTCTGTGGCCGTTCGTTCTCTAGGCGTCTCCGCCTCCGGGCTGTGGACCGGATCCCGAGTGTGAGTAGTTCTCCTCCTCCCCCCAGACCCCCTCCCCGCGCGCATCCCCGTTTGCGTCGACCGTGTGCAAAGGATGCTGAGGCTTTCTCTCTCGACTTCTGACCCCGGCGGGTCTCCACCTCTCCCCTCGCCCGGGTAGATGCAGACTGTTCCCAGTGAATACTGTGCATGTGGCCTGGAAGAAAACCTTTACCAGAAAGATCAGCCTTCCTTTCAGAAAGTGCTGGAACTCGGACAGTTCGGAAATGTTAAGAATTAACTTAGCAAACCGCTAGGTTCATTTAAAAATGCACGATTGAAAAAGTGCCCCCTCCCCCCGCCCACATTGAAAAAGTGCCCCTTGCCTTGGCGTCAGGCCAGGCCTTATTGAAGCTCTTTGCCCAGTGCTGATGCTCGTGAGTGTTACTGGTTATTGAAACTTGCCCTGGCTAGTTCCTAAAGCTTTGACAACACGTAGCCATTCCTGAGATAGATTTTGAAGTATTTAGAAATTGTTTAGGGGCCCCTGATGGCTTATATTTGTAAGGCCTCCCCAGACAGCCATTTTGCTTTTTTGCATTTCTTTTCCATGGGGATAGTCTTGATCCCTATCTCCTGTACAATGTCACGAACCTCATTCCATAGTTCATCAGGCACTCTATCTATCAGATCTAGGCCCTTAAATCTATTTCTCACTTCCACTGTATAATCATTAGGGATTTGATTTAGGTCATACCTAAATGGTCTAGTGGTTTTCCCTACTTTCTTCAATTTCAATCTGAATTTGGCAAGAAGGAGTTCATGGTCCGAGCCACAGTCAGCTCCTGGTCTTGTTTTTGCTGATTGTATAGAGCTTCTCCATCTTTGGCTGCAAAGAATATAATCGATCTGATTTCGGTGTTGACCATCTGGTGATGTCCATGTATAGAGTCTTCTCTTGTGTTGTTGGAAGGATGAGATGGCTGGATGGCATCACTGACTCGATGGATGCGAGTCTGGGTGACCTCCGGGAGCTGGTGATGGACAGGGAGGCCTGGCGTGCTGCAGTTCATGGGGTCGCAAAGAGTCGGACACGACTGAGCGACTGATCTGATCTGATGGCTTATATGTTGATGGTCTGATGTTGATTGTTCTCAGCTGCGGTAACATTGGAAAGGGCGGCAGGTACAGCAGAGGTGTGAGCAGCAGGGGAAGGGCCCCCTAATGCGGCATCGTCTCTGCTGAAGGGGCGGCAGCCTCAGACCATCCTGGGCACGAGTGTGAAAAGCCCCCAGGCCAGGGGTGGAAGGGCATTGGACCGTGTGGGTGGCCAATTCCCTCCAGTTTCAAAGTGTAGTTGGGGGTGATGTGTCAGATTGAAACACCTCCAGGCCCTGGGGTGGATGGTGAAGGCCAAAGAATGCTAGAAATGAGACTGGTAAGTTCTGTTGTAATTGATGGCGAGGTTGAGAACCAACTAGAGAAGCTTTATTTTGGAGGAACTGGAAGTGGGAGCATTGGAAAGCCATCTGACACTACGGTAAAGACGCTGGTGAGAAGCAGATGATTAGGATCGGCTGGGCTCTGTGTGGTTGCTTCGTTGTTCTTGTGGCTGCGAAAGGTGCTTGTCACTGGGGATTGCCACGTTTGGGTTACTGACTGCACACTCTCCTATGCTAGACTGTGTCCTAGAAGGCCAGACTCCGGTAGCTGCCAGCTCCCAAGGTAAGGCTAGCTTCTAGAAGCATCTCTGTGGAGGTCTGTAGAATGAAGGTAGGAAGAAGCGGACAGTGTGTCTGTAACAGTGACTCGAGAGCTGGTGGTACTTCGTGAATGAATTCAGCTCTCCTGAATTGTGAGCCCTGGATGCACAGTCCGGGCCATGCCACTCACTGGAGGTGGTAGTGGTGGCTTAGCCACTCAGTCGTGTCGGACTCTGGACTCTTTGCGACCCCATGTACCGTAGCCTCCCAGGATCCTCTGTCTCTGGGATTTCCCAGGCAAGAATACTGGAGTGGGTTGCCATTTCCTCCTCCAGGGGATCTTCCTGATCCAGGGATCCAACCTCCGTCTCCTGAATTGCAAGTGGGTTCTTTACTGCCAGGGAAGCCCCCACCCCACTGGCGGTGTTCAGTGAGCTGATGTGCATTACAGTGAACATTTTGCAGTGTTTACATATTAACTTGAGCTTAGAGATAGCTTGGTTCTCTGTATTGGCAGCTATGCTGCTTCATCTATATGCATTTCCTCATAGGTGGCAGCGGTGATACCCAGCTGGAAGCTTTGTCTAGTTAGGAGGTGGATTCAGCTGCCTCCCGTGGGTGCTTAGCAACCTGTCAGGAAGTGCCCCTTCAAACAAGTCTGCCCACCTTTAATTTAAATCCTTTTGATCCAACCCCAGTGGCTGTCACTGTGTGTGTATGTGTGTGCCTGCATTGAGTTGCCCATCTATCACTGGGCAGTGGTTTGGGGCCTTTATTTTGAAAGCCTGTTTTGGTCTGTGGTATTTCTGTTCATTTAGAAATACGTTGTTTTGACCAACCTAGATAGCATATTCAAAAGCAGAGACATTACTTTACCAACAAAGGTTCGCCTAGTCAAGGCTATGGTCTTTCCTGTGGTCATGTATGGATGTGAGAGCTGGACTGTGAAGAAGGCTGAGCGCCGAAGAATTGATGCTTTTGAACTGTGGTGTTGGAGAAGACTCTTGAGAGTCCCTTGGACTGCAAGAAGATCCAACCAGTCCATTCTGAAGGAGATCAATCCTGGAATTTCTTTGAAAGGAATGATGCTAAAGCTGAAACTCCAGTATTTTGGCCACCTCATGCGAAGAGTTGACTCATTGGAGAAGACTCTGATGCTGGGAGGGATTGAGGGCAGGAGGAGAAGGGGACGACAGAGGATGAGATGGCTGGATGGCATCACTGACTCGATGGATGCGGGTCTGAGTGACCTCCGGGAGCTGGTGATGGACAGGGAGGCCTGGCGTGCTGCGGTTCATGGGGTCGCAAAGAGTCGGACACGACTGAGCGACTGATCTGATCTGTTTTCCTTCTGGCTGAGCCCCAGAGTCCTCTGACTTGTCTTCTTTATGATGAAACAACACACAGGTTGGTATGCAGCACCTTCTGTAGGCAGTGTGTGCATGCTCGGTTGTGTCCGACTCTGTGACCCATGGACTGTAGCCCACCAGGCTTCTCTGTCCGTATGGAGTCTCCAGGCAAGAATACTGTAATGGGTTGCCATGCCCTTCTCCAGGGGTACTTTCCGATGCAGGGATTGAACCCACTTCTCTTGTGTCTCGTGCATTGGCAGGCAGAATCCTATATAAATGCTGTCTTACTACAACTTTGAGGATAGTTACTACAGGCTGGAGCAGGATGCTTTATGACTTTATCTTAGTAATAAAGTATTTAAGTTATTTTGGTGGCTTTGCTGGCTAATGGTGGTGATTTGGGGAATCAGCCTTCCCTGCCTTGGGCTTGAGTCTTTTAGTTACACTGTCACTCCAGCTAGATGCTTCACATGTGTCCTGTCCTGTAGTCCAGGGTGAAAGTGGAGAGAGTGTTGCTTGGGATCTCTGTGAGTCCTTGGCAGCGGGAAACTGAGTCCAGGTGGTTGGCCTGCTCTGGAACCCTGGAACTGGGGGATTCGGCTCCTGAGTATCCATTCCTTCTAGAGGGAAGAAGGATAAAGAAAATCTGTTAGGAGATAAATGGTGCTGCGATGCAAGATAAAGCCCCATAGTGTGACCTTTGGAATTAAATGATGATAAATTATATTGTACAATCTTGTTTGCTTCACTGATTATAGTTTAGAATCTTTTTTCCTCTAAAGACTTTGAGTGCTAAATTTCGATGATGCTGTTTGTCAATGAGACTGGTGTTAAAATTGCTACAAAGAAATGAAGAAAGGAGGCAGAATGCATTCACCTGGTAAAGCGAGGCTCCTTGGCTACAGCATCATCAGCCCTTTCCCTGCCTTCATCTCAGGTCCCTACCAGAAGGGTGTGGCCAAACCCCAAGGAGGGGTTTATATGACTGTTAGGTGGAAAGTGAAAGTCGCTTAGTCATGTCCACTCTTTTTGACCCCATGGACTGAATTCTCCAGGCCAGAATACTGGAGTGGGTAGCCATTCCCTTCTCCAGGGGATCTTCCCAACTCAGGGGTCAAACCCGGGTGTCCTGCATTGCAGGCAAATTCTTTACCAGCTGGGCCCACCAGGGAAGCCCAAGAATATTGGAGTGGGTAGCCTATCCCTTCTCCAGCAGATCTTCCCAACCCAGGACTCAAACCAGGGTCTCCTGCATTGCAGACAGAATCTTTACCAACTGAACTGTCTGGGGTGGGGGGGGGGGGTGCTTTTAAAATTATTTTTACAGTATATCAAATATATGATTTGAGAGACTACATACATGTTCAGGGGCTGGGACTAGAAGGTGATCTCTTAAGCCATTTGGAATGTATAGCCAGTTTTTGTCCTGTTTGCATTTAGAACTTTATTATGCCGTGTTGTGTGTCTCTGCAGTGTATCTGCATATTTTCAACATGAACTATCCAAATAAGACTTCCCTGCTTCTTCGGAGGAGAAGCATTGGCTCCCAGGAAAGCACTGCTCACCTTGCCCTGGTAGCTGGTGGATTGCCTTTATCTGACTTTCTTGGCATATGTGAACAGTTCAGATAAAGTTTTCCATCATTAATCTTATGAACAGTAACTGAGTCTGTTGGCTTTATTTCATTTCATGCTGCTGCTACTGCTGCTAAGTGGCTTCAGTCGTGTCCGACTCTGTGCGACCCCATAGACGGCAGCCCACCAGGCTCCCCCGTCCCTGGGATTCTCCAGGCAAGAACACTGGAGCGGGTTGCCATTTCCTTCTCCAGTGCATGAAAGTGAAAAGTGAAAGTGAAGTCGCTCAGTCGTGTCCAACTCTAGGGACCCCATGGACTGCAGCCTACCAGGCTCCTCCGTCCATGGGATTTTCCAGGCAAGAGTACTGGAGTGGGGTGCCATTGCCTTCTCCGATTTCATTTCATATCCTTATTTATTTTCTGTACCAATTCCCTTGATTGTTTTGTAATATGTACGTTTGTCTGAACTACATCCACTGATTTTTGTTTCAACCAGGCAGAGTATAAGAATCTGTCTGTACTACGGGAGACCCAGGTTCGATCCCTCTGTCGGGAAGATCCCCTGGAGAAGGGAATGCCAACCCACTTCAGTATTCTTGCCTGGAAATCTCATGGACAGAGGTGCCTCAGGGCCTACAGTCCATGGGGTTGCAGAGAGTTGGACATGACTGAGAGACTAACGCTTTGAAAGAATAAGTAAAATTCAGAGTGGTTTGTAAATTCAAAATTTTTTCCAGCTTCTAGCATTGTTTCCATCTTTCCTACTCAAGAATCTAGAATGGTCCTTCTCACCTGTTTTAGCAAATCTGAATTTCTCTCTGTTTCTTCCCAACCATCTCCACCAGCCTGAACATTCAATCCTCTAGACTCACTCACTTCCCTTGATTGCCATCAGCTGCAGGGAGGCACGCCCTTTGCATGTGGTGATACAGCTGCTTTTTCATTTGTTCTAGGCTGCTTTGTGTTTGCTCTCAAGTCATCTATGGCTTTCCTCTAGCTGCTCACCAGGGTCAGAGGAAACAACAACTATTGCCTTAGTTTTCAGACACTCCCTGTGGCCAGTCTGCCCCCTTTGCTCTGTAAATATTGAACCAAAGGGAGTAGAAAAGAGGTGGACTGTTGGATGGAATAAGAAGCCGGATGTAAAGGCTTGTTGTATTCTAGCGAAAAGACAGTTTGAAGAGGGAAGGAACCTTTAAACAGGGGCACCACTGGGGACCGGTCATGGGGACAAGATCTGTAGGTTTACAAGTCTCTATGAAGGGGAGAGAGGGGAAGGGACAGGTCTTCACGGGTTGATGTATGGAAGGCATCAGATCCAGGGTGCCTAGGTGGTGGTGCCACCTAGTACCTGCAGGGCACCTGTTGCGCTCTCTCCAGTTGTCTTGATTTTTACCTTTTTTGGTCATTTGTTAATTTAGTTGTTGTATGTTTTTATGTAACATTACAGGGAGTGCAAAGGAACGTGGATTTGAAAAGTTTAAGAAACACGATTAAAGACACTAATATTTCAAAGAGAAGAGGTGCCAGTACCTAGGTTTAGAAGTGACTTGGTTTTGGTGAGTATGATTAAGTAATTGTAGATGAAGAGGAGATGCTGAGGGCAGGGAAAACCTCCTTTAGAAACTCTGAAGCTGGGACTAGTGACTTTCTTGCAGGAGGAAGGAAGACGGGTGTGTGGTACCAAGTAACGTCTTCAATGGCTGAATGTATGCATTTACCTATATCTGAAACATAATGGAAGGGGTGATATTATCCTGCTTTTCAATCTTTCGTAAGATGTTTTCCTTTTTATAGAAAAAGGAAATCTGCCTGAGAGCCTTTCTTCTGCCTCTGAATAAGCAGAGGCAGTATGCAGTGGTCAGGATGGTTCTCATCTCTTCATTTAGTGGTGATGTGACGTTTTTTGCTCCTGATAAGCTAGGTGTGTCCTGCTGTACTAGAGACGTGCAGCTTCATTCATTCTGAAAGGCCCTTGAAAGTTAGAAGCTCTTCAATATAAAATCATCCGTTAATTTTGTTGTACGATTTTGTATAGTTATCAACTGGGAGACAGTGAAACCATCAGACAGTTCATGTGAACTAAGTGCTCCGAATTGCTGCTCCCTGGTGTGCGGTGGTACCTCCTCTGATGGGTGGGTCATGGACCTGTGACCCTCGTAAACTGATGTCTTTTCCGAACCAGCGTAAGTCAAGGAGTGCTTGGGCTTAGAGGAGACCCCTAGGGGACATACGTTTTGTTTCAAGATTCTGTGTGAATATGCTTTTGCCTCATTAGGAGTCTACGTGTAATTATATTTTTCTTTGTAAGACTTCCAAAGAATCTACCCACATATTTCTTTAAAATTTCAACATTTTTGGATGAATTTTGAGTAACATTAATAGCCATAACCAACCCAATGGACATGAACTTGAGCAGACTGGGAGATAGTGGAGGACAGGAAGCCTGGCGTGCTACAGTCCATGGGGTTGCAAAGAGTCAGACACAACTTAGCGACTGAACAAGAAAAATAATCATAACATCTTTTTACATAAGAACTACACAGAAGCAGGACTTATTTAAGGAAGCATCATTTAAGAGAGAAGGTTTCTGTTTTATAACTAAAAACATTAGTGCTTTTTGAGAAAGAACTGATCTTTTGTTGACCTGGCTGAACCAGTTCAAAAACTTGCCTAAGTAATGTTATTTGGAAAGTAAGAATTTGAAATTTGGGGGTCTTGAAAAGATAGCTGCTCCATCCACTGAGGCTCTCCGTCTGCAAAATGGTGCTGAGGTCTACTTTTAGGAACACTCCATGTTTCTAGGAGGTGCTTAATGTTTGTAAGACCTTGTCATCATCATCGCAGTTACATGATTGAACACTTTCTTAGGGCAAGGCGTTGTGGTTCACACAAATTATCTCAAGAGTCACGACGACTCTGGGAGGTGGAGATAATAGTCCCATTTTCTAGGTAGAGATGGTGAGGCTGGAACAGCTTTGCCAAAGGCTGGCAGCTGTGCAGGGGCGGTGCTGCTCTCACCCCATCACCACCGCTCTACCCAAGGACTGTAAGAATTCACCTGTGTCTGCTCAACAGGCTGGAGCCAGTTTTCGGGCTTTGTTTTGACTTGATTAGGTAACACTGGAGAACTAATTCTTAATGCCAGCGTCTATCAATTGCTAGAAGGCTAGCACCTGCTGTGTAGGCGCCTTGGGTTTCTCTGAGGCATTTATGTGTGAAAGCCAACGGTGCCAGGGCAAGAAGTGCCAGGGACAGAACCCCGGAGGCCGTGGGCCTGGGCTCGTGCTGGAATCAGTGGGACTGTGTTATGCCAGGTCCCTCTGCCTGCCTCCCCTGGCACGAGCGCATCGCTGGGCTGAGTCGGGACAGAGCATTTAAAACACGGCCCCTAAACGCTGGCCGAATATTGTTCTCAGCTGAGTCCCCGAGGACGCTGTTTCTGTTTAGTGTCAAGAAGGAGAACTGGGCTCAGTTGGACTTCTGGAGACATGGTTGGTCAGAATCCAAGAATCTCAGGGATCTTCCCAGATACTCTGGACTGTTGACTTGCGCGTCCTCTGTAACTCCCTATTACCTGGGACTGGACTGAGGGTCTCGGCCCCTAGTCCAACGTGGCCAAGCTGGATGGGGCTTCCAGCTGTCTCCTCCACACCACAGCCTCTCCCCTCCCGTGGGGGCAGCCGGCTGAGACCCCTAATGCTGTTGAGTTTGAGGGTTTCTTAATGGGTGCTTTCTTTCCTGTATTGTTTGACTCAACTTGCTAACTCCATCTGCAGAAAGATTCTCTCTCATGGAGTTTTAATGGTGTTTTCCTTCCTTGTGAATAAATTAACGATTTGGGATTTATCAGCTCTTCAGTACAGGGGAACTTCCCGTTAAACAAATACATTCATAGACCTTCAGGAATTTCCACGTTCTTAAATACACTTTTGGCCTTAAGTTGACTCAGTTGTCTCATCTATAATGTGGAGACAACAATACCTATACAATTGGGCTGGTTCTCAGGTTTCGAGGACGATGTGTGTTAAATGTCAGAGCCTCGATCCACCCCAGGACCCAGGCAGGGTGGCAGACTGGGAGCTCTGACTAGACTAGGGCAAAGGACCAGAAGGCAGCAGAACATCCCCCTTGCCCTGAAGTAGCTTGCAGTCTTGTCGGGGAGTTAAGTCTGCTTCTGTGTGAAGCTGGATGGGGAGGGGTTGAAAGGGAGCCCAGGAAGAATCAGAGAGACCTCTGTGCTTGTATTTTTAGCACGAGAATATGATGTTTGGTTGAAAGATGTTTATGTCTCAGAAATATGATTGCTTCCTGTGCTTAAAATTTCTTCCTCGACCCAGAAACTTTCATCTTTATAGTGTCAAAATAGGAAATATGCTTTTGTAAGTCAGCAGTTTTGTATATACTTTATGTACTGCGTACATTTAGAAATTTAAGCCTTGGGGTTTTTGCTGTCATTTTCACTCTGGCTGTGTGAATCTTGTTGTCCAGGCCTGTAGGGAGAGTCTTGTCTTTGTATCTGCAAAGCAGAGCTGTCATCTGTACTTGGTATATGGTATATATACTGCAGATGAACGCTTAATTAAAAGAAAATTCTGTTGCTGACTGCTTTATAACTAGTCTCAAAGTAGTTGACATTTTTCTGCAGGTTTCAATCATTTTTATAAAAAATTTACTTAGATTATAAAACTATGTGTAGTTTTATTCTCTGCTAGTTGGAAAATACTAATATACCTGTATTGCTATGGTAGCTGATCTTTTTTTTTTCCCCCAACTGCTGAATGTCATCCTGGTAAAATGCTGGCTGAATCTTTTGCTGATGTCCTTGCCATCAAATGGGAAAGGGCGTCTTCTGTGTAGGGCTTCCTAGGTGGCTCAGATAGTAAAGAATCTGCCTGCAATGTGAGAGACCTGGGTTCGATCCCTTGGTTGGGAAGATCCCCTCGAGAATGGAATGGCTCCCGACTCCTGTATTCTTGCCTGGAGAATTCCATGGACAGAGGAGACTGATGGGACACATGCAGTCCACGGGGTTACAAAGGGTCAGACGTGACCAAGAACTTGTACCTTTTGGTTTCTGTGTTAGGACGTTTCCCTACCCGACGCAAGGCATCTGGATGACATAATAGGAACTCTGCTGTATTTAAGTTTCCTGGTTCATTTGTTTGGTCTTGTTAATGAAAAGTACCTAAATCTCAAATGGACCACCAGGGCTGATGCTGAGAGTTGGAAAAGAGCTTCTCCTAATTAAAAGCCAAACAAAACCAAACCTCATGGTGCTCCTATGCACTTGGTGTTTATTTCTCTTTTTTCTAGTAGATTGCATTCCGGTAAACAAGATTGTTTTTTATAAGGCTGCATCACATAATAAATCTCTCCATCTTAAGACATTTTAAAGTATACATGTCTGAATATATGTTTACATGTAGTTTGCAAATTCAAATAGTACTTTGAATACTCTTCCTCACTCTTGATCACTGCTTCCTGAAAGCAATTCCTTTCAACTCTTCTGCCTGTTTTGTGTGGGACTTGGGTACGTGTGTGCATGTGCACACGCACGCGTGCTTGGTTTTTCTGATTGGAGGCTTTCTCAGAGAAAGTGACTTCCTGGTATGCGAGGTGAAGATTCATCTCCTGTATAACCCTCCTTACACACGTTTCCTTCCATCCTCCCCACATAACTGTACCATAATTTATTTTCTCAATATTTGGTGTTTATGTTTTCGTGACTGAATATGGTTCAGAGCCAAGCCTGTGCAAGGATCCTGTTTCTCCAGCAGTTCCAGTCTTTGTCTTCTCTGGAGTTAGTTGTTGTATTGGCGAGTGTGTCAGGCCCCCAGCTTCTGACAGAGCTCCGGACCCCTCGCCTGGGTCCCCATGACCCTTGCCTGCCTCGGGCCTGCCTTCCCAGTGGGCAGGTGCAGGAAGGGCTGCTGGAGGTCAAGGGCCCCTCCCGTCGTGACCGCCTCCCCTGGAGCTGGGAGATGAGTGCTGCCCCTCCTGTCTGCAGGCACCCATGGGAACGTTCAGTTTGGAAAATCATGGTTTTGACTTGGAAATTTTCTTGGGAGTTGTCGTGGTTTCTGACACCTCTCCACCAAGGAGGGCTTCTGAGCACTTTCTGACTGTGTGATCCTCCTGGTTTTTTTCCTGCATCCATCTTTCATCTTTCAAAAGCATGGCACCTTCCACTTCCTCTAACCACACTTTTTGTACTTGCTGGTTACTCCTCTTGTATTTCTTCCTGTTGACCTGGTGAGTGGATTCCTTTGCTAGGCTGCCATCACAAAGTGCCACAAATGATGACTTAAACCCAGAAACGTGCTGTCTCAAAGTTCTGGAGGCCGCGGGTCTGAGGTCACGGTGTCAGCAGGACTGGGTCCTCCAGGGCCGCCTCTCTCGTTAGGCACCAGCCTCGGCATTTCTTGTGGGCGGGCCCTGTGATCTCTTCCTCGGGTTCTCGTGGCCTTCTTTCCGGGTGTGCGTGTCTGTGTCTGTCTCTCTTTGTCCAGGGCTCCCCTTTGCATAAAGGAGCCAGTCATTCTTTTAGGGCCCATCCGGACGACTGCATTTTAGCTCAGTTAACCTCTTTAAAGATCCTGCTTCCAGATAAGGTGGCATTGTGATGTGTTGAGAGTTCGAACATCAACTTACCCTGGGCCGCAGTTCAGCCCAGAAGAATGAGTTTCAAGAGGGAATGCTGACCAGGTAACACCCTCTGTGTCAATAACGTGTCCTGTTATTGTAACCTCTTAAAAGATGCTTTTAGTCACATCTGTCTTCACTGAAGATCAGAAAACCACTCTCAGGAAGCAATTTTTTGATTGCACTTGGAGATTTTTGTTCAGAGTCTGTGACTGCTAAAATTTCCACTGGTTTCCTGAATGTTTTATAACTTAGTATCTGAGTCACCTCATTTCGACTCTGGCCTTGATTCTACAGTAATTTGAAGGTTGGCAGAATGCCTAAAGAAAGAGCAGCTGCAGACCTTGGGAGAGTAGATGGAAGTCTGTCCCGCACGTTAGGTGGCCACAGCCCTGCGCTCTGTCCCCCGGGTCGTTGTGCTGTTTGTCTCTGAGGTGCGGCTTTCACCTAAAGTCACCCGCTCCATTCCTTCCTGCCTGCGCCCTTGGACCTCCTTCATAGTAGTTATCCTGGTCTAGCGTTCTTTGTCATTGCTCCTCTCTGTCCTTAGCATTACAGTGTAAGTGCTGTGCGGGCAGGTGCCTGGTCTGCCCAGTTCACTGCTTGATCCCAGCTCAGAATCGAACATTGAACAGCACGTCCAAGTAGATGCTGCTGTTAAACAGATCGATGTGGGAAACAGGCTTTGTTTTCTGACATATACAAACGCTGTTTCGCTGACCCACTGTTGCTCTTGGGAATCCTCTCTCTGTGAAGGAGCTCCTGTTCCCCGGGGCAGGGCGGGGGGAGGAGGGGGCACTGGCTGCAGCTGCTCTCTCTGTCCACCCAGAGCCCCGAGAGGGATGGCCCCTCCTGACACGTCTGAAAACTCCCCTGGGGCCCTGGTAGGCACAGTGCACTGTCAAGCAGGACGTGAAATTCGAGTCCTGTTTGCACTGGCCTAGCTGGAAGGCCCTTCCAGGTTTCCCCGGGCCTTCTGCAGCTGCAGCCTGGGATGCCGGAGCTGGGTGGCTGCCGGGGAGTCCACGGCCCTGCCTCCCAGCCTCCTCGTCGCCGCCACGTGCTATCTGACAGTCCCCAAGTGGTTTCAAAAAGAAGAGGAGGAAGTGGTTGGTGAATTTGTGCTTCCTGATCTGAGAGACTTCCTCTGAGATCCCAGGGGCTGCATTCCTGAGAGTGAAATGCAGGGGACCTGCGGCTGTGTTACAGGAGCTGAGGCCTCCTGGCCACAGTCATGACATCAGTTAACTAACCTGATGGGTTGGTGCTTGTTTTTTTTGTTCATTTACTTGTTGTGCTGCAAGTCATGAGGAAAACCCTCCTCTCCACCGCAGGAGTCACTGAAAGGTGATTGAGGCAGTGAGAGAGGCTGGTCTAATTGTTTATGCGGCAGAAGTCACCTTCTAACTAGGCCTGTGGCACCGGAACGCATCGCGGCTCTCTGACCAGGTGAGATCCATTCCTACACAAGGGCTCTGCATTCTGATGATGGCCAGGGCTGTAGCTTTAACCTCCCTAATACTCCTTTCAATTTAAGTTAGAGAAATACAAGCTTCAAAAATGAACTGTGCATATTCGTGAAGTGTTGAAACCGTCACCTCTCATGCAGTGGTTTGCAGTCAGCTTTGGTGTTCCTGGAAAATGTATGGAACTTGGCGCCTGTGGCAAGGTCTCTGTGAAACCAGATGGTGGGGTGGGGAGGTGGAATGTGGTTCTGTTGTTCTGGGGGAGGTGTGTGTGTGTTTGTGAGAAACCTGCTGCATAGATATGTATGTACATACTGTGTGTGTCTGAGAAACTTGCTGCATAGATATGTACGTACATACTGTCCTGGGATGAGAGCAGCCCCCAATGCCCACCAGGGTGGGACTGGTGGATGGTGATCATTGGTGGACATTATTCATAATGAAAAACACTGACGTTTAAGTAATAGATGCGTATATTATTAATAAGATCTAAACTTTACCCATAAGCTCTAATTACCTCAAGTGCTTAGTTTTGTACTCCGTTACAAATGGCTGATAAGGAATCTATTCATACTCCTGCAAACAGTGTCTGTGAAGGAAAGTGAGGAAGAGCCCATGCAGTCCCAGGGCAGTATCTGCGTGTCAGGGACGCGGTCATTCTCACACATTTGGGAACACTCCATCCTTTTAAAATTGCTTTCAGTCTTGAAATGCATTTCTTCATGCTCAATGGTGGAAGATCTTTACCCTTCAAGGTTAGGCTTATGAAAAGCACCAGAAGGCATTCGGAGCAAACCTGGTGGATGAGGCAAGAGAGAGAAATGAATCATAGCTACTTTTGTACTGTTGAAGAGTTGTGACTGCATAGTAGTGACACTGGCTTTTATCCTGTGTAACACCTAAATTTAAAGAAGAAAAAATTAATAATGTGCTGGACAGTGGTACAAAAATAGGATTGGTTTATTGTGTACCCCTCAGTAGTGATTAAAGGAGAGCATTCACATTAAATATTTAGGTCACGTGTCAGGGTGACTAAGCGGTTTTACACCAAAACTTGGAAGAAGGGAATACGTGGGGAAGATGTCTTCCCGTTGCTCGGGGAGGCCAGTCTAGGGTGGACGGGGGTGCGGGGGCGGGGGAGGGGGTGCAGGTCTGGGAGTAGCTGGATCTAGCCTTTTTACCTGAAGACCTTTGCCTACACTTCTCAGGCTCTTCTGACCCAGGTCAGCCCTAATTTGGCTCTTTGGGGCTGGAATCTCTGAGTTCAGACTCACATACTATTTGTACAAATTGGCTGAAGGGTAGACCTCACTTGGGTGGGCTTTAGGGAGCGGGAAATGGTTTGGGAAGCTAAAACGAGAGCTAAGAAGAGTGATTGACTGAAGTGGGAGTCAAGTCGTAGGTCACTTGTCTGCTTTGCTGTGTCCCTCAGTGAACAGTGGGCTCCTTGACGGCAGGGGTCCTAGCCTGATATCACCTGTTAGGCTCCTGCGTGATCCAGGTCTTTTCAGTACAGATCTTCCTCTACTTAAGAATAGGGTTACATCCTGATGAATTCATCCTAAGTTGAAAACATCCTAAATCGAAAATGCATTTAATATACCCCTCACCTGCCATGCATCACAGCCCAGCCTACCTTAAACGTGCTCAGAACACCTCCATTAGCTTAGAGTTGAGCAGGACCAACTGACAGAACCTGTTGTGTCGTGAATTGCTGGCTGTCTCATGTGACAGATTGCTGTCCTGAAAGTGAGGAACAGAATGGTGGGCTGGGTGCAGGATGGCTGTAAGTGTATCGTCATTGGCCCTCACAACCGGGTGGCTGGCTGGGAGCCAGCCGCCTCTGCCCAGCATGGGAGAGGATCTCAGAGCAGGCAGATCCGTAGCCTGGGAAAATATCAAAATTCAGAATGCAAAGTAAGGTTTTTGCTGAAAGCATATTGCTTTCGCACCATTATAAAGCTGGTAAGTCGTACGTTGAACCATTGTGAAGTTAAAAATTCACAAGCCACACCATTATAGGTTGTGGACAGTCTGTACATTGTTTCTTAATGAGGGAAGTTTAGTACTTGTTAAGTACCTTGTAGTTTCCATGTGCTGCTGTTGCTGAACCAAACTTAGGTCCACTCACCACACACAGTGAAGTTCATCTCCTGACACCAGGTTGTGGTGAAGGAAAGGGCAGTGTTTATTCAGGGCTCCAAGCAGGGAGTCCAGGGCAGCTCATGCTCAAAACACCTCAACTCCCTGTGGCTCTCGGTAAAGCATCTTTAAAGGCAAGGAGAGGGAAGGGTGTCCCAGCTGGCGCACCGTCCTCTGATTGGCTGATGGTGTGGTGACCGCATGGTTAACACTGTCAATCCTTAGGCTCCATTAGGTCTGGGGGCTGTCTGCTCACGGGTCTCAAGTGGTTAATTTCTTCCTTTGGTGGAGGTTTTAGCATCTGTAAAACAAGTCAGGAAATGTTGTGTTGAAACATCAGATACTGTTACCTAGGCACTTCAAAGAGGAGCTGCAGCAGAGGATATGGGGAGGGGGTCTGTCCCTGGAAGGCCCTACAGCGTCCTGCTCAGTTACACAGGACTCTGAACTCCTTGAACTCTGGACAGAGTCCTCCCTGGTGAACACTGCTGTGACCCCAGCTCTGTGGAAGGGAGGGATCGTGTGGGGCTCTGGTCAGACCAAAGCTCAGGATGGTTACATGTCAGGGAACTCGGGAAGTGGTGGAGCCATTGTTTAAGACTGCCTAAATTCAGAGCCCAAGCTGTGTGCCTAACCAGAACCAGTGCATAAATACAGGGCCACATGCGATCTAGATAAACCATGGCTCTCAACTGGAAGGATTTTGCTCCCAGGGGACACTCAGATCCGGGGGAGATAAGTTTGGTTGTCTTGGCTGGGGAGATGGCCACTGACATCAAGTGGTGAGTTGGGGGGCAGGGGGAGGGGGGTAAGAGATGCTGCTCCGTCTACACGCTGGCGAGGTTTTCCTGCCTCCGCAACGCTTTTCTGTTTGATTTTTTGAAAATGGCCATCAATAAGTATGAAGTGGTATTTCTTTGTGGTTTTGTTTGCATTTCTTTAATGATTAACCATGGTAAGCATCTTTCATGTACTTAACTGGCCATTTGTATATCTTCAGAGAGATACCTGTGCAGGTCTTTTGCTGATACTTTGATAGGGTTGCCAGTATGTTGTTGAGTTGTACAAAAGTTCTTTACATATTGTGGACATGAAACTGTTACTAGATATGTGATTTGCAGGTATTTTCTCCCATTCTGCAGTTTGTCATTTCACTTTCTTGACAAGGTCCTTTGATGCAGGGGAAAAAGTTTTAAATTTTGATGGAATGCAGTTTATCTTTCATTACTCATGTTTTGGGTATAATATCTGAGAATCACTGAGTTTCATGGTTTCACCTCCTGTATTTAGGTCTTTGCTCTGTTTTGAGCTAGTTATTCTGTAAGAAGTGTCTTACACAACAGGTCTTCTGTGTGTGTGAATTAGACACCTACAGTGTGGTTAGACAGACAGGCTCTGGAGCTGGGGCTGTCTCTACACCATGTGTTGAAGAGGCTGTTCTTTCCCTGTTGAATAGAATTGGCACCCTTGTCAGAAGCAGTTGGCCTTGGATGTTTGGGTGTGTTTCCGGATGCCGGCTTCTATTCTGTTGGTCTGTGTGTTTATCTTTATGCCAGTACCACACTGTGTTGGTTACTGTGGCTTTAGAACAAGATTTGGAATCAGGAACTTTGTTCTTCTTCTTCAAGGTTGTCTTGGCCCCTTGCAATCCTATGTCAATTTGAGGATAGACTTTCTATTTCGGCAAAAAAAAAAGGTCTATTGGGGTTTTGATAAGATTGGTTTGAATCTATAGATGGCTTTGGGTAATATTGACATCTCAGGAGTGTTAAGTCTTTGTAGCCATGACCGTGAGGCTGTTTACTTTAGTCTTTAAATTCTATTTACTTATTCTGTTTACTTTAGTCACTTTAGGTTTCTTTTAGCAATGTTTTGTGATTTTAAATATGCAAATATTCACCTCCTCGGCTACATTTATTCCTAGATATCTTATTCTTTTAGATTTATTTGAGATTTTAAAAATATCTAGCACATCAAATTTGAATTCCAAATTTGTGTTATGTCCTAGAAGTTACTATGGAGACATCTTGAGGTTTCAGTAAGTGGATTGGGGTTTGAACCTGGATTTGGCACTAAAAAAAAATCAGCTCCCTCTGAGCCTCTATTTCTTCATCTGTAAAGTACAAGGATAAAGCAAATCTATCTACACAGAAGTTGTATAGATCAGAGATAATGGTTGCAAAGGACTAGCTCCAGAGTGTAACTCAGAGTTAAAAATACTAGAGAAAGAATGCTAGGTTGCCAGTATTGTGTTTTCTCGTATGGTTTCAATGTAAATACTGATGTATTACAGTTTGTCATGAATGTTTAGCTTATATTACCTTTATTTGCTGATTTCTTTTCACATCCAGAAGTTTTGTGATTAAAATATACATTAAAAGCATTAGTAAAATTAATTTGTTGCAAAGGCTAGTGATTTTTACACAAAGTAAATATCCTCTTCCTTAGTCTCAAAGTGTGTTGAGTCTGTAAGAGAAACAGATTGTAACAAAACGCCCTGCTCATTTTTTGTTTTGGTAGTTGCTGTATACTTGTAGGAGGAGTACTTTTCTTCTAATGTTGCTGATGCCTCCTCTGTGCTTTCTTGGATCCTACCTGTGCCCAGACATTGCAGGGTTTAATTTTAGGTATGTTAGCATTTAACCTCTCAGTAGCAAAGCTGACATAGGGCTTTGCCTTCAGTGAAGGGTGCACCTACTCCAGCCATCTTGGAATTGAGTTCTGTATGTGTGTGATATAACTGGGTACCAGTACTGCAATTTTTAACTTTTTTTTTTTTTAATTCATCTTAGGGGAGCTTTATATTGAAGTAGGCAGATCCAACCTCTGAAAGACAATAATCTCAGAATTCTGATTTTTTTTATTTTATTTTAAATTTCACTGGTTAAATAAAATCTGGTAACAGACTTAAATGTAGCATTAGAATGTTCCAACTGAAAGTAAATTCCTCAAGTTGTTCTCATAGCAGTGTGTTTTAAGCCTTGTTTGCAGTTCACTTCCCGAAGAACACATATGAACCTGCATACGAGAAGGGATCTCATGGGGAGGCAGGGCTGATGGGAGCGCAGTCAGGCTGAGAAACATGGAAGCTTGAAAAAGAAGCAGAAAGTGGGAGAGCAGGCTGACCACAGAACCCAACAGGGGCTTCCAGACTCCGTTGGAAGCCCATTTGAGCCTGCAGAGCATCTGTCCTGTGGGGTGACTCTGATCAGCACTCGTGAGGATTCTTGATTAAAATGATAATCCCAGCGGCTTGGGTGGTATTTTCTTTAAGCCTGCTAATATAATAGTAAGCAAGTTGTGAATTAAATAGCGGCAATACAGTTAAGAGCAGAGACTCTGGAGTCAGACAGGCGCTCGTGTACACCTGGCTTCTCCGTGTAGGACGTGACTGGGTTCTTGCTCTTGGCAACAGTTTGTCCTCTGTGCATTGTCTCTTGAAATCTTAGTGTACTTATTATTTGTATGAATTTTACGTGTGATAGAATTTTTACTTTCCCCTTAAGAAACTGCAGATCCAGGTGATTATTGCTGAGTTCCTATTTTCTGAGTACTTACTCAGCACTATGGTAGCAGCTCATTTATCTAGATGGAAGACTGCAGGAAGGAGAGTACCAGCTAATCACCAGTATTTTTAAAGCAAAGAAAATTGTAAGTAATTTTCTGAAGGAGGTGAAGTCGCAGCAACAAAAATAATTAAAACAGCTGTCACCAGTTTTTCTCAAGTGGTGCAGAAGATCTTCAGTGAGAAACGTTGTCCAGAACCAGAGGAATGTGAACCTGACTGACACGGGCCCCTACAGGATACTGATCACAGTTTGTGACTTTTTCTGCTGTCCTTCTCTGCATTGTGTTAATGATACCATTGGCCCTTGCTCATTGTTAGTTCCCCGGGTGAGCGCTGAGCCATCCCACGTGGAGCAGCATGGCGACACCCAGCCTGTGCTGCACTCCCCACGCCCAGTGGCACCTGCCGCGGTGGCTGTGTGCTCCTGCCAGGTGTCAGGTTATAGCAGAGAATTGGTTACTAAAAGGTTAAAGCACCACACTTTTTAAATGATGTACAATTTTTTGAATTTGATAATACCACAGGGATTTCTAGAGTGTGAGCGAAATGGGGAGACATGGCCGTCATACAGAAGCTTGCTTCTTATTCTTAGGGATTTGCCCCTGCATGTCAACATGGGGGCAGGACCATTGCAAACTGCTATTCATAGGGTGAAAGGGGAGACTAGAAAGACAGACATTTAAACGGGAACAGTTGCGAGTTGCAAGTAACGGGACACAGACACATACCCGCAAGTGAGGCAGCTGCCCTGGGGTTTCCCGTTTGGCGTTATTTTCATGAAAGTGTCATCCAGGATGTCGGATACAAGTCAAGGGATGGTTCTTCTGATCTTTTGTTGGGCTGTTTAAGCTCTACTCTTAACAGTCACACACTTGACTCCTACAGACAAGTAGTATTCTGGTCTCAAAATATTGGCTGAAAGTTTGACTTAGAAACATTAGTGTCAGAGTATGAGAGCTCAGAGGTGGTTTAGTCCCAAATTCCTTAAACTGGGATGTTCACTGAGGACATTCTAGGCCATTTGTTCAGTAACTGTGGTACCTCAATCCCCAAAATTGGTAGAAGAAAACTTTGACCAGTTAGCCTTTAAAAAAAATTAAATAAATAGACGTTTCAAAGTAGACTGTAAAAATGTTGAATTTTAAATGTAAGATGTACGTCATCAAGATTATTGTTGGGAGAGCTGATTTAAGCTGGGTGTTCTGCCCTCAGGAGACCCTTCTGTTTTTTTACCTCTGTTCTAAAAAGACCTGCTTATGTTCGATTGTTCGTTCATTCACAGCTCAGGTGAAGACTGCCACTAGCTAATGCTGTTTAGAGTTTGGTGGTTGAGTGTGTGAGGACACGATGAGGCCCTGGAACTTGAGTAGACTGAATGGCCATTCTCCAGCAAATGGCTGAGCTAGGAAAGTTTGGAAAACCTCAGAGGAGTAGCAAGATTTTCTCCCATCTTTGCAGAAAGTGTTATCAGTCCCTTTTGGATTTTCATAGGCAAACGTTAATCATGCTGCCACTGCTACTGCTGCTAAGTCGCTTCAGTCATGTCCGACTCTGTGTGACCCCATAGACGGAAGCTCACCAGGCTCCCCCGTCCCTGGGATTTTCCAGGCAAGAACACTGGAGTGGGTTGCCATTTCCTTCTCCAATGCATGAAAGTGAAAAGTGAAAGTGAAGTCGCTCAGTCGTGTCCGACTCTCAGCGACCCCATGGACTGGAGCCTACCAGGCTCCTCCGTCAATGGGATTTTCCAGGCAAAAGTACTGGGGTGGGGTGCCATTGGAAAGAGAATGTCTTAGGCAGTAGAGTAGCCTGTGGTCCTGTCACGTTTCAGTCTCTGCCATGAGGGGCCTTCAAAATACGGCAATGTGCCTGAGTTAGTTCTTCAGTGTAGGGTAATTATGGTGGAGATCATGAATTCTTTGTAACTGAGGCTTAAAAAAATATTTTCATCATACATTTTACTAATGAAAACTTTTTGAAAGTTTTCTCACCTCTTCATTGGTTTGTTGTTTAATTGCTAAGTCGTGCCCAACTCTTTGTGATCTCATGGACTGTAGCCCACCAGGCTCCTCTGTCCATGGGATTTTCCAGGCAAGAATACTGGAGTGGGTTGCCATTTCCTTCTCCAGGGGATCTTCCCCACCCAGGGATCAAACCCACGTCTGCACTGGGAGACAGATTCTTTACCACTGAGCCCCCAGGGAAGTCCTTTTCATTGGAAATTCAGTATGTTGCTATTCCACATTGTGACCACTTGGCGGAGTAGATTGCGTATCAATATTTTCATGTTTTGTGTTAAAAACAGACTATAACTTGTGGCATAAAGATATTTCTGTTTATCCAATTAGCAAATTTCATGCTAGGAAATTTTAAATTCTTATACTTTGTTAAGTTCTTTATACCTGATCCCATACTTATATGGGATTAGTAGTGGAAAAAAATAAAGAAGGTATATATTTTACGTGAGTCATCAGCTATGGAATCTGAATAAGATTCTGACTCTCCTGACCAGCATTTTAGTTTTATGTCCCTATGCTAGATTTCAAGAAGTTTTTTTTTCTTGAAAGATTTAAGTCTTAGAAAAAAAACCAACTGCACTTTTTTTTTTTAATATTTTTGAAGATGCTAGGCAATAATAAAAAGTTTTTCTCAATGCTCAACCATTTATTCTTATCTTAGCCTGTAGAGAATAAAGTCAGTAGTAGTTTTGTTTGAAAGTAGTCATAGAGGTGATTAAGAATGGTTGGTTGTGATTTCCAACTTTTTATTGACTCAAGTCTGAAAAGCGCCATCACTGATTCAGGGAACTGTTGGGTCCCAGCCTGGGGTCAGGTAGCGTCTGGGCACGGCAGGGGGCAGCAGAGGCCTGTGCCCCATGAGGGGAGTCGGTGTTGGGAGGTTGACCTCGCCTTCCATCTGGGTCCGTGGTCCATGCTCCTTGAGTCAGAGCCTCTGTGAGTCATGGGTCCAGACCTCACGGTGACGACAGCACCCAGGCTCCCCGGAAGCCCGGGTGGCTGGCCTGGGGCTGGCTCGTTGTGTAAGAGGCGGTGACGTCAAGGCTGTAGACAGCCTCTGCCGGCCTGGCTCAGGCCTCCTTCCCTGTCTCTCTGTGACCCTTCCCCCAGCACTTCTGCCTGGGGCCTCAACCTGGAATCACAAACAAAAGCACTGACCAGAAATCAGTGCCAACCAAGCGGGTGGCCTTGGGCGAATTGCCTAACCTCTCTGGGCCTCAGTTTCCTCACCTGTAAAATGGATCACGTTTTCCCACCAGCGTGTTTTGTCTTCTCCAGCTTGTTTGCCCTGCTTTCCTCTCTTCCCCTCCTCATCTTCCTTGTGGCTTCTCTGAACCCTCTTTTCTCATCTCTCCTCACTTCCCTGCTCCTGACGTCCCACTTCTTCTGTTTTTTCCCAAGGGCGGCACCCCAGGGTAGGTTCTTTTTACCATCTGATGTTGAGGATCCAGGCCTGCCAGCGGTATATGGAAGAAGGAAGAGGCTTACATTTTTATGCATTGTGTAACAGACTCCTAAAATGACCTCTTTTTTCAAGTGGAGGGGGTTTGTGTGCATGAAGTGTGTGGACTTGGATCACAAGCCTTGGGCCTGCACATGAATGTCTGGTGGGCTGGGCAGCAGGCAGTGTGACGTGTTGAATACAGGATACATTTTCCTATTTCTAATTTTGGTTAAATTTTAAAATTTTGCCATTTAACATTTTTGTTTGTGTATCTTGGCGGGTCTATTGCTGTAGTCAACATTACCAACACCACCCCTCCTTGGTCAAACATTTGGAAATTTTGTGTTTGATGTTTAGAGATAGAGAAAAAGTTGAATAACATGAACATTATTAAGTATCTGAGGATCATTTAGTGTGATGAGAACTCCTGTCACCTTCAGCTCTTCATTATAGATTCCTTTCTGCCCTTGTTCTCAAGGTTGTCCTAGGATCCCAAAGTTGTGCTCCAGTAGAAGTATTAATGGGAACCACATGTGGCATTTCATAACTTCTAGTAACATTAAAAGGTAAAAAGAGAAACATAGGTAAAATTAATTTTAAAATATATATTAACTCAGTATATACAGAGCATTTTCACATCGACAATTAACCTTACATAAACCTTACTTCACATTCTGCTTTTCTTCTGTGTATTTTATGCTCACAGCACATCTCAGTTGGTACTGGACACATTTTAAAACATATCCATGAGAATAACGCCTATTTGTAACAGATATCACAGTCCTATACACTGGCTTGCAAATATGGTATATTTCAATTTTAAAATTAATGTGTTTTGTCTGTGTGTAAGTGTGTTTTAGGGTTTCAGAAAAATTCACTTGAAGTTTCTATATACTGACTTATTAAGAGCTGAAAAGGAAATGCCAGGATGTTTGAACTGTCCTACTCTTGAAGTTAAATTATTATTATTATATTATTATTATGTGTGTGTGCGCTATTGCATTAATATAACTAATGTACGTTAGTGTACAGTAACATTGTTATAATTTGTTCATTATGTGCAGTGCTGAGTAGGCTAGCTCCCATTCAGAACTGTGAAAATATACTGGGTCATTCCAGTATGACAGAGTAAAACATTCAGTGACTGAGTTCTAAAAAGCATATGTCTCCTGTCTTTGTTGCTTAGAAAACATGTGAACCGTTTCCCCTTGCATGATTAATTTATTGAAGATGACTTTTCTGTATGTGTGGTTACTTTTATTTCTGGCAGTGAGGATGTGATTGATCTGGGGAATCATTAACTCAATCCGTGTCCCATGTGATGGAAGGGCAGTGAGGCCCCTGTGCCCGGGCAGGACTTGGTACCTATCAGTGTAAACAGCGGGCACAGCCTGTCCCGTGCCCCTGCTTATCTCCTCCAGAGGGATGGGGCTGAGGCGTTTTCAGCAAATCTTACTGGTAAAGTCATGCCTGTATTGCCTTTTTTTTTAAGAGCCATTTCCTTTCAGTTTTAACCATATTACTGTGTCGGCAAACAGTCTGCCCTCAGTTTGTCAGCAGAACAGCTTTCTGTTTTGATAACTTAGAAGCGTGCCCTCATCTCTGAAAAAAGCCATGCCGCTGATGAACTAGTTCAGTTTTAAGATGTTTTACTTAGATGAAGACAGTGAAGATGAGGAGGAGAAGCTTCCTGAAGGTGTTTACCATGGAAAGGCCCCTGCTGGCATCCTGGTGAGTGACACCCAGCAGCACACTGCCCCCTGCCCCCCAACACCAACCTGGAACCTGCTGCGAGAAGGGGGTGGGGCAGGGCACCCACCTGGGAAAGCAGTGATGCCTTTCTTTGGAGGATGTAGCATCAGAATGAGTTTCATACTGAGAATCTGAACTGAGTTGTAGTCAACAGAAATCTTTGCCTGCCCGCTCTCCCTCACTCACTCTACACCATCTTTCTACCCTTCTCTATTTATTATTTAACGAATAATAATTTTATGCCTAGAAAAAAATGAAACTGCTGCTGTAAACTGGGAATTTTTTTGAAACTAGGTTTCACATGCAGTGTATCTGGTTTCACACTCTCTTTGCATCTGTGTAGTAGTTGAGGAATAAAAATCATTGAAGAGTTTTACACTTTTTTTTTCTTTCCGCTCTTTCAGACTTTAGCCATAAATGTGATCTTTTTCTATGGGTTTGTCTGTCTTGTAGGGTTTTTTTGCTAGTCAAATTTGTTTTGAAAACATGTTTTGCAATTAGCATCTTATTCTGTCTGTGACAGAGGAGCAACAGGAGTCTCTTTCTTCTGTGATTGCAAACAAAAAGTTCGTAATATTGAAATATGTGGGGGAAACGTAAATTGTCTGAGTTTTTTAATCTAAAGTTTCCTCTCATGATACGTAAAATAAAACAGGCCACATAAAGTATAAGTTTTAGAAGTCTGCATTAAGGAAACAGATGAATTAAGGACAACATGATTTAACTTTACCTTTGGGATCACAAAGAGTCTGACACGACTGAGCGACTTATCTGATCTGATGGAACCTTTTGCTGTAAAAATATTCTGCAGTAAATGTGATGAGGTAAAGGTAGTTTTTAGAAAATTGAGGGTGTACATGTTTATGAAAACATGTAAAATAAAGCAAAAATTAGTTTCTAAAATCCGTGGCTCGTAATCAGACTGATTTTAAAGTTGTACAGATTTTTGTCACCTTTAAAATGTTGTGCTTTTCTGTGCTTTTTGCTTGTGGACCTGTTGGTAGATGTGTACTCACTGGGGGTCTCAACACCTGATGGGGTGGGGCGTGGTCTGACTGGGAATGGAAGACCAGCCTCGGAGAGAGGTCATTTACTTGTGAAATTTCAATTTAATGGATTCCATGGACAGAGGACCTGATGGCCCACAGTCCACGGTGTCGCAAAGAGTTAGACACGACTGAGCGACTAACACACACATGAGGGTATACGGATTCCTGCACGTCTGCTGTTGAGGTCGGAGGGAGAACGGTGAGCACGCTGACGGTGATTTAGTTTAGGAGGCGTTCTTTCAACGAGGAGCGCCCACGCACACACCTCTTCTCACAGGAAGTAGTTCCTGTGCTTCCGGCTGCCAGAGCGCGGGAGGTGGGTGTCGGGGCTGCGCTGACCAAGTTTCTTTCCGTGTTGATTCTGGAACATTGAAGTCCCGGGGGTCACCGCCCGGCCCCAAGGGACACTTGAGTTTTCTAAGTGGCTCGTGCTGGGGACACGGGATTTGCTATCTGCTTGTTGAGCTGTATGGATTGTGTAGGAGACTTTGGAACCTGGGTGTCGGGGGCGAGGGCCAGGGAGAATCTCAGTCAGGGTTCAGGCCCTCTGTGACCCCAACACTCCTCGCTGGTCAGGTGCCCTCCGGGCACACCTCCTCTTGGAGGGTGAAAGTCTCCATCATAAAGGAGGTGACTTTGCGTGTTTGGAATATAGATGTAAAAATGTCATAATTTTAAAAACCATGAAGAAACGTCTGTGCTTTGTCAGAAATTGGGAATTTTTTTTTAAATCTCATATTTCTTTAATTTTTAAACAGATATAGATATTTTCCTTTATTTGGTAAGGAAAAGGCCAAGTTGCTTCATATTCAAATAACCTTGAAGTTCCAAAATTATATGCTAGCCTTATTTTCCCCCACTTATTTTAAATTACTTTGATTTGCATTTTTTAAATTAGGGCAGAATGTACTCCCAAGTGGTGCTAGTGGTAAAGAGGAGCCATGAGAGACGTCTAGGTCAGGAAGATCCCCTGGAGGAGGGCACAGCAACCCACTCCAGTATTCTTGCCTGGAGAATCCCATGGACAGAGGAGCTTGGCAGGATACAGTCCGTGGGGTCAAAAACAGTCAGACATAACTGAAGTAATTTAGCACACAAGCTTGTACTACAAGAATTCTTAGCCAAACATGTAATCCTAAGAAATGCTTCTAGAACTGAGTCCTATGGGTTAGAGCTGGAAGGGGCCATGGATGGTATTTGGCCATTCTTACTAGAAATGAAAGCTTGATCAGAGGGTCTCAGAGGTTCTGAGAAGAAGGAACCCTACCTCAGGGGAGTGCAGCCCTTTCCTGGCTCCTCTGTGCTCTTTATCAGAGGGCCTGGTTGAGTCCAAAAAGCTTTTCAGATAGAATTTTGTATATTTATATATTTACAGTAAGGTGCAGTAACATAAACGGCAATGTAAACAGAGGTGGGAGACAGCAAGTCACCCTGTAGGCGGGGCTTGCACTTTGCATGAGTTGGGTGAAGAGGAGACAGCACCACCCCCGCCTTACATCTGACATCACTCCTGGCTGCCCAGAATCCTGGAAGCACCCTGCTGAATGGGGCCAAAACCAAACACTGCCCTTGGGGTAGGGGGAGGACAGTGGTCACAACACTAATTAAATAATTAGTTGAGTAGAATTTCTTTTCCTCACAGAAATGTGGTGATGTTACTAGTTACGCGGTTTGGGGCAGCACACTCCCCAAGAATTTTTGTTTTCACGACTTGATTGCCTCAGTCCTGACACAGATGAGCTCAGGAATTTAGGGGCGAGGTAGCTCTTAGAGGCTGTGGCCAGAAGTATGTGTAGGCTGTTTGAAGGTTATTTATTATCCATTTTTGTATTTATGCCCCCGTCTCTTTTTCAATAGGAGAGGCTTGGGGATGGCTCACGGGTACTACTGTCCAGTGCATGACTGAACCCCTAACTTAAAACAGTCCTCTTCATTCAGCAAATATTTATTGTGCCACACTGAATCTTCTAGGTGTTCACAAGTTTGTTGGCCATTACTAATGTGTCTGAATTGTTTGCTGCTCTGAGTTTGCAAGTAACACAGCTAGACAGATTTCCTCCAGATGGCTACCTCATTTGGTTTGCCTGATGCTCGGTCCTGTGAGCCAGTCTGTTCTTCCCACCGGCCTGGGTGAGCACAGGACTGCAGGTCTGGTCGGAATCCCATCACGTGTCTCAGCCAGGTGTTGGGCCAGTCTGGAGGGATGGGACACAGCTTCCTGAAGGGATCTGAATAAAAACCTTAGCTTTCTTGGCAAAATGCTTATCTTTGTGTGTAGATTGTGTTTTATACTCATATCTTAGGTAGTACACATTGAAAACCAACCCTGTTCTAAAGAAAATATTAGACCCCAATTCTAGTCATTCTTGCATACGTTATCTCATTGAAAGTAGGGAAATTTTTTGTTGATGCTGTTTTGCCACTTGTTCTAAACATATGTATTTCCTTCTTTTGTTTGTTTGTTTCTTCTTTGAAGCCTGTTGCTTAACCTAGAACCATTGTCTGAGGCTCTCACTTAGGACATTTGTCTCAGTTGCTTTGTTGTGTCTGACTCTTTGTGGCCCCATGGACTGTAGCCTGCAAGGCTCCTCTGTCCATGGGATTCTCCAGGCAAGAATACTATAGTGGGTTACCGTGCCCTCCTCCAGGGGATCTTCCTGACCCTGGGGTTGAATTGGCTGTGTCTCCTGCATTGACAGGCGGATTCTTTACCAGTGCATCATCTGGGAAGCCCCAAATTTAGGACATTTAGGGAAGGTATTTTTCAATACCTTGGAAATTGGGTGGAAATATTGTTGGATGTCAGTTCAGGTGTGCGATGACATCACCCTAGAACTCAATGTCCCCTCGGTGTAGCGTCTTGGCTGCAGCCCCATCTGTGTAGAAAATACCTTCGTCAGAAACGTGCCTGAAGCGGCCCCCAAGAGAGCTGGGGGGTGGGAGTGGGGGGCTGTATTATCTCTGGTGTCGCTCACTCTCTGGAACTCGTCTGAACTCTTTGATCTCAAGTAGCCAGAGTTCAGGCAGGTCAAGGGGCAGTGGCTGAGATTATAAAAAGCCCTTTGTCATCTTTCTTTCGTGTTCAAGAAAGAATGAAGGCATGACCACTACAGACACTCAGTCTGAAGACTGAGATTATGTTGGGAAAGTCATTCCTCCAGGGACGTGAGGCAGGACTGATGCACCCCTGAGTGTGTCCCTCCTGGGGCTCTGGCTCCCCTGCTTGCGGTCATCAGACACAGCTTGGCAAGCTGCCATTTGGCTTGCTTGTCCCCATCACCCGGGGTGGTCTGGCCATCAGGATTCTTCAGGGCTCCTTGGTGATTCCGAGTGTGATGGCCACCAGAACCCTCGCTGAGCCCTAAGTGCGGAATACAGATCTCCTGGAGAGACAGAATCAGAATTGAGGGGGCAGTGAGCCCAGGAATTGTTTTGTGTTCAAAACTACAGGCTTGAGTCAAGTGTTCCCGCTGAAGGTCTTTTCTGTTGGAGGACCCAGCGCAAAGTTGGGTTTAGTTGTCACATCTGTCGTTTTCTGGTCACTGTCGCCCTTCGTCTTTCCTTTCCTGACCTTAGCTCCTCCAGGGAGTACTGATCAGGGACTTCGTGGAGCTCCCCTCAGTCAGAGTGTGTCTGGTGGCATCTCCTAATTGGATGGAGCGCATGTCTTTTGGCAGAAAGAGCACAGCCATACGAGGTCCCTGGTGGTGGTGGTTTTGTTCCTGTCTAGTTTCCCCACTTCATTGAGGTCCTTACTTCATGAAGGCGGCATCTGTCGGGCTCCTCTGCTGTAAAGTCACTATTTCCTTTGGGGATGAGTATGAATCATGAGGAAGATAGTTCGAGAGCATGCGGACACCTCGTTTAATGTCCATTGTCTCCATGGGGACTGTGGTGTGCTCGTGGTGGTCTTTTATTCCCCTCATTTTCTATTTCTTCATTGGAATTTCTCTTTAAGAGAAATCTGTCCCTCCTCCCTACTTTTGAATTTATATCAGTGTGGCCGCGAGAATACTCTGCAGGTTATATAACCTGTCAGATTTTGTTGCTCAGGTTGTTCTGGGTGCTTTTTCGCTTTGGCTCCTGTGTTCCCATAACACACCCCTATGGCTGTGATTTTGAGCCCACGATTCCTACTTTGTGGCACCACGAGCTGCCCTGACCCAGGACCTTGTACTGAAGAGTGGTATTTAGCAACCAGGATCTGGGCTCTCGTTTGCTTGTTGCTTCTCATGTCCTGGGTTCTGGATTGCAGAGAGAGCGAGGATGTTAAACACATGTTCTGGCCCAGGCATAAGCATGTCTATATTTGTGCCTCTGTCCATGGAGACTTCCGAAGCCTGTCCGAGGGTTGGTGTTAACCTTCGTTATAGGAAACTATTTTTAGAAGCCTCCCAGGTGTGATGATGACTAAGACTCCAGGATACGAATCTGTGGGTGCATATGGACCCGAAGGCTCTTGTGGCTTTGAGTACTTGCCACTGATAGACGGTCTTCATCTGGGTAAATCGTCATTTCCCATCCTGGCTTAGTCGTCCCTTCTTCTTACTCTGAAAAGAGTTTTTATGCCAGTCTTAGCCCTTGTAACTAAGGGATCTCAACCTCCTAGGAGTGGACATCCCAGGTTCTTGTAGTGGAGTAGAAATAGGTCTGGTTTCACGGCTCATGTTCTTAACAGAACTTTATCAGAGAACCTGAGCACACCTGCAGGAAATTTGTGTTAATAAACATACAGACCACGCAAACAAATGACAGTCGCCCTAAATTTCACTAAAGCTAGAATTGTCCTAACCCTTGGTTTTCTTTTCGGTAAGGGAGTCTGCATCCTTCTTCTAAAGTATAGCTTGCTTTCTAAAGCAGGTATTGTCTCTGTCAGACTTCATGAGGATAAACCCTTCAGGGAGGGGTTGTTGAGGATGTTTGGGTTGTGGACTTCAGGCCTCCACGTGCTTGCCAGGTTGCTGCTGCTGCTACTAAGTAGCTTCAGTCGTGTCCGACTCTGAGTGACCTCATAGACAGCAGCCCACCAGGCTCCCCCATCCCAGGGATTCTCCAGGCAAGAACACTAGAGTGGGTTGCCATTTCCTTCTCCAATGCATGAAAGTGAAAAGTGAAAGGGAATTCGCTTAGTCGTGTCCTACTCTTCGAGACCCCATGGACTGCAGCCTACCAGGGTCCTCCATCCATGTGATTTTCCAGGCAAGAGTACTGAAGTGGGTTGCCATCACCTTCTCCGAAGCTTGCCAGGTTAGTAGCTGTGAAGTCAGTGAAGTGCTTGCAGTGAGTGACCTTCAAATCTCTCTGGGGTTGTTCATCTGCCTTGTTTCCCCCTGAACTTAACCAGGTACCATGTGATGCAAGTGGAGTGCCTTTCAACTCAGATAGTAATGCTTTGGGACAGGTTGAAAATGTGAACTTGTTTTATCTGTGATATTAACTAAGCTTCTGTGAAGCCATGAGAGGAAGACGAATTAAGTTTAACATGTCTTTGTCTAGACCTCCAAACTCCAAGCATGTGTTCATTTGTTCCCATCTCACAACTGTAATTGCATCTGCAGAAGATTCCTGATGCTACTTCCTGACTTCTAGGTCAGTGAGTAAATGGAAAGAACTTCAGATAGTCAGGTGTTTGAAAGGAAATCGTGTCCTGCCAACATCTGGACTAAAGTGATGGTCATCACTGAGAATGCCACATATGGTTTATAAAGAAACTTGCTGAGGTTGTGTGTCTTTCATATGTGGAAGCGAGCCAGACAGTTTTCCTGCTTCATTTTCAGTTGCTTATAGTTATCAGTGATGACCACCAAAACAGGTTAGCCACAAAGTTTTTTCCTTAGCCAGGAAATTTTAGGGTGAGAACATGTTCCTTAAACATAGATTTACAATCATAATGTAATCAAGTCTTTAAAGCCACTCCTAATAAAAAGCTTTAACATTTTTCACATAGCATGGGCAGAGCTGTGACCTTCTGAAAGCACTTGTGGAGTTCCTTCTTGTGCATAGCTCTGAACATTACATACGTAATGCTTGGCGTTGTGCTTAGGAGCTTGTGGCCCCAGAATACAGGAGCCTGGGCACCTGAGGCAGACATACGTGAGCTGTTGTCTGTGCTGTTGCTCTGTCATGGTTTGACTTCAGGTACGTTGGCTATTTTTTCTGAGCCCCATGTCTTGCTAGTAGAACGCATGTAACACTACCTGACCTACCCATGAGAGTTCAGCGAGAGGACGTGTGTGAAGTGGCATTTGGAAGGGTAAATGTCAGTGTGCCTCCCCTTCATCTGATCACTTCCCCACGGCCAACATGAGTTAGAACACTGAATTGTAGCTTATGTTATGTATGGTTTCTCAAGGATGTGTGTAGTTCAGAATGTTAGGGCACGAACAAATGAAGAATTTGAATTTTCACCAGTGTAAGTGAATTTAAGTAACTCACACATATGAATGAAAATCCTAACTCATGAAACTGTTAAATTATTACCACTTTGTAAAATGATTTATGGAGGGATTTATTTTACTCCCCTGGGTGCACCAAAGGTATCTTTAAAACAATACCACTCCTAAGTATTTACCCAAGGGAAGCGAAATTATGTCCACACCAAAGCCTGTTCACAGTTCTAGTAGCTTCATTTGTTCGTAGTCTCCCCAAACTGGAAACAACCCAGAGTTTCTCAGTTAGTGGATGGATAAACTTTAAGATATCCTTACAGTGGGATACTACTCAACAGCAGCAAAGAATGAACTGCTGATACCTGCAAGAATATTAGTCAATCTCAATACATGATGCTAAATGGAAGAAGCTGTAGTCTGAAGGGCATGTACTCAGTGGCTCCATCCATGAAACATTCTGGAAAAGCCAAGATTATAGGGACAAAGAACAGGTCAGTGGTTGGCTTGGGGTGGGGTAAAAGGATGGGCTGCAAGAGGGCCTGGGGGCATTTGAGGCAGCAGTGTAGTTCCGTGTCTTGATTTTCTTGATTGTAGTGACTTTTTCATGGTTGCATGGTTAAAACTGTATACTCTGAAAGGGTTAATTTTACTCCTTGCAAAGTACACCTCACTTTTAAAATCTGTTTTAAATAGTTCAAAGTACAGCTATATTTCATAGCAGAGTTGGCATAAACATTTAGCTATTTTTCATGTATTGATAGTTATAAGCATTACACAAGGGTTGACCAATATCTTTCATGATTAATTATAAACAGAATCTTAAACTCAGCACATATCTTAATGATTTTACTTCCACGCTTCTCTCTCAACTCTGGTGACATTCTGATCTCTCACCTTAGGTACAGGTAGATGAGAGCTGGCCATATTTTACCCATGACAGGAAGAGTGAGAACTAGTTGCCAGAAAGCTCTGTTGCTTTGTGGTTTGAGGAGTAAAGGGAAAAGCGGAAAAAGAGAGATGCAGGAACGAGAAGCGTTCAGTTTCTAGAGCTGCTGGTTTGAAGCACATCTGGTCTGAGGGGAGGCGTGAAGGTTGAGGAAAGTCCTCGGGGCTTCCTTGTCCTCGTGTGCTGCTTGCCACTAGTTTTGTTACGTGACGTCTAAGGATAGGTGTCAGATTGAGCCTGTAGTTGCCCTCGTGTGTGCTCAGTCGCTCAGTGATGTTTGACTCTCTGTGACCCCATGGACTAGCGCGTCAGGCTCCTCTGTCCGTGGGATTCTCGAGGCAAGAACACTGGAGTAGGTTGCCACTTCCTTCTCCAGGGGGTCTTAGCTCCCCTTGCTCTGTTGGCAGTTTTCTTGAAGGAAATGAATGCCCCGGGTACATTGCTGAGCCTCAGGAAAGTGAAACTACTGTGACCAGCCGTGTACCGTGACGGCTGCACTTTGTGGTGTTGGGCGCTTTCCTGTAAATGGTGTCTGCTAGAAAACGACAAGCTAAGTGTGTCCTTTGTCACCTGCTTTCTGTGACCGTCTTGCCCAGCGCTTGACTTCCCCCCAGGCTGTGGGCTGGGTGCTCTGTGCCGGGACCTGCAAATCTGCACGGATGTGCTTTGTTCTCATGGGTGTATTTTTAGATTCACCCGTCAGAGGTGGGTGTCATTCTTAACTGTCACCCACACAGACTAGATTTATGCAGGCTTTTTCTCTGAGAGCTTCAGCAGCATCAGGAGAAAAGCGTTGATTTCTAAATATCTGGGCATTACTTGTGGAACGATGGGTTGGCCTCCACTGTTGGCATTTTTAAAGAATATATGCATGTGTTAAATACACACACAGTTACAAATACCCAGTGTCTTCCCTGCCTCTCTGATTTCTCTTGTTAGTTGCAGCACGTGGTGTGTACTCCTCCTCCCTCCCTCTGCTGTGCTGGTCACCACACCTCACCATCGTCCGTCCATTGCTCTATCCATTCCTTGACCCAAAAATGCTTACTAAGGATCTCCTGCCGTGAGCCACCGTGCCACACTCTGGGGCAGTGGTGAAGTGGCAACACTTCTCTTGGTCAGAGCTGAGGGTCTGAAGGTGGACTGGACAGTGAGCTCGTGGGCAGGGCTTGCTGGCTGTGAGGGAAAGAGCAGGTGCCCTGGACCCACCTGGCCTCACGCCGCCTCCTGCCTCCTTCCTGACGATTCTCATCCAGCTCGTTTGTTTCCTCTTTTCCCCTGTGCTCTGGGTGTTCACATTCTCTTGGGGACAGGCTTTATTTGTCCCCATCTCCTTCTCATCCAAGAAGCCTAAACATCCTTGCTCCTCAAATAAAATATTAGATCAACAGCCAGAGTAGTTGATGGATTGAGAAGAAAATTGGTGTTGGATTTTGAAAGGTTGCCTAGAAAGTTATT
This sequence comes from Tragelaphus eurycerus, assembly GCA_935064755.1. Lineage (NCBI taxonomy): Eukaryota > Metazoa > Chordata > Mammalia > Artiodactyla > Bovidae > Tragelaphus > Tragelaphus eurycerus. The sequence goes on from CAKXYN010000023.1 coordinate 26,764,822, forward strand.
GGGCTGCTGATGAGGGTCGAGGGCAGGGAATTGATGGGTTTTGAATATGAAATAGATAATACTTAGATCCTTCCTTTAGTTGTTCCTTTAAAAAGCTGGAGCAAACAGTTGATAAAACGTAGGCCTCCCCTCAGGAAAGAACATGTATTGCTATGGTGGCAAAGTGTCTTCCCCTATTTGAACCTTACTCAGCCCAAGATAATCTTCATCTACTTTGTAGATAGTGAGTGTGGTGAACTCATAGAGAAGTGAGCCCAGCGAGCAGAAATCTGTGCTTCCAAACTTCCTTAAAGAAAGTGTGTTGTGACAGGTTCAAAACCCTGATTTATCAACTAAGCAGCCTTGGTGGCTAAGCTTAAGCAGTTTCCTGTCCTATCATTTAAAAAAAGAGTCTGAGTTGTTCAGTAGAAACTTTCACTGGGTTACACTGGGGATGTTTTCTTGCTAATTTACTTCCCAGGGTGTTTTCTGGAGGCGGGGCGAGATGATAGAGAGCTCAGGGTGGCTTTATCAAGTCAGCGTCGGTGCCAGCCTGTCCGTCTGTAAGTCTTTTGTGGATGGTCATCGGAAATGGACTCTGAACAAGTCAAGGAAACAAGAAGACTGTGACCATTGGTCATTCAGAGAGATGATGGAAGGGCAGGCAGGAGCCAAGGCTGTGGACTCCTGTGTCATAATCTGGTGGCCCCCTGGGTCAGTGCTCAGGGGGCTCACCCTGCCATTGCTGGTGGCTTGGCTATCTGTTAAGCCCAGTTTGAATCAAGTGTCTCCCCAGCGCGTCAGCCAGCTAATGCCAACCAAGGCCTGGGTCCCTCAGTACAGGATGAGAGATGAGAGCGTTGTGATGCCCGAGCCCTGTTGTATTACCTTCTAGCTCACCACTGCATCCTGTATCTGTTCAATTCCCAAAGAGAATACTGATTGGAAAATTCTATCTTCTGACATATCCTGAAGGCTGATTTGAGTAGTGTGTGGTGAGTTGTGATTAGGGAATGAACCCCTAGGAAAGCAATCTGCCCTGGTTTTTTATACATGACTTTTGATAGAGCCACAGCTGCTAGCCCTAGACTTCCAAGTCCTAAAAGATGATCAGGTCAGCTATTTGTTCACTGAAATGTACGCAGTTCAGAGTTTGTGGAGTCTGGATCCAACCTCGAGGTGATAGGTGTGCCTGGAGCACAGGACAGACAGTAGCCCAGAGCAGCCTGGTTTCCTGAACACGCCTCATCGGGTTGGGAGGAGAAAGTGCCTGCTGTGGCTACTGGAAGTCCCTAGAAGTCACAGGTGCTTAGGGGCCCACTTCCGGTTTTATGTCTGCACTGGGACTTAGGAGTCTGCATTTTGTCCTCCATAACTTGAGTCTGTTGCAGACGGTCCAAGGATCACTCCTGGGGAAGTCCCAAGTTGCACTGTGGTCCTTGGAGACATGAAGCTGGGACCTGGCTGCCTTCAGATGGTGAAAGTGATGGGGTTGCTCCTTTTTAGAAAAACAGCTGATAGGCTCATAACCTACAGGAAATTGACTAGAACCCCCAAAGAATACTGGGGCCCAAAGAATACCACACCCTTCTTAAATCTGGGTCCCTCCAGAAGGACCCTTCCACATCCAGACACCAGGCTCAGGAAGAGTCCAGAACCCTGTCTTCTAGCACCAGAGGGGCTCAGTGTCCATGGAGTCCTTTCAATGAAGCTGATTTGGGAAGCAGCAAGAGTAGGCATGGCTTTTTTATCAGAGGGACTGCCCTGCATGGAGCTCTGCTTGCCTTACCTGCCTCATCTTCATAATCAGTTATGAAATTTTGCTTAAAATTCAGGAAAATTTTGCATTTTCAAAAACCGCTCAGTGTGATTTTCACGTACTCAAAATTTTGAGCAAATGTAATAAGTAAAATTGTTAAAGGTCAACCCTGCTAGAAATACCCCCACCAAGTCCGTCCTTTGTGCTTCCCTCTAAGTTGGTTTGTTCACTCACTTAAACAGTATTGGCTGAATCCCAGCGAGGTGCCAGACGTGTTTCTAGCCCTGCCTGGAGTTGGTGGCGTGCTCCTCCCCGACAGCTGCCCTGCCTGCACGTCTCCCTGGGGTCTGTCGCTGGTCCCGCTGCCTCTCTGCCGCCTCTGTGTCTCCTCTCCTCAAATGGGCCATGGGAGCTTCCGAGGGGTGTCTGCCTCTACTTCATCCTCCCCACCCACGCATCGATCCTGGCCGGCCCGTGCCCAAGGGTGGGTCCGAGGCCTTGCATCACCCCCCTTCCCCTCAGACTCCCCACACCCTCCCAGTCACTGTCCCCAGGAACCCCAACGACATTTTCACCCCAAAAACAGTACGTTCTGCGTCCTGGAGCCCTTCCTTACTCTCCCCTGCAGGTTTTCTTTCTTCCTTATCTAATCTTCCTCAGTCACCAGGACAGCGTGATCACAAGGTATCTGTAAATGAAGACAGTGTTTATGCTGCTTTCTCTTGCTGGACCCAGGATTCTGGGGGAAGGAGTGCAGGACTTCTGCCACAAGGTCTCACTCTGGTGCCTGGCATGAAGCTGGTCTTGGTTTTGTCCAGCTGTATGAAAGTCTTCCCAGACACAGCCCAGGATGGTGGCCATTTTGCCGGGCAAATTACAAGTCCTCTGTCATGTTGCCCTTGAAGGAGTCACTCATCCTGCGTGGTGGTTCTTAGCCTGTGAGGGACCTCCCCGCACAAGGCTCTCATGGCCCTCCTTTTCCATCATAACGGAGTCTTCTGGACCACTCAGTGTGTGCAGGCAGTCTGCCACGGACCCTGGGTTTTGGTCTATGGACTTGCACATGGGGCCTTGTGGTCCTGGTGGGGGGTCGTGGAGGAGCCCCCTGCCCTTTGGGGTCCTGGCCCTGTGCTCTGGACGGGATGCTGGGGGCCGTGCGTAGAGGGGGATGCTTAGGTGTCCTTTCCTCATGGATTTGGGCTTCCAGGAGGCCAGAGGGGTTCACAGATTGTCTGCTCTGTGGGGCCCTGGGTCTCAGGGGCTCTCCTCATTGAGGGCAAGACCTTTCCTAATGCTGCTGTTTCCTGCTCTGAGTTTATAAAGTAAGAATTAAAGGCAGCCACTGTAAAATAAGAAAAAGCCACTGGCGGTCTGCTCTGATGGGGAGGAGGCAAAACAGAGAGGTGTCAAGTGAGGAGGTGCCTTGAATCTGAGTGGGACCCTGTCCCAAGCATCTGCTGGCCCCGGGCAGTGTCCTGATTGAGTTTAGCTCCTGAAGGACAGCATGTCGCCTGGGTGCTTGGGTCCCTGCCCTCCCAGGCCTGTAAGATACTGCAGCGGACACCTCTCATCTCCCACCTTCGAGGAAGTGACGTTCCTGCCGGCTGGGGTCCCCTCCAGGTCCACGTATGGACCCCTTGGAGGACTCAGGGATCTTTGGACAGCTGTCAGAACTGCACAGCGGCCCTCAGATCTTGGCGAGAGCCACAGGGTGGGGGAGGCAGGCAGCACTGTCTGGCTCAGCCTTCACTTAGGAGTCTGCCCTGGGAGACCCAGATCCCCTTGGAGGTTGGGTGAAGTGTATTTGAGAACATTCTTAAGGGATGTCAAGTGCAGAATGCAAGCTTGGTTGCCTGGAGCATAGGTAGAAGCCGGACCAGGCAAGGTCACAGTATGTTGGTGTTTGTTTCCTGAAGTTTCTAGAAGGTTCTGTCCCCTCTTAGCACATTCCTCATGTCTGTGAGCAGAGGTTGCAATGTCGAGGGTAAGTTAGCTGATAAAAGCTGTTCTCTGTCCCTCGCGATCTCCCAGGATGTACACTTCCTAACCTGAGAGGAGTCCAGCAGCCGGCGGGTGGTCAACCCTGTGGGCAGACAGGAGGGCCAGTGTGGCTCTGGACTCTGTAATCACTTCTTATTTGTGGGGTCGAGTAGCATTACATGAAAATAATACTCCCATTGTGGAAAGCAAGAAATCTGGGGGTTTTGTCAAGGCGTTTATCACCAGTGACAGATGACGGTTCTGTCACTTAGAGATGCTGTTGAAGACATAGGCCCCAGAATCAGATTGAGTTTGGTTATCAGCTTTACGACAAAGTGCAGCAACCTTGGACATTGCTGAGCCTCCTTGCCTTGTGTGATACCAAAGTCCTGGGTGGTTGTGAAGATTACATAACATCCAGGTTAACACAGCACCTGACGTGATAGACATGTAACAACTGCAGTTGTGTTTGTTAGTGGTAGTAACTAGTTGTTGTTCAGTTGATAAGTTGTATCCAGCTCTTTGCAACCCCATGGACTGCAGCACTCCGGGCTTCCTTGTCCTTGACTCTCTCCTAGAGCTTGCTCAGATTTATGTTCCATCAAGTCGGGTGATGTCATCCAGCCATCTCATCCTCTGTCACACCCTTCTCCTTCTGCCCTCGATCTTTCGCAGCATCAGGGTCTTTTCCAGTGAGTCAGCTCTTTGCATCAGGTGGCTGAAGTATTGAAGCTTCAGCTTCAACTAGTAGTACCAGCTAACTAGTATAGTACCCAGCATTATGAAGGCAAGCATTATTGGGCTTCCCTGGTGGCTCAGATGATAAAGAATTCTCCGGCAATGTGAGAGACCTAGGTTCAATCCCTGGGTGGGGAAGATCCCCTGGAGAAGGGAACGGCTACCCACTCCAGTATCCTGGCCTGGAGAATTCCATAGACTGTATAGTCCGTGGGGTCATAAAGAATCGGACACAACTGAGTGACTTTCACTTCACTTCACTTAAAACTTCCAATACAGATTTTGATTATATATGAGTGGTTTACAGTGTATCCACTTTTGTATTGATAACAGGTTAGAAATCGTAATATTTTAACAGCTGCCTGTATCTCTTGAGGTTACTCTTCTTAATAAATGTGACTTTTGATTGAACATGTCACTTTTAAATAGTTTGGGGCCAGTTTTTATCAGAGGGGATTTGTATTTGAACCACCTACTGATCCATTCCCTTTTATAAGTCTCTACTGCGTATCATGATGGTTGACTTGAGTTTCTCTGATGCTCAGGAAAAGCTGCTAAGCAAATCTTTAAACTTTTGGTAAATGATTGAATCTGGAAACCTCCCAGCTATTATTCCAGGTGCTAGTGTATGTTTGCTTTAAAATGTTTGATAAGGAGAGTCTGATAATGAGATAACGTCATGCGATTTGGTCTGTTGAGCTTTATGTGTGAAGGGCCATTTGGCCTCTGTTAAGTGTCTCAGTTGGTTACTGTCTGTGGTTAGTGATCTGTCAGCGCCTCCTTCCCTGTCTCGGGAACCCCCCGACATGTAAGCCAGCCTGTGGGCAATGTGCTGCTGCCTGGCCCCAAATGCACTGCACACTGTGTGGACTGAACATCAGTCAGGCCTGTCTGTGCCTGCCCTGGTGTCTAGTTTTGGATCTTCCATTTAAGGAAAGTAAATTCTTCAGTTTGTTATAAAAATGAAAGGAAACCCAGTCATTTCACTTATTTTAAAGACTAAGAATGCTTAGCTCAGAAGAGATGAGACCTGGTTGTGGTTGTGCAGTGAACTCCCTGGTGTGTGGAGGGGTCCATTAGAGGAGGGTGGGGCATGTGCGGTGTGGCTTCTGTGGACACAGCAGCCAGGGCCATCTGTCTATAGTGTGCCTCCTGGGGAAAGAGGTGTGAGTCTCTGTCCACCGGAAGCATCCAGGATTGGAAAGCCGTCTAGCGTGTGATGCTGCAGAAGATACTTGAGTTGTTGGCAGCTAAGGCTGCTGTAACAAAAGCCCTCAGACTGGGTAATTTAAACAACAGAGATTTACTTCTCCTGGTTTTGAAGGCTGGGAAGTCCAAGATCAAGGTGCTGGCCAGCTCTGTTCCTGATGAGGGCTTCTTGCTGGCTTGCCAGTGTTTTCCGCAGCCTGAGTGGGAGGGGGGCTCTCAGCGCCCCGGCGGTGGCCCCAGGCCTCCCTTTACTCTGTTCTCCCAGCTTCATGATATGGATGGGGTTGTTTTATATCTGCTGAGAGGAAACCAACCATTTGACAGCCTGCATTTTTCTGCATTTAGCGACTGGCGTTTACACAATAGACTTTCTTGTATAGCAGCCCATCCTTTATCCATGGTAATTAAAACCATCCTGAATAGACATAGTTGCGTTTAATTATGGGCTCTGTCCTCTAGTTGATGCAAGCTTATTACACATTTAGTTTATAATGCAGTCGTTCACGTCTGAATGTAGATGCTCAAGTTATCATTTTTCAGTTTCTTTAAGAAGAGGGCTGTATGATTTGTTATGAATTCTTTTTCGATTTGTAACACAACTCATTTTGAAATTGCTACTGTCAGGCATAATACAAAGATGTGGGTGCTGTTGGTTTAACATATGTGCCATGACAGGCCAACAGGGTGTTGGTGAACATGTATCACCTACAGAATATGAAAATTCTGATGCACTGTTCTAGGTTGCTGAAAAATACTAAAAGAGAGTGAAAAGATGAACTGCTTAAGACTAAACTTTATTTCACTTCTGTTTTTGGAGACATTCTTAACGTATAAAGATTGTGCACCATGACCCCAAAAATAAGGAACAAAAACATATTTATTCACTTTTTCTCTAAATCAGTTGTAGTGCTCTTTTATATCACACAGTTTAATTTTCCGCATCATTAGCCATTAGGGAAATGCAAATTGAAACCAGTATCGCTCTGTCGTCAGGGCTGTCGTAAAAAGTAGTGACAGCGTCAAGTGCCGGCTGGGCCTCAGACACTGCGTCTCTCAGACACGGCTGGTGGGAGTGGACAACAGCTCTGGTGGCTGCGTCTGTAAAAGCTAAGTAGACGAGTCCCATTCAAACCAGCGCTCACGTTTCCTGGGCATTTTCCCCAGTCAGCTAAGAACTGATTTTCACACAGAAACCCATAGAGGAATGTTTAAAGCAGTTTTCTTTGTGATAACCAAAAATCTGAAATAGCTCAGCTGTTCCTCAACCAGTGAATGAGTAAACTGCGTATATCCACTCCATGAAATACTCAGCATCAGTGGAGAGGAACAAGCTGTTGGTGCATGCAGCAATCTGGATGAGTCTTCATAGAAATATGAGCAGGAAAAGGCAGTCCCCAAGTGTTAGGTACTGTGTGATCCTGTACCCTCCTTAAAAATGGCAAAAACCTCAGCAGTGAAGAGCGGATCAGTGGTTGCCAGGCATTCGGGAGGGAGAGCCGACAGAGGAAAAGCAGGTATGTGTGGCCGTGAAAGGCCCACAGGACGAACTTGTGTGATGATGGAGTGTTCTCAGTTGTAACTGAGGCACTGTGGACGCCCAGTTAGGATAACTGCACTGGAACTTTGCCAGATGTCACCACTGGGGGAAGCTGGTAAAGAATACATGGTATCTCTTCATATTATTTCTTAGAACTGCATGTGTGTGAATCCACAGTTATCACAACCTAAAAAGTTCAGTGTTTAAAAAATATGTGATGATGATATATTCTGATAAAACACTATTTCCACTCCACATGTTTCTTACTTTTTTATTCTCTTTTAGTGATGGTTTATTTGTCCATTCCGTTATTCGTTCAAGAAATCATTATCCAGCACTTGATACGTGCTTCCTTTGGCCTTACTATCGAGTTCAATTATCCTAGAGCTGAAATCATAGCAACTTTTCACTGTGGCAGAGCGCACCTCATAAAGGACACACGCCCCTGCATTCTGTTGTCAGTAGTAAGTTCCCAAGCCAGTTACATCCCCACAGCCAGCTCTTTCTGTAGGTGCATTTTGGGGCCTTGCTGGCACTAGCTTTAAAATACTCAGGGCATGTTCCAGGTGACACTATTGTGGCTCGGCTCTGTGACATGGAACTAGGCCTTGATAGCCGTGCACGAGAGCGGGAAGGAGTGTTTGAGCGGGGTCCAGGCGCCGGCTCTCCTGTGAAGAGCAGTGGGCATCTCTGTGGCCCCGGCACTGGGGGCCCCCTGGGCTTGTGCAGGCAGGGCGTGTGTTCTTCCAGTTCAGCTTTGGACTTTCCTACAGCTAGAATGTGCACTCTGGGAACTTTTCTAAGCCTGTAACTTGGATCTCACAATCAAAGCTTTTGATCCAGGTTTAGAGAGGCAGCCGTGCTGATGGTGAATCCTCTGCAGAAGAGCCTGTCGCATCTCTGCTTCAGTGGAAGTTGAGGCGGGGAGGGTCTCTTGTCAGGGTTGTGTTCCTCTCCTCAGGAAAGTGTTTTTCTCGGTTGTGCTTCGACACTCTGCTAGGAGAGCCAGTGTCTAATGGATGAACTGTGGTTGTGTGGGTCACCGGAAATGAAATTTGACAACCTTAGGACTAAAGAGGGGCTAACGGAAGAGCTGGGGGCACGGGCCCCCATCCTGTGGTCAGATGAAATGGATGGGGGCCCTGCGCCCCAGGCAGGCACCCTCGCCTTTTTGACCCTTCCTGGAGGACACTCCGCAGTCTGGTGATCCTGATTTAAATAGTGAATTGTTGTTAAGGAACAGGATTAAACCTTTTTTCTGTGCTTTGAACTTTGTGGGACATGAACGTGTGTTCTAGTGAGCTGTACTGAAGCTCTGAAGGGTTTGTTATAAATTGGTTCAGCCCAGTCTTGCTCACTAGTTGTTTAACCTAGCGTGTCTTTGAACCATAGTCTTAATTCTGTAGAAAACCCATCTCTCACGCACTTCGCGACAGGAACTTCCTCCTGGGGATGATCTTCACTCACTGTTCTGCGTGACTTCTTCCTCAGTGGATGCATTTTACACAGGACCCAGCTGTCTCGGGCAGGAGGGCTGAATGGTGTCAGGGTTCCTTGGTGGTTCCTGCAGGTTCTGTAGTTTAGGGGGAGGCACCTCGTCATAGCAGGCTTGATCCGAGATGCTGAAAGAGGGAAGGGGACTTCGGCACGTCCAGCTGGGCCACCTCTCAGTTCCACGGTGGACGGGCTGGGGCTGCCTGTGCGTGGACGTGTGTAGCTACCACGCCAGCGTGGCACGGAGGGGCGAGCGTCACAGGGTGGATAATAGTCTGGGGGCGCGTGAGCCATGTCGTCACTGCGGCTTTTTCTCTGCCATTGTCGTTAGATCTACAGACTCTGTGTTAACATCTCATCCAATGTGTTCTCTTTTAGTCTCAAACCATGAATTATGTGGGGCAGCTGGCGGGGCAGGTGATCGTCACGGTGAAGGAGCTCTACAAGGGCATCAACCAGGCCACGCTGTCTGGCTGCATCGATGTGGTGGTTGTGCGCCAGCAGGATGGCTCCTACCAGTGCTCGCCCTTCCACGTGCGCTTCGGGAAGTTGGGGGTCCTGAGGTCCAAGGAGAAGGTGGTGAGTGCCGGTCGCGTGTGCTCTGTCCCCTGGGCGGTGGGGCGCAGCAGGGTCAGCCCTTCCTGCGAGCTCCCGGGACCTCCCCGCTCCTGTTTTGAGAACCTGTCTGCTGTTGAAGACACCCCTGAAGGGTGGTGTTGAAGTCCACCCTTCATACTGCCTTTGAGTTTGCTTCTAAATCCACAGAGCCCTCCCACAGGAAGTCTTGGGGGAAAAGAAGTGAAAATCATTTTAATAATCGTGTGTTGCAACTTAGAAAATCCAAACTTAAACTAGAGTTATAAATGGGGAAGTTAGGTGTATTTAGAAAAGTGCCTTTACCTTATACAGCACTTTAAAATACTTAGTGTTATGCCTACAGACCAACTGGATAGAGTAGGTTGGTATGCTCAGGAGTATGTTTGTTTAAATGAAATTAACGCCAAAGTTCTACATTTGTTTTTGCAAAGCTGTAAAATCTTGTAAATACCAGGACTTTTTCACAAATCTGACTGAAGTGAAAATCCACAGGCTCTTATTATTTTAGGAATGATTTCTTTCAAAAGGAAGGTGTTGGTTTTCTTTTTCTCTTTTTTTTTTTTAACATGCTTTTCCCTTCAGGTTAGGGAGCACTTGGGGAGTCTGTTAGAGTATCTGATTGATGTCAGTCATGTTAGAAAAAGCAGAACTAAGAGTAAGCTTCGCAGGTACATGGCAGCGATTTTCTTTCTACTCCTGTCCCATGTTGTCTCCCTAAACAGCATAAGGAGATTCTGTCAGGACTTTCAACCCCAGTGAAAGATCCACAGAAGTACATGTCAGAGGACCACTGTCCTAAGTTGCAGACATCTTTTTTTTTTTCAGATTTTGGCTAATCAGCTGATCTTACTCTTTAAAATAGAAACTTCCCTCTGACTTAATTAAACTTACATTATTTTGAAAGAGCCTGGAGAACCAGGATGGCGGGGCTTGTGTGGCCCGGCCGCTGTTCAGAGTCCCCGTTTAGAAACCACAAGAAGTGGCGATGTCCTGAGGGACTAGGAAACTTTCTGTTGCAAGCGTATTTAACCACAGTTGAGCGTCCCTGGAATTTTTTCTTACTTTCTGGTAATGCTAATCTTGTGTGCTTTCAGACTGTATTGGCTTTGGGAGAATTAGCAACCGTTCCTGCACTAGAATTTCCCGGTAGTTGTGCAAGGATCTGTTTGTAAAATGACTCATAAGGCTTCCCGCCCTCCACTTCCCCTCTATGATCTGGGTTTTTGGTCAGACGATTGGGTAAGTTATCTGGCCTCCAAACTGGAACCTGCAGGCTGATGTATGTACACCTCTGTGCATCTGTAAGTGCAGCTGGGCAGACAGTGGCTCTCTTCCTGCATGCTGTATGCCTCTGAGATAGTCATCCAGTTCCGTATGCAGCTATATAAAGAGCTCTTCAAGCTTGTAATAGAAGTCTGTCCATGAGGCCCAGGAAAAGAGAAAGGTTCTTTCCCATTCCTTCCCTTGGTAGCCCAGAGACCCAAAGGATGTATTTGGGAGGAAGTTTGGCTGTTTGACCAAAGCATAGCATTCCTGTGACAGTAAAACCAAAACCATGTCTGCCTTGAGACACGGCAGTTTGGAGAAATTGTGTTATTTTAGGTCATTTTGGATTGATTGATTTTTATTTTTTTAGATTATTTGTTTATTTGGCTGTGCTGGGTCTTAGTTATAAAATGTGATCCTTGACCAGGGATCCAACCCATGGTCCCTGCATTGGGAGTGGGGAGTCTTAGCCATTGAACCACCAGGGAAGTTGATTTTAAATTAAAAACCCAATTTTCAAGTATGGGTACACCTATGAAGTGAACTTGAGATCCTGCTGCTGCTAAGTTGCTTCAGTCGTGTCCGACTCTGTGCAACCTCATAGCCGGCAGCCTACCAGGCTCCTCCGTCCCTGGGATTCTCCAGGCAAGAACACTGGAGTGGGTTGCCATTTCCTTCTCCAACTTGAGATCCTAACCACCTGAAAACCTCTGGTTTTAAGGGAAGAGGCAGTGTAATGATTTTCCCACTTCCGTGTTCTTTGCTTGATAGAACACAGTACTCCCTGTAGTTTTCATAATTCAGGAGTTTACTTTCAGAAGATAAAGATGTACTTGATATTTTGAAATATTAATTTTGTTGATTTAACACGAAAATGATGATTTAATTGCTTATCAAAGGTAAATAACCCCGTGTATCACGACAGTTTCCATCATGGATGACAAAAGTCCACGTCACACTAGCTTAGGCAAAACAGGAATTAAATTGGCCTGTGTAACTGAGGTCCAGGAGGATTTGAAATACTCAGGGATTTACTTAGAGCTGCTGAAGGTGTCACCAAAATCTCTCCCTTTGCCTTTCAGCTCTGCTCCCTTTGTGTCTGTCTAATAATGCACAGCAGCTGCCACACACACAGGCTGACTCCCGTTGACTCAGCAGCCGCAGTGGGAAGACAGCCTCTCCTTTCTGCAGAAGTACCAGAGTTAGTCTCCCTGTCAGATTTGGTCACATACGTCTCGGGGAACGGTCACCATAGCTGGCGGTGAAAAGTATTGATTGGCCTGGCTGGCGCAGCAGCCCCACCTCTGCTGTCTCTAGCCACTGGAAATAGATGCTCTGAAATAGAGGAGACTGGATCTCCAAAGGGAACAGAGATACACCCACCCAAAGAGTGGCCAAAACACGCACCTGCTGCTGACAGCATCTCCCAGAATTAGTTCTGTTTCAACATCTGTCATAGGTGTTGAGCAAAAGGCACAATGTAGGAAATATGACCATATGGAAATGAGTGTTTTAGAAACCAGTTTACTAGAAGTAAACTTCTTCCTTGGGCTTCCTTGGTGGCTCAGCTGGTAAGGAATCCACCTGCAGTGCCAGAAATCTGGGTTCTATCCCTGGGTTGGGAAGATCCCCTGGAGAAGGCAACAGCTACCCAGAATACTCCAGTATTCTGGCCTGGAGAATTCTTGGGGTCGCAGAGAGTCAGACACAACTACGCGACTTTCACTTTACTGAAAGTAATATTGGCACTTGAAAATGAGGTTTCTCCTAGTGGACCCAGAAGCGGAAGGGGAGGGTGGGACAAGTGGAGAGAGGAGCATGGAAGCATATACACTGCCATATGTAGATAGATAGCCAGTGGGGGGTTGATGTGGATGCAGGAAGCTCAGACTGGTGCTCTGTGACAGCCTACAACGATGGGATGGAGTGGAAGGGAGGTTCAAGAGGGAGAGGACGTATGTGTGCTTATGGCCGATTCATGTTGATGTATGGCATAAACCAACACAATATTGTAAAGCAATTATCCTCCAAATAAAAGTAAATAAGTTTTTTTAAAATTAAAAACAAAAAAAAACAAAAATGAGGGTCCTTTTTAATAAAATAGTCACCTTGGGAAGCATTTATTCCAACTTGGTGCCATCTCTCAAAATATTTTTAGTGTTTTCCTTTGAGACCTAAAGGACTCATGGCATATTCCTTGAAGTATTCTCAGTATTGGCACAATCTTGATGTTAGATTTAATTTTTGAAAAGAACCAAGCTCCATTTAGAGTCAAATCAAGAGACCAAAGTAAGTCGTCATACTAAGAAATGTCACATCTGGCAATTCCTGGCAATCCAGTGGTTGGGACTCAGGGCTTTCACTCAGGGGTCAGGGTTCAATCCCTGGTGGAGGACCTAAGATGCTGCATGCTGCGTGGCACCCCACCCCCTCAGAAGGAGTCCCATTTGATCCCTAAAAATAAGGACTATAAATGTAAACCAAAGAGTTAACTGTTGAAGAATGGTTTTAAAACAAACTTTGAATCTGCATCCTGGAGAAGCATTCTTCCATTTCCCTAGGTATGTCAGATAAATGGGTAACCTCCAAAAATGAGTGTTTTAAAGGATGGAATTAGTTTGAATCTGTTGTGGTTGTTTTTTGTTTTTTAATCTAAGATAGAATAACTTTAAATATTTCATTTGTCCTATTAATTTAACTTTCAAATTTTATATAGCAGTAAGTCAACAAACATGGATTATTTAAATTATAGGTCTGGCTCTAGTTGAATAAATTAAGTCATCCTGAGAAACTTGAAATTTGGCATTATGGAGCAAATATTTTTCTCTCTTCAGTTCTCATGTAACTTTTTTGATTAGAGACAGTCTTCCTATGACTCTGGAAGAAGCTGCCATTATTTCAGCTGCTTCAGAAGCCTTACATGACTCTAGATGCGTATGTGACTTCAACTAGTTTATTATGAAAGAAAACTTTAAACACTTGTCTGAAAGCATGTTTTTTTCTTGGCTCGGAAGCTTGTTGCAGCATTTTGTTTTAGAGGAGTTAGAGTTCTCGTCATATGCCACTTTTTCAGTAAACCTTCCCAGTAATAGCACAGAGAAGGGCCAGCTGGGAGGCGAGTGAGGGTTAATGTTTGTCCTGTGGAAACTGCTTCATGCTCCTCTTTGTTTTAACAAGTAAAAGAAATGTGAGTTTTGTATAAAATAATCATTAATGTTTCTGAAATAGGAAATTTTTTACATAAGATTTTTCACTTATTTTGGATTCATTTCTTAGTTGCCTATTTTTCTGATTTCCTGTATAGTGTTGTCCTTTTCTTACAGTTTTATTTTATAATTAACACACCAACTGCACATATTCAAAGGCCATACTTGATAAGTTTAAACACACATGTGCACCCATAAAAGTCGCTCAGTTGTGTCTGACTCTTTGTGACCCCATGGACTGTAGCCCACCAGGCTCCTCTGTCCATGGGATTCTCTAGGCAAGAATCCTGGAGTAGAAAGCTGTTCCCATCTCCAGGGGATTTTCCCAACTCAGGAATCGAACCTAGGTCTCCTGCGTTGCTGGTGGACTCTGTACTGTCTGAGCCACCAGGGAGGCCATCACCGTGACACAAGCTTCTCACCATCTATCTTAGTCTCCTCCACTCTGTGACAATTCCTCAGGCTTTGTTTCATTATTTTGACATATTTATTAGTTTGTTTTAGATGTACAGACAAGTAGCAAGTGCAGTTTTTAAAGTTTCCGTATACCTTTCACCCAACCTCTTCCCTTCGTGTCCACGTTCCACGTGACTGTAGTACGATGATCAGAACCAGGGAGTCAACATCAGTATAAAGTGTCAGCTAAAAACTTTATTGGAAAAGACGCTCATGTTGAGAAAGATCGAAGGCAAAAGGAGAAGGGGGCAACAGAGGATAAGATGGTTAGATAACGTAACCAACTCGGTGGACATGAATCTGAGCAAACTCCAGGATATAGTGAAGGACAGGGAAGCCTGGCATGCTGCAGTTTGCGGGATCGCAGAGTCGCACACAACTAAGCAACTGAACAACAAACGACACAGACCTTATCACCACTTCACCAGTTTTTCTGCTCGTGTCTTTTCTCTGTTGCAGGGTCACTCCTTGCTCTCGCCCAACAGTCCTGTCTTTCTTTGTGACCTTGACCTCTTGGAGTGCAGAACAGTTGCAGTGTAGATGGCCTCTCAGTTTGAGTTCTCTGATGCTCTCTTGTTTGGGTGAGAATGACACCGCATGAGGTGCACCCTCCTTGCTGGTGGTGTTAGCTCTGCTCGCTGTTGAGTGGTGGCTGTGAGATTATTTGTGGGAAGAAACCTTGGGACTGTGCGCATAGCCTGTCTCTCATTATGCTCTCACCAGGAATCTTAGGGGTCACAGTGGACTTTGCTGTGGTGTTTCCCAAATGGTGACTTTCTGTTTCCATTCTTTGCACTCCACTTATTCATTGAAATTGTACTTTGTCAAAGAGCTATTCTCTTATTTACTTAGCTATTCAATTATTAGATCATTGTGGATTCATGGATATTAGTTTTACCCTATGGGTTGTGATCATTATTATCATTATTTCTGTAGTTGCTAAGATTGTCCTGGTTTCAGTCATTGTTAGCTCCTTCGAGCTGAGTGCTTTTTAAACACTCCTATCATTTTTTGAGCACTTCTTTGTTACTTTCTGGCACTGGAACATAGTCCAGGAGAATCTACTCTCCCTGCCTCAACCCTGGAATTATTATTATTTCTCCAAGGGAGCTTTTGAACCGTGGTGTTGGAAAAAGACTCTTAAGAGTCCCTTGGACTACAAGGAGATCAAACCAGTCAATTCTAAAGGAAATCAGTCCTGAATATTCATTGGAAGGACTGATGGTGAAGCTGAAACTCCAATATTTTGGCCACCTGATGCAAAGAACCAACTTATTAGAAAAGACTCTGATGCTGGGAAAGATCAAAGGTGGGAGGAGGGACGACAGAGGATGAAATGGTTGGATGGCATCACCAACTCAATGGACATGAGCCTGAGTGATCATGGCATCTGGTCCCATCACTACATGGGAGATAGATGGAGAAACAGTGGAAACAGTGTCAGACTTTATTTTTCTGGGCTCCAAAAATCACTGCAGATGGTGACTGCAGCCATGAAATTAAAAAACGCTTACTCCTTGGAAGGAAAGTTATGACCAACCTAGATAGCATATTCAAAAGCAGAGACATCACTTTGCCAACAAAGGTTCGCCTAGTCAAGGCTATGGTCTTTCCTGTGGTCGTGTATGGATGTGAGAGCTGGACTGTGAAGAAGGCTGAGCACCGAAGAATTGATGCTTTTGAACTGTGGTGTTGGAGAAGACTCTTGAGAGTCCCTTGGACTGCAAGAAGATCCATCCAGTCCATTCTGAAGGAGATAGCCCTGGGATTTCTTTGGAAGGACTGATGCTAAAGCTGAAACTCCAGTATTTTGGCCACCTCATGCAAAGAGTTGACTCATTGGAGAAGACTCTGATGCTGGGAGGGATTGGGGGCAGGAGGAGAAGGGGACGACAGAGGATGAGATGGCTGGATGGCATCACTGACTCGATGGATGTGAGTCTGAGTGACCTCCGGGAGTTGGTGATGGACAGGGAGGCCTGGCGAGCTGCGGTTCATGGGGTCGCAAAGAGTCAGACACGACTGAGCGACTGATCTGATCTGATCTTCCCTCCATCTGCATCCTTTTGTCTCAGTCCCTGCCCTCCTTTCTGGGATAAACTCGCCTCCAGGTTCCTCTACATGTCCTGGGTCTCTTGTTTGCATGCTCAGCTGTTTTTTCTGTAACTGCTGATGTCCGTTTTGGTTTCTCTCCCAGCGCTGGTACTGTTTGTTTCTTTAACTGCACTGTGGTCCTGGCCAGTGTCCTCTTTCCATTGTCCATTTTATAAGGTGTCAGCTGGGTTTGTTGCTAGGAGACCAGGATGCAGCCCAACCACACGCTTTGCTGCCTGTGGCTGAACTGAGGGACAGATGTGCTGGGACTGGTCACTGACAGGCTCTGAAGAAGCGACGTGACGAGCCTGTGGTCGTGACAGGCCTCTGCTGCTTCTGTCCAATCGCCCCTCTATATCTGCGGGTTCTGCATCCAAGGTTTCAACCAATCATAGATCAAAGATACTTGGAAAAAATTTTTCCAGAAAGTTCCCCAAAGCAAAACTTCATTTGCTATGCACTAGCAAGTGTTTGCATAGCATTTATGTTGTGCTACATATTAGAAGTAGTCTAGAGATGACTTAGAGTACATGGAAAGATGTGGGTGGGTTCTGTGCAAGGATGACGCCCTTTCCTCTGTAAGGGACTTGGGCGTGTGTGGATTTCAGTATCCGAGGCAAGCCTCAAGCCACTCCCTGTGGTTACCGCAGGATGACTGGGTGACTGTGGACGGAGGGGCTGGTGGTGAAGTGTGTGCTTCCTGTAGTCACATGATCAGCACAGTCTAGGAGCTGAGGTTCATGCTGACCCAAGTCTCACAGTAGGCCTGGCAGTGCTGTGACCTCCAGTTCAGGTCAGTCGCTCTGTCGTATTTGGCTCTTTGCAACCCCATAGACTGTAGCACGCCAGGCTTCCCTGTCCATCACCAGTTCCTGGAGCTTATGCAAACTCATGTCCATTGAGTTGGTGATGCCATCCAACCATCTCATCCTCTGTTGTCCCCGTCTCCTCCCGCCTTCAATCTTTCCCAGCATCAGGGTCTTTTCCAGTGAGTCAGTTCTTCACATCAGATGGCCAGAGTACTGGAGTTTCAGCATCAGCATCAGTCCTTCCAGTGAATATTCAGCACTGATTTCCTGATCTCCTTGCAGTCCAAGGGACTCTCAAGAGTCTTCTCCAACACCACAGTTCAAACACATCAATTCTTTGGCACTCAGCTTTCTTTATAGTCCAACTCTCACATCTATACATGACTCCGGAAAAACTGAAGATACTAGATGGACCTTTGTCAGCAAAGTAATGTCTCTGCTTTTTAATATGCTATCTAGGTTGATGATCACTTTCCTTCCAGAAAAACATGCTGACCTCCAGAGGGGCTCAAGTGTGTGCTGACAGTGACACTTTCCCCATTTTATGACATTTGGGAAAATAAACTTTTAAAATTTGTTATGAAAATAGGTGATCAAGCCTTTTCTCTCCGTCTGTAGTGTCGTAGGGGTAGGACGACGTGGGGAGGGGAGTGGGTGGGGCAGGGAGTGGAGGGTCTCTGGGAGCCTCAGGACTAAGCTCGGCCTGAGAGCCTGGAGTCTGGGCTTTGTTGAGCTGGGAGGATGGACATTCACTGCTCAGCCTCACTGTGTCTGCTCCTAGATTGACATAGAGATCAATGGCGACGCTGTGGATCTCCACATGAAGTTGGGCGACAACGGGGAAGCCTTCTTTGTAGAGGAAACGGAAGAGGAGTATGTAAGTCCTGGGGGTGGGCCATGCTCGCAGTGCACTTGTGGATGGTCGCTGCTGGCTAGATGAGCTTTCACTTTGGGTTGAAGAACTGGGCTGTCAGATGGGAGCTGGAGCGGGAGGAAGTTCCCCCACCCCCACCCCTGAGGTCCAGGCTGCCCACGTGCGAAGGCCCTGGCACGGCCCCTACTGTGAGCGCCCAGTGACTTTCTCCGGTGGTGCCTGCACAGTTCACACCGGCCTGAGCACGCTCAACTCCACCTGAGTCATCACAGACGCACAGCAGGCTGCGTCTGCATGTGGACACGTGACCTTTGAACTTGGGAACACATTTGAGGTTTCTGTTGGGGACATTACATCCAGATCCTTGATAGTGAGGTGCATTAGTTTATTGTGATCTGGGGAGATGTGACCAATTGGCCTCTGCCCTTTATGTGTGATTGTTGGGTGTTTGGCCTCTTTCAGCGAGAGCACAACTGACCCCCTTCCCTGTGTATCCACTGATGTGAATGTGTCTGAGCTGCTCCTGATTGATTTAAGGTGGATCTTCTTACAACTTCTTAGGGGGCATCATTAAATCTTTCATTGTGGAGAATACAATCTCAGAGCAAAAACGATAGCTTCAAATTATTAAGGACAGAGAGCTACTTTTTTTTGTTTGTGAAGATGAACTGCTAGTTTGATGCCATAAATTCCCAAAGGAAAACAACAGCAGAATGAGATTGTTCATCATTGTTCACTCAGGGCTGGCAGCGTGAGTACTGTATGGAAGGCAGCAGGAACCAGTGATTATGAAGGGGAACCTACCAGACCGGTGTTCCTCCTAGTATCTTAATTACTTGTTTCCATGTTGTCTTATTTGCATTTACTTGCCCTGGAGAAAAAATTTCCCTATCAGAGACACAAGTGAAAGGCAGAAGGAAGCAGTGACTTACCATGAGAATGAACATCTCTGCTGTAACCTGTTGCACTGACGAGGCTCCCTGTAAATCTGGCAGTGGTAGGACTGGGTGCTGAGAGTCTCTTGCCTGCTTCACACGTCACTTCTCATGATTCCACTTAGAACTGCTCAGCAGAGTGCCAGCTTCCCAGCCTTTTTTTTTCTATTCCGCATATGACCCAGTTGGTCAGATTTTCTTTAGCATAATGTGCTTTTCTTTAAAAATTACAAATTGCCGTTCATCCACTAACACTAGAATCACTATTGTCCGTACAGACCGTGAAAAGAAGCCCCGTTTTCCAGCGGCTCCTGGTTTAAAGAGGGATAAACATTACCAGGATCCCTCTGGCCTCCACTTACTGACCTTTTGTTTCTCCTGCTGTTGTTATCAGCACCCCCACTGAGTCAGAAGTTGTAGACCGAGCATTGTCCTTTCCATCACTGCACGATAGTCCATGGTATAGACGTGCGTTTCTTGAACCTTCCTTGTGCTGACGCACGTTGAGCTCACCCACCCGCCCCCTCCCCCAACAGTGAATCTGTTCTGGCTGAGCTTCCACGTGCCCTGTGCCCTGTGCTGATCCGGCATGTCCCTCCTCCACTGTGTTCAGCTGAGTGGACCCACACGAGCTAAGGCTCAGCCGTGCAGGGGGTAGAGACCTATGCAGGTGGTGGTCAGTGTGACTGTCTCACCTTTGGGGGCTAGGTAGGTGTTCTTTGTACTACTGTGAGATTTAGGCTCAGCCAGAATCACTGCTGTTTTGATTCACCATAGGGTTTGTCAAACTTACTTTCTCATGTTCTCTTTAAGGAGAAGCTCCCTGCTTACCTGGCCACCTCACCAATCCCTACTGAAGATCAGTTCTTTACAGACGTCGACAGCCCTTTGGTGAAACCAGGTGGAAATGAAAGACCTTCTCAGAGTTCGGACGTTGCCCACATTCTGGAAGCAGAGACAGTCTTCACCCCCAGTTCTGTGAAAAAGAAAAAACGAAGGAGGAAGAAATGCAAACAGGACAGTAAAAAGGAGGAGCAGGCTGTGTCGCCCCCTGCCGAGGACGCCACAGGTGTGGACCTGAGCTCCGACGATGACAAGGGGGCCCAGTCGGCAAGGTAGGCAGGAGGTACAGAAGGAAAGATGTCCAGGTGTGTGTCTGCCCTGAAAACCACGTACCTGGACACAGGTGGCTCTGGGAAGAAGGAGAGTTTTCATGTGGGTGATGCTGTGTACCGTCTCCAGGGCAGATGTGCAATGGAGATGCTTATAACACCCAGCAGAGACCACAGTGTAGGACTATAATCACACCATCAGAAAGATGTCTCTGCTTTCCATCCACCAGGGCAGACAGGCTTGCAGGGGCTGGAGGCCCCTGCTGCCTTCCTGACCATCTCTGGCCTCAGAGGACACCCTTGTCAGTCTGCAGGGACGAGGGTCTTCATGCCTCCCTCCCCTCCCCTTCATTCTGCTGCACGAAACAGACACTGGCCAGCCCCCTTCTGCCCGTCGAGAGGGGTCTTTTATGGGGCGTGTCCTGTTTCCAAAAGCAAACTTGGTTATTAGTCACACTGAGATGGACTGACTGACCCTAAGCTGAGGGCAAGGGTCAGCTGGTGTCAGCAGTGAACTTTGGCCCTGGTCATTAGCAACCCCTTATCTCTTACGTAAGTGCTGCCAGCTGAATAGATAAAAGCTCATTTAGTCCCTCTGATTTATCCATGTAGATGATTCAGGCCACTGACTTTGACTTTCTGTTGGTTTTTGTCCCTGTGCTTTAGAGACTGGGGTGTATTTACATACAGTAATATTCATGGATCCAAGTGTGCAGTTCATTGAATCAATAGTTGTGAACATCACGGAACCTCTGTTGGCTTTTGAATGAGAAAACTACTTGTTATACACAGTGAAGCTGAACTTGAAGCCGTGATGTTAGGGGTCGTCTATGAAGCCTGAAGTGCTCCAGACGCACTATCCACAAACTTCAGCTGGGCCCCCCCACCCCCAACCCTAACCAGCGTCAGACCATGTGGCCGGCCGCAGATTCTCTGCTGTTCAGGGTTGGTGTAGACGTTTGTGCTGCGTTTCAGCATAGAGTCCGCACTGCTCTTCCTCATGCTCTCATCCGTACCCTCCCTTGCATCCCCACGCCACAGGCTTAGTTAGCCCCTCATGGTCAGCTTCCTGGCTGCCTGTCCTTGGGTACGTGTGCATTTTGAACGTGCTCGGCAGGTTTTCGTGAATCACAGGACTAAAGGGAACCTCAGCATCAGCTTTTTCCATCACTCTGATGGATCTGAACTAATGAGTTCTATTTTTGTCCAGATCTGCCCAGAGAAGACATGTCCTGCCTTCCAGGGCTTGTAAATTCTTAATGGTGCCTGGTCTCTTTCTCTCTCAGTATTTTATTAAATCCAGTTTGCTTTGCTGGGTTTCTTGGTTTACTGTGTGTGTGTAGCGGGTGTGTGTGTGTGTCGTTTAGTCATGTCCTACTCTTTGCAGCCCCGTGTGTGTGTGTGTTAGTCACTCAGTCGTGTCCTACTCTTTGTGACCCCATGGACTGTAGCCCACCAGGTTCCTCTGTCCATGGAGTTCTCCAGGCCAGGATACTGGAGTGGGTAGCCATTCCCTTCTCCAGGGGATCTTCCTGACTCAGGGGTTGAACCCAGGTCTCCAACATTGCAGGCAGATTCTTTACTTTTTGAGCCACCAGGGAAGCCCCATCTTTTATACTGTGGTGAAATATATTCCAAAGATAGGTTTAATGAAAAAATTTTCCATGGCATTTATGTTGCTCTTTTCAAACCTCTTTCAAATATGTAAATAGTAATAGGCCAGGCTGTACTACCCTTTCAAATTTGGCAGATAAGGACTTTTCATAGCAAATGAGTTCCCTTTCTGCTTTTACCATTGCAGTCTCCTCTTCTAACAAATGCAGTATTTTTATCTGGATATCAGCCTTTTACATGATATATGTATCTTTCCTCTTAAATGAGGTGGTTTGCCAGAGCTCAGTGTTTCTGAGACAAAAGAGATGAGGGTTAGGAAAACCTGAGTTAGGAAATGCAGCCAAAAGAAAAATAGTTATGTAACAGAGTTGGTGGTAAAGCAGAGCATATTGAATTAAGATATAAAGGAGAGAAGAGATAATACAAATTAATAAAATGATTTCTGTCTGTATTTTTCGTCTAGCTAATTAAGTGATAGATATTCTCATGTCTGTCCTGGTAGAACATTAAAGTTTCTGTAAGGAGCTCTTGAATTTGTATCATATTTAGTGTTTGAACTTTTCAGAATTTTTCTATGTACTTTGCAGTGCTCTGACACACCACACGAGTCTTACACTGACTCTTGTTGAGTACACAGGACAAGGGTTAAATTTCTAAATAAAGATGAAAAGCTAGGACCCTCAATGCTTCTGAGGGTGTTTTCAAGGTTATATGGTAACTCTGCAAATCAGGAAAACCAAAGGGTAAATTAATTCAAACCTTATTAGCAGTAGTTTAGTCTTCTACAGTTCCAAGGTCTGGGAATGAATTTTAAAAGCATCTATCATACTTTTGTGTCATCTTCCTCACATCCCTACATCCTGCAGATTCTAACTTAAAGTTCTCAGACTGAAAATAAGTTCTGGGTTTTTAAGAGTTTTTTTCCCTGTATTTTTAAGCCATAGCTTTTGTCTTCAGTTGTCTACTTGCTTCCGTTTTCTGTAACATGTAGGAAGAGTGTAGTGAAAAGGACGCAGGCTTGCTTGCTTTGTATAC
This sequence comes from Tragelaphus eurycerus, assembly GCA_935064755.1. Classification (NCBI taxonomy): domain Eukaryota; kingdom Metazoa; phylum Chordata; class Mammalia; order Artiodactyla; family Bovidae; genus Tragelaphus; species Tragelaphus eurycerus. The sequence goes on from CAKXYN010000023.1 coordinate 26,787,516, forward strand.
AACTACTTAATAGCTTTTTTACTTTGGGTAAGTTACTAAACTCCTCTAGGTCCTTGATTAAGTAATACCTAAGGTAGGATTTTACGGCTTCGGATTTGCAAGGATTGGATGCAGTGTACAATAAAGCCTTAGTTTGCTTCTTATAGCCTCTGAGTCAAGTATCCCTGCTACTGCTAAGTCGCTCCAGTCGTGTCCGACTCTTCATGATCCCATAGACAGCAGCCCACCAGGCTCCCCCGTCCCTGGGATTCTCCAGGCAAGAACACTGGAGTGGGTTGCCATTTCCTTCTCTAATGCATGAAAGTGAAAAGGGAAAGTGAAGTCGCTCAGTCGTGTCCGACTCTTAGTCACCCCATGGACTGCAGCCTACCAGGCTCCTCCGTCCATGGGATTTTCCAGGCAAGAGTCCTGGAGTGGGTTGCCATTGCAAGTATCCCTGCCAGATGTAAAAAGGAGTTTTTTTCTTTTCTGTCCCTCCTGTTTATCCCATGGTTGAATGGTGATTGCAGTGGTGTCCAGTAGGTGGCACCAGTGAACCCCTTTCTCCTTCGTGGAAGGTAGTGTCCGTGGCTCGGTCATGTCTGCCTCTTTCAGTCTCACGGACTGTAGACCGCTAGGCTCCTCAGTTCGTAGATTTCCCTTTTTAAGAGACTTAGTATTAATTGTTCATTTGACTTTCTTCTTTTGTATCATTTAGACAGTGTCATAACTGGGGGATATTATAAAACTGATGTAAGTGACATTGTTCTGTCTCTGTGATTTTTTTTTTTCCTTTCACAGAAGATCTTCAAATGCTTCCTTAAAGGAAGAAGAACATAAGGAGCCCCTGCTCTTCCATTCTGGAGACCACTACCCCTTGTCTGATGGAGACTGGTCCCCTTTAGACAAGTAAGTGTTCTGGGAATGGTTTCAGTTCTTACAGGAAGGATGAGCTGAGTAGCTTTTCTATTACTCCACATGTCGATGCTTCCATGTCTTCCATACAGAGGACTGGAGGTGTGCTTTCCACACGAGTGTGGACCTTCCCCTCAGTAGTTACCTTGTTTCTAAGCTTGATCTGACTTATTCTCAGGGTTGGCCAGTGTGGATCTGTATAATCAGCATAGCATCTGACCCTCTGCAGTTCTTGATGGTGTGAACTGCACACTGTGTAACTGGGTAACACCGTGAAGAAACATGCAGTCACACTCTGTGTTCAGATCTGGTTTCTTTCTGTATTGTGTTAACTTTACCCATCTTTCCATGCATTTCCTCTCCTATAAGATTACCTTTCTCATTGATTTCTGGTGAGAATCAAGTGGGATAATTATATTATTGAGGACCCAGCAAGTCCACAGTAAATGCTAGTTGGCATTATTTTTATTATTATTAAAGAACTCAAGTGGGAAAAGTAGCCATTTCGTATCTGCAGGTGAAATTGACGTGTTCAGACTTCTGTTTCTCTGTATTTCTTTTCCTCTGTTCAGCTCAGCAAGACCGAAATTCCCAGCTTTAACATCATCACATTTCTTTGTCTCATGTTTGCAGCCCCTACCCCCCAGTGGCCTGTCCTAAGAGCGACTCAGAGTTGGAAGTGAAGCCCACCGGGAGCCTGCTCAGATCCGAGTCCCACATGGAGTGGACGTGGGGCGGGTTCCCAGAGTCCACCAAGGTAGAGGGTTCCCTGCTGGAGGCAGAGGATGGTTTTTGCACCAGTGACGGGAGTGAAAGGGGGGTGGCACCCTCATGTGGTCATTAGCGAAGCCACGTTAACACCATCTATAACATTCATGCTGTGTTCACAACAGAAGGAATCCAGCAGCGTAGTCAATAATGTTGACCATTAATTTAAAGTGCCTAAAAGAAAGTAAAACTTCCAGTGAAAGTTTAAGTAGGCAACTTAATCGATTATGAAAGCTTTTTTGTCAGCTCTTAGTGAAAGAAGAAAAAATTGGGACTATGCTTTTCTTGACAAAAAAAATGTAATGTTTTGAAAATACACATTTTGCTTTTTACTTTGTTGTGACAGGGCCTTGAGGTAGTGGAGGTAGGCCTCGATTCCCTGGAGTGGTCACGTGTTCTCCCTCTATCATCTGAAATGTTCACGTGTCCCGTCTTCTCCAGTGCTTAGATCTTTATAGTAGAACAATTATAATGCTTTTGTAAGTATCATAACAGTGAACAAAATGCAGTGAATAGTTTTTCCCACCATTATAGAACTGTTTTACACATACAAAATTATGTGTTTAGTAAATGTCTGCTGCTGCTGCTGCTAAGTCGCTTCAGTCGTGTCCGACTCTGTGTGACCCCATAGACGGCAGTCCACCAGGTTCCCCCGTCCCTGGGATTCTCCAGGCAAGAACATTGGAGTGGGTTGCCATCTCCTCCAATGCATAAAAGTGAAAAGTGAAAGTGAAGTCGCTCAGTCGTGTCCGACTCTTAGCGACCCCATGGACTGCAGCCTTCCAGGCACTTCCGTCCATGGGATTTTCTGGGCAAGAGTACTGGAGTGGGGTACCATTGCCTTCTCCGGAATGTGTGCTAGTTATAAATAAAATTAACACATGCACCAGTATCCAGGTTAGGAAACAGAGTTAACAGACACCTTTGATGGTAGTTTAACGTTGAAACAATGCCTATTTCAGGTCAGCAAACGGGAGCGGTCCGAGCATCACCCCAGGACAGCCATGATCACGCCATCGGAAAACACCCACTTCCGGGTGATCCCCAGCGAGGACAGCCTCCTGAGTGAGGTCGAGAAGGACGCTTCAATGGGGGAGACGGTCTGCACCATCGTGAAGCCCAAGCCAAGAGCCCCAGGGAAGCAGCATGGTGGGGCAGCCTTGGCAGCGGGCCCTCAGGAGCCCCCTGCAGGGTTGGATGCCCCCCACCTGCCTCCCTCACCCCCTTTCGTGGAGGCGCCCTCAGAAGCTCGACCAGCCGCTAAGATCGACTCGCCCTCCAAGAAGAGAGGTAATTGAGACTTTGATTTGACCTCGGCAGCTCCAAATCTAGGGGGTGAATTATTCCAGGGTTTCAGGTGATACGAGGGGCCCCCTCCTCCCGACCGGGACCTGCCACACCAGGGTAGGGGATGGAGGGATGCTTAGTGTGGCTTCCCCATCACACTGTGGGCACCCCCAGAGCCAACTCTAACCTCCTCTCTCTCCTGGCCATGGCTGCTGAGAAGCATTTTCTGAAAAAATTATAAAGGTATTAAAGTCAATTAATGAGTAAAATTAATACCTTTAAGTGTTGGTTGTTCACTCGTTTCCAACTCTTTGGGGCCCCATGGACTGTGGCCCACCAGGCTACTCTGTCCTTGGGATTCTCCAGGCAAGAATATTGGAGTGGGTTGCCATTCCGTTTTCTAGGGCATCCTCCTGACCCAGTGTTTGAACCCAGGCCTCCTGCATTACAGGCAGATTCTTTACCATCTGAGCCACCAGGGAAGCCAGGCTTCAGCAGTATGTGAACTGAGAACTTCCAGATGTACAAGCTGGATTTTAGAAAAGGCAGAGGACCCAGAGATCAAATTGCTAACATCCGTCGGATCATAAAGGAAAGCAAGGGAATTCCAGAAAAAAGTCTACCTTTGCTTCATTGACTATACTAAAGCCTTTAACTGTGTGGATCACAACAAACTGGAAAATTCTTAAAGGGATCGGAATACCAGTCCACGGTTACCTGCCTCCTGAGAAACCTGCATGCAGATCAAGAAGCAACAGTTAGAACCTTACATGGAACAACTGACTGGTTCAAAATTGGGAAAAGAGTACAACAAGGCTGTATATTGTCACCCTGCTTATTTAACTTTTGTACAGAGTACATCATGCAAAATGCCTGTCTGGATGAAGCACAAGCTGGAATCAAGATTGCTGGGAGAAATATCAACAATCTCAAGTATGCAGATGATACCGCTCTAATGGCAAAAGCAAAGAGGAACTAAAGAGTCTCTTGATGAGGGTGAAAGAGGAGAGTGGAAAAAAATGGCTTAAAACTCAACATTCAAAAAACTAAGATCATGGTATCCGGTCCCATCACTTCATGGCAAGTAGATGGGGAAAAAGTGGAAGCAGTAGCATTTTATTTTCTTAGGCTCCGGAATCACTGTGGATGGTGACTGCAGCCACAAAATTAAAATATGCTTGCTCCTTGGAAGAAAAGCTATGAGAAACCTAGACAGCATATTAAAAAGCAGAGAGATTGCTGACAAAGGTCCGTCTTTTCAAGGCTATGGATTTTCCAATAGTCATGTAAGGATATGGGAGTTGTGCCATAAAGAAAGCTTGGTGTCAAAAAATTGATGCTTTCGAACTGTGGTGCTGGAGAAGACTCTTGAGAGTCCCTTGGACTACAAGGAGATCAAACCAGTCAATCCTAAAGGAAATTGAATATTTATTGGAAGGATCGATGCTGAAGCTGTAGCTTGAATACTTTGACCACCGAAGAGCTAACTCATTGGAAAAGACCCTGATGTGCTGGGAATGATTGAGGGCGAAAGAAGAAGGGGGCAGCAGAGAATGAATGGTTAGGTGGCATCACCAATTCAATGGATGTGAGTTTGAGCAAGCTCTGGGGGAGATAGTGAAGGACAGGTAAGCCTGGTTCATGGGATCGCAAAGAGTCGGACACCACTAAGCAACTGAGCACTCATGCACGTTCATATATAAAAAGAAACCGTACTGTCAAGTATAAATGACTTAGGGCCCAGGATTCACATGAGCGAAGGTGAAAAAATGTGAGACTCAGCCCGTGTTTATTGGATAGCTGTCCAGGAGTGCTGACCTCTTTCACCTGGCTGGGTGAGAAACCGCAGTGGGGAAAGGTTAGATGACGCCTTTAAAAGTACACCGCAGGTCCATTCGTGGTTGATTTTATCGTTTGCAAACCTTTGTTTTCTTGCAGTTGTAAATGAAGAGTAACCAGGTTCTCATCTCCGATGTGTTGTTTTTTTGTTTTTTTTTTTAATAAAACCAGGTGTCCACAAGAGAAGCCAACACCAGGGGCCTGATGATATTTACTTGGACGATCTGAAGGCGCTGGAACCTGAGGTTGCAGCTCTCTATTTTCCCAAAAGGTAGTGGGTTTATACTGCAGAGTGGGCAACTCTGAAATGTTCTAGATGTTTCCAGAGGAAAGCATTAGAAAAAGGAGCAAGGGGCTGGTATCCTTCAGCTAAGTTGAATTCTTGCTTCAGATTTTGGAAAATCCAGAAATTGTGCGTGTGTTGTCTTTTATCTGTTTATGAAGAAATGTTCAGTACAGTGAGAAGGTGCCCCCGTCAAGCTCATGTAGTAAGGGCGTAACGTGGACGTGACATCAGATTAGCTCTTCCTGTTCATTAGCATTGTTTGTATTATGTGTTAAGAGGTGATGTATCTTTATTCAGAGACACTTTACAAAGCGGACCTCCACTCTTCAGTGAGGCTGTGCTTATTCCCAGGCCTGGATCTGCTGGGGCCCCTTCCAGGGCCTTTCCAAACTTCCCTTCCTCCTTTCCAAGCCATCCCTTCCTCCTCTGTGACTCCCTGCTTGGAATAACACCAAAGTCTTAGCAGTGATAGACTTGGGCGGTTTTCCCAAGGCCATTTCCATTCTTGGGGAAATTCCATTTTATTAAATAATATTCTGTGATCACACTGTTTACTTTTCCCCATGTTCTCATGGCTTGAATACACTGAACCATCATCACACATAATTAAATACTTTTAAACAAATTATTGAAAAGCATATCTGAAGGTTTTATTTAAAATAGACAGGGTTGATATGTGAGGGTGCTTAATTTTTACAGATATTTTTGCAGGATCCTTAAAACGCCCTCCTAACTTTCTCCCATTTGTTTGGAGTAGTAGTTCGGTTTTTAAGGGGAGAGAACTGAACTGGTCTTTTTTTTTTTTTTTTAATTTTCATTCAGAAAGTTAAAACGTAAGCTATCTTGACATTACCTCTTTGTTTCTGATTTCCCAGTCCTTAATCATTTGTTTACATTGGGACAGATGTAAGACATTTCTTAGTTTCCTTTATTAAAACACGGGAGCGTGACTGCTGCCCTGGGGCGACCCTGTGCTGTGGTAGCCTGACCATCTGAGGCCGCAGCCACTCACGTCATGAGTGGTTGTTTCTGGAAGCAAGACGGGGAGGCTGTAGCAATGCTCACAGGCATTGGTTTTCTCATCGTGGTCACCGGCACCTGACTGGAGAGCTAGTGTTTGTAGCTGGAACTGAACTTGACCCTGAAGCTCACAGTCTCGTGGTTCTAGCAGCCCGTTGTTGAGTCGGTTGGCGTCCTCCATGTATTCAGCAGGGGCGTCGGTTAGGGTCACACCGGCTCCTGTAACTGGTAAAACTCACGACCTCAGTGGCTCGACCGCAGCAATTCATTTCTTGCTCATGTGATGGTGTTGGGGCTCCGGAGCACCAACCCCTCTCATCCTGAGGCTCCGCTGTCCCCGTGGGGCCTCGACAGGGAAAGGGGAGGGCCGCTGGGGGCGTAGTTTTCAGGGGCCCGGCTTAGGAAGGAGGCGGCACACACCTTCTGTCCATAGGGACAACAGTCGTCTGGTCACGTGGCTACACCTGACTGTAGGGGCCACCCGTGTGCCCAGGAGGGTGAGGGTGTGGTGTTTGTCTCACCCCGAGGTCAGCCTTGCTGGGGCCCCAGCACAGCAGCCTCGTTTGCTGCCTAGGTGGCCTTGGCTTTTCCAGCATCTCCGGTTAGTAGCACGTTCTCTTGATCCGATTAATTTCAAAACTGTGTTGTGGATGTGCACCCCTCAGTCCCAAACACTCTTCTCTTCAGAGTCTCAAGTACAAAACGTGATAGTGTTTGAAACGGCTTTCTGTTTATGACTTGGCTGTACTCTGCTGCCACCTACTGCTCAAATTTCAGATTTTTTTTCTAAAGACCATGTAACTTCATGAGATGATATGCATTTATGTACTGGCTTTTAAAAGAATAAAAGAATTTAATAATCCTAGAAGTATTTCAGTGACATTAAGTATCCATTCAAAAGGTGTAGAGTAGGAAACATTCACGCCTAAGAAATGTAAGGTGTCATTTCCATGTCCTTTTCCTCTCAAATTTATGCTCCATTACGAGAAGTTTCCTTTAGGATCAGCTTCTAAAACCTGGCTTCCACGCCTGGTTTAGAAAACTGAAAACGTTGAGTAACCTCGACTTTGGTTCTGGGGCTCACCAGTGTAGGAACAGTTTATTTCTGGTTTCTTGGTGCATTTCTTTCTTGAGGTGTGTCCAGCCTCCCGAGAATTTTTACTTGGTTAATTTCTTTGTTTTCATGAAGTAGCAAATGAATTTAGAAAAGCCTTGTTTTTAACAATAGTGCAACTGTGGACTACAGCAGTTTTGTACGAGAGGAGTATAGTACCACAGCCTTCTGTAGGAAGTTAAGATCAGAAGGTTTCCAGACATCAGGGTTTTCTTATCCTGTCATTTTTGTCATGTAAATTAATGCTTGTAACTCTTTCATCCCTTTCATTTAAGTCAGAAAGGCCATCACTGATGGTTCGTGACTGTGAGCAATTGGTGTGTGCGTGTTTACTGTGTTCACTTAACTCCGCAGCGGTGCTGTTGGGTTGTCTCGGTGTCGTCTAGGAGAGGGGTCTGAACTCTGCCTAAGCGATGCTGTGTCCGGGGCAGGGAGCCCCAAGCTTGGCCATCAGGCTCGGGGCAGGGGTGTGACGGCCCCTGCCTTTCTCCCCACAGTGAATCGGAGCCCGGCTCCCGGCAGTGGCCTGAGTCCGACACGCTGTCCGGTTCCCAGTCCCCCCAGTCGGTGGGCAGCGCGGCGGCTGACAGCGGCACCGAGTGCCTCTCGGACTCCGCCATGGACCTGCCCGATGTCACCCTGTCGCTGTGCGGCGGCCTCAGCGAGAACGGAGAGATCTCCAAAGGTGGGTGGGCAGCCTCATCTGCGCTGAGTGGTGAGCTGTGCCAGGAACGCAGCCCGGGGGTCTCATGAAGGTGGCAGGGTCTCCCTTGGATGTCAGACTCTTCGGCCCTCATTTAGGTGCCTCATGTTGGGGTGACCCCGCGTGTCGGTGGGTGAGATGGCTGTGGGCCTGGGGACCGGTCCTCGGGTGGCCCCATGTATTGGGTGGCCGGGGTCAGCTCAGCCCCGGTCGCCTTCTCTTCTGTGAAGTTGCTGGAATAATTGTCGGGCTGGGACCTGGCAGCCCCGAGCCTGAGACATGAGAGGAGGGCCTCACGTTGCCAAAGCTGTCTGCTGAGTGAAATGGTCTTTCTGGCAAAAGTAGAAGGGGTTCCTCTGTCTGAGAGTTGGCCCAGGAGAGTCAAGTCACTCATGAGAAAGGGGGTTGCTTAGCAGGGCTGGTTCCAACAACCCTGTGGGACTTGAGCACCTGTGTGTCCGACTGTCCCAGCCAGTTCTTCAGCCTTTCTGGTCTTTTGTAAACTGAACACTTCATGTTTTCTCAGTTTGGCTGGTGGCCCTTGATGGATTTTCCTCTAAGGAAAGATTTTCTGACTAATGTCATCTTTTGTCTTGTGTGTGTGGCAGGCTGTGTTGCCCTGGGCCTCTTGGCTGAAACTCCCTAAATCCTCTTCTTCTTGGGGTCATGGGGTGATCACTTTTCCATCTCTTAATTCTGTTTACTTTTTGCAGGAAATTGAGTGTGTTATGGCTAGTGGTCCCTTCTAGGGACGAAATTAGGTCATGTTATAATCCTCTTAAGCCCTCCCTTTAAAAATAGAGGTGGAGGAGGGGACATACAGTTTATGTAAAACTGTAAAATTTATGCTTAAAAGACTAACTGGCAAGTAAACAGGACACAGATAACCAGGAGGAACAACCCCAGTAAGAGTTGCTACTGTAAAGTTTGTACTTAAAAGACTAAATGGCAAGTAAACAGGACACAGATGACCAGGAGGAGCAATCCCAATGAGAGTTTGCTCCGAATGAGAGGATCGCCTCTGGGAACGGGACAGAGTCACGCTTGACCCTCACCTGTTCTGCAGGAACTCGGGATTTGTTTCTTCTTGAGAGACCCTCAGCCAAACTCTGCTGTGCTGGGTCTCTCCCTCCAAGCACTGTAAGATGCTTGGGTTGTTTTCTCACGTAGCGGCACTTGTGCACTTACGACTGTAAGACCCCAGGAACGTTCCCTGGTTATGCTGTTAAAAGTTGCCCGCCAATCAGGGGTTTCACGCCTGCTTGTGAGAATGAAACTCAGCAGTTTCGCTGGTTATGGAGTTGAGTGTGTGTGAACCCGGGCCTGCATATCTCCCTCCCTGTCACATCTGTCATCTGTTTGCCTCAAAGTCCCTAGCTTATCCCTTTCTCCTGTTGTTTTTTTTGTTTTGAAGTACTTTTTTGATCCTGTAGTCACTTCAGTATGAAGAGAGTATTGTAATAAGCTCAGATGGATGTTTATTCGTGTAATCTCTAACCAGATGATAATTATCTTACCTTACAGAGAAATTCATGGAGCACATCATTACGTACCATGAGTTTGCAGAAAATCCTGGACTCATAGACAATCCCAACCTTGTGATACGGATATATAACCGGTAAATACTCTTGCTCTTTCATTGTTTATAATCGTTAAATATTCTTGCAGATTTTTCTTTCCCTAAGTGCTATATAGTTTTTAACTATCATATTCTTTCTCACTATGCCATTTCATATGCTATGCTAAATCACTTCAGTCGTGTCTGACTCTGTGTGACCCCATAGACGGCAGCCCACCAGGCTCCCCCGTCCCTGGGATTCTCCAGGCAAGAACACTGGAGTGGGTTGCCATTTCCTTCTCCAATGCATGAAAGTGAAAAGTGAAAGTGAAGTCGCTCAGTCGTGTCCGACTCTTAGCGACCCCATGGATTGCAGCCTAACAGGCTCCTCTGTCCATGGGATTTTCCAAGCAAGAGTACTGGAGTGGGGTGCCATTGCCATTTCATATAAATGAGCTAAATGGGCAGCGACTTTGGAGTGAAGCTTCAGCTCTATTTTCAGTGAGGCTTGAAATGCTGCTCTGTTCTACACGTTGTGCTACTTCTCTGCTTGGAGAAGTTTGGCTTGAAGCAAAGACTGCTTATGTGGCAAGAAACTGAGCTGATCACGTCTTCACTGGAAAGAATAAAGACTTTGTTATGGCATTCTGCTTCCTCTCCCGCCCTCTCCTCTCTGACGGTCATGCCTGGCTTTGCTCTCACAGTTACTACAGCTGGGCGCTGGCGGCCCCCATGGTCCTCAGCCTTCAGGTCTTCCAGAAGAGCCTGCCCAAGGTGAGTTGTTGCTCCCCAGAAATGTCTGCAGCACACAGCGCTTTGAGAATCCGTGTGTGCATGTCTCTAAACTGGGTGCTGTTCAGTTTTACTTAATATTATAAAGTTTATACCATCAGTCAAATCATCTCATGCCCCAAAATCCAGGAAATTGGCTGGGCTGCCGTATCTGTCATTTTTACTAGATACTTATACCAGTTTCTGATCATGTGTCAAGACTGAGAGATTTCACTGAGTGTTAGTTAAATATAGGATAAAAACATTTCCTCCCATTAATATGGAAAGACGCAATAGGAAGAGGGCCTCCGGAAGTGTGGCGTCAGTGTGGGTCCTTCAGCTTGTGGCTAATGAGCCTGTTACATAGAAACTGAAGCTTGGAATCTGTCCACCAAAGTGACATCATCAATTGGTCCTCATAACTCATGAGGGCAGAGACGGGAGAGCAGTCCACCTGCCCCTAATAGGGGCTTGACAGCACGGAGGGTGCTGGCGGGTCGAGGCGTCGTCACCGCCCTCTGGTTGAGGGTAGGGAGGGCTCGAGCGCCCTGTGCCCGAGATGCTGGACTAACCTGTGCTCATTGTTTTCAGGCCACAGTTGAGTCCTGGATCAAAGATAAGATGCCAAAGAAATCTGGCCGCTGGTGGTTCTGGCGTAAGAGGGAGAGCATAACCAAGCAGGTAACCGGGCTGGAAGTGGGCTGAGTGCCAGGCCCAGAGGAGTCCCACTTGGGCTCCATGGTGCTGTTTCGTGATAGTCTGCACCGTGTGTGAACAGTTACTCGTGCAGGTCAGATATCGGTGCTGCGCGTGCATCACCTGTCACCTTCGCCGTTGCCCGGCGGTGCCCTGTGTGGACTCCTGTGTACCAGCAGGAGGCCCGGGCACGGAACTGTGGGCACAGGGCTGGTGAGGGGCGGGGCCGCGCCGTGACCTCAAGCGCACACCCGGAGCTTGCCCTGCCCCCGGAGGAGAGGACCTCGTGGGTGTGGCCCACATGTCATGTTGTGTGACTGAGCTGGTGCCTGTCACTCCTCGCCCCTGGCTTGGTGGCGGCAGCTTTTCACACACACAGGGTATGACTTCTCTCTCAGGTTTCTGTCCTTTTGGCTCAAACTGGAGGCTCTGTTTCTTAAGCGTTTTTAATTTGTGGATTCAGACAGCACTTTCACTAATTCCTTGAGGGAGCCTCTGATGGCCTTTTGCCCTGACGGTGGGGCGAGAGCTGCTCATCGCCACTGTGGTCCTCTCCTTCCAGCTGCCAGAGGCCAAGGAAGGGAAAGCAGAGGTCCCGCCGCCCAGCGACCGGCCGTCAAGCGCGAAGGAGCCAGCCAGTGGCAGGTGACTTGGACAGATTTGTATAATTCTGGGTCAGAAATGTTTTTGTTCTGTGGACAGTCAGTGGTTTCATTGTGCCACTCAGTTAACAGATAACTTCTGCTTTTCTTGATAAATATCATCAGCTTAGGGAATTCCCTGGCAATCCAGTGGTCAGAACTCAAGACTCATTGCCGGGGCCCTGAGTTCGACTCTTGGTCAGGAAACTAAGGTCCTGGAAGCCGAGCTATGTGGTGTGGCCAAAAATACATCTACGTCTGCATATACGCATCAGCAGCTTAGAGCCGGGATACCCATTGCTGCTTCCTAAGCACCTTGCTCCTGCTCTGGAGCCGTGGAGACCGGTGCCCCTGGCATGCAGGCCTCTGGGAAGCAGGTCTTGGGAAATCACAAGATGTGAAGTGCTGGGGGCCCTGCTGCCTGGCTGGCAGGCGCAGCAGGAGACACAACAGAACCTCAAGAGATGGGGTGGGCCCCTTTGGTTTCTTGGCAGGAGCCTGCCCTGGCCGTGTGGACTGGCTGCCTGCAGGAGGGGCCGCGATGCGCCCGTTCATGGTTCTGCCGCGGTGCTCCTTGCACCGTCACGTCTTCGGACACGACTGAGCGACTTCACTTTCACTTTTCACTTTCATGCATTGGAGAAGGAAATGGCAACCCACTCCAGTATTCTTGCCTGGAGAATCCCAGGGACGGAGGAGCCTAGTGGGCTGCCGTCTGTGGGATCGCACAGAGTTGGACACGACTGAAGCGACTTAGCAGCAGCAGCAGTCCCTGCGTCTTGGGTTCATCTTCCTGTTCTTTACCCTCTTCTTTTTAAAGGATTATATAAAATCTTTTTTGTTAGTCTCTTAAATCACTGTAAGCGTTCGTATTTTCTATAACTTTTACCTTTTAAAACACACATACCCCTTTCAACAAGAATCGGTAGCATTCACTGGTTCTAGCAGAATACAGCCAGTCATAGCAGGAGAGTGACCCTGGCCGGTCAAGAAGGGAGGAGGAGAGCGACCCTAGCAGGTCATGGAGGAGGTGGATCATGCAACGTGGACCCTGGGTCTCCTCCTGGGTGGCTCTGGGACTTCACTCTCTGTCTGCTCCGGATCTTGAGTGAAAAGCTGTTGTCTGTAAACGTCCTTCAGCCTCTCCAATAACAGACTGTGTTTGACAGGTCGGCTGAGGATGACTCATCGAGTGATGAAGGGTCCCAGGAACTGGAAGAGTCCATCAAGGTGGACTCTGCCCCCACAGAACCCCCAAGCCATAGTGGCACAACCTCCTATAAGAAGTCTCTTCGTCTGTCCTCAGACCAGATCGTGAGTCCCGTGTGGCCTGGGTGGGTCCAGCCTCATGAGCCTTAGTAACTGGTCACCTTGACAAGCCTCCCTTTCCGTCTGCCCAACCCCACGCCTCACAGGCGGTCCAGCATCTGGCCATGTAAATGCCCACATGTGTCCAGGAGAGCGGCAGCCCCCTCCTGGGACCCCTAGGGTCCCCTGGGATGCACTTTCCCCTCCTTCACCCCCAGGCCTCTTGTCTCCATGTCTGGGAGTGAACCAGGGCACCTGTGTTTTCAGCCTGAGTCTGACATGTCCAGACTGGCTCTGGGCCCCACGCTGTCTCATAGGAGCCACAGCCAGAGAGAAATGACATCTTACCTAGACGCAGTCTCCCCCTTCCTGTCAATTTCCCACTTCCCCACCTTGACCCATTTTCAGTATAAATTGGTCCTGCTGTGCCCCAAGGGGGAGGATCTCTGGTACACAGGGCATCCTGGAGGGCGGGGAGGAGACCGGGGAGCAGGGGTCAGAAGGGCCCTTGGGCACCTTATACACAGTTCAGGCCGAAGTTCCTCAGCCTAGCTCCCGAGCCCTAGGTGCAGCCCTGATCCATCCTTCCAGAGCTGGGTCCTGAGATGCTATCTACCAGCAGTTTGGGGAGTGTTCAGATTCTGTTCCAGAACTGTTTTCTGTTGCTTTTCCTTGCCTTTTTTTGAGAGATGAGGATGTTTCTTATGTAACCTTGTATCTTTTTTAGATTAATTTTAATTGGAGGCTAATTACTTTTCAATATTGTGGTGGGTTTTGCCATATATCGACATGAATCAGCCACTGGTGTACATGTGTCCCCCATCCTGAAACATTGTATCTTAAGCAGTTTCTCTGACCACATTTTCTTGGAAAGTGTGACTAAATTGTTGCATGTAATTCTGTCAAAGTGATGTCTTTAATTTTCAAAGCTCTGATTTTGCTAATTCTTACACTTTTTATGAAAGGCGAAACTGAACCTTCAAGATGGCCCAAATGATGTCGTGTTTAGCATCACAACCCAGTATCAGGGCACCTGCCGCTGTGCGGGGACCATATACCTGTGGAACTGGGACGACAAGGTCATCATTTCCGACATCGACGGGACAATAACCAAGTAAGCGGGAGCCCCCGCGTGGCGAAAGGAGGGCCCAGCTCCGCGTGCACAGGGCCAGGGGCTTCCTCACCTGAGTGACCAGCCACCATCAGCAGAGCTTTTTAAACCACATGCACTGAGAGTTCCTGAGTGCAGTCCCCACAGAATCATTCTGTGGATGGAGGAGGTGGGTGGGGCCATACAAACATAAGGTCAGAACAGCTTTGGGGAGTTCTCCTGGCAGCCACCTTAGGACTCAGCACTTTGACCGGCGAGGGCCCAGATTCATTCAGTCCCTGGTTGGGGAACTAGGATCCTGCAAGCCTTGTGGCGCAGCCAAATGACAATAATAATAATAACAACACTTGGAAAGATTTAATTATTCGGTCTCCAAATTCTGGCATGGGGAGGAAAAAGTAGAAGCTGTTGCAATTGGAGAAGAGAAGAGGAGGCCGAGTGGTTGTAAATGCTTCCTGAGAGTGAAGGGCTGGCCCCTGGGCCTAGTGGCTCTCAAGCTCCTGGGTGATGTCCTCGGCTTGTGCACACACAGACCAAGGAAACCGCCTTGTGGGCTGTCACCCCTCCCCCCAGCGGCTGCCATCGCAGAAGCTGGTGTTTCACTAAAATAGGCAAACGCTTGGCTTTGTGTGCTTGGTTCCTGACACCTCCTCCTGGTTCCACCCTCACAGGTCTGATGCTCTGGGACAGATTCTTCCACAGTTGGGTAAAGACTGGACGCACCAGGGTATTGCGAAGCTCTACCATTCCATCAACGAGTAGGTGCCTAACCCGGTGGCTAGTGAGCTGGGGTTTTGCTGGATCTATACAAATAGTCCCAGGAAATCTTGTTTGTGATCCAGCTTTCTCCCTCTCCTTTCTCACCCCTCACTGGAGCCTCCTCTAAGGGAAAGTGTAAGCCACCACCTGTGGGACTGGAGCCGCGCGCCTGGCGGGTTACGCCTTGCTCTCGCATGGGGCGGTGCGCCTGGCGGGTTACGCCTTGCTCTCCTACGGGGCTGCGAGTTGTAGGCACTGCCTGTGGCAGTAGTTACAGCTCTACTTGGGTTTGTAGCCGTAGTTTAATCATTTGCAATTTTTGAGTACTTTTAATTGTCTTTCTTGAAGTGGGTAATACATGCATGCATGGGGGTCAATCTGCCAGGCGGTCTTCTCCATCAAGTACCTTTTGTGAGGACATAGTGCTGTGGCCTTTGTGGGAATCCCAATACATTGGACTTAAATCGATCCACAGGACTACAGTGGGTTAAGCAGAGGTTGAGAACGTCCCAATATGAAAGTTATGAGTATGTCAGTTACCCAGGTAGAGTTTTGTTTCTTGTTTTATAGAATGATTTGTATTCTGGAAGTTGTATTTGTAAATAAGATTTTGTCTCTTTCATCTACTGCACATCCTTTAAAGACAGCCCCCAGTTTTTGTCTGTTTTATAATTTGGCTTCTGTAGAGGCACTATTTCATGAAAATTTAGCATAATCCCTAATCACGTCTCCTCCATGGTGTTTTTCATGGAGCGGTGAGATCTTTATAATCCTGATGATTCTTGTATTAAATTTAGGAATTCGATTTTCATGGGAGGTGAGAGGAACTTTATTTGGACCTTTAAAAAGAAAAAACGCATTTTTCTCCCTTTAGCTGAACAGCACACGGGCTAAATAGGACACGTTCTCTTCCAGGAACGGCTACAAGTTCCTGTACTGCTCGGCCCGCGCCATCGGCATGGCCGACATGACCCGCGGCTACCTGCACTGGGTCAACGACAAGGGCACCATCCTGCCCCGCGGCCCCCTCATGCTGTCCCCCAGCAGCCTGTTTTCTGCCTTCCACAGGTGCGTGTGTGTGTGTGCATGCGTGCATGTGTGTGTACGCATGTGTGCCCGTGGGGGCCAGGGCCTGGCTGCACTGTATCTGTTACGAAGCTTCTGGGTCTGAGTTCCACATTACTCTAATTCACACACCGCTCACCTGGTCTGTATCAGACACAGCTGAGAAAAGTCAGGCTGGCAGAAATGGAGAAAGATACCAGTTAACGAAGGATTTAGAAAAACGGATGGGTATGGGTTTTCAGACCACAGACCAGGGAAAACTGCCATTTTGGATTCGGTGGTGATCCTTCTGTTTTTCTCCTAGGGAAGTAATAGAGAAGAAGCCAGAGAAGTTCAAGATTGAGTGTCTGACCGACATCAAGAATCTCTTTGCCCCAGCTCAGCAGCCCTTCTACGCTGCCTTTGGGAACCGCCCAAATGTAGGTGTCTCCTCCGGGCTGCACTTGTGGGCGCCATGGGAAACATGCGCAGGACTGTGCTCTAGGGTGTAGCACAGTCGTCGTCTTCACCCCAGGCGTGTGGGCACAGTGAGGTCTGCTGTGCTGGGTGGGTTCTCACTTCATCAGCCTTATTCCTCCCGCAGCAGGGAGGTGCTGGGGGCGGAGACCTGCCCTGGGATGCCCGTGTGTGACTAGGGGCTTTGGTTCCATTTCCATGAATTCTAAGCCGAGCCTTGGATCTGCCCCCGAGATCCAGGCACTGCCTCTCCCCCACCCCCAGCCACGAACACTTCCCTTCTACTCCGGGGCCTGGAGTCTCCTTGGCACCCGCGTTCGCTGGCTTCCCAAGCTCCCTCTGTGGTGCACGTTGGCCTCCCTGTTTAGTCTGAGTCTGTCTGAAGCTCAGCCTTGGTGGCAGCTGCCCCGACTCCACGTGTTCTCCATACACTGCTTCCTGTGGTGCTTCTGGCTCACAGGGGGCCCGAGAACTTCTCAGTAACCACCCTGATCTGTGTTCTCTGTGGCAGGACGTCTATGCTTACAGACAAGTGGGTGTCCCAGACTGCAGAATCTTCACCGTGAACCCCAAGGGCGAGCTGATACAAGAAAGGACCAAAGGAAACAAGTCCTCGTGAGTGCATTCCTGCTTCTCAGCCCTGGCGCCATGTAGCTAGGGCCCAGGTGTCAGAGCTGTGCCCGCCCTTGGAAGCCTCCGCCCTGACAGGCTCTGTCCACCCCTTCTGCCAGGGCATCCCCCACCTCTGCCGGGCTGTGCCCCCCTCTGCAGCCATTGTTGGGAGTTGGCGGAGGAGTCTAGACTCTGAGGAGGGAGGTGGAGCCCTGGGAAGGAGGGCGCCCATCTGGGACCATCCTTTCTGAGGTGTCTGAGTACTTGGCTTCGCAGCCGGCTGCCTCGTGCCCTCAGGTCAGGTGCTGAGTCGTACGTGTCCTCCCCACTCCCAGGTACCACAGGCTGAGTGAGCTCGTGGAACACGTGTTCCCGCTTCTCAACAAGGAACAGAATTCTGCCTTCCCGTGCCCAGAGTTCAGCTCCTTTTGCTACTGGCGAGAGCCGATCCCCGAGGTGGACCTGGAGGACCTGGTCTGAGGCGGGGGCTGGATTGCGGCTCCCGCAGCAGGGGGAGGCGGCCAGCCTTCTGCTGGACAGAGGATGCGGGGACCCTCCTGGCCACAGGTGTGATGCCGCACTGCCCGCCGGGCGCCGGCAGGGACGGGCTGGGGAGCTGCCGGGGCTGGACGCGCCCCCCTGCACCCTCCCGGGCCCAGGGCTGCTGTGTGGTGCTGGCGGCCGGCGCAGCGAGGGGCTCGGGCTCGAGGGGCTCGGGCTCGAGGCCCAGGCTCCAGTCCCAGGCTCCAGACACTCGCCGGGCCTCCCACATGCTCTGTGTCGAGTTGCGTGCCCGGTGCTCCTTTAATTGCATAATTTAAGAAGAAAAGAGAAGCTAAGAGTGGACCAAATGTTGCACAAAGTAAAGTGTTCTAATTTCCACTGGGCAGTTGAGAGTGTTTCTCTCTGAAAGGAGGGCTTGCTGGTAGGGAATCAGGGTCCAGTTATGATGTTGTCTGAACCGCCCGCTCACTTCTCCCGTGGGCTCCTCCCTCCATCTCCTACTCCATGGAAGCAGGGTGCCGGCACTGGCGCCCGGGGCTTCGGGGGAAGGAAAGAGCATCGCCTCCTCACCCTGACCATTCCTTGGCAGGGACGTGTTGTGTCCTGGACCTACCGGAAGGTGCAGGTCTTGCAGGATGTATGTGATGTCGTGAGAGTGGTCTTGGCAGCAGGAGTCGGTTAGCCAGCCGGGAAACTCGGTTCTCAGGGAGGCCTGGAGATGCAGATGTGTGCTTGCCCAGGTCCCGGGAAGGTGTCTGTTGCCCCTCCCCTTGTCTGCAGCTGAGCAAGCCACCCAGGAAGGGTCCCGTCCACACGCCCCTCCAGGACTGTGAGCACGAGCCTGCAGAGATGAGCTGGTGCGGACAGCCCCCTGGGGCTTAAAGTCAAGAGAACTGTTAAGAGAGGAGGCCCTGGGGACCAGCGGTGACCACATGCAGCCCCGCACTGGGTGAGAAAGCAGTGAGCGCTTCCGGAGTCAGGGAGAGAGGGGAGTGACCCAGTGAAATACTGCAGAGCAGTGTACACCGTTCCCCCGACCATGGTTTCGGGTCCGCCTCTTGCTTTCCCTGTGCTGTATTTTGGGGGCATTCCTCTTTTCAGTTTGCTCCACCACAGTGCTGTTCATCTTGAGCTGGAGAAGGGGGCGGCTGCTCTCCAGAGTGGAGGGTTGAAGGTCCCGGACTCCACTGAGCCATGTTGGAGGCAGAGCCCAGAAACTGTGTTCCCAAAGGGAAACCAGACATGCTTCGCCCTGGGCAAACCTTCCCACCGCAAACGGTTCAGGGATGCATCGTTTAAAGACCTAGTCACGGCCAGCAGGTCAGGAAGCTGGGTTGTGTTCCCCGTGTGAGGTTCTGCCCCGTTAGTGGCATCATAGTCGCCCACGGGTCCTTCATCTCGTGGCTGCCGGTGGCGGCCTGGCCCTCTGCTTGGTGCAGGCCCTTCCCTGGAGCCGCAGAGGCTTGTGTGCGTGTTTGCGGTACCGAAAAGCTTGACATCTGCCTTCCTGTCGTCCTTCATTGGTCGTCCTTTAAAGAGTCTTTCACGAGACAGTTTCTTTTCCTTGATGAGCTCTCCTCTCGGGACTGGGGCATCTTAGAGGGTCAAAACCGGGAAACCTTGCTGGGGTGGCCGACCTCTCTGCCCGGTGTCCACCAGCGCTAGAGTGTCATCTTGTCCCTGCACATTGATCCGCGGGTGTCACCGGTCCGCTGGGTACCCATGGTGATCAACCTGAGTGTTCTTCCTCGTTTAAAGGAACCCCTCTTGGTGAACGTAGATGACGACTATCGCTCGAGTGTATGAAAGTATTGTTTGTGCTGAAAATCCATTGCCATTTGGTACAAATGACATTTGTTCTTTCTGTGAAAGAGAGATGCCCTTGGTGTGTTTGTACACAGACCTCAGGAGGAGAGCTACGAAGGAGCCGTGGCCGCTCGCTGCTCTCGGGCGCGGGCGACATCTCGAGGAGCCGCCTCTGGGTCACTCTCTCTGCCAGTGGAATGGCCGTGGCCCCATCCCTCTTTCTGTCCCTCCCGACTGCATCCCACCCAACTGTACACCTTCCACGCATGGAAGCTCATGCGGCTGTGGTGTCCACATCTGCGTCTCTGCGGGGCTCAGGAGGCACGCTCGAGGGCTCAGCGGGCAGGCTCGGCCCTGCGTGTGAGGACCACATCTGCTGCGCTGTAAGACAGTGCCTAGTTTTCAGCTGGAAAAAGAAAAAAACTTCCTAGTGTAATGTGAGATGAAAGCTGCTGACAATCCAGGAGTGATAGCCACCCACCGGAGCCAGAAGTGTTCATGCCCCCGACTGCGCGTGGCCCTGCAGATGGAGTGCGTCCCAAGGGGTACTGGCCAGACCCAAAGGAACAGGCCGAGGACGGATTTGCGTTGTCTGCAGGTTGGTGAAAACAGACTCTCCCGGGGGATTTTGTCATCTTTTCGAGTATCATCTTAGTTAACTCCGGGAAGCCTTGTTTTCCCGCTTTAGAGAATGCTGGGTTTAATGAAACCAGTGAAAAGTTGAGTTTTGGTTTAAAGTAACTGCTCTTTCCAGGTGAAAACTACTTTTTTGGGTTTGTTTTAAAGATAGGAAAAGGAAGAGGAAGGGGAAATGTTGCTCTTTTAATTTAATCATTATGTTTGGTCTATGACAAAATTTGATTATTAGACACAGCAGTGCCACTAATACGTTTCTTGAGTTGTCAGAAATTGTCAACATCAGTACTTACTTTATGGCAAAGATAACTGAAGATAAATGGCTCATATTTTGGTGCAGTGTTTGATGTTCAAAACAAAATGTTACAACAATAAACAAATGTGAACTCAGTGCGTCTTGACCTTTTTCTTCAGAGGACATTTAAATTGTCTTCTCTAAACTCTTGCCAGAAGTTGCCAATTTCCATAAATTAGCATTTTGATCTCTGCTGACACTTAAGTTTGTGTATAGAAAGGGCTTCTTTTTGGTGCTTGTTTTTATAAGATCTGACTCCAGAAGTGAGGCTCCTCCCGCAGGAACTAACCTCCCTTGCTTTGTAGGTTCTGCCAGGCAGCCATCCAGTCATGCCTACATAATTTCTAGGGGTGACCCCCTAGCATCCTCCCGGCTGCATCCCCCCACTCCTCAGCCCCGCTCAGGACCCTGGCCACACCCCGCCTTGCATTAAAGCCCTTCCTCTGGGTGAACAGCACGTAGCCCTCCAGATTTCATCAGCTGTCAGACTCAGAGTGATCTGGGTCCAGAACCACACCTCATGTATTATTTAATCCCCTCGAGTGGCTGAGCCCACGCTGAACCCACCAATTCCCTCAAGCACGCACCTCCATGTGGGGACAGCACCCACCTTCTCTGCTTGTTTTCATGATGGAATGGCTGGGTGCGAGGTTGGGGAGTGGGGACTGCAGCTCTGTGGGGTGCCCTTCTGGCAAAGGAGGGAATCACTCAGGTTACATCAGGAAGAGACTCCCTCCTATGCGCTGCCCTCCCCGCTGGCTGGTGGCCGAGACGGGGCGAGGCGAGCGGGTGTGAGAAATGAGTCTGTGCGTGTGCAGCTGCAAGCGTGTCGCTGATCACAACTACTACTTTCCTTTCAGATTGCACAGTGTGAGAAACAGTTCAAAAGATGATAGGCTCACTGAGAAAAAGACGAATATGCTGACGTGGGAGTAACTTCACATTGCAGTTGGCACCGATTTTCGGTCTTTATTGCTGGTTTTGTTTGTTTCTCATCATTTAAATGGGGCCATTTGCCGACAGGACTGACACATCCCAATCCTGTCACCGCTTACCTCAAGGTGCACCTTGACCTTTTTCTCAGCAACCCCATCATTTCAGAAGTCATAACCTCGTGCCTGATTGAGTCTAGGACCCTGGTCCACATGTCTCGCTCCCAGGCTCTCAGCGCTGGGCCACTGACTTCCAGAGCAAGCTCTCCGAGCCACTCAGCCTGAGTTTAGCCCAGCCTGCTCCTCTCCGTATGAAAGGACAGCCGCTCTCTTCTCAAGATGCTGACTCCTGGTGAACCTCTTTCCTCCTCCTCAACGTCAGTGCAGGACCTGCTGTGATCTCTCTGCACTGCGTGTTGCGGACACAGAGCTGAAACTGACCACTGCAGTAGACGAGTCATACGGCCCCACCAAGGGGGACACCGCACTCGCCACTCTAGCGCCATCCGTGGAGCGAGTCAGGTCAGTCTCTGCCTTGTGTCTAGTTCCCATTGAGCGTTTGTCCCGCTTGGCCCCGGGTAAGGCCTGGGAAGGGGGTGTGAGGGGAGAGGGCAGAGCCATGTGCCAACTGGGGTTTCCTGAAAACACTCCCTGGACGTAGGGTTTTTCCCATGAGTCATATCTAGGAAGCCACAGCTGCTGACATCCTGTTCCCCAGCTGTAGAAACTGGTAGGGTGGGCATGCACCCCACCCCTGAGTCCCAGAAGGAGGGGCCCGAACTGTAAAACATGAAAACAGCAGGCCTTCCATCTTGGGCCCCTCTGCCCCGGCTGGGGGGATGGGGTGAGGAGGCAAGCTCACCCCATCTCAGGGACCCAGCGGCCACCCTGTAATCTCACTTGGCGAGCAGTCCTGGAAAAGGCTTTTTTATAGCCAACCTGGTGGCTTGATCTAGGCCGGCAGACCTGTTTCTATGGTCCACACCTCTCCCTGGAACCTGCCTCCCCAGTGGCTCTCTGTTGGCCTGCAGGTCACGTGGAGCTAAGGGGGCTGGTGTGACTGCTGGCAGAGGGAGTGTGGGGCCCGGGCTTCCTGGGAAGGTTCCTGCCCTTCCCAGACGGCCTCAGTATGATCAGCTTCCGGTCTCTGGGAGCGCAAGGTCTCTTGGAGCTGGGCGGCAAGCAGTCACGTTAGCTTGGACAGGTGCTGGTGAAGTGCGACTTTCAGCCTCCCTTGGAGGAGCCCCCACTTTCTGCTGTGGGGGGGCTCTGACCTCCAGACACATCCGGTCTGTATAAGCCACCCACGACCACGCTGGTTGCAGTTGAGACCCGTGTGTTCACGCTTCCTTTCTACAGCCGTTACACTCGTTTACTCCAGTCGTGCTTTTTAGCAGCAACCCTCAATCCACGAGGCACCAGGCTAACACTGGAAGTGTTTTACGTTTTTATTGCCACTCCCTGTCTGTGCACTTGAGTCGTACATGTCATTCAAGGAGCCCCAACAAGCCACACGACAATCTCTCCTGCATCCTCCTCTCAGCCAGGCAAACGCTGCGGGGGGGTGGGGGGGTGGGGGGATGGCGAGCCAAGCCTGGGACAGCCCACTGTCTGCCCTGGGTCTGTGGTGGCCTGTGCCACTTCAGTGTTTGAACTCTTCTCCCGCCGGCAGGGTAAACGGAGACGGCCGGCCGGCGATGGCTCTGCTCCAGTGAAGACAGACGCCGCGGGCATCACTTTCTGCCGCCTGCCTCCTCTCAGCAGCTCCTCTCCTCGTTCTTGTCCATCAGGAGGACGCAGTCCACCGGGCAGCGGGCGGAGCCTCCGCAGTCAGCACCTGGTAGGCCCAGCCCGAGGCGGGGCCGGCGCTCCCGACTCTCGCCCAGCCGTCCAGTCGGAGTGGCAGCAGCGGTGGCCGCGCTAACCCGTGGTTCCGCCCCCGCTGGCCACCGGGGGAGGGGCGGGGGTCTGCAGAGAGCTTGCCCCATGCCCCGGCTACGCACACACTGAATATATTACAGCTTCCGAGCTCTGTCAGCCCCTTCCCGCTCCCCGGCCGCCTCAGAGGTGGGAAAGAAAAGGGTACAAGAAGACCCCGCTGAAGGTGGAGTACATCTCGTCAAAGTCCGTGTGGGCCAGCCGGCCCCCCGTGACCACGATGTTGACGCCGTCCCCCGCCTTGAGGTGCACGATGAGGTGGAAGGCGCCCGGGCCCCCGCAGGTGTGCGGGGCGCCCTGCGGCCGGTGGTACTCCAGGAACTCTCTCCGGTAGCCGGCCGTGTGCAGCTGCGCCACGCTGGCGTTGGCCACCGACAGGACGGCCTCCACGTACGCGTCCCTCTCGGGCGTGAGGGTGGCCGTGATCAGGTAGCGCCCGTCGTACGGAGCCGTGAAGACCCCTGTGGGGAGGAAAGCAGACTCCTGAGCATGTGGTGTCCCCGTCACGGCCTGCCCGAGCGGGCACTCGGCCCGGATGAAGGCAGACAGCTCAGCCGCTCCCCACCAGAGGCAGGCCCACTGTGGGGGATGAGCTGTGGAGACACGGTTGGAGGAGCTGGAGCCCAGACCCCATGCTGGTGGGAGTGGCCGCCTCCGAGGGCTCTGCGGAGGGGGCCTGAGTCTTCAACCTGCCCTGCCATGGCCGGGTCACTGAGCTCTTAATTGTACCACAGAGCCTCGGGGACGGACCAGGCCCTGCACTCTGGGCACACGGCCTGCGTCTGCTCAGTGTCACCGGAATCCATTTACTAACACCCACGGCCCAGACTCTGGTTCTGGGCGTCTGGGCCCGTGGGAGAACTGGAGGTCCCTACATCCCCGGCGAGGGGAGCAAGGGTGCCCGGGAAGCCGGCTCATAGCAAAGCCCTGATGCTAAAACCCGGGGCCTGGGCGGCAGCCCCCACCTCTGCCCAGGACCAGCTGCCACACAGAGCCCCAGCCACCGCGTGCATGCAACCTGTGACGGCCCCCGCCCCGTCTGCAGGTGTCTGCGGGCCGGGGAACAGCGGAGACCAAGGGGTCTGGTCTCTCGCAGGTGAGGCACCCACAGCCCAAGGGGCAGCAGCCCAGGCTCAAGCCCCCATTTAGGGGGCTGGGGCCCATGCAGCCCTGTCCCAGCAGGTTGAGTGGGCTCTGGCTCAGAGAGGGGCAGCGGGAAGCCCTCCGGAGCAGCTGAGCACAGGCAGACTCACCGGTGTTGGGGTCGTACACATCCCCGTCGTTCACCAGCACCTTGTTGAACAGGACCACGCCAGCGTCGCTGGGGAAGGGCTTCCGGGTGAGCCCCGCGGAGAAGGACACGAGAGACGGCGCCGGAGCCCCTGGGGGAATAGGATCGCGGTCAGACCTGGCCCAGGCCTGTGTGCGGTCCCAAGGGGCGGCCTCGGCCTCCCATTTCCCCTCAGAGTGGAAACCACAACATGAGGTGGACACCCAGCCTTGTCCTCGTCGGAAGAGCAGGCGGCTGGGGGAGTGTCCGGGACCGTGTGTGTCAGGTCGGGGCTTGGCGCATGCATGACGTCTGGGGGTGGGGCACCCAGGCCCGCCCACCCCGGCCTCCCCTCCCACCCCGGCTGAGTACCTGGGGACGCTGCAGGCGGTGATTTGGGGTACCCTGAAAAACAATGCAAACACTGTCAGAACCCTTAACAGCTCCTCATTTCTGAGTCCCTTTTCCCCTTGTTCCTCACACAGTGAGTGGGAGGATGTGCAAGGAACACATCATCCGACAGAATATAAGCACTCGTGATACATGGAACTAACAAAGGGGAAGCCTTCATCCTAGAGAAGGCAGCACCCTGCCTAAGAGCCAGGGGCGGCTGAGAAGGAACGGCCCCAACCGGCAGCCGCATCGATGCGTGCAGGCGGCCTGTCCCTGCAGGAAGTTGATGGGTTTAACTCTGAGGGCGGTACTATCCTGTGGCAGCTGATGTGACCTCCCCCACCCAACGTCACAGGTTTACACGTCACAGCTTCACAGCCTCAGTTTCCTCCTGTGTCATGTAAGCCGTGGTGCCGGTCAAGGAGCTGCATGTCTAGCACCTACTTCAGGACAGAGGCGCGAGTGAGTGTCCCTTGACCTCTCTTCCTCTAACCTCCGCCTCCTCCATCCGCCTCCAGCACCCAGCCTCCGCCAAAATCCAAACTCTTCCAGCTGCCTCCAACCTCCTCCAGGCTCTTCTAGGCACCAGCCTCCTCCTCCCTCCTCCAGACTCCAACCTCAGCCATCCTCCAACTTCGTCCCTTCTCCAACCTCCAAAAACTTCCTCCATGCTCCTTCTCCAACCCCCTCGATCGTCTGATATCCTCCAGCCCCTAACCACCTCCTCCAGCCTCCAACCCCCTTCCATCCTCCTCCTCCAACCTCCTAACCTTCTCCAACTTCCATCCTCCAACCTCCTCCAAACTCCATCATCCAACCTCCTTTCACCATCCTCATCCCTCCTCCTATCTCCTTCATCCTCCAACTTCCAACAGCCAGCTGCCTCCAGCCTCCTATCTCTTCCAACCACCTCCTCCAACTTCTGACCGCCTCCAGCCACACATCTAATGTTGGAGCCAGACCTTCCACCCTACCCACTTAGCTGTGTGCTCCTCTTTTCTGCTGCCCAGGCTCCCAGTACATGTTTGGTTTTCCAAGTCCACTTCCTGCTGGGAGGATCAGCAAGCTGCCTGGATGGCACAAGTAATATAGCCCAGGGTGCAACTCTGTGTGATGTTATGTGCCCAGGGCACTGCAGCATCTTTGGACAGCTCAGTTCTGGATGCTGTTCCCTGCTGGCTGGACCCATGACCCACAGAGCCCCGCAGCAGCCTCCCAACGCCTGGGGTGCACTCACCTGGAGCTCCTGCGTAGCCCTCGGCGCTGGGGATTGGCCGCTGCCCGGTCTGGCCATCCACACCCCGGGGCAGACCCCGCCCCGACACCCCCATCCTGCCTGGGGGGCCGGCCTCTCCAGTCTCCATGATGACCCCCGTGGAGCCAGGCAAGAAGGGCAGCCCTGTCCAGCCAGGCCGCAGGGGTGGGGGGCGTCTCTTGGGCAGGACGGGCTTCTGTCCTGGGTCCCTCGGAGGCGAGGGAGTGCTGGGCGGCGGCAGTGCGGTCAGCACTGGAGTGGACAGCTCCGTGGGGGCCTCTGCCGGGCTCGAGGGCTTCCCTACGTCCCCCCAGGCCTTCCCCCGGGGTGGAGGCTGAGGCGTTTCTGAGGGCTCCTCCGCTGAGAAAGAAATACAGAGTTAAAAACCAGACTTGACTACTCAACCACAGGCCCCTCTGTGAGGCCCCCATGGGCATGGCTTCCTGGAAGGTGTGTGCTTGGGGGTCCCAGGGCCAGGTCCACTGGTAAACACAAGAGCAGCCACCACAGCATGGGGACCCCTTGCCCCAGGGAGGAGGGTCTTCAGCCTCTCTACATGATGGTTGCTCTACCCAAAATAACATTATCCTTAGTTCCAGCAACAAAAACTGCATAATGACCCTGCAACTGTACCTGCCTGCTACCATCACAAGCTGAGGGCCTGCTTCTGCAGACCTCACATGACCCAGAGTGTCAGCGCAAGCTGCCTCTGCGACAGGCACAGGGGTCACCACAGCCTTACGGTCACCAGCTGGAGCACTTGCACTGCAAGAGCCCCTGGTTCACACTCCCTGCCCTCTCGGAACGGTGCTGAGACACAGCCTGGAAACTGCCCCCGTTTCCTACTCTGAATACAGTCCTGGAACTACCCTTCCAGGAAGCCCTTCCTGCAGGCCTGCAAGACATCTAAGAATAACCAGGACTGGACTGATGCCCTCCTCAACAGACCAACCCCACCTACCTCCTCCATCCGCAGGATGCCTGCCATGGCCCAGGTTCCAAAGCTCCAAAGTTATGATCAAGTAAAATCAGAAACTGGATTGTACCCCCACCCCAGTCTGGTTTTTTTAAACTCACAAAGGTGATTGTGGCAGATGGAACACAGGTCCCTCTACCCACAGAGCTAGGTTGCCAACCCACCTCCAGCCCCAAGGGAAGCTTTTCCTCAAGCACCCTTTCCATGAGAGGATGAAGCCCTCCAGAACGTGAGCTGAGTGAACTGATCATCACTTTCTCAAGTGCCCCCAGGATGGTACAGAGCTAATACCATTCTAGATGCACTGAAGATAAGTTCATTCACACCATACAGTGGGAAGGCATCAAGCCTGGATTCTCTGCAATACTCTGGTGGGAAGGGCTGGGTTGGACGTAGAAACTGGCATGAAGGATTTCAGACATGGAGACACCACTAGCCACAGTGAAGGACAGGATGAGAAGGAAATAACCAAGCAATAAAAAGGAACTTTGAAGAAACAGATAATACAAGAAAATAAACATGTAGTGAGACACACTCCTTGCTGGCAAGGATGCCCACCCTCTAGCTGCTTCCGTCCGAAATAAATTGCTTCTTTGCATGCACTCCCACACATACTGTGTTTCTTACAAACCCTGTGCCTACTCTACAAAATAGGCAGATAAACTCAGAAACAGAAGGCACTGTATCCAAAGTACAAGAATAGATTGGTATTAAAAGAAGCCTAACCAGAGAATAAGAATGTCTTCACTGATTAGAAATATGCTTGCCAAAATAAGAAAATTCAGTGAAAGAGTTGATAGACAAAATCAAGGAGATCTTTTAGAAGGTAGACCAGGTAGATAAAATAATGGATAATAGAGAAACTGTAGGAAAATTAGATTCTTTCCAACGCAGAACTTTCTTGAATAAATAGAAAAACTGGAGCATAGAGAGGTGGTAAGGAAAGAATTGAATACACAATTCGTTAGAATTGTAAAAGATCCCAGCTGGATTATTAAAAGACCCAAACCAAGGCATATTCAGGACACTGAGGATAAAGAGATGATCCTACAGACTTGGGCGGATGGAGGGAAGTTACTTAAAATCAGAAGGACATCATCAGACTGTCAAGTTAGGGAAAACCAGGAAGCAAAAGACCACCACCTTCAAATGTTGAAGGAATATCATTGTTAACCTTGAGTTCCATACTCGGCTAAAATAAATGCCAGTTGTGAAATTAGAATAAACCTTTTTCAGCCATGAAATATTTAAAGACCAGCAAAACTCTCGAGCACCCTTTCTTAAAAAGCTATTGGAAACTGTACTCCACTGAAATGAAAGTAAACCATTAAAGAAATGCAGAGTAAAGATAAGGGTGTAAGACAGGAGAGAAGTTCAAGAAACTTCTAGGATGGTAGTGAAAAGTTTCAGATTGAAAGCCTTAGAGCTTTCTCAAGTCTAGAGAGGAAGCAGTCCCGGCTGTATTGGGAAGAGAGAACTCCCAGAGGGAAGTCATTAGATTGAAAAATCAGATCAGATCAGTCGCTTAGTCGTGTCCGACTCTTTGCGGCCCCATGAATCGCAGCATGCCAGGCCTCCCTGTCCATCACCAACTCCCGGAGTTCACTGAGACTCACATCCATCGAGTCAGTGATGGCATCCAGCCATCTCATCCTCTGTCGTCCCCTTCTCCTCTTGCCCTCAATCCCTCCCAGCATCAGAGTCTTCTCCAATGAGTTAACTCTTCACACGAGGTGGCCAAAGTACTGGATTTTCAGCTTTAGCATCATTTCTTCCAAAGAAATCCCAGGGCTGATCTCCTTCAGAATGGACTGGTTGGATCTCCTTGCAGTCCAAGGGACTCTCAAGAGTCTTCTCCAACAGCACAGTTCAAAATCATCAATTTTTCGGCGCTCAGCCTTCTTCACAGTCCAGCTCTCACATCCATACATGACCACAGGAAAAACCATAGCCTTGACTAGGTGAACCTTTGTTGGCAAAGTAATGTCTCTGCTTTTGAATATGTGATCTAGGTTGGTCATAACTTTCCTTCCAAGGAGCAAGCGTCTTAATGGAAGGGGATAAATGTATACTTAGGCTGATTGACGTTGTTGTACAACAGAAACGAACAACATTGTAAAGCAATTATTCTCCAATTTGAAAATTTTTTAAAAAAATTAAATGCATAATTTGCCCAAAAAAAAAAAAATTAAAAATGGAACCAACAAATGACCTGATACTTTTTATGGTATTGAGAGAGTTTCAGTGAGTGAGAAGAATCCCAAGACAGATACATAAAATCTAGCAAATAACACTACTACTAATTCAGAGGAAAGCAACACAGTCCTATTTGGCTATTATTGAGCTATTTAGCTTATAGTATAAATACTGACTTGATTTTTGTGGTATAACTATTGGGAGTTGGGAGGAGGGGGAAATGAGAGAGCCTTATAGGCTAATGTCTGCAGCTGATAGATAATGTCAAATACTGTATATAATATCCATATAGAGATATCTAAAGCTAATTGATTTAGAAATATGGAAGTAAACATCGGTGGAGAAAACAGCTCAAAGAATCACACGTGGCCACTTTGGGGATGAGAAGGCTAACAGGGAGAAGGGGCAGGGGAGGTGGTTTCCATTGTAAATTTCTCAGAAGTGTTTTATTTTTATAAAACATAGACGACACCGGGGCCCACCCTGTCTCCTTTCCCTCCAGTCCAAGCACACTCAGGTCCCTCCTTGTCTGTCTCCCCTCCTCCTCACGCTGTTTCTCGGCTCACAAGTTGGCCTCCCTCTGCGGCGCAGGCTCCCACCTCCCTTCTCTGCTGGAGAAGCTCCTCCAACATCTCTCCTCTCCTCTCCATCTCTCTCCTTCCGCCTCACCTTCAGCCCAAGTTTGTGTGTCTCCACCCATAATTTAAACACAAAGACTTCCCCTCAGTCCTAGAACCCTCAAAGAATTACAGTACACAAAGCACCTGCTGCTGCTGCTAAGCCACTTCAGTTGTATCTGACTCTGTGCAACCTCATAGATCGTAGCCCACCAGGCTCCCCCGTCCCTGGGATTCTCCAGGCAAGAACACTGGAGTGGGTTGCCATTTTCTTCTCCAATGCGTGAAAGTGAAAGTGAAGTCTCTCAGTCGTGTCTGATGACTCTTAGGACCCTATGGACTGCAGCCCACCAGGCTCCTCCGTCCATGGGATTTTCCAGGCCAGAGTACTGGAGTGGGGTGCCATGGCCTTCTCTGACACAAAGCACCTAAAAATAGCCAAATACAAGCCCCTCACACCTTTTTTCGTACCTATCCCCTTAAAAACCCTTCACATCATCCCTCTTTCTCTGAAGCCCCATCTGTCTCCGTCACCTTGTCTAGGTGCTCAAGAGTTGTATTTTACTCTGCCCTCTCCTTTCTCACATGCACCCCGATCTGGGCTAAGTCCAGCTTCTCATTTTGAATCTTCCTTTGGGTCCTTCCTCCCCACCTTTCTCGGGACAGTTCGTCCTAGTCATCGTCCCTGCTCAGACCCCTCCAGCTGTCCTCCACTGCTCATAAAATCCAGTCGAATCTCCTCTGACAGCCGTGTCTGCACCACCTGCTCCATCGTCTCCTGCCGCCTTCAGTCCAGCCCCTGGGGCCCGGCTCTTCGGGAATCCTCGACAACACACGCCCCTCCCCACAGTCCCGCTGCTCCTTGTGAAGCCCAGCAGCTCTTAACAATCCTGCCTCCCATCATGGAGCTCTGAGGGCCAGTCTGGTTTCCATACCTCTCCTCACTTGCTGGATGATGAACCCTTGAGGACACGCTTTAATGACCTTTTGTCACCAGGGACTGGCACGTGACACTGAGACGTCTGAGTATTTGGTGAAGGAAGAAAGACCGGTACCCTGGGCCGCACCCTCACTCCCGCCAGCCAGTAGAGGCAGTGCCCTAACTTTGCCAATGATAATCGTCTTTCTAGGGTCTGTAAGGGCAATGCCAGTACCTAGAAACAGCGATGGTTCTCTCTCTCTCACAGTCATCACTCCCTCAACACCCAGGCTTGTGATAACACGTGGAAGGCAGAGGGGAAAGAATGAAGAAATAAACCACTTGGGCCAAATGTCCTGCACTCATCTCCACGGGGAGTCCGTCCAGGACTCTGTGCAGAACGGGTGGCTCCGAAGTCCTCACATCACAGCAGAGACGGCACGAGAAAGCCGCCCTGGATCCCGACTGCTCCCCAACCTTGGCCCCCAGCACATCACGTAGTGTCTCTAACACACACATTTATTACATGCTTGAAACAAACTGGACAGCATCTTGCTCTGTCTGGGAAGATAACTCTGGCAGCCAGTGTTTTTTCAAACTGCACATATGTTTCTAATCCAGTGACCATCTGAGTTGAGTTCATAAGAACCAAGTGGGGCTGCCCGTGTTTCACGTGAGGAATGATGATGCTTTTGTTCCACAGCCCGCCTACAGGTCTCCAACCTGAGGCCCCATAGTGGCCTTGTGCAGCTGTGCACAGGCCGGGCCACGGCCTCACCAAGGACGGAGCCAACAGCCGGTAGGAAAGGCCACTCCCAGTCCACTAAAGTTAAGCCACTGTAACCTTTGCTAAGATGAAGACCTGCCTGAGGAAACTGTCAGCAACCCCATGGAGTCACGTCACAGCGCAGGGCTGTAGGGACGTCAGAGTCTGTGTTGGCAGCGTGGCTGAGTCATCTACCACTCGGGCTAAACCCTCAAAGTCTCCTGAGAAGCAGGCAGAATTCGGCTGATCAAATGAAGTGATGCGTGTGGGGCCACATCCCTGACAGTGACAAGTCACTGTGCAAATGTCCAGGCCACTTCACTAGAAGCCCAGTGCTGGGAGCGGGTGGGAGCTGCCTGGCGTCACGAGGCAATCTGCTGACCAAATGCAACTACAGGTCGGGGTGGTGGGACTGTTTTAAAGATGGCAATCAAGACTTCTGACTTTATATTTTCTTTTTTTTGGTAGCATGGCTTGTAGAATGTTAAATTTCCTGACAAAGGATTGAACCTGGACCCTTGGCAGTGAAAGCATGGAATCCTGACCACTGGATTGCCAGGGAATTCCCAGGACTTCTGGCTTTAAAAGAAACCCACCCACATTCTGACATACAGCAGGCTAAGTGGAAGGACGGTCACACCGCTTGGCAAAGCTCTGTGCCTGGGAAGGGCCCGCGCCACCCTGATGAGAAACGCCAGGCTCAGAGGGGGTGCCTAGGGACCAGGTTCCTGCACTGACGAGGCACAGAGGGCTTTGAGGAGACACTCGCTGGTCTCCCTGCCAGAAGGTCAAGAGGGGAGAGGATGGGGAGGCATGTGAAGGAGCCTCAGGGCTGGGGAGATGATGCACAGAAACCCCATGCGGCTCCCCTGACAGCAGGTTCCCAGGAACTGTCCTACTGAGCAAACAGCAGTGGAAATGCTGCTTTGCACTTTGGCTGGAACGAAGAGAGAAAACACTCAAGCTGGTCCCAGGGGCGCTGTGTGGTTCCATCACAGTAGTGATGGATAAAGAAGATGTGGTGTGACACAATGAAATTATTACTCAGCCACTAAAAAGAAAGAAATACGGGACTTCTCTGGTGGTCCAGTAGCTAAGATAGCTAAGACTCCACACTCCCAATGCATGGGGCACAGGTTCGATCACCAGTCAGGGAATTAGATCCCATATGCCTCAACCAACACCCAGGACAGCCAAATAAATAAAAATAAATTTTAGAAAAAGAATGAAGTAAAGCATTTGCAGTAACATGGATGGATCTAGAGACTATGACCAGACTATGACCTATATAGGGCCCATACTGACCGTCTCTCCAGAGCACGGAGCCCCACAGAGAAAGGAGTCCCACCTAGTGTGACCACGCGGAGGCCCCTGGAATCAGGCTCCACAGGGCAAACAGGCTGGCGTTTCTGAAAAGCGCGACCTAGAGGTCACTGACACAGACACAGCTCCAGCCTTGCGGGTTGACAACGGTGGGGCAGCGCCCTTGGAACAGAGGTCACCTGTTATCACTGAACCCTAGAGAGGCCGACCCGACCCGAGAAGTCACCAGGGATTTCTTCTTTGATAGAAATTCACAAGCTGATTTGAAGCTGCACATGGACACGCAAAGGGTCTACCTGATTTTAAGACTCGCTGTAAAGCCGCCGCGGTCAGGACATGAGGACGCACAGTGACAGCGTCGGCAGAGCCCGTCAGCAGACACGCGGGTCCCCGAAGAGCTGGCGCGGGTGCTGCGGCTCCGCACCCAGGGCTTTCCCTCCTTCCCCACCCTCCCCAGCGGAGAAGCTGCCTCTCCGCTTCTCTCTGGCCCAGCTGCCTCTGAGGGGGGTCTGCCTTCCGCTTCCACGACGGGAGCTGGGGGCGGGGGGAGCGGTGGTTCTCTGTTTTAATTACAAATTTAATGACAAATTCCTGGAACTGACTTCACCCCTGCTCAGCAGGAGTCTCCCGAGGGAGCCCAGAGTCCTTATTTCTGTCAAGCTCGCAGGGGACTCTGCACGCAGCTGTGGGAGAGCCTGGTGCCAAGGACACAGCAGTCCTAGGGTCAAGGTTCAGACGGAGAAAAGCAGCCGCTGCTTTCACCAACTGAAGAGCTTTACAGAAACCAGATGCTCACAGAGCAGAGGGGCAGGTATCTTCCAGAGGCAGTGTGGTCCGAGCCTGCGTGGTTTGTGCAGCCTTTATGTATTTATGACACCGGGACTGACTCCATCGTGCTATCTGGGACCTACACTGGCCTCAAACTCAGCCAAGTTCAAGTTGAAGGCCAAAACTGTCATAACACTGGCATGAGGCCACTCTTTCCCTGCCAGGCTTTACGAGCGCCGAAGAATTGATGCGTTTGAACTGTGGTGTTGGAGAAGACTCTTGAGAGTCCCTTGGACTGCAAGGAGATCCAACCAGCCAATCCTAAAGGAGATCAGTCCTGGGTGTTCATTGGAAGGACTGATGCTGAAGCTGAAACTCCAGTACTTTGGCCACCTCATATGAAGAGTTGACTCATTGGAAAAGAGTCTGATGCTTAGAGGGATTGGGGGCAGGAGGAGAAGGGGATGACAGAGGATGAGATGGCTGGATGGCATCACTGACTCGATGGATGTGAGTTTGAGTGAACTCCAGGAGTTGGTGATGGACAGGGAGGCCTGGTGTGCTGGGATTCATGGGGTCGCAGAGTTGGACACGACTGAGCGACTGAACTGAGCTGATTTGAAAAACCTGTGTTTTTTTCATTCTTACAGCACAGCTTAGGCTAAGCAACTGGATAAAGATGGGGGTTCTTAAATCTGTAGCACCTCCAAATGAAATGTTATTAATACCATTCAAAACTACAAATAGAACTAGAATATGATGCAGCACATAGACTCAACAGACGTGAATCTGAACAAACTCCAGGGGATAATGGAGGACAAAGGAGCCTGGTAGGCAAAGAGAACATGACTTAGCAACTAAACAACAGCAATAACATAATCCAGCAATCCCACTCCTGGGCATATATTTGAAAAAAAAAAAAAAAAACAATTGAAAAGGATACATGCAGCCCAGTGTTCACTACAACACTATTTACACAAGCCAAGATGTGGAAGCCACCGAAATGCCCGTGGATAGAGGAACGGATAAAGAAGATGTGATACACATAAACAATGACATATTATTCAGCCATTAAAAAGAAAGAAATACGGGACTTCCATGGTGGTCCAGTGGCTAAGACTGCACACTCTGAATGCATGGGGCCCGGGTTCAATCCCCGGTCAGGGAACTAGATCCCACATGCCTCAACTAACACCCAGGGCAGCCAAATACATAAAAATAAACTTTAGAAAAAGAATGAAGTAATGCCATTTGCAGCAACATGGATGGATCTAGAGACTATGATACTAAGTGAAGTAAGCCAGATAGAGACAAATAGTATATGACATCACTTATACGTGGAACCCAATTTTTAAAAAAAATGAAACAACTGAATTTACAAAACAGAATCAGACTTACAGATATTGAAAACAAACTTATGGTTACTAAAGGGGAAACACAGGGGTGAGGGATACATCAGAACTTGGGATGAACACATGCACACTACTATATAAGGTACATAACCTATGGGACCTCCTGTATGGCCTAGGGAACTCAATATTCCAGGATAACCTATATGAGAAAAGAATCTGAAACAGAATGAACATATGTGGATGTATAACTGAATCACTTTGCTGTACACCTGAAACTAACATAACATTGTAAATCAACTATATGCAAATAAAATTTAAAAAAAAATTTTCAAGTACTTACAAGAAATTGCCTGAAGACATTTGCAGAAGAAAGGGGTGGCAGACTGGAAAGAGGAAGCAGTGGGCTGCTGTCCCTGGGGTGTGTGGAAACAGTCCTGCGTGTCTGGCAGGAAGGCCCTTCTTGGAACCAAGAGGTAGGGGAGGAGGGCTACCCTGGCACAGAGACTGTCCCTCTGCCTGGCTCAGCTCTGTGGGAGCCCCAGGCTTCTCAATACCAGGAACTCGCCTACTATCCCAAGTGAAAGGGGAACAGCAGAAATGCCCGAGTCTGCCCGGGGCCCAGTATCTGATCAGATGGGTGATGGGGAGGCTGTGTGGGCTCAGAGGCTGTGGGGCAGGCCAAGTGGTCCCAGGGCCCCAGCAGAAAGCAGATTCTGCCTTTGAGCCATGCTGGGGTGGTGGGGGCAGGGCCTGGAGCTGCCCCTACCCAATAACTACAGTAGCATGGAGACCGGGCAACTGCAGACAAGATGCAAGTAAATGGGACAGGGGGCGGGGGGAACGGGAACAGAGGACCAGACCTCTGAGGCCACATCCATGGAAGAATAGAGGACTTCCCCTCCCCCTGTCGTTCAGAAGCTGATTTATCTAACCATGAGTCCTAAATGTTGGGCTTCCCTGCAGGTAAACAATCCACCTGCCAAGGAGGAGGCTTGGGTTTGATCCCCGGCTCAAACAGACACAGACAGAGTCGGACACAACTGAGCAACTCAACAAGAACCTAAGTGCTGGGGAGGGGAGGTTTCTCAGCTTTTTACACTTTACACTTCAGTCCCCATTTAGACAAGAAAACAAGAAAAAGAAGGAAAGAACAAAACTCTCTGGATCCCTAGAACATTCAGCAGAACACCTGGGGTTCTCATCCCACATCTGCAGTGTGGGCGAGCCCACCTTCACTGCTCTGAGGCTGCAGGTCTGGGGGCTTGTAAGAAGAGGAGAGGATTTCAGCCAGAAGCAGAAGGGATGTCCAGCAGAGGGGACAGAGGGTCACAGGCATGCTGATATTGGGATGACCAAGGGCCAGTCACTGTTGAATACACTACTGGGACTTCTCCGTGGTTCACTGGTTAAGACTCCCTGCTTCCATTGCAGGAGGCACAAGTTTGATTCCTGGTCAGGGAACAAAGATCCTGCATGCCACGCAGAAGAGCCAAAAAATAGAAAAAGAAAAAAAAATACTCCTTAAGAACGGAGGGGCTTCCCAGGCAGAGCTAGTGGTAAACATGCCTGCCCATGCAGGAGACACCAGTTTGATCCCTGGGTCTGGAAGATCCCCTGGAGGAGGGCATGGCAACCCACTCCACTATTCATGCCTGGAGAATCCCATGGATAGAGGAGCCTGGTGGGCTGCAGTCCATGGGGCTTCAAAGAGTCAGGCACAACTCAAATGACTTAGCATGCACAGGAACAATAATTATCATGCTAACTTCTTGAAGTATCACTATTACCATGATTCTCTCCAATTAACAGCTATAGAAAGTGAGGCATTAAGTAGATAAATAATTTGTCCAAAGTCACAAACAATGTGTAGAGTAGCTGGGATTACAAACTTGGGAAATAATAATCACTTCCTGGCTCAAAATTCTCCAAGAGTTTCTCATGATACTTGAAATCCAAATCTGTCATCTCAGCCTACAAAATCCCACCTGATCTGACCCCTACCCCCTGACCTCACTGCCTGTGACCTTCCCCTTTGCTCATGCTATGCTATGCTAAGTCGCTTCAGTCGTGTCCGACTCTGTGCGACCCCATAGACGGAAGCTCACCAGGCTCCCCCATCCCTGGGATTCTCCAGGCAAGAAAACTGGAGTGGGTTGCCATTTCCTTCTCCAATGCATGAAAGTGAAAAGTGAAAGTGAAGTCGCTCAGTCGTGACAGACTCTTAGCGACCCCATGGACTGGAGCCTACCTTTGCTCATGGACTTGATCAAACTGACATCCTGAGTTCTCAAACAGGACAAAGACATCCCTGCCTCAGGACCTTTGCACATGCTCTTCCCTCTGCCGGGAACAGATCTCCACAAGGCTCATTCCCTCATCTTACTCACGTCTCTGCTCAAAGTCATCTCCACTGAGCAACTTTCCCTGACTTCTCATCTAAAACACCAAGTCCTCTGAACTCTGTCACCTCCTCTGCTTATCTTTCCCTGCACACTGATCGCCTGCTGAAATCAGACCTTGATTTGATGAGCTGTGCATTCCCTGACTTCCCTCCCTAGATCCTGCAAGGGCTAAAACTCCAGTGTGAGGACATGACTGAGTATTTGTGGAATGAATGACTGTATGAATGAAGGCGGGTGGGGTGCACAGGGCCCAGGAAAGGGCATGACACCCACCGCACAGAGTGGATGATGAGACAGTCACGAAAATACAGTGGTCCTAGGGACCTCCCTGGTAGTCTAGTGGTTGACTCTGCACCTCCGCTGCGGGGGCTGTGGGTTCAATCCCTGGTCGAGGAGCTAAGATCCCACAAGCTGCAAGATGCAAAAAAATACACTAGTTCTTTACCTTTTATAAGTTAGGCACCTCTCCAAGTCCTGGATGAAAGGCAGGGAACTTTTGTCCAAAAAAGTAACCAAACATTTGTATATAGTCTCTAGAGTCTCTTTTAAGACCCAGGGAAGAACATCTGCACTGATGTGAGGGATACAGAGAGACTGGGACTGATTTCAGCATTGGCTGAGGCCCGTTCTGGCTCCCCCTTCTCCCTCCCCACCCGCTGCCAGCTGGGTAGTTCAGCTCCCTCTGGGAGCTTCCAAAAGAAGAGAAAGGGCTCCCTGCACAGGGCAGCAGACGGGGTAGAAACAGCAGAGTCTAGGTCCCTGGCCCAGCAGTCTGGCCTCTGGTGACCACGTCCTGCACCCTCAGCTCTGCACCTTGGCTTGCAGTAGGAGCAATGATGACAATCGTTAATATTCCTACCCTCCCAACACACAAGCCGAGTCATCTCTCAGGGTGACTTGTTTCGAACAATGGGACGTGGCAGAAGGGACATGGTGCCAACTCCAGGCCCCGCCTGGAAGGGGCTCCGGCTTTTGCCTTGTGGTAAGTGTGACTCCCCGAGACCACCATGCTGAGAGGAGGCGCACGTCCACCATGTGGAGAGAGAGGATGGCCGTGTGCAGGAACACGTGGCCGGTCTTCCTGCAACTTCCAGCTCAGCCCAGCCCAGCCCACTGGTCCCCTGACCACAGCCAAGTGAGTGACTTGAGCTGATGTCAAGTGGAGTGGAAGAGCTGCCAAGTCAGTTCCTGCCCCGCAGAACAATGGAAAGTGATGAAGCCTTGTTGTTTAAGCCACCAAGGTCTGGGGTCGGCTGTTATACAGCAACAAACAGCAGGTCCATTCCACCCCTCAGCAGGGATGCCCTCCCCTCCTGCTTCTCTGAACCCTTCCAGCAGTCATGTACAGATGTGCGAGTTGGACCATAAGGAAGGCTGAGCACCAAAGAATTGATGCTTTCAAACTGTGATGCTCGAGAAGATTCTCGAGAGTCCCTTGGACTGAAAGGAGATCAAACCAGTCAGTCAGTCCTAAAGGAAATCAACTCTAAAGGTTTGTTGGAAGGACTGATTGATGCTGAAGCTCCAATCCTTTGGCTACCTGATGTGAAGAGCCGACTCGCTGGAAAAGACCCTGATGCTGGGAAAGATTGAGGGCAGGAGGGGAAGGGGGCGACAGAGGATGAGATAGTTGGATGGCATCATCAACTCAACGCACATGAGTTTGAGCAAACTGGGAGATGGTGTAGGACAGGGAGGCCTGGCGTGCCACAGTCCATGGGGTCACATAGAGTCAGACACAACTGAGGGACTGGGCAACAACTCACCGTTCGGTACAAGCTCCAGGATCGCCCCCTTTCAGAAGTCTCTCTCATCACTCCATCTCACCCTTCACCCTACTGGCCTATGAACTCACAACCTACTCAGCCTTGATAAGAAGGCCTCATCAACTCAGAGAAGCGCTCCCTGACTTCCACGGTGACCGTGACCATCTCTGCCTGCTTGTCCCCCTCAGACTGTCATCGTCCCATGCACTGTCATCCCGGTGCTCCACACACATAAGCTCGTCACTCCCACACAAGACGGGCTCAGTAAGAGCCAGTGAACTGCAAGGACGAGCCCTGATACACCATCTCGTTCACCCTCTCTGCAGGCCTGTGTGTGTCACTCCCCCACCCCCAAACCTGTGCCTGGAAATGCCCGGAAGGCCAAGGTCAGGCTACTCACCTCCTCATCCCTCACGGAGCCCTGCACACAGTGGCTGTTTAGTCCCTAAGTTGTGTCCGACTCTTTGTGACCCCAGGGACTGCAGCACGTCAGGCTCCCCTGTCCTTCACTACCTCCCGGAGTTTGCTCAAACTCATGTCCACTGAGTCACTGCTGCACACAGTAAGCACTCAATAAATGAGCTGCTGACTCTTCACTGGGCG
Source organism: Tragelaphus eurycerus (assembly GCA_935064755.1). Classification (NCBI taxonomy): domain Eukaryota; kingdom Metazoa; phylum Chordata; class Mammalia; order Artiodactyla; family Bovidae; genus Tragelaphus; species Tragelaphus eurycerus. The sequence continues at coordinate 26,827,121 of CAKXYN010000023.1, forward strand.
CTGTGACCTGAGCTCTAGACTCACCCAGTAACCCCTGACATTCAGGTTCTCCCGGACCTGGATGCACTACAAGAATGGACAGCCTCGGCCTGGTTATCGTTAGCTCTTCTCAATCAGTGGAGTTCCCGAAAGTCCACACATTCTACTCTCACGACGATGGATTCATTCCAAAAGGAGCATCTTGTGGGAGCCGCCTTCCCTTTACAGGCATTCACCCCAAACCCCTCTTTCCACAGCCAAATGTGAAGGAGTTAACACAGCTTCCCACGCCGCCCGGGAGCTGCAAATCAACTGGAACTATCTGGTTCGATCTGTTGTTACAAAGCACAGTCCAGACAGAACTGTCACCAGGAGGGACAATCATCCTATGAACACACACAGGGTCCCCTGACCTTTCCCCAGCATTCCAGAGATCTGGGAGCTGTGTGGGCCTGGGGGGAGGGCATGGGGGTTATAAATAGCGGGACTGGCCTCGGTAATTCCTTATCTACAAACTCCTTATCTCTGGGAAGGTTCAAAGCGTGTCCCACTGACCACTTCAGACGTTCCCACTTCCCTGGCTCTCCTCTCCTCAGGCCATAAGTCTCAGCTGCGTTGTTGTTGCTGTTATGCAGTTGCTATTATGCAGTTGCTAAGCTGTGTCCGGCTCTTTGCAACCCCATGGACTGCAGCCCATCAGGCTCTTCTGTCCTCCACTATCTCCTGGAGTTTGCTAACATCCATGTCCATTGAGGCAGTGATGCTATCCAACTATCTCATCCTCTGCTTCTCCCTTCTCCTTTTGCCTTCAATCTTTCCCAGCATCGGGGCCTTTTCCAATAGGACCCAATCCTAAAATCCCATAGGCTCACACCAGGCTAAGAACTGGCATCCACACATGAGGGCCTTTGTCACCTGGAGCTGAGCAAGGTGAAAAGGCAACACAGGCCAGCAAGGAAGACAGGGGGAAAGAAAACAGGGAGAGGACTGGTCAGGAGGCAGAGTCCTTCCGGGCACACGGCTGGCCCTCCCCTGTCCTCATGGACCCGTGAGTCTGCGCTCGTCTCGGGGAGACACAGAGGAGACGTGGGCTGGCCTGGACGACGGCACCCAGGGTCCCCACCCCGCCTCCACCGCGTCTCAGCTGTGACTTTAGAACACGTCCCTGCAGGGAGCAGCCCGTGCGCCCCAACTACTGAGCCTGTGCTCTGGAGCCTGGGAGCTGCAACTGCAGGGAGGAAGCAACCAGGAAGCAGCCCCCGCTGTCTGCAACCAGAGAAATTCTGCTCGGCAGTGAGGACCAAACACAGCTGAAAATAAATAAATAAAATTTTAAAAAGAAAGAAAACTCTGCGCAGCACTGAGGTTGCTGAATCCAGGTACCAGGGAGGCTCTGTCCTTCAGGGATGACATGCCGAGCCCCCAGGTGACAAAAAAGTTAACTTGAATATGTCACTTGGTACTATTAAGGGACCATTCATTCATTCAGTCCATTCATTCATTCAACAAACATTTGTCGAGAGTGAAATGTATAGCGGTAAAGAATCTGCCTGTGATGCAGGAGCCACAGGAGACACAGGTTTGATCCCTGGGGTCGGGAAGATGGCCTGCAAAAGGAGATAACAACCCACTCCAGGATTCTTGCCTGGAGAATCCCATGGACAGAGAAGCCTGGCAGGCTACAGTCATGGGGTCACAAAGAGGCAGACATGACTGAAGGGACTTAGCACGGATGCGCATACAGAGTGTGTAGCATGCATCTCCCTAAGCACAGCCGATGAGCATCCTTGTTCTGGGGGCGCTGGGGCTTTGAACAGTTCCTGCCCCTAAAGTACTCTGTCCAGGGTCCTCTCTCTGTCTTTGGAAAGGAACACAATGCGTTCTACTTGCCATCATCGAGGCCCTAGGTTTTAGGGAACAAGAGATTGCCCAAAGATGATAATGACACCAGCAAACGAAAAGTGATGTTTTCAGAGGTGAAGGGGTTTGCATGCAGCAGACTCCCTGAGTAGAAGATGGGATAACATACCCATTGCCCCAAGCTGTTAGGCCACAAAGCTGACCCCAAATCTAAGCTCCCCAACATGACAGTATATATAGATCAGCCTTCTGCCACCTACCTGAGGGCAAGGACCAGTTTTCCTTCTGTATTTTCAACCTGTTGTGGGCTGATAATTTACAAAACGCACAAATCGTGTGCTTGAATGCGAAGGTGACGTCAAGTTATTCTAAAAGTTTCTAAACACTTGCTCTCACTGTTGGTCTTTGTCTCATTGCTATTCAGCACCAAACGATTCACGGGCTTTTCCCCACCCCACCTATGAAGCACACTTTGGGCCAGCAGTGACGTGGCTCATGCCACAAACCATACAAAATCTAGCGGAACAAGCATTACAAATACTCAAAATGGGAGGGCAAAGGTGCACTTACTTGCCGATGGCTGAAACCGGATCAGGTCTTGCAGGTCAGTCGAAATCTGGAAGACATGGCTGTAGAACTGCTGCACGGAATTCTTCAGGCCGGAGATCTCTCTGGAGTGTGTCCGGAGTGTCCCGTTCATCTGCCGGACGCAGCTCCAGAGGCTGTTCACATGCTTGTTGAGCCCCTCCTTGATCTTCTGAAGGCTCCCAGAGATGGAGTCCAGCTTGCTACAGGTCTTCTCCACGTGAGACACCCTGTCCTCCACCACGGAGACCTCCTTCTGGACTCCGTGCGTCTTCTCCTTACAAGTGTCCAGCTCGCTGAGGACGAGGTCCTGCAGCCGCTGCCACCTGCCCTCCAGCTGGTCGCAGCAATGCGCTGGGGGGGCCTGGGGAGACGGCAGGGGCACCTCTGTCCTCCCTGGCTCACCCACCTTGGACCACCCACCCCCTGCAGCCTTTTTCCCTCCTCTACCACCGCTCAGCTCATTCTGTAAACGTCTCAAGTGGTCATCTGTGTGGTTGAGCCAAGAATAAAGAAAACTGACATCCTGCTGAAGTTGCTGGATGCTGCGTTGGGTGTCCTGAAACTTCCCCTGCATCGTGTCATTTAGAGATCTCAAAAGGCTCACCGTCTCGCCCCCGTTCCGCAAAGTGTCTTCCATTCTGCGAGGCTCTCCTCGGAGGTTCTGCAGGCACAAGTCCTCCACCACCCGCACTTGGTCCTTCAGGTGCTTCAACTCCATCGTGACCTGCGGGGGCCCAGCCCCCGACACAGTGGGCGGGGCTGCCGCTGGGGGAGCAGGTACCATCTCCGAGCCATTCACCATCTCCAGGAGGGCGCTCCCCAGCCGCTCCTCCAGGGACTGTATTTTCTGATCAAGCAGCTGCCTCAGGCCGTCCACCTCCCCACTAATGGTCGCCCGGAGGGTTTCTTCAATGTAAAAGCAGTGCTCCTCTGCGTTCCTCTCCGTCACGTTGATCCTTGCATCCAGTTCATGCCATCTGGCATCGAAGTCCACATCCGGCTCTGGAGCCTCGAGGCGGTCAAACTCATTGTCTAGTCGTGCGTTCAGCGTTCTTGTCGCTTCAGCAACTCTTTCAATTTTCTGGTCTAACATCTTGATCTGTGGCCCCAAGTCACCAGGCTTGGCACCGTCACAGCAGTTTGCACGGGCTGGAGGGTCTTGGACCCGGGCCTGAAGGTCACTGATTTCTTTTCTCAGCTTGGCCTCCTTCTCTCCTATCAGCTCGATTACTCCCAGGTAGCTGCTCCCATAGTCATCACAGTGCTGCTGGAAACCCATCAACTTGTACTCGCACGAGTTCTTCAGATCAGCTAGCTTTCGGTCCATCCCTTCCATAAGCTCCTCCCTGAGGGCATCGATCTTACTGTCCACATAGGCTTGGAAGAGCTCGCTGGTCGTCATGGTGACCGTTGGGCCCTGGGCGGCCTCCTGGAGCTGTCTGAGCTGCCCTTCATAGCCCTTCACTTTCCCGTCCAGCTCCTCCAGCTTGTCACTCTTGGTCTTCAAGGCATCCTTGACTTCAGCCAGTTCAGACTTGATGTCCTTCATGCCTGACTCCTTATTGTTGAGGATGCCGGGGGGCTGAACCGTTTCTGGCTCTCCACCCACAGCGCTGTTGGGCGTTGGCTGGGGGCACAGGTTGCTCAGCATCTTGCTGGCATCGTCCTGGGTGGCGTGTTTGAGGTTTTCACTCACTCCAGCAACGGAAGACTGAAGGTCCAGAACCGTCCTGGTGAGCCGGAGAACCTTCTCCTCCAGCACCTGAATTTTCTTTTCCTGAAGTTCCTGGGGCCCCTGTTTTGGATCTCTTGTCTGACTTGGGTCTGCTGCAGGAGTGGGTGACACAGTCTTCTTAGGCTCTGAGACTCGGCTTGGTTCACTGTCTGTTACAAAGAAAAAAAGAGTCGGATACGACTTAACATTTCCTACTTTTACCTAGTTTTGCAAAGACAATTGATAGGGTACTCTTGGGATACACGCAAACCTCCCCCTACCACTCCCCTCTCACCACACACAGGCAGTTACTCTGCTGGAGTGGAAAAGATGACGGGCGTTAAGTCAAACAGACCTCCAGGGGACTTTGGCTCTTCCGCCTATAGTCAGCCCTCCAGCAAGTTAATTCAATTCTGTGAACTATAATCCCCTTGTCTATGAAGTAAAGTGACTATCTTCCCTTCTCTGATTGTTAAGAGAATATTCACAGGACATATGACAGATATACAATGGTCTCTTTCACCCTGAAGGGAAATATTCTTTACTTGTATTGTCATTGGAACATATCATTCCCACATTGTAACTGCAGACACACCCTGACAGCTGACTGCATTCTGTAACCACAAGAAGCCACTTGGGATCCACCCATTAGTTGTTGGGTGGTATGATACCACGGCTTCCCAAGTGGCTCAGCGGTAAAGAATCTGCCTACGATGCAGAAGCCACAGGAGACGCAGGTTCAATCCCTGGATCAGGAAGATCCCCTGGAGAAGGGAATGGCAACCCACTCCAGTATTCTTGCCTGGAGAATCCCACGGATAGAGGAGCCTAGTGGGCTACAGTCCTGCTGCTGCTGCTAAGTCGCTTTAGTCGTGTCCGACTCTGTGCGACCCCTCAGATGGCAGCCCACCAGGCTCCCCTGTCCCTGGGATTCTCCCGGCAAGAACACTGGAGTGGGTTGCCATTTCCTTCTCCAATGCATGAAAGTGAAAAGTGAAAGTGAAGTTGCTCAGTCGTATCCGACTCTCAGCGACTCCATGGACTGCAGCCTACCAGGCTCTTCCATCCATGGAATTTTCCAGGCAAAGTACTGGAGTGGGGTGCCATTGCCTTCTCCGGGGCTACAGTCCATCGGGTCCCAAAGAGTCGGACACAACTGAAGTGACTTAGCACGCAGGCACACGATACCATGAGAGCAGCAAGTTATCCTCCAAGCAACTCCTAAATATTCTCTTTCTTTTATTAGTATCCTTGCACTAAGATTTTCACAGACGTTGTTTAGCACTGTCATGCAGCTGGAGAAACTAAAAGCAAAAGAGAGATAAAACAGAGTCTATTGGTGTCTCCCAGCAACTGAGCCCTGTGGCCCTATATAGTGAGATTCACTAAGGCAAAGAATACATTGAAATCTTTTTTACCCATGTTCCACTCAGCTTTGCGATCTCAGATCCAAGACCAGAGATTGAACCTGGGCCCCCAAAGTGAAAGTGCCTAACCACTGGACCACCAGGGAAGTCCCCAGACATTGAATTTTTGATAATTCTACTTTGAGAAATATACCTCACAAGGAAATAGCCCCAAAGAAAAAATTATAATTGTAGTGAGTCATAAAATGAAAATAAACATGATATAGAGAGATAAACCAAAAAAAGGTCATCAAAATCTGAGGTACATGATGTCACAGAACACAAGGAATACTAGAAAGAGGGTAAGGGACTTCCCTAGTGATCTAATGATTAGGACTCTCTGCTTCCACTGCTGTAGGCCCAGGTTTGACCCCTGGCTTCCCTGGCAGCTCAGACGGTAAAGAATTCGCCTGCAACGCAGGAGATCCAGGTTCGATCCCTGAGTTGGGAAGATCCCCCGGAGAAGGCAATGGCACCCCACTCCAGTACTCTTGCCTAGAAAATCCCATGGACAGAGGAGCCTGGTGGACTGCAGTCCATGGGGTCCCGAAGAGTCAGACACGACTGAGCGACTTCCCTTTCACTTTTCACTTTCCTGCATTGGAGAAGGAAATGGCAACCCACTCCAGTGTTCTTGCCTGGAGAATCCCAGGGACGGGGGAGCCTGGTGGGCTGCCGTCTATGGGGTCGCACAGAGTCGGACACGACTGAAGTGACTCAGCAGCAGCAGCAACAGCAGAGTAACTAATACCCTGGGAACTATGATCTCACAAGTCATGTGGCACAGCCAAAAAATAAAATATAAAAATTAATATAAAAAAGAAAGGAATTAAAGAATTAACATTAACAAGCCTGCAGACAATACTGAAACCTAGCAAGTAAAGTGGAAAAAGCCACACACAACACAGATTATGACATAAAACGCACTCATGTACACTGACAAACTGGAAGTAAGTTTAGAATGTGGTAGATATTTGAGCTTAATGGTCATTGCTTTTTCCTCCTCTAACTTTTGCAGATGATCATAACAACAGTTATCATTCATTAAAAGCAACTTAGTGGTAAAACCGAGACTTGAGTTTAAATGTCCCAACTCCCAAGCAGAAAACTAGAAAGAACACCTTGTTTTCCATACTGAAAAAATTCTCTCAGGATACTAGACATAAAAGTCAGTAAGTCACGTACAAATGAAATGCTGTTCTGAGCAAAGGAAATTCTTTTTAAAGGGCAGGAGACGAGGGGAGGATCAGAATGTAAGCAGATGTTTTTCCTTCATATACTACTGGTGACTAAAAAAACTGCTACAAGTTTTTGAAAGAATAACTTGGAGAATGTATCAAAATACTCAGAGTCCTTTGGACTCTGCAATTACACTTCTAGAAATTTATTCTAGTAAATAATAAGGATTAATCCAAAAATTTAACAGAAAAAGTACTTATTCAAATACTATCTATATAATAATGAAAAACTGAAAACGGTCTAGGGGCCAACAGTACAAGACTGTATCCAAACAACCACACTCTATGCAGCCAAGAAATGATACTACAGAATATCTAAGGACATGGATGGCTTTTCATCAATTAAAAATTAAAATCAGTTAAAAATTTTAAAATAAGTGCCCAAAACAGTGTGTGCATTATAATGATGGTGGGTTGAGGACAAGCACTTCCTTTCATTCTGAAATCCCATTAATGGCAAAAACAACACAAACCAAAGAAACCCCGACCAAGTCACACATTAAAAATTGGGAATCAGAATGGTTTTCCCAGTGCGTTGGAAACTAGAAGAAAAAGAATTTTTAAATTGAAGCATAATGGATTTATAATGTTGTGTTAGTTTCAGGGATTCTCTTCTTTAATTGCTCAGACCTGTCCAACTCTTTTGAAACCACATAGACTGTAGCCCGCCAGGCTCCTCTGTCCATGGGATTCTCCAGGCAAGAATACTGGAGTGGGTTGCCATTTCCTCCTCCAGGAGATTTTCCTGACCCAGGGATCGAACCCTCATCTCCTGCATTGGCAGGTGGATTCTTTACGACTGAGCCACCTAGGAAGCCCAGTGTCAGGTATTCATATATATATATATATATATATATATATAAAATCTTTTATATGTATATTCTTTTGTCCCATATATATTTTTTCCCCATATAGATTATTTACAAGATATTGAATATTATAAGTATTGAGTTGCATGGTCCTTGTTTATCTATTTTATATATAGCAGTGTACATCTGCCAGTCCCAAATTCCTAATTTATCCCTCCCCGCAGCTTCCCTCTTTGGTAACCATAAGTTTGTTTTCTATGTCTGTAAGTCTGTTCCTGTTTTGCAAACAAGCTCATTTGTGTCTTTTTTTTAGATTCCACATAAAGTGATATCACATGAAATTTGTCTTTCTCTGTCTGATTTTCTTCACTTAGTATGATAATCTCTCAGATCAGAGCAGTCGCTCAGTTGTGTCCGACTCTTTGCGACCCCATGAATCGCAGCACGCCAGGCCTCCCTGTCCATCACCAGCTCTCGGAGGTAACTCAGACTCATATCCATCGAGTCAGTGATGCCATCCAGCCATCTCATCCTCTGTCGTCCCCTTCTCCTCCTGCCCCCAATCCCTCCCAGCATCAGAGTCTTCTCCAATGAGTCAACTCTTCCCATGAGGTGGCCAAAATACTGGAGTTTCAGCTTCAGCATCATTCCTTCCAAAGAAATCCCAGGGCTGATGTCCTTCAGAATGGACTAGTTGATCTCCTTGCAGTCCAAGGAACTCTCAAGAGTCTTCTCCAACACCACAGTTCAAAAGCATCAATTCTTCGGCGCTCAGCCTTCTTCACAGTCCAGCTCTCACATCCATACATGACCACAGGAAAGACCATAGCCTTGACTAGGCGAACCTTTGTTGGCAAAGTAATGTCTCTCCTTTTGAATATGCTATCTAGGTTGGTCATAACTTTCCTTCCAAGGAGTAAGCGTCTTTTAATTTCATGGCTGCAGTCACCATCTGCAGTGATTTTGGAGCCCGGAAAAATAAAGTCTGACACTGTTTCCACTGTTTCCCCATCTATTTCCTATGTAGTGATGGGACCAGATGCCATGATCTTCGTTTTCTGAATGTTGAGCTTTAAGCCAACCTTTTCACTCTCCACTTTCACTTTCATCAAGAGGCTTTTTAGTTCCTCTTCACTTTCTGCCATAAGGGTGGTGTCATCTGCATATCTGAGGTGATTGATATTTCTCCCAGCAATCCAGCCATATTGCTACAAGTGGCCTCATTTCATTCTTCCTATGGCTGAGTAACATTTCATTGTATATGTGCACCCTTGTCTGCTTTATCATTCATCTGTCTATGGACATTTAGGCTGCTTCCATGTCTTGGCTATTGTAAATAGTAATGCAATGAACGTTAGGGTGCATGTATCTCTTTGAATTATGATTTTCTCTGGATATATGCCCAGGAGTGGGCTCACTGGATCATACAGCAACTCTTTTTAGTTTTTCAAGGAACCCCCATACTGCTCTCCATAGTGGCTGTACTAATGTACCTTCTAACCAACAGTGTAGGAGGGTTCCTTTTTGAAAACCAGAAGAAAACTGAGCAATGTGCTTAAAATTCTAAAGGAAAATTATTTCCAATCTAGAATTCTGAGCTGGAGTAAATATACTTTTTGACTATCATGTCAAAAAGTTTACCTCCCACGCAATCTTCTCATGAAACTACTGAATGATGTGCTTGACCAAAACAAGGGGATAAAATAAAGAGCAAGCGGGGCGGGTGGTGGGAGGTGCAGACAGGAAGCAGGGCATGGACAGGAGAGAAGTCAGTGAAGATCGCAGGGCGGCAGTGGTGAACGAGGATGACCACTCCAGGTGGGGCGGCTGGGAAAGCTCTAGGAGAGATTTCGATACGAAACGGATGTATCTGAACATACAGAGGGGACATATAGATAACCAGCAGAGAGTATGGGTTGAAACAGGGATTAAAAATATAGAAAACCAAGCAAAGAAAAACATAATTATTAACACTAGAGAAATCGAAAAACTGTAGAAAAGGTAATATATTCATAGCACACTGCAGGGCTCAGCTGTAAACATGATGTACCAACTACAATGGATCCAACAAAGAGAGAACAGACAAAAACACAGCATAACTGAATGCAAAGGACGGGGGTGTGGAAGCCTTGTGTTAGAGGAAAGGGACTTAATTCCTCACCTTCCATAATGAGAAGTCAAGGATGCGGAGGTAAATTCCAAAAGACCACCTAAAGACCTTAAAGAAATGCTCACACATACTAAAACTGGGAGGGTGCAGAGAAGATTAGCATGGTCCCTGCACAAGGATGGCACGTGTGTGAAGCATTCCACGTTCTTAGCAACCTAAGAGTGGTGGTATTAGTGGTAAAGAACCCGCTTGCCGATGCAGGAGACTTAAGAGACACAAATTCAATCCCTCGGTCGGAAGGATCCCCTGGGGGAGGGCATGGCAACCCACTCCAGTATTCCTGCCTGGAGCATCCCATGGACAGAGGAGCCTGGCGGGCAAAGAGTCAGACAGGACTGAGCGACTTAGCACACACACACACACACGTCCATCAACAGATAAATGGATAAAGAAGATATGCTGTATACACACATACAATGGAATATTGCTCAGCTATAATAATGCCATTTGCAACAATACAGACAGATCTGGAGGGTACTATGCTAACAGAAATAAAAATCAGACTAGAGAAAGACAAATACCCTACGTTACCACTTACGTGTGGAAGCTAAAAAATAAATCAAATGGATGTATATATAAAAACAAGAACAAATTCACAGATACAGAGAACAAACTGGTGGTTACCAGTGGGGAGAGGGAAAAGGGGACTGCTGTGTATAAAACAAATAAACCACAAGGACATATTACGCAGCACAGGGAAATACAGCCACTATTTTGCGATAACTTTAAATGAAGTATAATCCATGAAACACTGAGTCACTTTGTTGTACACCTATAATTAATATTGTAAATCAACTATACTTCAACTTAAAAGAAAAATTGTAAGAGTTTAAAGCAATTACTCCTGAGAAGAAGGGAAATTGGGGGAGAAAAGGAATCACTGCTTTTCCTAATAGTCTTTATATTATAAAGCGATTCAACTCATTAAACTATATGTATGCTTAAACTTTTACAGGACAAAAGCTAAAAGTAAACAAAACAGAAATGAACTGTCTACTGTGATCCAACGTGCCCTCTCAGAGCCCCCATCAGAGCCCTGATCGTGCTCTGTTGTAATTACTTATCTAGTGTCCGCCTCAACTTTTTCTCCAAAACACCTAAGTATAAAGACTGAAGATCCAGAAGTTCAATAAATCTTTGTGGGATGAATGAATTTTTCTTTAACAAAATGTATATGCAGATACAGGAAAGAGAGCAGTATTTTATTTTATTTTATTTTATTTTTTTGAAAAGTTAGAAATTCCTTAATTTTTTATTCCTGGTACCACTACCACAATTTACAGGGCAATATACCTGATGTAATGAAAAGAAAAAACAACAGATAAAAGATCTCAGGAATGTACATCTAATTGACACTACATTGCATTAATCAATAGCTGCACTTTTTGCAAACTGTGGCTATGACAGTCCTGAACAAGAAGGGTTTCCTGTTTAAGCTGCAGTAACTTTTCTGACTATGGATCATCGTTCCTTCTGTGGCAGATTTTTACAGTTCCCCTAACGCATTTGGGACGACTGTCTCAAAGTAACCTGCAGCTTTCCTGACAACTCCTCGCTCTCTCTCCTGCTAAGAACTGTAGCCCTTTTCTTCTGAGTTTTTAGAACCTTCTGCTACCATATCCACTACTTCCACCACCAGATCCATAACCACCACCATAGGGACTGCCCAAGCTTCTTCCACCAAAACTACCCCCTTTCATGGGTCCATAATTTGACTGCTGTTGTCCACTATAATTTCCAAAATCATTATAGTTTCCACCACCACCATAGTTACCTCCAAAATTTCCTCCTTCATTGTAACCATCATATCCTCCACCACCGCCACCATATCCACCACCTTGGTTTCCATATCCTCCTGGTCCACCACCACTGTAACCTCCTCTACTACTATAACCAGGACCACCGCCATAGTTGCCACCATCCCCTCCAAATCCATTATATCCACCATCGCCTCCTCCATAGCTCCCTCTGCTGCCACCACCTCCACCACCATAGCCTCCTCTTCCACCAAAGTTTCCACCACGGCCAAAGTTACCTCCACCACCTCCAAAGTTTCCTCCACGACCCATAAAGTTGCCAGATCCACCTCCACGACCTCTTTGTGATCCAGCAGATTGCATCTCTTGTTTAGAAAGAGCCTTTTTCACTTCACAATTATGCCCGTTAATAGTGTGGTATTTCTGAACAATTTTATCAACTGTATCATGATCATCAAAAGTTACAAAAGCAAATCCTCTGTTTTTCCCACTCTGCCTGTCTTCCATAACTTCTATGGTTTCAATCTTGCCATACTTTTCAAAGTAGTCTCTCAAATTATATTCTTCTGTATCTTCTTTAATACCACCAACAAAAATTTTCTTCACTGTTAGATGGGCACCAGGCTTTACAGAATCCTCTCTAGAAACAGCTCTCTTTGGTTCCACTACACGCCCATCAACCTTGTGCGGTCGAGCACACATTGCTGCATCCATTTCTTCAACACAAGAGTAAGTCACAAAACCAAAACCCCTGGAACGTTTTGTTTGGGGGTCTCTCATCACCACACAATCTGTAAGTGTGCCCCATTTCTCAAAATGTTCTCTTAAGCTATCATCTGTAGTTTCAAAGCTCAGACCACCAATAAACACTTTTCTCAACTGCTCTGGTTCCTTGGGATCATGACCCTCCTCCCCCGGCGGCGGCGACGGCCGGAGTCGGGCTGGGGGTGACCGGGCGGCGGTTTTGCCTCCATTTTGAGACCGGACTCGCCTCTTCCAACTCGAGTTCAATATGGGACCGAGAGGAAGAGGCGGAGCCAGCCGTCACGTGACGCACTTTCCGCGCGCCGCCGAGAGCAGTATTTTATAGTAAAATGTTAACAGTACTTCTCATTTGGTGGTAAGATTAGGTGTACTTTTTTTCCCCCCCGTTTTCTTGGCCTGGCTGTGCGGCATGCAGGATCTTAGTTCCCCAATCCGGGATGGAACCCAGGCACCCTGCCACGGGAACACCGAGTCTTAACTACTGGACCACCGGGGAAGTTCAAGATGATATGTACTTAAATATTTTTCCTATATGTTTCAAGTGAAAGTAAAGGTTGCTCCGTTGTGTCTGACTCTTTGCGACCCCATGGACTATACAGTCCATGGAATTCTCCAGGCCAGAATACTGGAGTGGGTAGCCTTTCCCTTCTCCAGGGGATCTTCCCAAGGCAGGGATCGAACCCAGGTCTCCTGCACTGCAGGCGGATTTTTTTACCAGCTGATCCACAAGGGAAGCCCCATATGTTACAAACATTCTTTAATTGATATGCATTACTTTTGTAATAAAAAAGTTATTTTAAAATCTGTTTTACAGGTCGGTGGCGGCAGCCTTGCAGCAGAGGCAGAGATGCTGACTTTTGTGAAGACCCTGAAGGGCAAGACCATCACCCCTGAGGTCAAGCCCAGTGACACCATTGAGAATGTCAAAGCCAAAATCCATGATCAGGAAGGCATCTGGCCTGACCAGCAGCATCTAGTTTTTGCCAGCACACAGCTGGAGGATGGGCTGTGCTCTGTGAGACTACAAAATCCAGAAAGAGTTCACCCTGCATTTGGTGCATCTGTGAAGCAGCATCGTTGAGCCTTCCCCCTGCCAAGCTCGCTCAGAAATCCAACTGAGACAAGACATCGGCTGCATTACGATCACCTATAGCCCCGGTGGTCAACTGCCGCAAGCAGCAGCAACAACCAACAACCTCTGCCCCAGGAAGAATGTCAAATAAGGCCCCTCTGCTGGCTTCTTTGCCCACAGGGCAGCCTCCTGCCTGTGGCCGTGGGGCCTCAGTAAACTTTCCCTTTCATTGACTGAAGCAGTAAAAAAAAAAAAATAATAATAATAAATAAAATCTGTTTTACAGAGAATATTGAGAAACACCACTAGTTTCAAAACTGACAACACCTCATCAGAAAATATAATCATTTAAAAATGACTTAAACATCTAACTCATAAGAAAATCTAAGTTTTCTGACTGAACTTTAATAAAGAAATATCTTTCTTTATTAAAGATGTAGAATAAAATGTCAAAACATTTTTGTCCATAAAAGTCAGCCTCTTGGGGACTTCCCTGGTGGTCCAGTGGTTAAGACCCCACACTTCCAATGAAGGGAGCAAGGGTTCGATCCCTGGTTGGGGAACTGAAATCCCACAAGCTGCATGGTGTGGCCAGAAAATTTAAAAAAGTCAGTCTCTTAAGTGTTAGTTGCTCAGTCATGTCTGATTCTTTGCAAACCCATGCACTGTAACCACCCAGGCTCCTCTGTCCATGGGATTCTCTGGGCAAGAACACTTGAATGGGTTGCCATTCCCTTCTCCAAGGGATATTCCTGACCCAGGGATCAAACCCAGGCTCCTGCACTGCCAGCAGATTCTTTACTGTCTGTTAATGTTATACTTAAAAGCCAAGGTGGGACTTCCGGTGATCCCAGTGGCTAAGCCTCTGTGCTTCCAACTCAAGGGGCCCAGGTTCAATCCCCGGTCAGGGAAATATTAAAAGATTCCACATCTTCCAATTAAGACCCAGCATGGCCCCATAAGTAAATAAGTAAATGAATATTTAAAAAAAAAAAAAAAAAAAGGTGAAAATTATCATTGCTTTCTAAACTATTCATTGAGTTTGTGCTAATTCACTTAAAAAAATAATCAGAAGCAAATTAAGAACCACCTCACTGGATACTTCTAACTCTAGGCTTAGCTTTGCAAATATGCTTGCTGTGCTTGGTCGCTTCAGTTGTGTCTGACTGTTGCAACCCCATGGACTGGAGCCCACCAAGCTCCTCTGTCCATGGGATTCTCCAGGCAAGAATACCAGAGTGGGTTGTCCTCCAAGGGATCTTCTGGACCCAGGGTCTGAACTCATGTTTTCTATGTCTCCTGCACTGTGGGCAGATTCTTTTACTGCTGAATATCTCACCCCAAACAGAATGAGAATGATTCTATTTCCCTATTTAAAAAAACAACAACAACAACAAACGATTTTAGCGTCTTCAAATTCAGGCTTAAGGGAGCTTGCACATGAAAACTAAAGTAAAAACAAACCAGGCATCATTACATCATTACATGAGAATCTCTTCCGTCTCTGCCTCAGGCCACACAAGGCTGAACCAAGCCTCGTCTCCTCTAAGGTCTTGGTTTTCACAACCAGCTGGCCCTAACAAAGCAATTTATTTTTTAAAAGTTTGTCTTCCAATCGCTACTGCTTCCACACATCAATGTGTGTGCCACGTGCATCCTGCAGGCACACGGGTGTTCTTGGAAGCTCTGGGAAAGCCCTGCATGTAACTCACAAAGCCTGGAGTTGGAAGGAGCGGTGATGAGCCAAGCTGAGCGCAGGAAAGCAGTGAGTTACCTGTGGGTTTCTTTATGCTGTTGCGGGGCCGAGCAGGCATGGGGCGGGGCATCCTCCCAGGGTCTCTGGGACCTTCTTGACAGTTTCCCCCCTGAATCCAGGGCAGCACCTCCATTCCAACTGTGTCACCGTCTTGTACTTGGTGACGTACCTGGGTCTGACGTTCACGCGATACCTGCCAAAGAGCAAGGTGGCATCTCTTGTTACTGGTTGCTGCGGCAGACACCCTGGCCCTCCTGGCTGCACTCAAGTGAAGAGGCCCTGGGTCACTGCTCCCTGCAGTCTGACCCCAAGGGGTCACTGGTCTCCTCCAGTCCAGCTCTGCCCCCCCACCTCCTTCCTCCATCTCTTGGATCCACCTGCCCCTAGCTCCCCTCCCTTGAAAGGCTGGAGAAACAGACAACTCAGAAAACCCTGGCCCATGACTCTCATTCAGCGTACGGACAGCGTTAGTCGCTCAGTTGGGTCTGACTCTTTGCAGCCCTATGGACTGTAGCCCCCCAGGCTCCTCTGTCCATGGGATTTTCCAACAAGAATACTGGCATGGGTTACCATGCCCTTCTCCAGGAGATCTTCCTGACCCCGGGATCGAACTGGAGTCTCCTGCATTGCAGGCAGATTCCTTACCATCTGAGCCACCAGGGAAGAAGGTGTGACTCTCACTGGATGTGGACAGTTTTCAAAAACTGGGCTTTCACTTCACTGACAAACTTCTATTTGACAATTTGCTGCTTGGTGGAGATTCTCCCAGGCCAAGTCAGGCCCATTTGGTTAGTGTTTTACACAAACATGCCTGGCACCCTCACCTCCCACCCCCCATGTATTTATCTTGGCACCTTCTTTCCTGACACCTGGCAAAGCGAGCAGTGAGCCTCTGCAGACCCACCTCATACTATTTGTGTTGAGATCTTGGTGGCTCAGATGTTGAAGAATCCATCTGCAATTCAGGAGACCCAGGTTCAATCCCTGGGTTGGGAACATCCCCTGGAGAAGGAAGTGGCAACCCACTCCCGTATTCTTGCCTGGAGAATCCCCAGGACAGAGGAGCTTGGCGGGCTACAGTTCATGGGGTTGCAAAGAGTCAGACATGACTGAGCGACTAACACTAACTCATGGGCACTCATGTTTCTCACAGAGACCCTGGCAACAAGCTGGAAAGTCCGTCAGACCCAGGGCTGGACCGCAGCCCAGAGCAGAGAGCTGATCTAGGACCCCTGGGGGCCCAGGGGGTCAAGCCGGAGTTCACCCCCCAGGGGCCCTGCTCACAGCACAGAGGCGAGCAGCCCCTCATCCACCTTGGCTTCTCCTGCCAACAGCAACCCCAGCTTTCTTGAGTCTTGTCAGTTGCTCTTCATTTCTAACCCCAGCACTAGCAGCCAGCTCCCTTTTTGGGTTGTTCCTCAAGGGGCCTCAAGCCAGCCACAGGACTCCGCCTCAGGCCCTGGCCTCATGGCAGGTGGAGATCAAAGTCACATTCCTGAGAGAATTACAAGTGGCTGAATGTCACAGACTTCCTGCACCCCGGCTGAGGGACTCAAGCATGACATAGAACTGTACGAGCCAGGCACTGCCCCCAGCCAGGACGGGCAAGGCAACCCTGCGGAATTCTAGGGGGGCCAGCGTCAGCGCTGCCGGGCGGGAGTGTCGCCACATCTGGTCTTGAGGGCATGGTTCTCAACCTTAGCCATGTGCCACATTCACCAGGGACCTGTGAAAGACCGCCCATGTCCGGGCCCCGGCCTCAGAGGCTCTGTTATGACTGGTCTCTGATGCAGCCTAGGTGTGTGGATTTTGAGATGCATGGGTGGGAGCCTTTTTGGGGAAAACTGATGTGAAAACCCAATAACAGAAAAGGGCTGCTCAAGGGGTAGGGGGGCAAAGTGGAGGCAAAAGCCCCCTCCTAGGCCCTTCAGTCTCATTCCTCCCACATCCCCCATCAAGATCCCACTGAAGCATCATCCCCTGCTCACAGATGGGAAAACAGAGGCTCACAGAGGTTAAGTGACTCCTCCCAATGGTCAGGAAGGGCCAGAATGCACGTATGCTCAGTTACTTCAGTCGTGTCTGACTCTTTTGTGACCCCATGGACTGCAGCCCACCAGGCTCCTCTGTTCACAGGACTCTCCAGGCAAGAATATTGGAATGGGTTGCCATTCTCTACTCCAGATCTTCCAAACCCAGGGATCAAACCCGGGTCTCCTGCATTACATGTGAATTCTTTACCATCTAAGTCACTAGGGAAGCCCCAGGAAGGGCCAGGACCAGCTTTAAACCCATGTTCTCCCCTGCACCCGTCATGGCCCTCCCAGCATGTGGAAGCCACCAGTCTACCTGGCAACTGCCCTAAATTCAAAGCCACCCCACCCACTCGGAGATGTTCCAGAAGGCCCCACAAGCTGGGTGAGAAGGCAGCCTGAGTATCTAAATCGGTCCAGGTTACACTCTTGCTCTCTCTCCCAACCTGGAACCTCACCTACCCAAAGCATCTTCTGTGTGGCCCCAGAAACTACAGGAAAAGACAGAAAAATCCCATTTCATTGTTTTGTTCAAGCACAGCCTAATGCTGGAAAAATGTGTGATCTCAGGAAAACCTGGTTCCTCTGAGCATTTAGGATTGAACGTGAAAATGCATTTGCTCCGGAGTTTTGTTCGTGTGCCAGGTGATGACAGCCCACAGTAAGCCCTCTGACCGCAGCTGAGCCGCGAGGAGGGGCTCTGATGCCGGTGGACGAGGGACGACCCCCACCCCACCCCACCGAACCTGAGCCAGGGGCCTTAGCCCCTCACTGACCAAGAAAGTGCTCAGTTCTCCAACACACTTCATTCTTCTCCCCGAAGGCAGTGATGATTTCAGAGCCAGCTCTTTAAGTTAGGAAAGCTCCCTGGAGCACCGCCTTCTCCACCCACCCCACTCCCGTTGCTGTAGGGTTTCTGGTTTCAATGGACTTCAGGTTGGCCGCGTCTCCCACTAAGTTTCCAGCCCCGGGGACAGCTGGAAGCCATCAGGGGCCACCTCCACTGTGGGAAAGCTCACGGCCATCTCCCTGCACAGGAGGATACAATGCCCGCGGCATCTGCGGGTTCCCAGGCCTCAGTTGGGGGGAGGGGGTGTCATGGGGGAGACAGGGGCTGTTTGGTCCCACAGCATTTCTAGGGTATCCCCAAGAAACGAGGTTGCCACTCCCCCAAGGGCAGCCAGGGGGCTTCCCCAAGGGTGGGGAGGCCCCAAGTAGCATCCCCAGGCCTGCTCCCCATCACTCTGGCTTTGTGGAACAGTATTCCTACCAAGGAGCTTTTCAAAAAAAATTTTATTATTCATGTATTTTTGGCTGCTCTGGGTCTTGTGTCCTCTGCATTAGCAGGCGGATTCTCATCCACCGCACCACCAGGGAATTCCCCCAGGGAACTTTTAATATATGTCCAGGTCTTTATCCTCAAAATTCTGATTTCATTGGTCTGGAGCAGGGGGTCCCCAGGTGTGTGTACCTTGCAGAAACTCCCCACGTAATGGATGAGTACAGCCAGAATTGAGAAGCACCCCAGACTCTGGCAGGGAGTGAATGGAGCCCCTGGACTGGGGCTAGGATGATACTCCATAGACATTCACTGAATCAGCGAGCTGCACCCAGCTGGGGTGGCCAAGGAGGGCCTGCAGCCCAAGGGACAGAGTCATGGCAGGCAGGGCTGGAGCCTTGGCCCCCACCCCAGCCTCGGGTCAGGACTGGAACAGCATCCTGTGCCCTGGGGAGCCCTGACCAGCTGCCTCAGGCCCCCCTGGGGGCAGGATGGGGGAGCGGGCAGGCAATGAGCTGCCCTACAGCCCCACCTAACACCCCTCCTCTCCTCTGAAGTCCTTTTGCGTTTTTTTGTGGGGGAGGGTGAGACAAGAGTTCACCTTTTTTACAAGTTCTCCTGGGTCAAGGCACCAGATGAGCCCAGGAGATGCTAACGAGAAGGCAGGTGGGAGAAAAGAACTAGGAAAGTTGGCTCAAAACTCAGGGACCATGTGACGGGAAGTGTCCCTGTTAACACACAAGGGGACAAAGTGACTGTGCTTCCAGTTGATGCCATCCCCACGAAGATGCCTTCCTAGCAGGAGGTGAGACCTTCCCTCACCTGTTTCCAATTACACTTGAATGTGCTCGTCCAGAATTCATCCTTCTCTCTGCAGCCCAAAACCCCAAGAAAGCAAGAATGCCTGGTGGCTCTGTTCCCCACAATGTCCCCGTCTTTCACACTGTTCTACGGTACTGAATAAATAACTTATTAATTGCTAATCAATAACTGATTGATCAAACAATTAATTAATGAGACTAGGCCCACCTGTGACCAGGTTTGGGGGAGTCCAATGTCCATACAGAAAAACCCAGAGTGGACGTCCCTTGTGCTGCACTGGATAAGAATCACCTGCCAATGTGGGGGACACAGGTTCGATCCCTGGTCGGGGAAGATCCCACAAGACACAGAGCAGCTATGCCTGTGCACCACAACTACTGAAACCCGTGGGCCCTGGAGCCCATAGTCCAGAACAAGAGAAGCCACTGCAACGCGAGAAGCCCGTGTACCGCAACTAGAAAGAAGCTCCCTGCTCACCACAACTCAAGAAAAGCCTTTGCAGCACTGAGACCCAGCACAGCCAAAAATAAAAGGTAAAGCCCCAGAGTGATCGACCCCCAGGTCTCACCCAGAAGAAGTAGCTTCCTGAGTCCTGTTGTTGTTGTTGAGTCTCTAAGTCGAGTCTGACTTTTTGCGACCCCATGGACTGTAGCCCGCCAGGCTTCTCTGTCCATGAGATTCTCCAAGCAAGAATACTGGAGTGGGTTGCCATTCCCTTCTCCAGGGGATCTTCCTGACCCAGGGATCAGACCCGCATCTCCTGCACTGGCAGGTGGACCCTTCACTGCTGAGCCACCAGGGAAGCCCTCTGGAGTCCTACCAGAACCCAGTCAAGCCCCAGGGTTCACAGTCATGGGAACAGGACAAGACTCAACACCAGAAGATAAGCCAGCACTGTGCTTTCCAAGAAGACAGCTATTATCTGGGGCAGCTGTTTAAATATAAACTGATTAAAATCAAATTAAACTGAACATCTAGTTGCTCAGTCACACTATCCACATTTCACACGCTTTGCAGCCACAGTGGCCACAGTGTTAGATAAACAACGTTAACGTCTCCATCAACACAGAACGTGCTGCAGGACAGGGCTGGCCAAGACAGTCACAAGATTGTCAGGGGAACAGCAACGGGCCTATGTCTATCTGTTCATCTGATTTCTCCTCCCGTGTCCCCAGCAGCAAGGGGAACACGTGCCCTTGAAATTACCACCCGTTACTGGTACAGGACCCGTTGCACAGCAGTTACACGAGGCACAGGTCCTTTTCCTGCATTCAGTGTTTACCTGCGTTTTATTTTACACTCCACACAAATTGAAAGCCCAGCGGCCCCTGGGGGACACTCACTTGACTGGGATTTCTCCCAAGAACAGACTTTCTAGTAAATTCCTCCCCGTCCTCCAGACACTGGCTGGCCCGAAAGAATCTGGAGCCAGCTCTTGTTGCTTCATTCCACGTGTGTGGTTCCACACAGGATCATTCAGAATGGGACAGACGATGGAGAAGAGGCGCTTCCTCTCCTGAGTAGGGAGCACCCAGGTCCGGGGAAATAACCTCCTCCCCCGGAGCAGGAGACACAGGTTCAGCTCCTGAGTTGGGAAAACCCCTGGAGAAGGAAATGGCAACCCACTCCAGTATTCTTGCCTGGGAAATCCCATAGACAGAGAAGCCTGGCGGGTCACAGTCCATGGGGTTGCAAAGAGTCAGACAAGACCGACTGACTCACATTTTCACTTTCTTTCACTTTCCAGGGACAAGGGAAGTCCACACATGTAAACTCGAGAAGTCACCTCCCAGTTTCTGAATGCGCACTCAGGGCCGACTTGGGTGTCTGACGCGCAGCTACTGCTCCAGGTTTTCCATAGAGCAGTTCAGGCCGGACACAGCAATTCTTTTTTTTTTTAAAAAAACTGTGGTTAAAATACACATTACCCACAGTTTACTGTCTTGGCCATTTTTCACAGCACAGTTCAGTGGCACAAGTACATCCACAATGTTGTACAAACATCACCATCACCATCAACACCATCTACAGAACATTTTTATCACCCTAAACTGAAACTCTACACCCATATTAAACACTAACTCCCCAGCCCCCACCTCCCAGCCCCTGGCAATCACATTCTTCTTGTCTCCATAAATCTGACTGTTCTCGGTACTTCATGTAAGTAGAATCACATAGTATTTGTCCTTTTGTAACTGCCTTTGTGTTACTTAGCATAATGTCCCTGTAGGAGAGGAAAAAACTTTTACCCTTTTATGGGGCATCCCTGGTGGTTCAGATGGCAAAGAATCTGCCTGCAATGCTGGAGACTCAGGTTCAATCTGTGGGTCGAGAAGATCCCCTGGGGAAGGGAATGACAACCCACTCCAGTATTCTTGCCTGGAGAATCCCATGGACAGAGGAGCTTGGCGGGCTACAGTCTATGGGGTTGCAAAGAGTCAGACACGACTGAGGGACTAACACTTTCTACCTTCTTATATTTGTTCCTGGAGCCTGTGAATCAAACTGACAAAAGATAGATTAACAGGAGAAAAAGTGATGTTAATATTTTTATGTGCCCAGGAGGCCTCATGGGAAAGAAGTGAAAACTCAAAGTAGCAGTTAGACTCAGAGCCTTAGGTACCATTTTAACAAAAGGTGATCAATTGTGGAGAAGGCACCAGACAGAGAAAATAGAGTTCAGGCTTCAAGGAGCAATAAATCATGGGGATATGGGTAGGAAAGGAACAGGTGATGTGGGCCGTCTTAGTGAGGTTTGTTAAGGCAGACTTCTGCCGGTACTGTTCTCTGCCTCTGGTGATAAGGTTCCCTCCTCTCATCCCTGTACAGGTGATGCTTTGGGGCATCAATGGGGATTTCGGAAAGGTCTTGTCTCGGGCTTCCCTGGTGGCCCAGTGGTTGGGAGTCCACATGCCAATGCAGGGGACATGGGTTCAATCCCTGATCCGGGAGGATTCCACATGCCGTGAGGCAACTTGGCTCGTGGCCACAACTCCTGAACCCGCACATCCCAGAGCCTGCGCTGCACAGCAAGAGAAGCCACCACACTGAGAAGCCCACTCACCGCAACTAGAGTGCCTGCATGCAGCAACGAAGACCCAGCGCAGTCATAAATAATTTTTTTTTTAAAGAAAGGTCTTGTCTCTGTGGTTTCTCAACAGCTTTCAGCTCAGAATAATCAGTATGCCAAAGTGGTAGGTTTTGAGGTGGTCTGTCCTGATCCCCTTCACCTGAGGCTCACCTGTGTTGTGGCATGGGTCACAATTTCCTTTTTACAGAGTAATTCACTTTTACAAAGTTGGGCCCCGGTTTTCCAATTGAGAAATGGCCAAGACAGTGGACTGATGTTCTAGGACCCGCCTCTCACAAATGGATTTTGTTTGTTTGTTTGTTTGCTGTCCTACCAATCAGTGAATAATTGAGTTTTTTTTAATTGAATTAGCAGTTTGCCAAAAGTAAATACTATGGAGGTTGTAGAGTTTGAAGCTGGAAGGGATTTCAGAACTATGTGAAGGAAAAGGGGTTCTACACAAGCAGAAATACTTCCCGTCCAAGTCCACTGTGTCCACAGATGATCCAAAAGTTGGCCATTTGAAACCGTGTGTATGGACAAGATGGGCTAAGGAAGTGATTCTGATCCCCATGTCCCATCTAATGCTGATCGTCCACATTGGGAAAAGTGCCCCTCGCCCCGCCACATGAGAGTGAGTGAAGGAACCAGAGAGCCTTCTTCCAGGTTAAAGCACATCACCCATGGATCAGGATTAACATATACACACCACTCTATCTAAAGTATATAACTAATAAGGACCTGTGGTAGAGCACAGCACTCTATTCAATACTCTGCAATGGTCTATATGGGAAAAGAATCTAAAAAAGAGTGGATATATGTACACATATAACTGGTTCACTTTGTGTAGAGCATAAACTAAAGCAACACTGTAAGTCAACTATACTCCAATACAAATTTTTATCACAATTCTCATCTTTTTCTGCTACATGACACATTTCTAATTAGATCCCAAGAATGCTCAAACTACCACACAATTTCACTCATCTCACACGCTAGAAAGTAATGCTCAAAATTCTCCAAGCCAAGCTT
This sequence comes from Tragelaphus eurycerus, assembly GCA_935064755.1. Classification (NCBI taxonomy): domain Eukaryota; kingdom Metazoa; phylum Chordata; class Mammalia; order Artiodactyla; family Bovidae; genus Tragelaphus; species Tragelaphus eurycerus. The sequence continues at coordinate 26,850,471 of CAKXYN010000023.1, forward strand.
CAGCAATACGTGAACTGTGAACTTCCAGATGTTTAAGCTGGTTTTAGAAAAGGCAGAGGAACCAGAGATCAAATTGCCAACATCCGCTGGATCATCGGAAAAGCAAGAGAGTTCCAGAAAAACATCTATTTCTGCTTTATTGATTATGCCAAAGCCTTTGACTGTGCAGATCACAAGAAACTGTGAAAAATTCTGAAAGAGATGGGAATACCAGACCATCTGACCTGCCTCTTGAGAAACCTATTTGCAGGTCAGGAAGCGACAGTTAGAACTGGACATGGAACAACAGATTGGTTCCAAATAGGAAAAGGAGTACGTCAAGGCTGTATATTGTCACCCTGCTTATTTAACTTATATGCAGAGTACATCATGAGAAATGCTGGACTGGAAGAAGCACAAGCTGGAATCAAGATTGCCAGGAGAAATATCAATAACCTCAGATATGCAGATGATACCACCCTTATGGCAGAAAGTGAAGAGGAACTAAAAAGCCTCTTGATGAAAGTGAAAGTGGGGAGTGAAAAAGTTGGCTTAAAGCTCAACATTCAGAAAACGAAGATCATGGCATCTGGTCCCATCACTTCATGGGAAATAGATGGGGAAACAGTGGAAACAGTGTCAGACTTTATTTTTCTGGGCTGCAAAATCACTGCAGATGGTGACTGCAGCCATGAAATTAAAAGACGCTTACACTTTGGAAGGAAAGTTATGACCAACCTAGATAGCATATTCAAAAGCAGAGACATTACTTTGCCAACAAAGGTCCATTTAGTCAAGACTATGATTTTTCCAGTGATCATGTATGGATGTGAGAGTTGGTCCGTGAAGAAAGCTGAGCGCCAAAGAATTGATGCTTTTGAACTGTGGTGTTGAAGAACACTCTTGAGAGTCCCTTGGACTGCAAGGAGATCCAACCAGTCCATTCTAAAGGAAATCAGTCCTGGGTGTTCATTGGAAGGACTGATGCTAAAGCTGAAACTCCAGTATTTTGGCCACCTCATGAGAAGAGCTGACTCATTGGAAAAGACTCTGATGCTAGGAGGGATTTGGGGCAGGAGGAGAAGGGGACAACAGAGGATGAGATGCCTGGATGGCATCACTGACTCGATGGACGTGAGTCTGAGTGAACTCCGGGAGTTGGTGATGGACAGGGAGGCCTGGTGTGCTGCAATTCATGGGGTCGCAAAGAGTCAGACATGACTGAGCAACTGAACTGAACTGATGCGGAAATTAATAACATGAAAGAAAAGAAACGTTAAATATTTTATTTGACTCCTTGGGTGGATCCATTTAAGTTTTAAAAGTCAAAAGGCTTGGGCAAATATATTTCTTAAATACAAAATGTACCTAATGGATCTCAAAGTCAGATTGGTGAGCCCTGATTAAAACTGGATTACGGGGCTTCCCTAGTGGTCTAGTGGTTAAGAGTTCACCTCCCAATGCAGAGGACATGGGTTCGATCCCTGGTCTGGGAAGATTCCACATGTTTCAGAGCAACTAAGCCCATATGTCACAACTACTGAGCCCTTGCGCTTAGAGCCCATGCTGCGCAACAAGAGAAGCCACTGCAACAAGAAGTCCAAGCAACACAACTCAAGACTAGCCTCTGCTCTCTGCAACTAGAGAAAGCCCACACACAACAATGAAGACCCAGCACAGCCACAAACACAAAAAATTATTAAAAAAATAATAAATCAAATTACAATATAGCTTTGTACGTTTCTTAAATCGCAGCTCTTAGACCAAAGCAATGTGTTGAAAATGAAAGTATACATATAGGAGACTGTCTCTTTCCCAAAACAAAGGAGATATTTGCTGCTGTTCAGTTGCTCAGTTGTCTCTGACTCTTTGCAACCCCATGGACTGCAGCATGCCAGGCTTCCCTATCCTTCACCATCTCCCAGAGCTTGCTCAAACTCATGTCCATTGAGTCAGTGATGCCATCCAACCATCTCATCCTCTGTCATCCCCTTCTTCTCCTGCCCTCAATCTTTCACAGCATCAGGGTCTTTTCTAATGAATTGGCTCTAGGCATCAGGTGGCCAAAGTATTGGAGTTTCAGATTCAGCATCAGTCCTTCCAATGAATATTCAGGACTGATTTCCTTTAGGATGGACTGGTTGGATCTCCTTGCAGTCCCAGGGACTCTCAAGAGTCTTCTGTAACATCACAGTTAGAAAGAATCAATTCTTCAGTGCTCAGCCTTCTTTACTGTCCAACTCTCATATCCTATTGGAAAAACCATAGCTCTGACTATATGAACCTTTGTCAGCAAAATAACGTCTCTGCTTTTTAATACGCTGTCTATGCTTGTCATAGCTTTTCTTCCAAGGAGCAAGTGTCTTTTAATTTCATGGCTTCAGTCACCATCTGCAGTGATTTTGGAGCCCAAGAAAATAAAGTCTGTCACTGTTTCCATTGTTTCCCCTTCTGTTTGCCATGAAGTGATGGGACTGGATGCCATGATCTTTGTTTTTTGAATGCTGAGTTGGCCAGCTTTTTCATTCTCCTCTTTCACCTTCATCTAGAGGCTCTTTAGTTCTTCTTTGCTTTCTGCCATAAAAGTGGTGTCATCTGCATGTGCTAAGTGGCTTCAGTTGTGTCCGACTCTGTGTCCCCATGGACTGTAGCCGCCAAGCTCCTCTGTCCATGGGATTCTCCAGGCAAGAATACTGAAGCGGGTTGCCATTCCCTTCTCCAGGGGATATTCCCGACCCAGGGATTGAACACAGGTCTCTTCCATCTCCTGCATTAGCAGGTGGGTTCTTTACCACTACACCCAGGAAGCCCATCATCTGCATATCTGAGATTACTGATATTGATAATTGCTGGACAAACCACAATTGTAAGCTGTTTCTTTTCCTGTTTCCTCTTGAAGTAATTTCCTTGGGTACTTAAGATGGCAAGTTAGATTTCAAACCCTAAAATCCTCTTTGTTTTATGGTCTGATCATACGGCAAATAAGTATAAGTTTTCCACAACTGATCACCCTTCTTAACCCTGAGGACAGAACAAGTTCCTAAGACAAAGTCGACTGGAGAAATGTCCAGTGACTCAGCCATGAGGCTGTCCTGACTCAGCTGCAATCGACAGTGAAGTGTCATTTTCAGATTTACTATAAGAGCGGGGGTGCTTTCCCTCGGAGCAGACTCTCATTGCTAAAAATGACATCATTTCCAAGTGCAGGGCACGCCCAGCAGCATGAAATACAGCTTATACGTGTGTTCCAAGGAGTCCACATTCTTAGCTTTAACTTCTTCACTTGGGGAAATACACGACGGAACACTAGTCCACAGCTGGGTAGTGGCCAGCAAGTGTGGGGGGCCCCCAAGGCCCAAGCGCAGCCCCAGCTTTCTGGAGGCTGAATGATCCAACATTAACCAAGGCCCACAATACCCTGAAGAAATTCTCTGGGGAAGGGCCAAGGCTGCAGCAGGCTGCTTTTCCCACTGCAGTCTATATGATTCCACTTCTCAAAGCCACATCCTGTCCCCTGATTCCTGGAGTCAGGACCAGAGAGCGGCAGCCTCCACCCCATCCCTCCCTGTGCGCACAGCCCCCAGGTTCCCACGGTGTGGACACAAGAACAGCTGCAGCCTCAGCCTTTGGCGTGATGCTCAGCCCAAGGGCGATTTTCTGTGGCTCAGAAATCCAGATCTTTCTTCTCAGAGCCATTGAATAACTCTTTTGATTATTTCCTCTTTTTTTTTTTTTAAAAGAAGAAGCATGATTTCCTCAAATTCTCCTGCAGAAGTCACGATAATTTCGAAAGCTTTTCTTCCATGTCCTTTGTCTTGTTTGGCAACCTCCCTCCCTCAGCTCTGGTCACTCTGTGCTTTCTCTTCTCTCTCAGCTTCCACGTCTGCCAGCCGCCCTCCCCCTTTGCAGCCGCCCTCCCGCTTTGCAGCTGCCCACCAGGTGTTCTCGGTACATTCAGATCGATCAACCACGGGTTGAAAGTAATCATGGAAGGGCTTCTCTGGTGGCTCAGTGGTAAAGAATCTGCCTGCCAATGCAGGAGACGTGGGTTCGATCCCTGATCTGGGACGATCCCACATGTCTTGGAGCAACTACTGAGCCTGTGCTCTAGAGCCTGGGAGCCAAAACTACGGAGTCCACGTGCTGCAGCTACGGAAGCCCTAGAGCCTGTGCTCCACAACAAGAGGAGCCACGGCAGTGAGAAGGCCATGCACCACAGCTAGAGAGCAGCCCCGCGTGCCACAACTAGAGAAGAGCCCGCACAATAACAAAGACCCAGCACAGCCAAAAATAAATAAATAATTTTTTTAAAAAAAGAAAGTATTCATGAAAAAAGAAAATTCCAGAAAGTTTCAAAAAAGCAAAACGAATTTGTCATGCACCCAGCTACTATAAGTACTTACATAGCATTTATGCTGTAATATGAGTTATCCCGGAGAAGGCAATGCATTTATGCTGTATTATGAGTTATCCCGGAGAAGGCAATGACACCCCACTCTAGTACTCTTGCCTGGAAAATCCCACGGACGGAGGAGCCTGGTTGGCTGCAGTCCATGGGGTCGCTAAGAGTCGGACACGACTGAGCGGCTTCACTTTATCTTTTCACTTTCATGCATTGGAGAAGGAAATGGCAACCCACTCCAGTGTTCTTGCCTGGAGAGTCCCAGGGACGGGGGAGCTTGGTGGGCTTCCGTCTATGGGGTCACACAGAGTCAGACACGACTGAAGTGACTTAGCATAGCATAGCATAGCATGAGTTATCCAGACACAATTAAAAGTATACAGGAGGATGTGTGTAGGTTCTATGCAAGTATTACACCATTTTACATAAAGGACTTGAGCATCCATGGATTTTGGTTTCATGGGATGTCCCAGAACTAATCCCCTGTGGAGCCCAAAGGACCACTGTATTGCTTTTCCATTCAAAAGAGGAACTGGCTATGATACCCCATCTGTAGTCAATGTTGGGCCTTTGGATGAAGACCATGGATGGTGGTATTCTCTTAAAGATGCCTCACCTGGAATTTGGTGGAAATCACTTAGAAGCTCAGAAAAGCCTAAGACAGTAGGAGTTTCTCCGCAGATATAAAACCGTGTTCTTTCTTTGGGGGCAATTCATTCTCAGTTAAAAAAAAATAATCTGGGAATTGAAAACATGGCTTGTGTTTCTTTTCTAATTTATGACCACACTGTGGGGGAGAAGGACCAAGTGTTACAACCTAGTTTCATATTTCTCACATTGTCCAGGTGATGCCAGTGCTACTTTATGACTTTCAAATCCACAAGTAAGACAAACGAAGTCAAGACATTCAGTCAACTGCCCTCTGCTTAGAAGGAGCAGAACTCTGCTTTGGAAGACGGTGCCACAGCCAGCCCGCCTCCAGCCTGAAGGTGTAGACAAGTAGAGGGCCAGGGGTAAGGAAAGAATTGAGCTAATTTGCTTTTAAATAGAAAAGGGTGATGGAGGCCATGGAGGAGAAGAAAGTGAGGAGGAATTTTATTCCAAGGAGACTCAGAGTGGCCAGTGGATTTTTAAGGCTGGAAGCATCTGCCATGTCTGCCAAGCTGCTTGTGTTGCTGCAGTCTTCACTGAGTTCTCGTGCTCAGGCTGGCTTGCGGAACTTGGTTTTTTTCTTACGGAATCAAAAAAAAATTAATTTATTTTTCGCTGCACTGGGTCTTAGTTACTTTGCATAGGCTTTCTCTAGTTGCAGCAAGCAGGGGCTGCTCTCCAGTTGCAGAGCACGGGCTTCTCACTGTAGTGACTTTCCTTGTTGGGGAGCACGGGCTCTGGAGCACAGGCTCAGCAGTTGTGGCGCACAGTCCTGATGGCTCTGCAGCATGTGGAATCTTCCCGGACCAGGGATTGAACCCATCCCTTCTGCGCCGGCAGACGGATTCTTATTCACTGCACCACCAGAGAAGTCCTTTCTCAAGGAATTTGAGGGTGTGATGTTTTTCTGAGAAAACCACCCCAGAACCCAAGTATGCAGGCACTGTAGGACGAAGGGTGTAACAACCTGGAGAAATGCTTCAGGGCATCATGGTTCTTGTAAATTGAGGGGGGAGGGAGACAAATATACAGACTCTGAGGTGGTGAAGAGGGGTTGCCGCTTGCTGTCCATCGCTTTAAAAATCATTTAAGAAAAATAACATAGATTGCATTATTTTGTTTTGTTTAAATAAAACAACTAAGATCTATGGTCTGAGTAGTAATTCTCATCCTCATGATAACCCAGGCGCTAGGCTGGCCCTCCACCCAAGACGTCATTGCAATTTACTTTATCGCAAATTAAATACATCAGCATGCTATTTTCAAGGAATTTCTGTCACAAGAATAATCTTTAAAATAATTCCCTATATTTTTAGTATTTAACTTTCTCAAAATGCACTCTTATTTCTGATTACTGTATCCTCCCAATTACACCAAAGCATTCCTTAGAGCTGTGTACATGAACCCTGGGCCATCCCGGTGGCTCAGAGATAAAGAACCCGCCTGCAATGCACGACACGTAGGTTCGATTCCTAAGTTGGGAAGATTCCCTGGAGAAGGGAATACCAACCCACTCCACTATTCTTGCCTAGAGAATTCCATGGACGGAGGAGCCTGGCGGGCTACAGTCCATAAGAGTAAGACACGAATGAGTGACTAAACAGCAACATGCTGCTACTGCTAAGTCGCTTTAGTCATGAAGCCTCCCCAAATCAAAACTCCATCATACTTCACACAGAAGCAATGTAGGCTTACACCTTGTTCAAAAGTTTTTAAAGCTCACGCTGAGACGACCATTTCAGGAATCTAAATGACAACACACATTGTTACTTTGGTTGATTTAACAGGAATCTATCCTATCACAACCCTTCCTTTTGGCTGCAAGCCACTGCATTTTCACTCATCTGTAACAATCATTTCAAAGTCTGTGCATGCCACGACTTCCATTTTAAAAACACAAGCCATAGCCAGTTGTTCAAACTTATCGTCTCCGTGCCTGAAACATGAAAACCAAACTCAGCACATATGAGTCTTCACAATGGGAGGGAAAACAAGCTAAAAACTTTCTCTCCCCGAGAATGAAGCCTGATGCAAACCATGGGTTTGCACTGGATTGCTGTGGATGGCTGTCATGCACCAGTGCGGGTTCATCAACTGTAAGAGACACTCTGCTCTAGGAGGAAGCTGATAGTGGGGACGCTGGGTGTATGTGGGCGGTGGGGGGACATGAGCAATCTCCTTACTGTCCCCTCAGTTCTGCTGTAAACCTTAAACTGCTCCAAAAATATACAGTTTTAATAAAAGAAAGAAATAAAACAATTCACATGCTTTCTCTTTCATCCATTCATTCAGCAAACATCCTCTGGGTGCCCACCAGAACCACACAATGGCTTTCCCTGAGTATCTACTATGGAACAATCATACTTACCGGGAGCCTACAGAAGTCTATGACCCAGAGCAACAGGCATTGTTCTAGGGCATCTCAGCAGAGACCAGTCATATCAGACACGACATATACAATTATTTTATTGTATTTAGCATAAGGTAAAAATTTATAGTCAGACTAACCCTTTGGGCTGCTTCTATAATAATAGACCCAACTGCCCACATGAAAGATTAGAGTTGATTCCTGATCAAAGGTGATGAATAATGAGGTACTGAGATCAGCCCTGGGATTTCTTTGGAAGGAATGATGCTAAAGCTGAAACTCCAGTACTTTGGCCACCTCATGAAGAGAGTTGACTCATTGGAAAAGACTCTGATGCTGGGAGGGATTGGGGGCAGGAGGAAAAGGGGACGACAGAGGATGAGATGGCTGGATGGCATCACTGACTCGATGGATGTGAGTCTGAGTGAACTCCGGGAATTGGTGATGGACAGGGAGGCCTGGCGTGCTGCAATTCATGGGGTCACAAACAGTTGGACATGAGCGATTGAACTGAACTGAACTGATCCTTCTGTGAATAATGGCAATTCTGCCACAACCTCTAAGACAGTGCATAAAAAAATTCACCTTCTCTCACAAGATCAAAGCTATGGTTTATCCAGTAGTCATTTACGGATGTGAGAGCTGGACCATGAAGAAAGCTGAGTGCTGAAGAATTGATACTTTTGAACTGTGGTGTTGGAGAAGACTCTGGAGTGTCCCTTGAACTGCAAGGAGAGCAAACCAGTCAATCCTAAAGTACATCAACCCTGAATATTCATTGGGAGGACTGATACTGAAGCTCCAAAACTTTGGCTACCTCATGTGAAGAGCCAACTCACTGGAAAAGACCCTGATGCTGGTAAAGATTGAAGGCAAAAGAAGAGGGGGACAGAGGATGAGATGGTTGGATGGCATCATTGACTCAATGTACACAAGTTTGCGCAAACTCCAGAAGATAGTGAAGGAAAGGGAAGACTGGTATGCTGTAGTCCATAGGGTTGTAACGAGCTGGACAAAACTGAGCGACTAAACAACAACACAAGTTATGGTCCTTTTTTGTTGTTGTTAAATTAATTCATTTTTAATTGGATGATAGTTGCTTTACAATATTGTTGTTGGTTTCTACCATATATCAACATGAATCAGCCATAGGCGTAAGTATGTCTCCTCCCTCTTGAAACTCCCTCCCACTCCATCCCACCCCTCCATGTAAAATTAGATAGCCAATGGAAATTTGCTGTATGATGCGGGGAGCTCAAATCTGGTGCTCTGGTATGGTCTTTTTTATCGCCACCATCAACAATGGTCTAACATGCTCAGAGACAGCTCTTCACCCCAAAGCACAGAGAAGAGGCCTCCTGGCCATTCCATCTCGGTCACTGCTCATCCCTCCACAGCCAGACCCACTTCTCCCACCACACTTGCTTCAGCTCCACCAGGGAACCCGGCCAGGCTCCCAACAGAGCCCCTCCCGCTGTTCCCCACCGTCCTCTCCTTTCTCCAACCTATTCTGCACAAATTGCCAGATTAACATCTGGAAGCTCTGCTGGTGTCCTTGACCTAAAATTCTCCATGGTGCCCCTTTGCCTAAATGATAGAACCCACACTCCTAACCCTGGGTTACAGCTTGAATTCTCTGTCACCCCAAAAATAGGTCAGAGTTTGAATCCCAGGACCTTGGAATGTGACTTTATTTGGAGGTGGGGGGCTTCCCAAGTGGCACTAGTGGTAAAGAACCCTGCTGCCAATGCAGGAGACCGTAAGAGATGTGGGTTTGATCCCTGATCAGGACGGTCCCCTGGAGGAGGGCATGGAAACCCACTCCATCATTCTTGCCTGGAGAGCCCCATGGACAGAGGAGCCTGGCGGGCTATAGTCCCCAGGGCCACAAAAGAGCTGGACATGACTGAAGCCATTTACTATGCATTCAGGGGCTTACAGAGGTGAGCAAGTTAACATGAGGGCGTCAGGGTGGGTGGGCCCTAATCCAGGATGACTGATGTCCTCATACACAGGGCGCATTGGGACAGACACCTGGGGATTTGATGCCCATCTACACGCCAAGGGGCCAGGCCCAGAACAGACCTCCCCCGCGCCCCACGGCTTACGCCTCCCTCCTCTCCTCCTCCTGGCCCCTGCTAACGTTCTCTCTGGGCTGTGCTGGTGTCCTCTCACGTCTGCATCTATTTTTCAGCCGGAACCTTCCTTCAAAGCCCTGCTAGAACGTCACCACCTGCAAACAAGCTCGCGGATTCCTCCCGGCTGGAAACAATTTCCTCTGCCGCTGAACATCCTCTGCTGTTTGCGCTTCTCTTATTGCAGCCCTCATGCCTACCTTTTGCTTCATAAAACTTCTGTTTATGTCTCACGTCATCTGGCCGTGAACTTCTGGAGAGCTAGAGAAAAGTCGGGTTCCTTGCTGTGTCCCCATGGGGCCTAAACCTGGGCCAGACGGAGGCCAGGCACAAAAATATTTGTTTAATGAAATCAAGGAACTAAGAGTCTTCAAATAATAAGTCTACTTAACTCTACTGAGCTTCGTGCCAGTTCAAAACGGTGTATGCTAATTAGACAGCCTCAATCCAACATCTCCCCGGAGCGAAACGTGCCCTGTGTTTCTTTACCCCATTACATTTCATCCAGTGTTCTCCATCTGTTACGTATTTACTGTCTCATTTGGTCTTCGGGAAAATCAGAGTAGTACCCTTACTATCCGTATAAATGAGTTTCCACACTGTATTTTACCATGAGTCCTCAGCTTCCAAACAACCAGACACAGATGGTGGTGGACAAACGCAAAGGAATATTACTCAACAGTAAAAAGTAATCGACCAGGGATCCAGAGCACAACATGGATGTGCCTTAAAATTACCAAGCTGAATGAAAAAACCTAATGCATGAGTACAGATCATATGACTCTTGACATAAATCTCTAGAGAACACAAACCCATCAGCAGTTGCCTGGGGAGGGAGTGTGGCGAGGAGGGGAACTGGAGGGAGGGATTACAAGGGGTGTGAGGTCACTCTTGGGGGTGATGGAGGCGTTCAATATCCTAACTGTGATGTTGGTTTCACAGGTATATATACATGTTAAATCATACAACTTTAAATATGTACAGTGGAGAAGGCAATGGCACCCCACTCCAGTACTGTTGCCTGGAAAATCCCATGGACGGAGGAGCCTGGTAGGCTGCAGTCCATGGGGTCCCTAAGAGTCCGACACGACTGAGCGACTTCACTTTCACTTTCATGCATTGGAGAAGGAAACACTCCAGTGTTCTTGTCTGGAAAATCCCAGGGACGGGGGAGCCTGGTGGGCTGCCATCTATGGGGTTGCACAGAGTTAGACACGACTGAAGCGATTTAGCAGCAGCAGCAGAGCTGTTTGTGTGCTTTGCATACAGCATACATATATAATATATACATATATTTTATATACTATATACACTTTATATATAATATATATTTATGCACTTGAGTATTTTAAAATCTCATCAGCATTTCGAAGCAAATTGCGTCTTGACTATCCAATTACAAATGTCAGTTAAGAAAAAGCCCAAATCAGCATTATTAAGTCTTTTTCAGAGTTTCAAAATGAGGACTTAACTAAAGTTTTGTTGTTTTTAATGTATCAGATTACTTTTCCAACACACAACCAATTGCTGTATTTCTACTGGGAACTCAGCCCTAATATCTATTTTTGTACTTTTGAAAGCTGTTGTCATTCAGTCACTAAGTCATGTCTCTTTGCAAACTCCATGGACTGTAGTACACCAGGCTCCTCTGTCCTCCACCATCTCCCAGAGTTTGCTCAAATTCATGTCCATCGAGTCAATGATGCTAACTAAACATCTCATTCTCTGCTGCTCTATTCTCCTTTAACCCTCAATCTTTCCCAGCATCAGGGTCTTTTCCAGTGAGTCAGTTCTTTGCATCAGGTGGCATGGACGAATGATTAAGGAAAACAAAATTTTTCAAAACAGAATTTTCTTTTTTATCTTCAAATTGCCATTTTGTATAAAATAATACAAAATGTCAAAGATGTAAATGAGCGTTTAAAAAATATGACAAAGAGTGACTCCTCGTTGGGACTGTTCTTTCCCAGTGTGGACTCTGCCAAGGAGGGCTCAGCGGGCGCCTTGCAATTTGGCTCTGGACATGAGCTGTGAATGGTGTTTCTGCCTTCCCTCCTTCCTGCTCCGCCAGTGAGCAAGGAATCTGCGTTTCATCTCACTAGTTGTTTTTTTGCCATGATGCAACCGAACGACTCCCAGATACCTTGAGAGTGGCCAGAAGATGATGCAATGTGTGGGGATGGGAACGGGCATATGGTTTATCACAATGGAGCCAGGCCCTGACCCTGGGCTGTGGTCCTGGAACACTGCTGCTCCAGCAGATGACAGCTGGGCCATCTCTGGGGTGGGCCACCTGGTGTAAACGTCAGGCCTAAGCACCATCAGGATAGCAGCTTCTGGAATGTTCAACACATCCAGAGGGGGCTGTGATGGCTCCCTCCCTGCCCAAGGCCCTCACTCCACACCCCCTGCCCCCCGAGTGTCAGAGCTCTTAGGGCTGAAACTGCCTGGAGCCAGGGAACCACTTTACTGGTGAAAAGTTCCCTCACGAAGGGCTCGATTGTGAAACCTGCCCCACCCTGGGCTCTGTTGCAATCTCCACCACAGCTTTCGGGCTCCACTTTCAAGATATGTGGAAAAGCTTCAGTTAGCAGAAAACAAGTGGTATTTTCACCACCACAGTCTAGGGAGAAAAAAATCTAGGTCCTTATATCACGATCCTTTAGCAGCATCCGTGCTGGGCAGACGCAGGCGAACAGCTGGAAGCAGGAGGGAATTCTCTGGCACCTCATAATGAGCTGCAAGCAAATCTCGGCAAAGATAACCTAATGAGGCCCACACAGACAATCACAAAAATGGGAGAAGATGGGAGAAGTCAGGGAAAAGTTGAGACGTCTCACAGCCAATTCCCTTTCATCAAAATGATCAGCTTGAGAAGACTTCATCTAAATACGCATCTCAAATTTCTGTTAACTAAATCCTCAGGAAAGCATACTGTCCTGAAAGGTTGATGCTGTGAAGAATAATTTTTAGGCGTATTCCATAATCTTCTCATATTTTTTTAGGTGGTGGGGGGAGAAAAGAGCAGCTGGATCTTGACACACCCACAGAAGTTTGCTTCTCCAGCATTTTCGAACCAGGAATTCGGTTAGTTGGAAACCTCCCTACTTTTTTTTCAGCATCCATCACCACTTTAAAACAGGAAGGAAGGAAGGAAGAAAACTTGTTGGTGAGCTTCGTTTTAATAATTTCATTATTTTTCCTCCCACGTGACCTGCCAGCATATTGAAAACCACTCTGTCCCTCTCCAGATCCTCCCAGGAAAATCATTCATCAGGCAGAGTCACGTCATGTCACTTTATCAAGTGGCTCATTGTTATTTTTAAGTCTAGAAAACTGCTTCATCAAGCGCGGAAGCAGTTAATTCTGGGCAGTGAAACAGTCCTGTAGCCAACAATAAATCAGAACATTTGGGTGACAGTCTGGAAGTCATCTGAACACTGGCAGTCAGTTTTTGGTTTTAGAAAACAGTATGTAAAACAGCAGCTCACTGTCATGCACGGTACCTGCCTCATTATTCACTCAGTAAACACGAGTAATGTCTTAATATTCCCAACATGAAGAAGAGGATTTTTTTTTTTTTCTCAGAGCATTAAAACAGCATGTTCTTGGCTGGATGAAACACGACTGGAGCTCAGTGAAGGCAGCCCGGAACACTCAGCTGACTCCTCTCTACAGACCCGCCGCGGGCACCCAAACACCTGCAGAGCTAGGAACCAACGTCCACAGCAACCAGAGCACTTATTTTTTAAAACTTTTGGCCAGACCACGTCGGATCGTAGTTCCCTGACCAGGGATCAAACTCGTACCCCTGGATCCCTAGGGAAGCCCCAAAGTGCCTATTTTAAATCGACTGTAATCTCTCCTGTGTTTTTTCTCAAAAAAACTCCATGACTGCTCTGCTTCCAAAGCAACCTCTGGGTTTCACTTCACGTTTACAGATTGATTTAAACTGTCTCATTTTCTTAACTGTCATCTTAGGTCACTGTATGTCTTTATTTCATTCTTTAGCACCTCGGCCTTTCTCTAACTTGTTAGGGAATTCAGAGCCTTTAGAGAGGAGACCACCCGAGAGGTGACAACTCCAAACAGGGAGAACAAGTTGTGTCTGTTAGACGTTGCTGGTGACTGTACCTCACAGCCATCACTTCCCCTGTAGTGCTGAGGAAGCATGTCTCAGAGAGGTTGAGTGACTAGCCTGAAGTCACACAGCTTGGTAGAGCAGAGGCCAGAAGTTGCGCCTTCTATCTCTTCCAGAAGCATTGGCCACACCCAGCCAGCCTTGAAGGACTACGTGAGGGGCCCGCTGACCTTTCCCCACCCCACCCTGCCACGTCTTCCTTTTTCTGGCTTCATCAGAATTCTAATTCATTGACCAAGTGTTGGTGGAATCACAGATCCGTGGAGGAAGACTAATTAAGGGGAATTAAATGAGGCTTCACAAAAAGCTGACTGTTTTCCTTAAAGCCACAACCTCTGTGTGTATTCTATTCATTTTCCTCCAAGATAAGAAAGGTGGAAAGTGTAGCCCATAAGTACAAAGTTCTTCTTCCAAGACCCCAGCCTCTTCCCTGCTTAATCTCCTGGCTGAGCTTGTGATGAGAATAAAATAAAATTATGAATGTGAAAATGTTTTGGGAACACCAATTGCTGCTGCTGCTGCTGCTAAGTCGCTTCAGTTGTGTCTGACTCTGTGTGACCCCATAGACGGCAGCCCACCAGGCTCCCCTGTCCCTGGGATTCTCCAGACAAGAACACTGGAGTGGGTTGCCATTTCCTTCTCCAGTGCATGAAAGTGAAAAGTGAAAGTGAAGTCGCTTAGTCATGTCCAACTCTTCGAGACCCCATGGACTGCAGCTACCAGGCTCCTCCGCCCATGGGATTTTCCAGGCAAGAGTACTGGAGTGGGTTGCCATTGCCTTCTCCTGGGAACACCAAAGGGCTCTACAAACACAGCATCATATCTACTAGGAATGAAGGAAAAGAGCGAGGCAGCTTGAAAGGAAGGTCTGAGGCACCTGCGGAAGCACCAGAGGCTGCTGAGGATGGGGCCCGGAAGACGGAGACGCAGCAGGGACCAAGCACAGCTCTGGGTGCCTCTGTGCAGGTGCTTCTGGGTTTGGACTTGGGGTTCTTCGTGATAACAGGGTCCCTCCTCGTACCAAGGAGCAGGGCTCATCACAGCTAATGGACCTCAAGACATTGGTTAAAAAACTGAATGAAGGGACTTCCCAGGTGGTCCAGGGAATAAGAATCTGCCTTGCAATGCAGTGGACATGGGTTCATCCCTGGCCCAGGGTCCCACATGCCGAGGGGTAACTGAGCCCAACCTCCAGGGTCTGTCTGTACTCGGCAAAAAGAGAAGCCACCGCAATGAGAAGCTCTCGCACCGCAACTAGAGAAAGCCCACGTGCAGCAACAAAGACTCAGCACACCCAAAAATCAAGAAATCTTGAAAAAAAAAAAAAAAAAAAACAGAAAGAAACATTCCCCCAGAGCTGTCTACACAAAAGGCACAGTTTGAATTGAAAGCAATTCTGTTCCTGGAGATGTGAAAAACGTAGAATTGGCTCTAGAAGACGTCAGCCCTCATTTTTTTCCCTCCAGTCTCAAGTGGTTTTTTTTTTCTTTTTAAGCTTTTCCTGGCTGAGATTGCTCCCTAATAGAAAACTTTTCTTCCAAATGAATGACCATCTGCTCCCTCTAGAATCTAAGGATTAGAGGAGTTCTGGAAACTCAGCACCAACATTCACACCTGGGGGAAATTCAAAAATTCTGCATCTGTGTTATCACCACAGTGCAGGCTCCTAGAGTTGGCCCCACCCAGCTCCCTGTCCTGACCACTGGGTGTTTTTCTTTCTTTCCTTTTTTTTTAAAAGAGCTAATAGGAAAAATTTCACCAAAATTCTACACACCCAAGGAGTGGGTAGGGGCTGGGCTGGGCAGATGCTGATAAACCCGTCAGTTTGCAGTGTCAGACGGCAGTGAATAGAGGGGAAAAACTCTGCCTTACGTTTGGGGTCCTCCCTGTCCTCACCAGCAAGGCAGCTCCTCTGCACATGGGACACCCCCAAATGCCTCAAATACTAACAGCACTCAGCCCAGCTGAGTGGGAGGTGATGGAACTCTCTAGAATTGCTGCCATGAGGCATGAATGATGCATGAAAGGAACAATGCCCAGTCCAGCCAAGAGAAGAAAGACAGTGCTGTTTTCCACCAGCAGTGCACACAGCATGGCCAGCCCGTGTTGGGAGGGGTGGGGCTCTGCAAGAGCTCAGATCCTCACTATTCCCCTCCATCACACTGGGGCTGCCAGGGTCATAGCATCACACATGGGGGCACACTCATGCACGCACACCATACACACCCTTGGGGCACTCATCACTGAGTGTGGGTTTAGACAGCAAGGGGCTGTGTGGGATGGGAAGAGCCTAAGACTTAGAAATAACAGAGCTGGATTTGTTCCCAGGCTCCACTACTTCCTGACTACATGCCCTCCTGTAAAAGGAGGATAATGCCCAGGGATTGCAGTACAGACGGAAGATAATGAACATAAAAGGACTCATCCCCTTACAAGAATGCGCTCCAAGAAGAGTGTCTCGTGAAATCAGCCCTGGACACTGTATCAAGCCTGCCAAGGCCGTCAACCTGCCCGGTCCCCACCCTGCAGAAAGATTTCCAAGTTTCCCACATTCCTATGTCTCCCAAAACAAGTCCCTCAAAGCAGTCCAGGACCAGACAGACTCTCTCCATGCTGAGGTGTCCTACAGAGACCCCAGACTCAGGTGCGGATCTGCTGGGACCACCCTAAGTACGGGGGTGTGTATGCATGTGCAACAGTGACCATCTACCAAACAGGCTGAACCGCTGAAGGCTTTCACAGTGAATCAGAAAACTCTGCAATACGATGAAATTTTAGAAGATTTATGCCTTTCTTAATGTGAACTTGTAAAGCTGAACAATGATCCCAGAGCGGGGAACGGTCCTCAGATCCATCTTCAGAATTCAGAGTAAATGATCAATCGCCACCGCCCAGCTTTTATGCTGCTTTAGAGTCCACAGCCGGAGAAGGCAATGGCACCCCACTCCAGTACTTCTGCCTGGAAAATCCCACGGGTGGAGGAGCCTGGAAGGCTGCAGTCCATGGGGTCGCTGAGGGTCGGACACGACTGAGCGACTTCACTTTCACTTTTCACTTTCATGCATTGGAGAAGGAAATGGCAACCCACTCCAGTGTTCTTGCCTGGAGAATCCCAAGGACGGGGGAGCCTGGTGGGCTGCCGTCTATGGGGTCACACAGAGTCGGACACGACTGAAGTGACTTAGCAGCAGCAGCAGCAGAGAACACAGCAGCTGCCCTTTCCTCCTCACTGGATGATCAGCACCAGATAACTTCTCTTATCTCCTCCCCTGGTCAGATCAGCCACCCTCAGGAATTAGCTAAGGGAAGACAGAGCAGTGTCTGTGAACACAGTCCTGTGCCTTGGAGACCCGGACCCATCCTGAGTGCACCAGAGACACAGACCCACAGAGACAGAGCCCTGATTTCAAATTCCTAGTGACAGAGAAGTCTTCATAGTAATTAACCATCCTCTGTACACAAGAATGGTATCACCACCTCACAAGTATTAGGACATGAGCTTTGAATGGTTTTTCTGGAAGCACACTTTTAACTCCATCCCCAGTGACAAGTCTCAGGGTGGTGGCTGACCCAGGGGGAGAGGGGTGGTTTTCCACAAGTCTCAAGCTCCACCAGTCTGGCCTCCCTAATTAGCATCTTTTCAACAACCAGCCTAACAAACCAAACAAAGGAAGCAAACTGGCCAGTGTTTTCATAAAATAAGAGCCAAACCGCACAGCATGGTAGACAGTGTGAAAAATGATGGAGTCCACGGCATCCTTGCAAATGATGCCCAGGAAAGAGAGTGAAGCACACAGGCATGAACACACATGCACAGGCTCGTATGTGGACCAGCGATGCTCACTCACTTTTATGTGGGAATTGCCTTCCGTGAAAGAAGGTGGAAATCCTCTTAGTAGCTGAGTACTCTACAAGTACTCAAGTGGTGGGGTTTTTTGTTGTTGTTTTGCTTTTGTTTAGTCACTAAGCCGTGTCTGACTCTTTTGCGACCCCACAGACTGCAGCCCACCAGGGTCCTCTGTCCATGGAATTTTCCTGGCAAGAATGCTGTAGTGGGTTGCCATTTCCTTCTCCAGGGCTTCTTCCCAGTCCAGGGATTGAACCCTCATCTCCTGCATTGGTAGGCAGGTTCTTAACCACTGAGCCACCAAGGAAGCCACTAAAGACACTTTGACTCTCTCTCATGTTACAGGGACAGAGGCCTGTCCACAAAGGCCAGGTCTCCTGGCAGCGCTGCCACTACCCTGTCATGTGACCACAGCAAAGTCAGGGACTTCTTGCCTCAAGTCTTCACTGATAAAAATGGGGACAACAGTATTCATTTTGAAGGACGGTCACGGGCCTTAAACTAATGTGTGGACTAAACAGCCCAGACACGGTGCCTGAGACACAAGGCTCTCTACAGCGTCGGGAAAGCGCTCACTCACAACGCCCGTGTATCAGACAAGACCCTCTCCACTTCCAGTTTCACACGAACGACACCCATATTCACAATCTGGAACCAAAGTCTCTGTACATGCAAACAGAGCATCGGCTAAACCTTCTGGAAGCCCACGCGTGCCAAGTCCCCAGAGCCCGTGGCAGCTGAGCGTCCAGCTCGGAAGTTCTCCTATTGCAGGACTTACTTCCCCTCGAACCCTTGTCTCCCTCTGATATCCCTCAGTCTCAGGGTAAATTCAGTCTCTCCCTTTGGCTTTTTCACTTCTGTCCTAAAACCTGTTAAGTCTTCCAAGTAGCTCTTCATCTGCTTTAAAGTGTGAAAGTGTTCAGTCGCTTAGTCGTGTCTGACTCTTTGCAAGGACTCCATGGACTGTAGCCCGTCAGGCTCCTCTGTCCACGGGGATTCTCCAGGCAAGAATGCTGGAGGGTGGGTAGCCATGCCCTCCTCCAGGGGATCTTCCTGACCCAGGGATTGAAGCTTGGTCTCCCGCATTGCAAGCAAATTCTTTACCGTCTGAGCCACCAGGCTTCATGTGCTTGGTTACTACCAATTCCCTTTTCCCACAAAAACCCTTGAAACACATTAGACTCTTGGGTAAAGGGGTTTCCACAGGACCACACCCTGCATCTCACACAAGTTACAAGGCCTAGCCCCAGGCCTGGAACTGTCTCCTTCTGCATTAGCAGAAGGCCTATCCCCCTCCTCCTGCTGCCCCAGACCCCTGGCCTTTCTGGATCCCTCCACCTCCTGGGCTTCTCCTCCCCAGCTCTCTAAGATGGCACTTCCTCTTCCAAGGCCTTGGCTTTGCTCTCTCTCCTCTTCCCTCCATTCTCTCCACCGCCCCTAACAGCTCAGCTCTGCTCTGACTGTCAATTCCACACGGCTCCTACCTGCTTCTCCCACGATGCTCAACAGTCACCAGTGGCACTTCCCACTCGAGCCTGTCATGGGCCTCCAGGCCCGCCTGTCCCATGCCACCCAGAAAGCTCCCTCTCCATAACTCCAGGCTGAGTTTCCCAAGACTTCACTTTCATAGGTCTCAGGTCCTAAGGATAAAATCATGAAGAACTGACAACACCTGTGAATTGCGAGCAGCAACTCGGGCTCCTGGGCTCATCAGAAACACCTGCAAAATGCTGTGTTCTGTGCCCTGTGCAACCAGAGACACAGGCATTAGGAGAACACTGTGCCCCTCTGACGGGCTACCCAACTCAGTGTGACAGCCAGCAATTCAATGTCAAACCAATGCTCTGCATACAGCAATGGGGAGTCTAAGTTTTTTTTGTTTTGATGGGGGTGGTGGTTTTTTTGCTTTTAATAGGACTTATCCTTTCCCTGGTTTGATCCCTGGGTGGGGAAAATCCCCTGGAGGAGGGCATGGCTTGCCTGGAGAATGCCATGGACAGAGGAGTCTGGAGGGCTACATACAGCCCATGGGGTGGCACAGAGTCGGACATGACTGAAGTGACCTAGCATGCAGGCATCCCTTCCTTGTCTCAGCCCTCACCACAGCCCACCTGGGATGATCCCAACTACAGCCTGAAGCCCACCCCCACCCCTGCATTGCCTTCTGGAATAAGGTTTCCTGCAGCACAAGTTCCAGTCTGTCCCTTTGCTCTGCCAGAGACAGATCCGCCTACTGGCTACTCTTTGCTGTAAAGACAACTGTGCTCTAAGACAAACAACTTATTCTTAGAGGAAAACAATTAATTTCAACCATCCCATGCGTCCGCTACAGCCATTTATTCACATCAGCTCACCCTCTGATATCTGACTTACACAAAAAACACAAAGACTCGCCAGATGACAGCTGAATGAGGATGATGTATGTAACAAAATCTGTCCTCTGCTGCTTCGCTTCCTCCTTGTTGTTTTTTTAAGACAGTGAAATCTTTATGAGCAAAAAGATTAATCCTTCCCCTTCTCTTTAAGGACCATTCTCTCCTGACAACCACTTAGCTGAATCCCCCAAATCTAGCCTGAAAGAACAACAACCGCACACTTTCAAGCGGGTTGTTCCTGGGGACTTTGGTTTAGAGACACACAACACCTGGAAGAGGTCAGTTTTATGGGGACATTTGGACAAAACGCCTGATTCAGAACACTGGCTAGAACAAACCTCTCAGCTAATCCTACCCATAAGAGTTTTTAGCAGTATACATTTTGGAATCTTCTCCGTGCCCCAGAACACACAATATGGATCTAATTAGGTCCAGCTGCCTTATGTTAGTAATAAAATTGAAAGAAAAAGAGAGGGAGAGAGAATGGGGGTGGGGGGTTTGTTCGTCCCCTCCTCTGCCTTGCGATCGACCGCAAGGCAGGCGCGTCCCGGACGCTCACTCCAGACTCGAATACCCCGGAGAGCCTGGTACCCCGCTCAGCGCTCAGACTTTTCAGTGGCTGAGTTTTCATCCGCTGGAAGAGATTTTCTGAGCCGCTGGAGCCCAGAGATCCGACCCCACCCCTGCCCCAACCCCGGCCCAGCGCGCCCCGCCCGCCCCTCCGCTCCACGACTTACATGAGCGCAGACGGACAGGGCTTCTGGTTCCAGCCACAGTTGTACTGAGCTTGGATAAAAGTCTCGCTTCCCTCGAGCACCGAGCAGCTCACGTTCTTGTTCACGATGTAGGCACACCAGTTCCTGGGGTGAAGGAGAGTCGAGGAGAGGGCACGGCATAAACCCGGAGAACAATGAGGCGGGGGAGAGGGGGAACGAGCCTTCAGGGCGACCGACCGAGCGAGGGTCGGGGGGCCTGTGGTCCCACGGAGGCGGGAGGCCAACCAGCCGCCATACGAAGGGTGCGCGGGTGCACCTTTGGAGAGCAGGCACCTTAATCTGACAAAAGACGGACAGAAGGGCCCTCCTCCCCACGTCCCAGGGGCCCCAGTCATTCCCGGGGAGTTTCCGGATCGCCCTGCCCTGCGAGGCTCTCCCTGCGCCTCACGGTCCAGGACGCAGCTCCGCTGGGGGCGCGGGCGAGGTCGCCCGGGACGCCCAGCTCCGGCCGTGGAGCGCGCTCCACCGCGGAGGAGGCGCCGCCTCGGCAGCCCGAGGGAGGACTTCGGCTGCCGCCCCTCGCCTTTGGCGGGCAGCGTGGGGTCCTGCGGGAGACCGGGGAAGGGGTGGGTGGGAGCCCACGGCTCTCGGCCGTCCTGAGGGCGAAGAGAGGCCACGCACTTACTTGTTCCTGGCGCTGGGCCGTGCGGGGTGCCCAGGCTGCGGGCTGGCGTGGCACAGCCCCGCGCCACCCAGGGCCAGCAGTGCCAGCGCCCAGCGCCAGGGCGCGCGGGGCCGGGGCCATGTCGGCGGCCACATTCTGCGCGCGGTGGGCGCGCTTCGCCGGCCGGATCCGAAGCGCGGGTCGGACTAGAGCCGGGAGGCTGCGGGCGGCCGGGGCGCGGCCGGAGAAGGCAGGAGGCTCGGGCGCTGCGCGGCGCCCTTACCCGCGCTGCGCGGCCGCCCCCTCCGGCTTCTCGCTCCCACTTCTCCTTTCCACCCCGTGCGCCCGCGCTTCTCCTCGGTCCCTCAATGACGCACAGGTCCCCCCGGGTGCCGCCCTCTTTATTTCACTTCCCTCTCCGGAACGTGACTCTCCCTCCGCCGCGTCTGTCTCCCGTCTTCTTGCTTCCCGGCAGGGGGTTTGGGGTGAAAGGTCTATAGGGTTTGGGAGAAGGGTCTCTGTTACATTATTTCCAATTACTCATTCCTTTGGTCTCTTCCCAGAAGCCGGGCAACCCCGCCTCCCACCTTCCAGCGGGCGCGGCCGGCCCCTCGGAAAGAGCCGCTGTCGGCGAGTCCGGCGGGGCTCACGTCGTGCCCGGTGCCGGCTTCCCAGGGCTAACGAGGGACATCTTTATCAGTCCTTCGTTTGACTCGACTCGGATTTCCTCCTCTGGCAAGACGCGGCTATTCCTCTGCACTTGAACTTCAGAGAGTTTAGGGGGAATGAACGCGGGTCCTCTTTTTCTTACGCATCCATTAAACAGTTTCCAAGTCAATGTGGCAGGCAGCCAGGGATGAGGAAAGAGCCCCACCATCGCCGAGCAGCTTCTTAAAGCACAGTATCAGACTCTAATGTACTCCACTAATTTCCAAAAGGTAGTCCCACAGCCTCTGCTTCTGAGGTCCCATTCTGAACTTTTAAAAATTATCATTAAAGATATTTACTCCACAATAATCATCTTTTCTTCAAAACAGTTCAGACACTGCTAGACACTGTCTTTCACGTGCTTGCATATTTTCTGCCTATTTTTTTTTTTTGCAGTTTCCTGGTTTTTTTTTTTTTTAATAAAAGATTATATAATGAACATTTCCATAGGCCTTAAATATTTCTTTACATATACAATTTCAGTTCAGTTCAGTCACTCAGTCGTGTCTGACTCTTTGCGACCCCATGCACGCCAGGCCTTCCTGTCCATCACGAACTCCTGGAATTTACCCAAACTCATGTCCATCGAGTTGGTGATGCCATCCAGCCATCTCATCCTCTGTCGTCCCTTCTCCTCCTGCCCCCAATCCCTCCCAAAATCAGAGTCTTTTCCAATGAGTCAACTCTTCGCATGAGGTGGCCAAAGTATTGGAGTTTCAGCTTCAGCATCAGTCCTTCCAATGAACACCCAGGACATATACAGTTTAGTCACTGTATAATATTCCATTTTATTTCTATTTTTGAGTTACACCAATTGCTACCAGGGCTTCCCAGGTGTCTCAGTTGGTAAACAATCCTCCTGCAATGCTGGAGAGGCAGGCAGACCCCCTTTGATCCCCGGGTCAGGAAGGTCTCCTGGAAGAGGGCATGGCAATCCACTCCAGTAGTCTTGCCTGGAGAATCTCATGGACAGAGGAGCCTGGCAGGCTACAGTCCACAGGGTCAAAAAAGAGTTGGACATGACTGAGTAACTGAGCATGCACGCTTGCACGCAATCTCTACAAATTTCTTTTGGAAGGAAGCAACTTCGCAGAAGAATTGTCCATGAACTGTGATGGGAATCATAAAACTTTGTTCCTTATGGTAACTAAGTGAAGCCAGTGGGTCCATTTTATTTCTGATATGCTTTGATGGTATTATTGGGCCTTTTGATTTGCAAATAGGAGAAGGAAAACTCCCTAAGTAGAAGCTTTACAAGAGCCAAGCAGAAAAATATACCATGTAAGGACATAGTGTGTCCCTGAACTCTGTAAATGAAAGATCATGCAAATAATGAACTGTTATCATCTGAGGCTTCAAAAGAGCCACCCTGAGGGGAAAATAACAGAAAGGGATGAAAGGCTGCCTTGCGTAACTCAATCTCTAATTTCTGTGGGGCTCCTCTCTTTTCCATTTTTGTCCATAAAGTGTCACAAGGACGAAGCACCACACAAAAATAAGAGAGAGGGACAGAAGAGGGGGAAAATGGAGGAAACACACAATTTGTGTATGTCTACATCTGACAGCTATCAAACCACAACTTCTCTTCAATATCCGTAATTCTTAAGCTTGGCAATGAGTCAGACTGATCATCACATCCAACTGTTTCATTGACTCAAAGTTATGCCAGGAAGCTGTCTTCTAGCACAAAAGTTGGAGGACCAACTTCTCATTGAGGTGACCACTACACTATATTTAATCAGTTACAAGGCACTTATCAGTAAATAAATGTTATTCTGAGCATCTGTTCCACTGCAAGGCCCCATGCAAAAGTCATGAGGAGTCATGGGTAAGCCAAGATAGATGTGGGCTCTGTGTTAACAGAACGTGCAGCCCTTCCTGTGGAATGAAAGATGTGATGTTTCTGATGTGAATCAGATAAGTGAGACAATATGTGTCCCACATGTCTTCCTAGACACATCCCTATAGCACCCAGTGTGGGGCTGCTCGGGGAAGAAAGAAGGCTTGAGGTCAAGATCCCAAAAGATCCTTTTCCCTTTCTGTCTCCAGTCAGAGGAAGGGACACTTCAGACTTGGGAAATAGACAGAGCCTTCCAGAAGAAGCAAGACAGAGGAGGCTTCCTAGGGACAGAGAGCTGAAGCACCCCAAGAAACAGTCTTGGGACTTCCCTGCTGGTCCAGTGGTTAAGAATGTGCCTTGCAATGCAGGGAATACCGGTTTGATCCCTGGTCAGGGAACTAAGATGCCACATGGTGAGGAGCAACTAAGCCAGTGCACCGTAACTAGAGAATCTGTGTCCACAAAGAAATATCCCACACAATGCATTTCGTTGGTGCTGCAACTAAGACCCAATGAAGCCAAATAAATAAATATTTTTTTAAAAGAAGAGAAAAAAGTCTAGGGGCTTCCCTGGTGGTCCAGTAGCTAAGACTCCACACTCCCAGGGGGCCCAGGTTTGATCTCTGGTCAGGGAACTAGATCCAGCACGCTGTAACTAAGAGCTCACATGCAACAAAGATTGAAGATTCCCTGTGCCTCAACTAAGACTCCGCGCAGAGAAAGAAAGAGAGAGAGAAAAGAAAAGAAAGGGTCTAAAGTGGGCAGATCACTTGGTCCCACCATGAGCAGTAAAGTGATTAGCAGAATGCTGCAAGTGTGAATTCTTTCTAAGCCGCCAACTTCCTCAAATAAGCACTGGAAAGCTGTCAGTTTCCTATCACAAGCTGAAGTAATTTCTTCTGCTTTTAAAACAAAAGTGCCCCATAGTGATTTATATTCTTGACTGTGTCAGCGACTTACTGAACCAAACTTGAGTCTGCTCACCCAAGGAGCGGCAAAGCCAATCTACTGATACTGGGTTGTGGCGAATAAAAGTTTCAGTTGTTCAAGCATATCCTACTCTTTTGCAACCCCATGGACTGTAGCCCGCCAGGCTCCTCTGTCCATGGAATTCTTTAGGCAAGAGGACTGGAAAGGGTTGCCATTTCCTTTCTCCAGGGGATCTTCATGACCCAGGGATCAAGCCTGGGTCTCCTGCATTGCAGGCAGATTCTTTACCATCTGAGCCACAAAAGTATACTGCATTTAGTGCAGGGTCAAGCAATGAAAACAGGCACCTGAACTCCCCTTTGGCTCTCAGGCAAGGGTTTTAAAAGGAATGTTTGGGATGAGAGTTATAGGATGTGTGCTCAGTTCGTGGACTTTCTTCTGGTTGGTTGGTGGTGACATAACAGGGTGATGCCTCAGGAATGTCAATCTTCTGGTTCCAACCAGACTGGGGTCTACGTGCTTATCGTCAGCATCCTCCACCTGGGTGTGTGTATGGGGGTCTTAGTTTCTACAGAACAACTCAAAGATACCTTGTGTACATCCCTTGAGGAGGAATTTTGGACTCAGTTTTATCACTCAACCATTGTCTAAGCTATCATTATTTTTCTCGCTTGATGGCTTTGCCTTTGTTTCTGCATTCCCTCACTTCTCTAATTAGTAACTGCTCAAGTCTGCTCTTGGAACTCAGGCAAGGCCTATGAGACTGAAGCCTTTTTCTATACAAAGAAGAAACGGGGAACACAGAGGGGCTTTTGTACCTGGGGAGGCATCACAGGATCCTGCTAGGTTTCAAGCCCCACTTTTCTTGATATGCCCCAATCCTGGGGGAAACAGGGGTTGGACCAGAAAGGGAATGAGGTTGTAGATAGAGAGGATAATCATAAACTTAGCAGGGGAGCTTGGTTTTAGAAGGACTCAGTCTCATTAACTAAAGCAAAAATGCAAAGTAGAGCTATGTCATAAAACCCATCCCTTCACTACTGCTCATGGTAAAAGAAGAGCTCACCAGGCTGTGGACGTGGGAGCATCCCTAGCACACCCAGACTCCCCCTTCAGCTGCCTGGAAGAGGATAGTAGGCGATCGTTATAGAGGCAGCAGGTGGGTTCATGGCCCCCACCCCACCATCAGTCATCTAGGCACAAAACACTTGATCAAGATGAACTGATTACCATCTAGGATGTGGTTAAGAGTCATACGACTTAGCCTGGGTGTCCCAACCTACTCGTTCCTCATCTTTGTTTTCTAGAACTCAAATTTCTCCCCTGATTTTTCACTGTTTATTTTCAGTGTCTTAATTTCTGTGTGCTGTTTACTAATGATGAAAAAAGAAAGTCCCTGAAGATTAGATATAGTGAATAAATTTTGATTGCAAAGCATTTCTGACATAACACACCAAAGAAAATGTCTTGCACATTCTGAAGTTAGTGACAAAATGCCCTTCATCTTTTTCTGTTTGCTTGTTTTTTTTGTTGTTTTTTTTTTTATAAAAAAGCAGTTTGGTAGAGAAGGAGAGGCTGAAATGTTTCCGAGAAAAATTAACTGGCTGCACCACCTAACTTGGTCTCTGTTTTGGAATAGCAAAGTTTAGTTGATACAATTTTGTGTAACTCCATTCGACAGAAGGAAGAGGGCAGCAAAGGATGAGGTGGTTAGATAGCATCACCGCCTCAATGGACATGAATTTGAGCAGACTCCAGGAGATAGTGGAGGACAGGGCAGCCTGGTGTGCTGCGGTCCATGGGGTTTGCCAAGAGTCGGACACAACTTAGTGACTGAACAACAACAACCATTTGACAAGGCACCATCTAAATGAAGTCAGTGAGTCCCCAGACCAAAATTTACAAACAAGAGCTACTTCCTACCTTGTCAAAGATTTTGCTCAGGACTTCTCTGGTGGTCCAGTGGCTAAGACTCTAAGTTCCCAATGCAGGGAGCCTGGGTTCAATTCCTGGTCCGAGAACTAGATTTCATGCGCCGTGACTAAAGATCCTGAATGCTGCAATGAGCCAAATAAATACAAATACTAAAAAAATAAAGGTTTGCTCAAATATCGGGGAAGGCAATGAAAACAGAAGAAAGAACAATTGCTCTCTTTACTTTTTTCTAACTACATATTTGCAAATATCCCATTAGATATACAGAGCTAAATATTCAAAACCTCTGTCTTCTGAACCCAAGACTGATATCATTTATCGATTGATTCAAAAGCACTGTGAAAGATTATGGCCATTATTTTAATCATCTGTCTTGAGAGATGCCAAGAGCATACCCCCCTTTATTGGTCAGGGGTGTGTGCCTTAATACACCTTAAGCTATCCCCTGAGAACTTCAAAACTGTTAAAAGTTGAAATCCTGCCTGAAGCCACACATGGGAGAATAATGTTTAGGAGTTCATGCAATGGACTTAGCACAGTGTTCAAAATTGGGTACCCTCACCTCCTGAGCAGAGTGGTGAGGACAGATCGAAAGCCTCCCCATCCTCCGATTGGTCCTCTGGAAATGGGATTTTTTTCACGTGGCTGTTGGGAGGATGTGCTGTGTTACCACATGTAAACCGCTGAGCAGAGTGCCTGGCATATGGTGAATAGAGGAGAGTTATTCACAATTGTTATTGTTACTCACCACTTCAGTATTGCAACAAATTTGCAGTCAGGTCCAAGAGCTTTGTCTTGCTTTTATTGTATCCATTGATGTAGGAAGC
This sequence comes from Tragelaphus eurycerus, assembly GCA_935064755.1. Lineage (NCBI taxonomy): Eukaryota > Metazoa > Chordata > Mammalia > Artiodactyla > Bovidae > Tragelaphus > Tragelaphus eurycerus. The sequence goes on from CAKXYN010000023.1 coordinate 26,877,989, forward strand.
GGACCATCTACTGAAGTTCTTCTTTCCAAATAAGAAAGATAAAGAAATATATGTCAAGAGTGCATGTGCACAACTCAGAATGACTCTAAATATGATCGTCAGGAAAGGATACTGGGCTTGGGACTTCTAGCTCAGTTTTCTTTCTACCACTTCCCAGGAGAAAGCGTATACCTCAGTTGGCTGTTTAGGAGATTTCTTTCTCTTTGTTGCAAAGGAATGTATTTTAGGACAATTCAACAAAATCTTTGGGAGGATTAATAACCCTATAAAAATCAACTCAGATCATTAGGCAATGCGATAATAAACTTCTTCTTATTCCTCAGAAAGATGAAATAGTAACTAATTCCATATCCTTTAATTTTTTTCAGATGTTTCTTAGATATAAAAATGCTTCCTATAGCTAACTGGGGGCCATACACTACACTTGAGAATTCAGTGCTGTCACACTGATGGTGTGGTTTTGAACACATTTTTTTCTTCATAAGAAATAAATGACAAAAATAGACTCTTAGAATTTTGTTTCCAAGAGAATTATAATAGCTTAGGCAATAATGCCTTCATATATATGAGCCACATCAAGCTATATTGTAGAGTTCATCATTTATTTATGGAATGAGAGTTGATTGTTCTGGAATCAACAGAATGTTTAAAATAGGCAGAATGGGTTTGAGGCCTGTATAATAAATTGTTAAATTTTAGGACAATCTTGGTCCATACTCATGATAATGGTATTCATGAGAAAATTAACTCTGGTATTTTAGATTGGGCCATTCTAAACCATGTTTCAAGTATTTAAACATAGTCAACTTTCATTTGGTGTAGTATGTTCTATTAAGCTACTTCAAACACTGAATTTGTGAATTGCGAACAACTGCTGGTAGAGGAAATACAGATCTAGGAAGCCTCTGGTCACAATGCTTTTGTCAACCAGTCAATACATAACCTTGTTTTCTGTGTGTTTCTGTTTAAAGACACGTTGTTCAATATATATGATAGATTCATTAACAGTGATCTCAAAGTCAACACCAGTGTAACTCGTGCCTAAACAAAGCTTATGTCACACACATATTTTCTCCATAAGGCATTTCACAGCTGCCTTGCGCTAAGGAACACAAGGCAACACTTCATGTACTTGGGGACCATTTTAAACAACAAAATTACCAACAAAAAGCACAAAAATACAAAAAACATGGTATTCAATTTCCCATGAAAAGGACACTTCTTTTCATACTTTTAGTACAAGACATAAAACAAGAAGGCAGAGCATTATCTTGTTGGATGTCAGCTGGAAACGTGCACAGTTGGGCAAGTTAATTTTTTTGACACTCTGCTCAAGTCCACAATGGTCAGAAAGTGCTGAAAGTGTTCCTTTCAGAGTTACAAATAAATTTGGTGAAGAGCCAACTTCATAAATATAGAATCTGTAAATAATGAAGACTGTATTTCAACTTAAGTCTGGGAACAGTAAGGAAATACTACATTGGGGAATGGGAAAGGAAAGTTTTTGGAATTTTGTGGCCATCAAAAAATTTGTTGTGGACTTCTCTGGAGGTCCAGCGGATAAGAATTCGCCTGCCAATGCAGGGGACATGGGTTCAATCCCTGGTCTGGGAAGATTCCACATGCCATGGGGCAATGAAGCCTGTGCACCAAAATTACTGAGCCTCTGCTCTAGAAGCTGGGAGCCTCAATGAAAGATGCCACTGCAGTGAGAAGCTCCCATACAGCAACGAGAGAGTAGCCTCTGCTTGCCACCACTAGACAAAGCCCACACACAACAATGAAGACCCAACACAACCAAAAACAAATAAAGAATTTAAAAAATTTGTTTCATCAGTAAGCATATTGAGGAAGCTCTGCACATGGAACCCTGCCAGGCAACATGTGAGCCAGAGAAAAAGAGATTTAGTTCTTTATCATCTTAACTGGCTGGAAAGCAAAACACACATGTATGAAATGAGTCCACACGTACAAAGTTACGTTCAGTAAATAGAACATAGCACAGTAAAGACACCGTGTACTAGGTGATGATGAAGAAACAGAGCTTGGGACAGTCAGAAAAGTTTGGTGTTAATTTGGAAAGACTGTGGAGAAGTATGGGTTTCAGTTGCTTTGTTTTTCGTTTTGCTTTAATCAGCTATATCGAAATGAATGTGATTTGTAAGAGAGGAAGGAGCAATTAATATGGCCTTGCACATGGCATGTGTTTAATCAAAAAAGGCAAGGGCAGCTGGCAGAGTAGCCGGGCCAAAGTATGCGGCCTTAGAAGTAGCCAGGAGGTTGCAGAACACGGATGGATCTAGAGATGATCATACCACGTAAGTCAGACAAAGAAAGACAAATATGACATCACATTCCACATCCTTATACATGGAATCTAAAAAAATAATACAAGTGAACTTACTTACAAAACAGAAATAGACTCACAGATGTAGGAAATAAACTTACGGTTACCAAAGCAGAAAGGAGGTGCGGGAGGGATAAATTGGGAGTTTGGGACTAATAGATACACTACTCTATATATGCAATAAGTACACAAGGACCTACTGTAAGCACAAGGAATTGTAGTCAACAACTTGTAATAACCTATAATGGAAATGAATCTGAAAAAAATATATATATATATATAACTGAATTACTTTGCTGTGCACCCAAACATTGTAAATCAACTATATTTCAATTTTTAAAATTAAACATAAAAAAAAGTAGCCAGGAGTTAGGTGCGGTAGGGAGGCTGATTGGGATTGAGGGGTAATGAATACGAGGAAAGAGTGTAGGACATGTCACTGTTAAAAAGTATAATATAGGCCTGTGCAAAAACAAAACAAAAAACAGAGAAAAAACCCTCTAGTTCTTTTTCCCCCTCATCTAAAAGAGAGGTGGGATGACCAGATGTCCTGATTTGCCCAAGTCAGTCCCAGGTTACTCCTGCTGTGGATCAGTTAACACTGTTAATTATTTTTAGTGTCTCCTTTCATCTTCAAAAGTGCCCGGGTTTGGACAATAAATTATATGGCTACTCTAAGGATCCAAAATGAACTGAAAACCACAGTTCTGTTTAGCATAAACAAAGTGTTTATAAAAGCTAAAGAAAACACTAATAAATATCAATGCAAATAACAAATTCAGAAAATAGGAACCAAGTGAACTGCTGTCAAGTAAAGTCCTAACTTTACTCAGGGCAAGTTTCTGTTATTGGCTCATGCATTTTGGTAACTTTTTGAAGTTGATATTATAATTGAGAAGGCTGACTAGGCTCTGGAGACTTGGGTTTGTTTAGTTGGTTGCTGATGAAGCTGGATATCTGCATGAACTTTCCTTGGCTCTGTCTTCTCAGACGTAATCACTTTAGAACTCATCCCTGAGAGCAAAGAAGAAAAACAGTGCCGCGGTGACATTCTGCTTTAAGCGCTCCGGCCACAGCTCCTTTAAATGGAGCGCGCTAGGAGGGCCCTTCTCAAGAGCAGCTCACAATCTGAACCCACTGACATCTCTGAACACTGTACTGGTTACAGAGACTAAAACAACGTAAATAAGTTGTGAGCAGATAGAAGTTGCTAATGTCTTACGACTAACGGAAAATGCAAGATGAGACCAGAGTTTCACGTTCAGAGAATGTTGAGGGGCTGAGGAGGAAAATGCCTTCGTTCTCTACAACATCCTCACATGTTTTCCTCCAGCTTCTCAAAAATATAAAAACGAAATGGTTCATTCCCTGAGTATTCTGAGGCTATGCTTTCTAAAGTGCTGTCTGGGGGCAAAGTGTGGTGTCAGGTTTCCTGGGAGAAATAGGAAGTGTTAGTCTGTCGGTAGTGTCTGACTCTTCGCGACACCATGGACTGTAGCTTGCCAGGCTCCTCTGCCCGTGGGGTTCTCCAGGTGAGAACACTGGAATTGGGTAGCCATTCCCTTCTCCAGGGGATCTTCCCAACCCGGGGATCAAACCTGTGTCTTCTGCATTAAAGGCAGATTCTGGGATGATTCTGGGACCCAGAAATAGGAAGGACACTAGAAAAAAGGCACCAGGACTCAGTTCCAATGGGTTTCAACCCTACAAGAATCTTCACTTTCTCACTGGGGATTCCAGCTTCACAAAGGTTTTTAAAACATAAATCTCTGTTGATTGTGGTTTTCTAATGCACTTTTTATCAAAGCATAGCATTTTTTTTTCCAAAAAAAAAATGCATACAATGTGATCAGCTCACTGAATTTTTCACAAAATGCAGGCACTTACATAACCAGCACTCAGATCACAAAGCAAAACATGAGCAGCCCCCCTCAGGGCCTCTCACGGTCCTTGCAATCATTAACCCTTCCTTTCCAAAAGACACAGCAACTCTGACCTCCAACACCATCGCTTAAATATTTGTTGAAGAAAAACTATTGATTTGTTTTATTTTGTTGGTAGTAACTAGCACAGTGCCTGGCACAGAATACTTGGTGAATAACATTGGTTGAATGAATGAAAGAAAGCAGACAGGTGTCTAACTTTTATAAGACAGTGGATCAAATTAACATACATAATATATTGGGGTAAGGGGCATTAAACTTGAGTGAGAACTGGAATAATCTGGGGATGCTAACTTAGAATCAAGTTGAAAACTCAGACTTTGAACAGAAGCTTACGCTTTGGTTTAACCGTTTAATAAATATAAACAATATGAATGCATCCTATCCCCTCTAAGTTTTCCTTGGGCCTTAGCCAACACTGCTTACATCATATCCACTGTAACTGGGGAGACCAACCTCCAGAGATCTTGTTTCTCTTTCTCACTTGTAAATGGACCCATGTAGCCAAGAAATCACTATTTTCAACCCTTCTCCACCCCACTCCAAGGCCCCGTCAGAAAACAAAATAAGAGTCACACTCTCCCTCGGCCAAAGCATGTGATCTCTGGCCGGAGTGCCTCCCGCCCTAATGAATGAGGTAATGAGGGGCCAAATAAGGTTTCAGAGGCATTGATATGTTGCCTCAGAATTACAGTTCTTCTTCACTGTACTGTTAAAAAACTGGAACGAAGAACCTAGCCCTGCTAAAGCACAGCTTTGTCAGAGGCATCTGTCAACCGTAGAGATAACAAATAAAAGGAAAATCCATTTCAAGCTTTGAACTGCTGTTCCTAAATGATTCCCAGGAAAACACAAATAAATTATGTCTTTAGAAGGACAGATCCACTATGAAAAACCTCCCAAAGGTGGGGTTTTAAGTATTTCTTTAAAATATTTCCAGCATTGAAAGGGAACAAGTCTGGAAATGGAAAGTACTTTGTTTAGAGTATGACTCAGTCCAATGTGTGACCCCCTCAAGATACGTCATGCTTTATCATAGATGAACCTTGAAAGGCTGAGGTGCAGAGATAAAGGCCAGACTGGAGAAACAAATCCACCAGAGCCATTTCGTCCAAATTAAAACTAGTCTTCAAAAACAGAAGCATGAAATCTAGAAACAAATCTCATTTGCCTAAGGAGGGAAAGTGGGTCTTTTAACCTTTTTTTCCTATTAACTTTGGAGGCCCTCAAGCAAATATCATCTCTGCATAAACTGTTCTCTGTTTGGAATTTTCTCTATGCCTGGAGAACTTCAGCTTCACCTACAAGACCCTGACAGTCCTCATTCATTCTCTGAAGCTTTCCAGGAGCTGGACTCTCTCACATGTTGCAATGTATAACTGATAAGGAACTGATAGAGGAATTGATTTAACAAATCAACAAGTCAACAAGAAAGAGACAAACAATCCGGTAGAAAAATGGGCAATCTGTCCCTCACAGAAGAGGAAACTCAAATGGTCAATAAAAACATGTTCAGCCTCATTAATAATCATGGACGTACAGAGCAATATCTAAGTAATTAATGAATATCTAATGCAAATTGATACCGAGAAAATGAAAGATACAAACATCTGAATGCAGAGTTCCAAAGAATAGCAAGAAGAGATAAGAAAGCCTTCTTCAGCAATCAGTGCAAAGAAATAGAGGAAAACAACAGAATGGGAAAGACTAGGGATCTCTTCAAGAAAATCAGAGATACCAAAGGAACATTTCATGCAAAGATGGGCTCGATAAAGGACAGAAATGGTATGGACCTAACAGAAGCAAAAGATATTAAGAAGAGATGGCAAGAACACACAGAAGAACTGTACAAAAAAGATCTTCACGACCCAGATAATCACGATGGTGTGATCACTGACCTAGAGCCAGACATCCTGGAATGTGAAGTCAAGTGGGCCTTAGAAAGCATCACTACGAACAAAGCTAGTGGAGGTGATGGAATGCCAGCTGAGCTATTTCAAATCCTGAAAGATGATGCTGTGAAAGTGCTGCACTCAATATGCCAGCAAATTTGGAAAACTCAGCAGTGGCCACAGGACTGGAAAAGGTCAGTTTTCATTCCAATCCCAAAGAAAGGCAATGCCAAAGAATGTTCAAACTACCGCACAATTGCACTCATCTCACACACTAGTAAAGTAATGCTCAAAATTCTCCAAGCCAGGCTTCAGCAATATGTGAACCGTGAACTTCCAGATGTTCAAGCTGGTTTTAGAAAAGGCAGAGGAACTAGAGACCAAATTGCCAACATCTGCTGGATCATGGAAAAAGCAAGAGAGTTCCAGAAAAACACCTATTTCTGCTTTATTGACTATGCCAAAGCCTTTGACTGTGTGGATCACAATAAGCTGTGGAAAATTCTGAAAGAGATGGGAATACCAGACAACCTGATCTGCCTCTTGAGAAATTTGTATGCAGGTCAGGAAGCAACAGTTAGAACTGGACATGGAACAGCAGACTGGTTCCAAATAAGAAAAGGAGTACGTCAAGGCTGTATATTGTCACCATGTTTATTTAACTTATATGCAGAGTACAAACGCTGGACTGGAAGAAACACAAGTTGGAATCAAGATTGCTGGGAGAAATATCAATAACCTCAGATATGCAGATGACACCACCCTTATGGCAGAAAGTGAAGAGGAACTCAAAAGCCTCTTGATGAAAGTGAAAGTGGAGAGTGAAAAGGTTGGCTTAAAGCTCAACATTCAGAAAATGAAGATCATGGCATCTGGTCCCATCACTTCCTGGGAAATAGATGGGGAAACAGTGGAAACAGTGTCAGACTTTATTTTTCTGGGCTCCAAAATCACTACAGATGGTGACTGCAGCCATGAAATTAAAAGATGCTTACTCCTTGGAAGGAAAGTTATGACCAACCTAGATAGCATATTCAAAAGCAGAGACATTACTTTGCCAACAAAGGTTCGTCTAGTCAAGGCTATGGTTTTTCCTGTGGTCATGTATGGATGTGAGAGCTGGACTGTGAAGAAGGCTGAGCGCCGAAGAATTGATGCTTTTGAACTGTGGTGTTGGAGAAGACTCTTGAGAGTCCCTTGGACTGCAAGGAGATCCAACCAGTCCATTCTGAAGATCAGCCCTGGGATTTCCTTGGAAGGAATGATGCTAAAGCTGAAACTCCAGTACTTTGGCCGCCTCATGGGAAGAGTTGACTCATTGGAGAAGACTCTGATGCTGGGAGGTATTGGGGGCAGGAGGAGAAGGGGACGACAGAGAATGAGATGGCTGGATGGCATCACTGACTCGATGGACTGAGTCTCAGTGAACTCCAGGAGTTGGTGATGGACACGGAGGCCTGGCGTGCTGGGATTCATGGGGTCGCAAAGAGTTGGACACGACTGAGTGACTGATCTGATCTGACCACTATGCATTACCAGACTGATTTATGCATTACCAAAAATCTAAAAGTCTGACAACACCAAGTACTATTGTGAACACAGAGAAACCCTACCTCACCTCTGGTGGGGGTGTAAACTGGTACAACTGCTTTGGAAAACAGTTCTGCACTACTTTTTTTTTTTACAGTTGCACAGTCACATACCCTAAAACCCATCAACTGCACCCCTAGATGCATAATCTAGAGTTGGATGATAAACTTGGGGCTGCCAAGGGGAGAGCCTCATCATTCTCTTCGTTTCAACAAGCTCAGACTCAGCAGTAAGCCCAACGCCATAGTGATGGTTCTATCTCTGTGCACAATGACTGCTGTTCTTCTCAGTGAATTAAAATGGTTTCACAGAGTTGTGATTAGAAATAAAGCAACATGTTTAGCAGTTTCTAGGAATTTGTTTCATCTAGGTTATCCAACTTTTTTGGCATACAACTTTTCATAGCACTCTCTTATAATCTTTTATATTTCTCTAGAATCATTTGTAAAGTCCCCATTTTCATTTCAGATTTTAGTAATTTGTATCTTTCTCCCATAGTCCACTGAGCTAAAGATCGTCAATTTTGTTGATCTTTTCAAAGAACCAATTTTTGATATTAATCATTAATTTTCTTCTTTAATATTCTATTTTACTTATCTCTATTCTTTATCATTTCCTTCCTTCTACTAGATTTGGGTTTAGTTTGTTTTTTTTTTTAGATCCTTAGGTTGTAAAGGAAGAGTTGATTTCAGTCTTTCTTATGTATTAATATAAGCATTTACACCTATAAATTTCTCTCAGTTGTGCTTTCATTGTGTTTCTTGTGTTTTGGTGTATTATATTTCATTTTCATTAATCTCTAAGTATTTTTTAATTTCCTTTGTGTTTTCCTTGATTCATTGATTTTTTGAAAATGTGTTTTTAAATTTCCACAAATTCATGAATTTTTGGTTTTCTATTGGGTTGGCCAAAATGTTTGTTTAGAAAGATGTTAGAAAAACCCAAATTAACTTTTTGGCTAAACCCAATATTTCTCATTTATTTTAAAAATTGAAATATAATTCATGTTCTATACAACTGACCCATTTAACATTAACAATGCAATAGTTTCAGTACATTTACAAACATGTGCAACCATTACCACAGTCATTTTGGGAACCTTTTTATCATCTCATGTGGAAATCTTATATTCTTTAGCTGTCACCTCTGGTATTAATTTCCTAGGCTTGCCATTATAAAGTACCAAAAACTAGATGGCTTGAAACAACATAAATGCCTCAGTTTTGGAGGTTACAAGTCTGAAATCAAGGTCCTGGCAGTGGCATGCTTTAAGAATCTTTCTGTTTTAGTCTGTTTAGGCAGCTGAAAGAGAATACTATAGATTGGCTGGGTTATAATTAAAGAAATTTCTTTCTCACTGTCTGGAAGCTGGGAAGTCCAAGATTAGGGTGTGGGCAGACTTGGCATCAGATGGGAGCCTGCTTCTTGGTGGCCGTCCTTCTGCTGTGTCCTCATGTGGTAGAAGGAAAAGGGGATCTCTCTGATGTCTCTTTTATAAATAAGGGCACTAATCCCATTCACCTGGGCTCAACCCTCGTGACCAAAGACCTCACCTCTGTAAACACCCTCACATTTGTGAATAGCCTTCAGTATATGAATTTGGGGAGGACGCACTCAAGTGTCTGCCCCTTCCTTTCTCTTCTGGTTTCTAGCTGCTCAGTGTGTAGATGCGTATCCAGTCACCTTTTCCCTGTGTGTCTTCTCTGTCTCCTGTTAGTGTCTTGTGTCCAGAGTTTTCCTTTTCATAAGAACATCAGTTCCATGGGGGTTAGAACCCACCTTAATGATCTCATTTTCACTTGATTACTTTGTTTTTCAAACAAGACCAAATTCTGAGGTACTAGGGTTTGAACTTCAGGATCTTTTCAGTTCAGTTCAGTCGATCAGTTGTGTCCGACTCTTTGCAACCCCATGAATCGCAGCACACCAGGCCTCCCTGTCCATCACCAACTCCCGGAGGTCACCCAGACTCAAGTCCATCGAGTCAGTGATGCCATCCAGCCATCTCATCCTCCGTTGTCCCCTTCTCCTCCTGCCCCCAATCCCTCCCAACATCAAAGTCTTTTCCAGTGAGTCAACTCTTCACATGAGGTGGCCAAAGTACTGGAGTTTTAGCTTTAGCATCATTCCTTCCAAAGAAATCCCAGGGCTGATCTCCTTTTAGGGGCACACAATTCAATCCATATGGATAATTCTGTACCTTTTGTCTATCAGATGATCCTATTCCTTCACACCCTCCCACCACTCTAAGCAACCACTTATCTTCCTGTTTCTATAGATTTTCCTATTCTAAACTTTCATAGGAGTGGAATCACAACGGTATGTGGTCTTTTGTGACTTACTTTTTTCACTTGATGTTTTTGTGGTTTATCCATTAACATGTATTGGTGCTTTCTTCATTTTTTTATTTTTTCCTTGTGGATATTAAAAATTTTATTCATTCCTTGATGGATACCTTTTAGTTATATGAGTCATGCTGTTATAACATTCATGTACAAGTTTCTGTGTGGACCAATGATTTCATTGCTCTTGGGTATATACCCAGGAATGGAATTACTGGGTCAAATGGTAATACTATGATTAATCATTTGAGAAACTGCCTCATCAACACTGTGCTCCAAGGTGATTGGCTCATTTTACATTCTTATCAGCAACGCATAAGACTTCTAATTTCGACATCTTCTTGACCAAATTGCTGTTATCTGTTCTTCAAATAGATGACTGTTTTCCCTTTGGTTGATTCTTGACACCCTTTATGAAAATCAATTGACCATAGAAGCAGAGGTTTATTTCTGAACTCTGCATAACTATTGCTTTTTATAATAAATTGTGAATAAACTGAAAAATATGTCCACCTACTTTGTTAGGTGCACTTTCTCTTTAGCCTCTACTCATTTTTCATTCTTTTTTCTCTGTTTGAACTGCCTAGTCTCTTATTATTCTATCTCCAAGTCCACTAATTCTCTCTTCTGCCAGATAAATGTTGTCATTCTAGTGAACTGCTTATTTGTTATCATTCAAGTCCAGAGTTTCTACATAAGTTTAAAAATCTTTTATTGATATCCTTAATTTGACAAAGACATTGTCACTGTACCTTCAATTGCTTAATCCAGCTTTTCTTTAGTTCCGTGAACATATTGACAATGGGTACTTCAAAACATTTTTCTGTTAAACCTAACAACTAGTAGTTCTCACGGAGAAGGCAATGGCAACCCACTCCAGTACTCTTGCCTGCCAAATCCCATGGACAGAGGGGCCTGGTAGGCTGCAGTCCATGGGGTTGCTAGGAGTTGGACATGACTGAGCGACTTCACTTTATTTTTTCACTTTCATGCATTGGAGAAGGAAACGGCAACCCACTCCAGTGTTCTTGCCTGGAGAATCCCACGGATGGGGGAGCCTGGTGGGCTGCCGTCTATGGGGTGGCACAGAGTCGGACACGACTGAAGTGACTTAGCAGTAGCAGTAGTTCTCACAGGCAGTTTCTGCTGCCCTATTTCCAGTGTGGGAGTCATACTTTTCAATTTCTTTGCATCTCATAATATTTTTGTTGGAAAGGGCAACATTTTAGATAACATATTCCAACTTTGGGTGCTCGTTCAACCCCTTTGTGGTCATGCTCCTCTGTCCATGGGCTTCTCCAGGCAAGAATATTGGAGTAGGTAGCCATTTCCTTCTCCAGGGGATCGTCCCAACCCAGGGACTGAATCTGGGTCTCCTGCATTGCAGGCAGATTCTTTACTGTCTGAGCCACCAGGGAAGCCCTTTTTCCAGATTATTTTAGTGAAATCTACATCCCCATCCATCCTCTAGTGTTAAATTAGACGTTCCTCTTCAGGAAGGCACAGCTCCAGGTATGCCCCAAGTCACTTTGGGATAACAGAGGTGTTGTTTGGGACTCTTTTCTTTCCTTGACCCTACAATCAGATGTTAAAGGTGTTAGATCCATGAATAGCTGGTTCTTTGCTCTATTATTTATATCAATGTCCTAGAGCAAGAGTTTTTAATCAGATTATAGCTTTTTTCTTGAGGGGGATGAAGTTTCTGAGGTTGTTTTTGTGTCACTGTCAAGACTACACTGTTCTTGCAGTCACTGTCGTGTCTGACTCTGTGACCCCATGGACTGCAGCACACCAGCCTTCACTGTCCTTCACTATCTCCTGGTGTTTGATATTTGTTCTTTGACATTTGTTCCCAGTGTTTGATATTTAAAGACCCAAGGAGGGCTTCTTCCAGGTGTCTTATTCCTGAAAGCTAGCCAGCATATATACTTTATCTCCATTAGATCCATGAACCTCTTCCCTATTTCCTATACCACCTCCATTGCTTTTTGAGAATGCTCTTAAATTTCTCCATGTTGTAAACAAAGCCAGTTCCTTTGTGAAGCAATTAGGAACTATTTATCTCCCCTCCTTCCTTCCAAACAAAATCTCAGAGCCAGTATTCTGAAGCTGGGGATGATGGCAAATTTCTGAGTAACACTGTACTCTAGAGGCTGAACATGGTTTGGGGGAGGGGGGTACTACCTGAGGTCCTTTTCGCTTACTTCTCCTGGGCTAGAACCACCACCTCATGGGCCAGAGGAAGGGCTATCAAGGCTACATTATTCTCAGCACGCCACATCCAGGGCAGAGCCTTCATCCTACAAGTGGGGCCTGGGAGGAAGGAGACAGCCCTCAACACTTGACCTCACTGACCTGGGACTTAAGCAAAAGGCAGTTGTGGGCACAGTAAGAAAGCACTGAAGTCTTGCTCCTCCTGGCTGGGATGTAGAGGGACAGGGGCGTGAGATTCCTGGCTGCAGCAGTCTGGACTGGGGCCTTGCTGAGCTGGGACAATCAGGTTTGGTTTAAAATACCAGATTCTCAACTTTCCTGCAGAATTTTCTTAGATTTTCTTGAACAGATGTTTGTTCATTTACTAATTCTGTCCTTAGAGTCATTCTTAGAAGTTTCAGGTAAGTTTCTAAACAATCTTTATCGCTGTGTTGGGTCTGCCTTGCTGCCTGAGTGCTTTCTCTAGTCGCAGTGCCTGGGCTTCTCACTGCAGTGGCTCCTCTTGCTGTGGAGCACGGGCTCTAGGGCACTGCGGGTCAGCGCCTGGGGCTCACAGGCACTAGAGCACAGTCTCAGTATGTGGGTCAGCACCTGGGCTCACAGGCACTACAGCATAGTCTCAGTAGTTGTGGCACACAGGCCTAGTTGCTCAATGGCATGTGGAATCCTCCCGGACCAGGGATTGAACTCGCATCCCTGGCAGGTGGATTCTTAACCCTTAGACCACCAGGCAAGTCCCTAGAGATTTTAAATGGTTACTTTTAATACTTCTTACCAGTTACTGAGGAGCAGGGTCAGCAGAGCTCCTCAGGCTGTCTTAGCAAAAGTTGTACCCTGCACATTTAACTCTTTAATATTGTCATAGAATTCATTTTTCTTTTCCGGTAGCACCATGCAGCATCTTAGTTCTCGGACTAGGGGTTGAGCCTATGTGCCCCCGACCCTGCCCCTACAGTGGAAGCACAGAGTCCTAACCAATGGATTGCCAGGGAGATTCCCCCACATTTAATTCTTAGAGCATAAGTTTAATTAGGACTGCTGAAAAACTTAACTTACTTGTACTGATTCAATATTTCCTTAAAAGCCCAAGGTCTTAGAGATCTGCTTCCAACTTAGACCTGATTTTACTTTCCCTTGGACTCGAGTCAGTTTGAGCTCCTTCCAAAGAAATGCTGCCTTTTATGTCTCATTGTCTTCGCTCGTAGCATTCTACTTTCCCTTCCCCAAATCACAGCACACATAAACACTACAAACCCGTCAAGGCCCAGTTTCAGTGTCACACGCTCCATCATCTCCCTACAATTCACACGTACCTCTCATCAGATGTACTGATTGTCTGTATAACTGCCTAACAAAGGGAAGAAAATGACAGCCACTGGAAATCTACATGCCAAACTACATTCACCATTCAGTTGTTTCATTTGATTATGAAACCCTACAAAATAGGTATATTGTTTTTGAGTTGCTAAGTCATGTCAGACTCTTTGTAACCCCATGGACTGCAGCACACCAGACTTCCCTGTCCCTTCCACCTCTTGGAGTTCACCCAAGTTCATGTCCATTGAATCGGTGATGCCATCCAACCATCTCATCCTCTGCCGCCCTCTTCTCCTTTTGCCTTTAAACTTTCCTGGCAATCAGGGTCTTTTCCAATGAGTCAGCCATTTGCATCAGGTGGCCAAAATATTCAAGCTTCAGATTCAGCATCAGTCCTTCCAATGAATATTCAGGACTGGCTTGATCTCCTGTGCGGTCCAAGGGACTCTCAAGTCTTCTCCAGCACCACAGTTCAAAAGCATCAATTCTTCAGTGCTCAGCCTATTTTATGGTCCAACTCTTGACATCCATACATGAGTACTGGAAAGACCGTAACTTTGACTAGACAGACCTTTGTCAGCAAAGTGATGTCTTTGCTTTTTTATAAACTGTCTAGGTTTGTCATGGCCTTCCAAGAAGCACGCTTTTAATTTCATGGCTGCAGTCACCATCCGCAGTAATTTGGAGCCCAAGAAGAGAAAATCTGTCACTGCTTCCATTTTTCACCTATTTTTCATGAAGTGATGAGACCAGATGCCATGATCTTAGTTTTTTGAATGTTGAGTTTTAAGCCAGATTTTTCTATCCTCATTTTAAAGATGAGAAAAGCTGAGATACAGACAGGTTAAATAATTTGTCCTAGTCTTGAAGCTGCTGAGTTTTAAAGCCTAGATTAGCATAGGCAGAGTTTATACAATGTTTAACTTGGGGATCAAACATGTATGAAAATATATATAAATGTTTTACTCAGCATGTGGTAGCTATTATCTGCTTCCATAGGTTGGACACACTGGTTTGCATATAGCAGATATATGTATCTGCTAAATTAATGAATTTACGAATGTTCTGATAAAAACCATTCTGTATTTCAAACTAAGGCCAAGTACTTTTTAATTTTACATTTCGAAACATCCCAATAATCCTATTTATAAATGTCTCATGAAATTGGTATTTCATTCTAACCAATTGTTGCCGTTCAGTTGTTAAGTCATGTCCGATTCTTTGTGACTCCATGGATTGTAGCATGCCAGGCTCCTTTGTCCTTCACATCTATATAAAAACATCAGGCAATCAACACATGAACATTTAACACAAATGTAGTCAGAGCTCAATATATTATTATTAAACACATTAAAAAAAATGATTCTTTTGACTTTTTGTTAGTATTTGATCCAAGGACCATAGTTGAACTGTCAGCAGTTCTCCATTTTCTTCTTAGCTGCACTGTGCAGTTTACAGAATCTTGGTTCCCAACCATGGATGGATTTCAGTGAAAGCCTGGAATCCTAACTACTAGGCCATAAGGGAACTCCCAGCAACTCTTTACAGAAGAAATTCACTCTGCAGTTGAAGAACAGAAATTGAAGAAGAGAAATGTGCAATATGATTAACAAATCAAGGCATATTCCTAGTCTACAAAAATATGGAAGTGTATTTTTTCACTGAATTTGGCATTCATTTATCAGTATATCATAGAACTAGTGAAATCATAAGAAATGCAAAGTATAAGATTCATCTTTTAAGTGAATCTTGTCATTATCCTGTCATTTCTAGCCCAACATAACAAATGATCTTGAATAGTATAAAAGTGAACTCCTATTGTTTAATTATTCCTAATAAAAAAATTCAAATATTCATCAGTGGATATCAAATAAATAGGTCAAGCGACATAATTCTTTATTCCCACTAAGATGAAATCAGACAAATGAGACATTATGTTCCATTTCGACCAAGAATTTTAAAAGTTAAGAATAACTGACGAGACACGAGTGAAAAAGATATAAACAAATTCTACTAATACGATTTAAATATGGTACTATACAAAAACTTAAATATTTTCTACCTCATGCTATTTGTTACTGGACTGTAAAGAATGAGAACACTAGGAATTTATATTATCAGACATTACTTTACTTTGAAATTAGGCTTCCTAATGTAAAATAATATAACCAATGTCTCTCTATTGCTTGTCCCTTGGAATAGTGATTCTTTAACACGAATTTGATTTCTCTCCAAAAGGGAATTAATTCTAACTAGTAAAAGTATTTTCAGATACTGAAGTTATTGATGAATTCATATATGAAATAACTCCCTGCACCAGTCAGATGTGGAGAAACTTCGCCTTATATTTAAGATAACTAATTTTTAGGCCAAGAGTCCTCCCACAAATTTTAATGCTGCTGCTTAAGTCGTGTCCGACTCTGTGCTACTTATCTCTAAATCTAAACATATGCCTGCCAAAATTTAACAATCTCTTTTTGAAATGTTCAAAAGACATGCAAAATAATATTGTCTTAAATTAACATCTATAACAGTAAATTTATAATTACATAACTATGAAATGATTCCATGAAAATGTTTAGCAGACATTAGATGTAGAAAAATGATACAAATTAAAACTTTTTTACTAAAAGTATCTGAAAGTTACAGCCTAAAAATATTAATCCTATCCACTTCATAATAACTGTAAGTAACCAAGTCATAACCTCAAAAAGTTAAAAACACTTAGAAGATGAAACTTATCTTTTTGATATTAATATTTAATAACTAATAAGTAGTTTTATTTAAAAGGAATTCACTCTTTCTTTTAACTAATTCTCATTACTGTCATTTTGCTTCTTTCTCTAACAAAACAGTTAAATGCCTTCCAATTATAAAGCGAGGTTAAACATCATAATAATTTACACTAAGGTAATTTTCATGGAACTTTAAATTTTGAAAAAGGAAAACACACCTATTCAACAGGAAAGAACAATCTTCTTTATTAACCTCACTGTATATTCAGAAAGGATTAAAAAACACACACATTTCCTGGGCCACAAAACTGTACCAAAAGTATTTCCTTACAAAATAACTACACAAACCAATAGTCCTGGACTGACACAAAGACATATATCGACATACATTAGCATGAATTAACACACAATTCAAATGTTTTTGCAGCAAACTTCTAGCAGACCTTTATTCCCTTAATGAGGGAGTGTACAACTTCTTTAACTCTTTAAAAATAGTAATAAAAAATTACAAAATAACATAAATGTAGAATTAAGGCTGAGACTATATAATCTAGTATTAATAAAGTCAAACGATGTTTATAAAACTGATGCTGCTGCATATTATATATATATATACATATATACACAAGATATATCTTTAGAAATTTAAAATGCTGTCAAAAGTTAATCCATCAATTTAATATTTTTCCATGTATCTTAAGATGTGAATTCCGAGATACCTGTGCTTTTCTGATTTTACTCTGAATTACAAGTTTCCTCTCAATTTCCAATTAAATACCTAACCTCTAGAACTTTCCTTAGACACAACAAAAAGTTTTGTTAAATAAATTCACACAAAAGTAATAAAAAAGTCTGCTCTCAAGAAATAGTTCTAGCATATTTGTGATAAACATACTGAAAGGCAGCACACACACTTTTCAGGATTAATCAACGCTATGTGCCAGCTGCGCAGTCACTGCTGCAATTGCACATTTTCCTGACACATGTGCAAGATAATGACAACCAAAGGCTTGACAACTGGAGTAATTCCAGTAAGCCCACACTGTCCAGTGAGATTGACAAAACTGAATGGTTGCTTCCAGTCCTGTTTGGCTAAACATGGAAATGCAAGCCTAGGTTCTTGTATCATCCCCAGAAATATGCATAAGTCACCCTCTTGGTCTTCTGAAACAGAGGTGCAGAAGGCGGGGCATTCTTAGGGAGACTAATGGCCTCCTCTCTGTCATCTCTCACACATCAGTTTTGGTTATAATCCTGATCAAAGTGGAAAAAAAACATAGTTAGGTTTTTTATACCAAAGTTCTCCTCCCCTGTAACTCCCTCATCAGACCTCCCCTATAACTCCTTCATCGGACCTGGGTGGTTAAATACGCAGTGGAACCGTGTTCTAGTAATTATAGTAATTCTTGGTATAAACAGACTTAATTAAATCCTTGTATGTAAGCATTTCTTTCACATGTATGCAACAAACAAAAGCTTGACAGCAAAGCAGAAGTTAACATATACAGAGGAAGAGATAAATTCTGTGTAGCATAGTTCTTTGGAGTGGTATATCCTAGATCCAATTTTGTAGATTATTGCTTATTTTCCCCTTTCCTAAAATGAAATTACCATTTAAAAATTTTAACAAGAATTATAATGCTTATTAGAGAAAGGTCACAAAGATAAAGCAAAAACATTCAAAAATACCCATAACTCTATTTACATACAGAGGGTGAACATCTTAGTATATATTTATGCAGATATTTTCTCACTCAGATATATTTTCTTTTTCTTCTTGTGGCGGGGGGGGGGGGGGCGGGCTGTGCTGGGGCCTTCGTTGCTTTGAGTAGCTTTTTCTCTAGTTGTAGCAAGCAGGGGCTACCTTCTAGTTGTGATACAAGGGCTTCTAATTAAAGCGGCTTCTCTTGCTGCTGAGCACAGTCTAAGGTGCACAGGCTTCAGTAGTTGTGGCACATGGGCTCAGTAGTTGGGGCTCATGGGCTCAGTTGGGGCACAGGCTCAAGAATTGTGGCACACAGCCTTAGTGGAATCTTTCCAGACCAGGGATTGAACCTGTGTCTCCTGCACTGGGCAGACGGATTCTTTACCACTGAACCACCAAGGAAGCCCTATACTTTCTTTTTAAACAATAGTTCCCTGAACTGCCATCTCCAAATAAAAGACACACAATTTTGGTAAAGAGCTAATTTGTAATCTTTATGGGTAGAAAATCGATTAGAAAACCTACTGAAGAAAGTCTCTACTGAAGAAAATGAGTCTACTGCATAATATATACTGCTAAGTATATTCTGTTGATTCTAAAATCCACATTTTCCTATATTTAACATCTCTTTGACACCACCTTATAATGTCATGAGTTAATCTGCAGTGTTTTCTTTCAGAGCTTCATGGAATAATGATGTTTTTAATAGTTACTGACATCTTACAGTTGATGAAATATGATATATAATCCCTAATCTCTATAAAAGCCAACAATATATAAATAGGTAATACACAAACTCTAATAGTAACATATAAACACATACCATATGTTGCTATTTCCTACTGCTGAATTTGTTTTCCATTGTATGGATGAAATCACTATTTCAATATTAAAGATACTTTCATTTCAAATGCAGTAACATTTTTGATATAGTGTGAATTATGGAGAACAGGTAGAGACTGGGGATGAGGAAATTACTAATTAAACAGTGATTTAAATTTTAAACAGAAATTTAAAGTGATATTAGATTTCCCAAAGATAAGCAGGATGTAAACAGGAAGCCACAGGCTAGAATACAGCAAATATGCGATCTACATCTTCTTACATGTCACCACAAAGCTTGATGACAACAGCTTTTTTATGTTTGTTTTTTTGTGTATGCAAAAAAGCTGTACAGACAATATAGGTCTCTCTCTGAAAACACTTACACTCTTCACCCTTTTCTTGTTATTCCACAAATTTGCTATGAATTTCTTGGTGTTATCTTCTGTCAGTCATTGTACTGGGCCTTCAACAGGCCCTTTCATCCCTGGGAATTCTCTTCCACAAGTTGTTTCTTCTCCATTTTCTTCTTTCTAGAATTCCTGATAGTCTCAATTGGTTCTCTACATCTCCCCCTTTCTCTTCACATATGTCCCCCTATTTTTCTGGGAAGTTTCCTTCACGTTAGCCCTTTAAACTTTTTTCCCCTCCTTGCCTGGCTTCTGCTGCTGTCCTTTGAAGGCTTTAATTTCAGCAATGGGATCTGTAATCCTGTCCTGGCTGTATCTTTCTCCTAGTATCCTCTTGGTTTCATGAATGTAACTCCTTCCATAATCTAATCAGAAATTACACACAGTTTTTAAGAGTTCAGCTGAATCATCTTCCAGGGTTGGTTTTGTTATTTATCTTGGATTTCCCCGCACATGTTATTGACTCCCCTCATATGCATAATGACTCTCAGCTGTACAATTACATTTAAGAAAAAGGACTGTGCTGCTGGTCTGGATTTAGTCTACTATTAATAAAAATAGAACTGTTTTCCCATTAAGGCTGCTCTCTGAGTAGGAATTTTAAGGGATGAAGAACAGGGGAGTGGACAAGAAGGCTTTGCTTTAAGGGTATGGCTGGAGAGCCAACTAGCAGGTCGCTAGTGTGTAGATGCTGGCAACAGACAAGCCTCTAGGGTGCCACCAACTACATCAGAAGCCATGCTACCAACTTTTAATTAACTAATTAGCATTGTTATCTAACTTCCTGGATACCTAGAAACAAGAGAACAGAGCTCTCAAAGCCTGGGGTTGAAAACTTGGCATGTTTTCAGGCTCTGTTTTCTCTCCTTTTCCATTTCGCTCCCTCCTGTTTTGGGCTGGACTTCTCTGACTGAGTCCAAGGTTCCACCAGGCAGACTGTGTCCCACTGTCTCTTCATTATTCCCAGAACCTCCTCCTTGATATTCCAGCCTTGTTTCTATCCTGTAATCCCCAGAAAACCTCAATCAAATGTGAAGGCAGAGGAAGACAGATTCAGACATGCAGTTTCTATTTATACACTTTCCTAAGAAGTTATAAGAGAATGACAAGGAAGCCGAGAAACAATGGATTCAACCCGAGAGAGCAGCCAACGAGGACCCAGAAGACTTACAGGATTATTAGTAATAGTTACTAAAGCAGGTGGAAGAATACATGATCAAGTTACACAGTGAAGGAAAAAAGAAAGACTATTAGAAACTCCACAGACATTAACAACATTCAAGAAACAGTCTAAGAACTAGATTAAAATTCAACATGATTTTAAGAACTGATTGTTTAGAAGATTTACTTGACTCTGATGTTTGGAACACTGGTGGCCTAAATAGGGTCATGGCATTAGAATCTTACAGATGCAAATGTAATCCTAGTGTACAACTCTGCCTGTATCATAGTCAGAGCCATAATAATATATGTTGCTTATCACTCAATAACTTTGAAAAATGCACAGAGGTCTTTGTTGATGGTTCCAAGAGAGAACATAACCAAATAACCACAAGAACAATTTAGTTCAAGTCATTAGATGGGCAACACAAAACAGACCTCCACACCAAGGTGCTGGGTGGACTGCACTGTCTAAAAACTGATAAAACAAGACTGACATACATAAATGTGTACCAAAAACAGAATACCTAAAGCAGTTAAAACCAAGGCTGCCTCTGGGAACCAGGATGGGGTAAGGGTACAGAGGAACAAGATCTCATCACCATGAGCTCTTTTGATACTTGTGCTGTCTAGTCGGGCAGCCGTGAGCCACGTGTGGCTCCAGAGCACTTGCAATGTGGCTAGTCCTAACAGATTTGCTGTCCTCTGAATTTTGAAGACTTTGTATGAAAGAGAATTTAAAATGTCTCATTAATAATTTCTATACTACTGGCAGTATGTTGCAATGATAATACTTTGTATACTATGTTTAATAAAATATACTATTAAAATTTAATCTCCCTTCTTCTTTTAAAATGGTGCCTAGAAAATGTTAAATTATATGTGTAGTTCACGTTATACAGTATACTAAATATATACACCATTTGATTTATATACATACATTACTTTAATGAAAATACCATTACTATTACTAAATACCATTGCTGCTAAGTCACTTCAGTCGTGTCCGACTCTGTGTGACCCCATGGACGGCAGCCCATAAGGCTCCCCCGTCCCTGGGATTCTCCAGGCAAGAACACTGGAGTGGGTTGTCATTTCCTTCTCCAATGCATGAAAGTGAAAAGTGAAAGTGAAGTCGCTTAGTCGTGTCCGACTCTTAGCGACCCCATGGACTGGAGCCTACCAGGATCCTCCGTCCATGGGATTTTCCAGGCAAAAGTACTGGGGTGGGGTGCCATTGCCTTCCCCAAATACCATTACTAACAAACTAAAAAAAGAAACTTTAGCCCATACCACCTCTGAATTGCTACAAAATCTTAACAAGGTCCAGATGAATGGCATCGGTCATGGTTCTGCAGTGACTGTAAGTCTTAACTGTGGTAAGTCCATGCAGGAGAGCCTATGAACATGGACTTTAGTCTAGAACTGCTTGGCAGGAACTTCCTCACTTGGTCTCTTAAAAAACTGGAAAAATGTTCCCCATCTACCATAAAATACTTCTTTACCATTTATGGCAAGCCTACAGAAAAGCAGAAGAAATAATAACCTTTTGCCCTTTCTTGTTTTGATTTACTGTCACTTTTTTTGTTTTCTAGTGTTTTAAAATATATCCCAGACATCATATTATTCAACTGTTAAATACCTCTGTACACATTTCTAACTATATATTTATTTTACTGTAACCTCTAT
Source organism: Tragelaphus eurycerus (assembly GCA_935064755.1). Taxonomy (NCBI): domain Eukaryota; kingdom Metazoa; phylum Chordata; class Mammalia; order Artiodactyla; family Bovidae; genus Tragelaphus; species Tragelaphus eurycerus. Next base: position 26,900,156 of record CAKXYN010000023.1, read on the forward strand.
GATGCTGCTATACACAAAAATCACAATTCCTCAATATATCTAATATCCAGGTGATTGAAAATTTACCCCAATTTTTTCGAAATTGTCATCCTGGAGATTCAAATCCAGGTAGGTCCAAAGAAGCTGTACAATGTGCACTTGACGGTTACACTTCTCGGTTACTTTTATTCTATAACCAGTGGTTCATCCTTCTCCCTAGGCATCTTTGTTACAGCATGCGGGCTTCTCATCAGTGGCTTCTCTTGTTGTGGGGCAAGGGTTCTAGGACACAATGGGCTTCAGTAGTTGTGCCGCATGGGCTTGGTTGCTCTGTGGCACGTAAAATATTCCTGGACCAGGGATCGAACCCCTGTCCCCTGCATTGGCAGGCATATTCTTACCCACTGTGCCACCAGGGAAGTCCCTCCCTGTGTTTCTTTTAATGTCACTATTTATTAACAAAATCATCATTTACAGTGTCCCATTCTTGACATTCTAGATTTGGCGAATTGCTGCCTGGTGGCATCATTTAACTTGTTCCTAAATTTCCCTTCTTTTCTGTATACTTTTGCAGTTAAATCTCCAATTCATGAGAGATTTACACTCTAACACCTTAAGGTATCCATTCTATGCAATGAATTAACCTCCTTTTATCCATCCAGAATGCTAGCTATGTGAACTGTCCCAGGAGTGTCATGGTTTTCTGCAGTGCTTAATTCCTGCACAGAATACCAGCTGAGAAAGACTGAGTGGAAGCTTCATTAGATTCAGGTCATTTCTTACTGAATCCCATAATAGCAAATATCCTACTTTTAAGTCAATGGGTACACGAGGGTCAATCTGATCTTTCCATTAAGTTCCTTCCCTTCAATTTTTTATCTAATCATTTGTGTGTCCATGGATTATTTCTGCCTAAAAACTATTATTTTATTAGGAATGGCAAAAAAGTGATGTTTTCATTTTATCCGACTTCTTCTACACTTCATTCTCATATAAAGAACTTTATAAAGAAGAACTTCTATAAAGAACTTTCTTCAGTTATTTGATTACCCAGAATGTTCATGTAAGGAAAGAATGAACATGTGTTTTCTATATGAATATATCAATGTTCACTGTAAGGACCTGGTGTCATTTTTTCAAGATACTACTTTGGGGAGAGGCATATTGTGGCTTCCATCTAGCTCTAGAACCACATCTTAGGGGCTCCTCGCTTTTACCCACTATCCTTTAGGCTCACAAGCATCTTTATAGTTCCTCAGGCATGCCAGGCGTGTTGTTTTCTCAGCGCTTTCACGCCTCTTCTCCCTCTGACTATAAGCCATCCATACAGAGCTGGCTTCCCATCCTTCAGTTCTCTGCTAAATGCATCTTCCCTAACAGCCAATCATGTTCTCCCATTGTTCTGTATCACTCTGTGCGCTGTTCTTTTGTAAAAACTTATCATCATTCTATATTTTTACAAACAGAAAAAGGTTTACTTTTTGAACTGTCCCTCTTCTGTACAAGATTACAGACCTCCTATGGGGGCAAGAACCATGTCACATTTATTTACCCAGGAACACAGAGCACAAAATAATCAAATAGTTACAATAAATACAGACTATGTAGATGGATAGGGCATGGAATACTAATTCTAAATATCATGGTCTCAGTGGAACTCCTCAAAGATCAATAGGAGAAAGTTACTTAGGCGGAGTCCAAATGAACATTCGTGAAATACAAGAAACCCCAGTACTATACGCCTTTCTGTGGGATGGGCTTACTAGTATCTAATCTGAAATGGACAATTTTCTTCATTGAGTTAGGCTGCAGATTGCTTTGTTGGTTTCTTGGTTAGTTGTGCAAATGGCATATGATTTTCCAAACCATATACTATAAGCAACTTTTAAATGAGTACCGTGCGAGTGAGTCTGCATAGTCTGTATTTGTCAAGTTGCTGAGCCTATAAAGTAGAATGCAATGTATTTGAGAGTTTTCAAATAATCTGCAAAAAATCATTTTAGAAAATGATTTTTTTAGAGTATCCTAGGAGGAAATATAAAATGACTCCATCTTATTTTCATTAGCCATCACTCAATTCGGTTAAAAAGAAAACAAAATTAATTCTGGTTCAGGGCAGGCAAGTAAATACCCTCATGCTATTGTTAAAGTATGATGAGCCAAGAGCTTTGAGGGCACAGGAGCCTCACCTGTTTTGTCTTGCAGCTTCTCTTCTTATTCTCTTGGGAGGAAGTGGACAGTCTGTCATTGGGTGAGGCAGTGAATCATTACACTTACGTGTGGGAGTCATTCCTGCAAAGAAAAAAAAAAACAGAGAAAATTAACTTTCAAAAGACCAGAATTATTATAAGCAATGAAAGCAAATACCTCTTAATTTATAGAAGAAGAATTAATAAATAATACTGGGAATGCTTCTTATTACGCCTGCTGAGAGAACAGTTACAAACATCTGTCAGTTCACCCGGAGGTTGAGAGTGTCTACGATTTAAGTTCTGGGTCATTCACACTCTTTCTTCTTGGAGCTCAATGCTCTCCAATCATGCACACTATCTTCATGCAGAGAAGGATCTCGCAGAAAGAACAGTACCTAGTTTTTGCTCTATCAGTTTGAGATTCTTTTCGTGTTCATCAAGTTCTTGTTTTTTCCTCTTCATATCGGGAGTGTGAAGGTATTTCAGCTGCCCGTTAAGATCCTCGTTCACAGTGCCCAACCTGCACACAGCAGTGCGGTACTGCTGAAGAAGATCTACCAAGAAACCAGAGACATTCGATTAAAACTACTGATATCATATCAAAACAGTATTTTAGGAAAGAAGAGCCAGCAACACTGAGTGTTGTGTTACAGTAACACATGGAACTACTTTTAACGTTCACAGTAAACGAAAGAAAAAAACACAGTTTAGATCCTGGCACAAGACTGGTGCTTATTAAATCTTAATTTTCTTCAGCTGCTTGACTTTAATAAATTTACTGTACAGGGAAAAGAAGATACAAACTGTTTGTAGGACATATATTAACCTTAAAATGCATTCCACTAGCCCCTGGCATCTACCAGTATACTTTCTGACTGAATTTGACTATTCTAGTTACCTCATATAAGTGGAATCAAACAGTATTTGTCTGCACCAATACAAATACTGTTTGACTCCACTTATATGAGGTAACTAGAATAGTCAAATTCAGTCAGAAAGTACACTGGTAGATGCCAGGGGCTAGTGGATGGAAGAGAGGTTTGGAGCAAGAATGGGGACTTAGTGTTCAATGGGGACAGAGTTCCAGATTAGGAAAGTGAAAAATTCAGGACATGGATAATGATAAAGAGTTGCACAACAATATGAGTGTACTCAGAGCCACTGAGCTATATAGTTTAAATATGGCTGAAATACTATATTTTATGTAACAGAGGATAAGATGGCTGGATGGCATCACCAACTTGGTAGACAAGAGTTGGATCAAGCTCCGGGAGTTGGTTAGACACACGGAAGCCTGGCGCGCTGCAGTTCATGGGGTCATAAAGAATCAGACATGACTGAACGACTGAACTCAACTGAGTGTGACTTTTATCACAATTAAAAAAAAAAATTCACTTTCTCAGTCAGTGTTTACATCCTGTTTGATATTCAATATTCAATCTAATTCCACACAAATTTGGGGTTGGGGGAAGAATGCATTAAACATGGCATTATTAGAACATCATTGCTTCCAACAGACATGGCCATTTCCTTAAATACAGCTTTCAAACACTCTTGACACTTAGCTTTCAAAAAATGTTAACTTTGTTTAAAAATATATTACATTAGTCAAGTTTGAGACTATTTATTGCCTGTTTGTACGAATTACTAGACACTATACGTTAAAGGCAGAGGAACCAGAGATCAAATTGCCAACATCCGCTGGATCATGGAAAAAGCAAGAGAGTTCCAGAAAAACATCTATTTCTGCTTTATTGACTATGCCAAAGCCTCTGACTGTGTGGTTCACAATAAACTGTGGAAAATTCTGAGAGATGGGAATACCAGACCACCTGATCTGCCTCTTGAGAAATTTGTATGCAGGTCAGGAAGCAACAGTTAGAACTGGACATGGAACAACAGACTGGTTCCAAATAGGAAAAGGAGTACATCAAGGCTCTATATTGTCACCCTGCTTATTTAACTTATATGCAGAGTACATCATGAGAAATGCTGGGCTGGAAGAAACACAAGCTGGAATCAAGACTGCCAGGAGAAATATCAATAACCTCAGATATGCAGATGACACCACCCTTATGGCAGAAAGTGAAGAGGAACTAAAAAGCCTCTTGAGGAAAGTCAAGGTGGAGAGTGAAAAAGTTGGCTTAAAGCTCAACATTCAGAAAACAAAGATCATGGTATCCGGTCCCATCACTTCATGGGAAATAGATGGGGAAACAGTGGAAACAGTGTCAGACTTTATTTTTCTGGGCTCCAAAATCACTGCAGATGGTGACTGCAGCCATGAAATTAAAAGACACTTACTCCTTGGAAGGAAAGTTATGACCAACCTAGATAGCATATTCAAAAGCAGAGACATTACTTTGCCAACAAAGGTTCGTCTAGTCAAGGCTATGGTTTTTCCAGTGGTCATGTATGGATGTGAGAGCTGGACTGTGAAGAAGGCTGAGCACCGAAGAATTGATGCTTTTGAACTGTGGTGCTGGAGAAGACTCTTTGAGAGTCCCTTGGACTGCAAGGAGATCCAACCAGTCCGTTCTGAAGGAGATCAGCCCTGGGATTTCCTTGGAAGGAATGATGCTAAAGCTGAAACTCCAGTACTTTGGCCACCTCATGGGAAGCGTTGACTCATTGGAAAAGACTCTGATGCTGGGAGGTATTGGGGGCAGGAGGAGAAGGGGACGACAGAGGATGAGATGGTTGGATGGCATCACTGACTCAATGGACATGGGTTTGGGTGGACTCCAGGAGTTGGTGATGGACAGGGAGGCCTGGTGTGCTGCAGTTCATGGGGTCTCAAAGAGTCAGACATGACTGAGCAACTGAACTGAACTGAACTGAAGAAGGCAGAAGCAATCTTCTCATCACTGGAGGATGCAAGCAGTTAGACAGGTAAGTAGATTTATTCAGTAGCATTTAGGTCTCTTAAAATTTGGTGTTCTGCAATGGCAAAAAACTGATAAATACTTGTAAACTGAGTAAAAAAAATCGGTGAAAAAATTTACTAGAACTTCTGCTCTGCTCTGTTCCAAAAGCCTTCAACAGGGGCGAACAGGAAGGAGGCAAGCTGAGAGAGGGGTTGGTGTAAATGAAATAGGGGTGGCTAGTAGACAGGTCCACAGGTATTCAATCTGCTCAATTTCCAGTAAGTATAAAACAAAACAGAACAAAATATCTTTGTCCTGAAAACCACAAACCTTCAATAATCTTGGTTGCTACCTCTTAAAAATATAAAAAAAAATTAAGAATACTTTTACTTAAAACAACAAAAAACCCAATAAGTGTACAGAGAGGTTAAATATTAGTATTAACAAATTAAGCATGACATAATAAAACATAAATAATGTCTAGGCTGGCCAGGTGCATACTATGTATTTGGAGTATATGAAAGTGTTGAGACTGATGATGTCATAGTTATAAACTACACATTGATTACTTTTTGGAAATTTTAAAATTCCTTTTCTTTCTTCAGTTGCTCTGAACAACTCTCCTTTCTTACGGTCATATCCTGGCTTCTACAATGTTCAGAGTTATTTTATTTTTAATATTTAAAAAAAGTTATTTCTACTTATATGACCTCTACAGAAAACTCGGGCTAATACAGAAAAGAGAGAGATTAGGAAAAAACTGATGGGTCTACCACCTCACTTTTTTGTTTTCATTCCACATGTCTGCAGGTTTGATTTTTAACATGTGTGATTTTTGTATTTTCTATGTACTTTCCAAATGAAATTTTAATAGACATCTCTCAGAATATAAATTCAGTTAAAGCATTTAACATTTCTTATGTTTTCCTTGAAAAACAAGGCTATACTATCTATCTGAGAAAGAAAAAAAAAAGTCCTGCTTGTATTTAGAACTGTTTACTTAGGTTTCTTTCCTATAAGATCAATTATTGGTTCAAAGAAAATGAGTATTAAAAACAATTAGAAAAACAAAAACACCAATTGGCAACATTTTCTGATTATAAAAGTGACACACACTGAGGCAGGTCTGGAAATATACAGAAAAGGGTAATGGAGAAGTAAATTATCTCAATTATGTATTCAGGGAAAAAAATGTTTTCTTTCTACTCTCTTGCGTCACTGGACAAATGAACGCATTCACTATCCTGAACTTGGGAAAGTTATCTCACCTTTTAAAGACTCAAATTCCTCATCTGTAAAATGAGGAGAACAGCAGTAAATGAAATTCAAGTGATAAGGTTAATAATGTATGTGGGACATAATAAGCCCTCCAACAGTAACTATTATTATTCCCTTGAAAACTGCTTATTCATGTCATCCATTTTTCTATCAGTCTTTGTCCTTTTTCTTGCCTTTTAAAAGCTGCTGTTAATAAGACACTACAACACCTTTGTCTACCATATATGCAATTTCTCCCAGTTTGTCATTTGCCCTTCTATTTTCTTCAAGGTGCTTTAAAATTATGTAAACTTAAAAAAAAAATAACTATAGAATGTTTTCTTTTCTCACATCTGCCAGTACTTGTATGTCAAGAAGCCCATTTCTCCAAGGTGGGTGCTTCTATTTTAGATTGGCTGGTCAGAGAAGTCCACGAAGGTGTGACATTACACAACGGGAAAGAAAAGAAGCAAGCCATGCACATTATCTGGGGCAAAACCACTGTAGATAAAGGGAATAATAAAATAGTCTTAGTGTCAAAATTAAGCTTTCTGATTTCTGTCCTACTGTGTTAAGCACTTCCTGAACACAGCTCAAGAGTGGTCACAGAAGTTTTCTTTGCCTGTGCCATTTTTGGAAACAGGTTTGTTATCAGTTTCATAAGATGGCCTGAGTGATCTCCATATTTATCTATATTCTGACACAAATTATATTTGAAATTCACTCATGAAAAACCTATAGGATGGAGTTAGCTTTCTGAACATATCCTCAGGCAATGGCCTATATAAGTTTTCTGCCTTATTTAAATCAATTTTGTTCATTTGATTTGCAATTTTCCAGAATGTAGTACATTTTATTTGGACATACTAAATGTATTTATAATATTATAGAAACCTAAGAAATCTCTGTCTGAATGTATTCTCGGAGCCATTACTTTTTGTTATTTTGCCCAAAGACCACCTTCAGGAATTATATATTATTCGATACAAAGGTTTTCTTTTTTCCCAATTCATTTGGCTGTACTTGTTTCTTGAGATGTATTTCTTTCCTCCTGTCATTTGAGTTGAATGGTTAAATTTGTTTTTCTCATTTAATAATAAAAGCATTAAGCCTGTGGATTTACATTTGATCTTGGCTGTTTTCATGCCTCTTACACATAATGTGTAATGTTCTTGTTCTCTTTAATAGTTGAAATTTTTTTGAAAAAATAGTTGTTTCTAAATATCTACCTATTTGAGCTTACTTTGCGAAGAAATAAGCTATTTTTATTTGTTACATTATATTAAAAATATAAGTAAATTTTGCTTTTTATAATTTGTAGTCTCATTTTAGCTGAGTAGCAATTTGATCAACTGAATTTACGACCATTTTTTGTGACGTATCCTATAAATACCTAAGGTACTGGTATTACAACTTATTAGGTAGAAAATGTCTTGTTTTTTGACTAAGGACCTGTCATGGATTAATGGTTTCTCATAATAAGGTTTTTGTCTTTGTACAATCAGCAGTTTTAAGAATCCTGATTTTGTAATTTACTGCATCAAGTTCGTTAACTTTTGGATCTCTAGTACCAAATCTATCTGTTATCAAAATGAATTCATCTTTGTGCTTTTAGTGCCATTGCCTTGACACTAATACTGCTACTTGTGATTTCCTCTAGTCAAGTTTTACATTCAGTTCAGTCGCTCAGTTGTGTCCGACTCTTTGCAACCCTATGAATCACAGCACGCCAGACCTCCCTGTCCATCACCAACTCCCGGAGTTCACTCAAACTCACATTCATCGAGTTGGTGATGCCATCCAGCCATCTCATCCTCTGTCGTCCCCTTTTCCTCCTGCCCCTAATCCGTCCCAGCATCAGAGTCTTTTCCAATGAGTCAACGCTTCCCATGAGGTGGCCAAAAGTACTGGAGTTTCAGCTTTAGCATCATTCCTTCCAAAGAATGTGTCATGGCTGATCTCCTTTAGAATGGACTGGTTGGATCTCCTTGCAGTCCAAGGGACTCTCAAGAGTCTTCTTCAACACCACAGTTCAAAAGCATCAATTCTTTGGCGCTCAGCTTTCTTCACAGTCCAACTCTCACATCCATACATGACCACTGGAAAAACCATAGCCTTGACTAGACGGACCTTTGTTGGCAAAGTAATGTCTCTGCTTTTCAATATGCATCTAGGTTGATCATAACTTTTCTGCCAAGGAGCAAGCGTCTTTAATTTCATAGCTGCAATCACCATCTGCAGTGATTCTGGAGCCCCCAAAAATGAAGTCTGACACTGTTTCCCCATCTATTTGCCATGAAGTGATGGGACCAGATGCCATGATCTTCGTTTTCTGAATGTTGAGCTTTAAGCCAACTTTTTCACTCTCCACTTTGACTTTCATCCAGAGACTTTTTAGTTCCTCTTCACTTTCTGCCATAAGGGTGGTGTCATCTGCATATCTGAGGTTATTGATATTTCTCCTGGCAATCTTGATTCTAGCTTGTGCTTCTTCCAGTAAATACCCCATAAAGGCTGTGGCAGAAGCAATGTCCGTGCTCCTGTCTTCTGCATCCTGACCACCCTAGTGTCTTCCATGTGGCTCTGAGTGGCAGGCGGCACCTCCTGTCCTAGGACCTGTGACTACACCAACTTTGTCTGTCTGAGCCACTCCCATGTATCCTCTTGCAGCTGCACCTGACTCTCTCATAAAGAATACAAAACAGCCTTCTTTCCACCATCTTTCTCAGTTACTATTTTAAACGTAGTTGGGGGCTGAAGTAGTAACCCCAAGCTAGATACTACCCAAATTCCTCAGCAGTATAATAATAAAGAAATAAACTGTGGTGTATTTACACAATGGGATACTATCCTGCAACTACAAACAAAGCCAGACACAAAATCCATGACTTGTATAATTTCATGTAGATAAAGTACAAAAATGGAAAAAATGAATCTATGCTCTTTTAAGTCAAAAAAAGTTGTTATCCTTTTGAGAGGGATAGGGCAATGACTGGAAGAGGCCAGGAGGCCTTCTGTGGGGCTGATAACGTTCCGTTTCTTTTCTTTTTTTTTTTTCATTATTTAGAGAATATCCCATGATGCCAGGAGCTACAAGCTTTTGATTACTGAGGTGGTCTGGCCAATGGTCCCAGCTCCTGGGAGGCACGGTCAGGTTGTCTGACAGAGACAGTCTGGGGACGGATCTGAACGATGACACTGGATTGGGGCCTGCAGACTCCACACTGCTCAGGCCACGAATCATAGCCCTCGACGCTGTGGTCAAACAACACGAAGCAGACGCCCTTCTTGATGTTGGTGAACGCATGCATGATCCGAAAGGAGAAACTGCCTGTCCGTGGCCTGACGGGAAAACGTTTATGAAAGAAGTAATGCAAGACGGCATAGTTGGCATCTAGAAGCTTGACGACTAGCTGATACATCCGGTCACTGCCTTGTTGTTCTGTCCAGCGGTGACAGACAGAAATCCAAATCTTTCCACTATCCAGGAGTTCCTGCCACAGACCCTCCTCCTCCAGGTCCACAATTTCTCCTTTGTACCAACACCTGTAGGCAGGACTGTAGCTCGTCTCCCCAGAAGTCTTCAGCCTGGCCCCCAAGTCCTCCTCTTCCTCCGAGCTATCGCTACCACTCAGCACCATACAGTCCCAGAGGTCTTTGCCCAGGGGGTGCGCGGTGAGCTTGCGTCCTATGGGTCTGCACTCGCAGAAGCGGCCCAGGATGCAGGGCCCGGGGTCGTCAGCAGGGGGCAGGCAGGTGCTGATGACGGGCCACAGGTCGGGGTGTCTCCAAGGCAGGATGCTCCGCCACAGGTCCCAGCTGTCCACCACATCTCGCCAGCGCCGGCAAACCGGGCGGCAGTCCCTGAGCAGCGTGCTTGGAGGCAGATAGCTCAGTACCTTGTGGAGCACCTCGATGGGCAGTTGGTTCGGGTCTGGAGCCTCCTGTGGCTCGCGGTGAGAAGCTGGGACGCGTGCGGGCAGGCCCCAGGAGGTTGAGGCGCCCATGGTCTCCTCGTCAGGCCCCGCGGCTGCTGCTGCTGCCTGCATCTCAGCCAGTGCTCCTCACGAGTGGGCCTTCACCTTGCCTCACCTCACGTTCTGTTTCTTAATACAGAAGCAGTGTTCATTTTGTGAAAAATGTGTAGGCTTTGAAATGTGCACTTTTCTCTATGTATACTATACTCTAAAAACCCACAATGTTTTTAGAAATATACACATGAAAATGTGTATATTCATACAACAAAATATTATTCGGTCTTAAAAAGAAATTCTGACACACACTGTGACACACACAGAGTTACACTCCAACACTGACCTGCCTGGTGGACATGACACTGAGTGACGTTAGCCAGTCGCAAGGGACACTCTGATTTGACACACACAGAGGTGCCTGGAGGAGTCAAATTCAGAGACAGAAACCTGTGTGGCGGGCAGGTGACAAGAGGGGAGGCAGGGAGTTGCTGCTTAATGGGTATGGAGCTTCAGCTTTACAAAATGAAAAGGTTTCTGAAGACTGGTTGCACAAGAGTGTGAATGTACTTACCACTAGTGAGCTACCCATTTAAAAATAATTAAGATGATAAACTTTGTTACAGTTTAACTACAATTTACTATCTTGAGTTAGCAACAAACTACTTTTTGCTGGGAAAGTAGATATCAAGCATATCAGAACTATATAAAGTCAAAAGCAAACAACTCTTAGGTGATGGCCCATTTGGGACCCTCCTGTAAAGCAGAAGCACTTTAGAGCACGGACGTACAGACAATTCTATCAGCTGACCAGAAACAAGGCGACACAGCCTGCAGAAGGGAGGTCACATGTCACGCACACCAGAAAGATGGATCTAGATAGTTAACAACTTTGATATAAAAAGAAGTATTAAGGTTTGATGAGATACTGGTTTATTCAACAAGGAAATCTTTCCTTTATTTCAAGATAAGAATGAGAACAGGAGGGAAAACGTATTTCCTATATATGTATTTCAAAACTATTTGGTGTTAGAAAGCTGGAAGTACTGGATAAAAACATCTCATTTGTATCCGTTAATGGTTAAGTTTCAATGTTAGAGTCTCAATAAATAAAGTCCAAATAAAGGGTTAAAATCAAATGAGAAATTATTAAGTACTTATTTAACCTACCTATTTGCTCCCCTAAGATCAGGCACTGTTTTGGTACTGGAGCTCCAAACACCATTCCCCGGAGTTTATCCATTGGAGGAGCTTTATTCTGAAGGCCCCCAAACTTCCCATTACTTCGAATGCGATCTCCATCTCTGGTCAGCAGTGTAGGACAGTGTGTAATTTTAACAACCTATTGTAAATAACAGGATATAATTAGTGAGTCTATAAAATTTAACTCAACTGCTCTAAGAAAGGAGAAATCATTTAAGGATTCTGAGATAAGAAATGACAATGATTATGGTACTATTTTTGCAAAATTAATTAGCTAGTGATGTGTAAGATGACTGGGGGGAAAACGAGAGGCAGAGAGATGAATTAGACTGCCTCAAAAGTGTTACCTAAACTAGAACAGAGAAAACACAAATAGAAAAAGTGAAATTGAGATTGATGGCTTGATTGATAAGAGGAAGGAAGAGAGACGGAAAAACCCGAGACTTGTGTGCTTCTAGAAACCCAAAGCAGTATCCAAGCTGTATCACTTAGTTTAGTTTCCTTCTGTTAGACCTAAGTTTTCCAGATGACCAAAGGGTAGCAAAAAGAGTACTGTATTAGACTGAAGAAAATACAAACCAAAGAGCAAAGGGATGAATCTTCAGAGGATTTCAGCTGTACGAAGAAAAAGAGCCAGTGATCTGAGAGCTGGGGAAACTAGAATTATGTAGTAAAACCTAAGACATGGAAAGGGAAGTAGAAAGTGTTAGTCGAGAATTAAATTTTTCAGAGAAGCTAGGGAATAAAAGAGAAACACTTAGATTTAGTATTTCATGATCTTCAGGAATATGCTTTCAAAAAAAAAGTCTAGGAGATATATACAAAAAATGTTCAAATTCACTGGTAATCAGAAGTGAAACTGAAATAACTTGGAGCTCAAATGAGAATTTTCACTACTTAAAATGTTAAAATACACAGACAAAACACACACCCAAACAGAATGTTGGAGAAAGGGTCTTCTTGTATTAACATTAATCTGCTTTGGGACAGCCCATCTCAGAGGAAACATGACAAGTGCTAAAAAGATTAACAATCTGCATGACCCAAATATTCCACTTCTAAGAATATGCCAAAAAAATCATTACAGATGTGAACAACGTAGACTGAAACATCCTTTTAATAATGAAAAGTATGAATCTTGCACATTCAGTAAGTTACATAAAGTACGGCACAGCCACGCAATGGAACAGGATGCATACATCAAAAATGACTGCAAAGAAGACAATTTAGCAACACGTAGAAACACCTAATTCAATCTAACACAACAGATCAAGCAGTTTATGAATTATAAAAGATTAAATACAATTCAATTTTCAAAATGAAAAGCAATAGGACATGTAACAGAAAATTATTACTAATATTTATTCTTTTGACATAATTCCAAGGTAACTGACAGATGCTTTCCCAAATTAGATACTTCCTACAAAATTTAAATAAAATGGAATGTCTGCTTGAAGAAAATCTGTGGTGAATTCTTTGGTGAAATGAATCTTTTAGTAAAATAAAGTATCACATCTTACTTTCTTAGTTTTGGTTTGGATTTGTATGCTTTCTACAAGTGAACATTAAAAATACAGACTAAAAAAAATACAGACTGAATTCACATATTATTACCATATTATTATTATCCAATAATCATATACCTAGTAAATCAAATAAATGTTATTTTAAATCAGATTCAGGCAATGATTTTACAGATTTAGTACCATCTTAAGTAATAAACACACTCAAATTTCTTGTCTCCTCTTGTTAATGCACTGACAGTAAGAGTTATAGGCCTGTGGTTAAAGGGACAGTCTTCCAATTCTCAAATGGCACAGAAGAAAGGGGAAATGACAAGCTGCTATTTAATGAGTACAATTTCAGTTTTACAAAAATAAGAGTTCTGGAAATTGGCTGAACAATAATGTGAACATAATTAACACTAGTGAAATTGTACACTTAAAAATGATTTAGACGCTAAATTTTGTTATATGTATTTTACTGTAGTTTACCATAAAAAAAAAAACAAATTAAGCTCTCACTAGGCCTCTGCTGCAAGGCCGCCACCACTGACCTGAAAAAGATCAAGACAGCATTTGCAAATTCAGTGAATAAACAGAGTTACAGTTCTGGGCACTACTTGCAACTGCTGTAAAGATTAGCAAGGAATGGAATCAACAAGGGTTGAATCAGTATAAATGACATGAAGAATTTACGAAGAGAAAACAATAAAAAGACTACTGAAACCTAATGATTTGACCAAGAGATGTCATAAAAGCCATTTCTTAGAAGAGTTTGAAACAATATTTGGTAAGTAGAGTGATTTCATTCAAAACTTTGGAAGCAAAGACATCACTATGAGGAACTATGCTGAAACTATAAGGAACAAATGCTGTCCCTGCTTTTGTCACATACGGTCTATTCTTTTTTGAAGCTATGAATTGATGTTTTTCATCAGTTCTTCAAAGTTTTCAGCCATTAGTTCTTAAGGTATTACCTATGATTCTTTTATCCTCCTCTTTTTGGCACTCTGATTAAACATTTTAAAAAAAGATTTTCTAACTCTATCCTTAGTGATTCTCTATTACATTCCTTCTCTCTGGGCTGCAGTGTGGATAATTTTTCTGACCTATCTTTCAATTGACTAAATTGTCTATTAAGCTGTTAAGTCTGCCCAGTATTTAATTTTTATTATACTTTTAATTTTTAGATGCTCTTTTTGATTTTTTTCAAATCTACCTGCTCTTATATTCAACACTTTTTCATAAAATATATTATGAAATGTATTTAAAATGTTTAATATTTTTATTAATAAATATTTGTTAAATATTAATAAATGTGTTTATAACATATTTATATATTTTAAATGTTTTAAAATATTTGCTCTTGTGTTCAATATAAAAATTACTTCAGTTTTAAGATAAAGGTGAATTCTTTCAGAGAGAATTTTGTTTGCTCTGATGACATATCTAAGGACAATACAAGTCCAACATTAGATGAAATCAAATGTTTACCTTTAAGTATTACCTTGAAGACCATTCAAGTATCATGAATGCAGGTTGCAAACATACACGACAACCTATTTGTTAATGCATTCTCTAGGAAAATAGTTTTTTATTTTCCACTTAGTGCTAAAGTTCAAGAAAGGCAGTTTTGTTTCAGTCCAGAAATGCCTGGAGTTGAGATGGAGAAGGAAGCTCATTTCTTTTGTTCAGTCTTATGCCAAGGGTTAGCCCTCTCGGGGGTTCTAATTTACCGAGAAAGAGGTTCTTCGAGCAGATTCCACATTCTGGTATGTCTTACCTTTGAGCCTTCCAAGGGAGAGACAACTGATGCTCAAGTTCCATTAGTGTGACAAATATTCTCAAAGAAAAATTAGGCTTCAATGTTATGTTCATCTCTCTGGGTTCTCACCTTCACTTAGAATTCTTACTTTCTTGCCAGTTCTTACAGTAAGATATTTTAATGATATATAGCTAGAATCAGCCTTTTGAAATGGCCTATTAGTTAACCTCTGCTAGCACTTTCTTTGGCTATCTGAGTTGTCTAGTCCATTTCTGTATAACCCTCAAAGCCTAGCACTGTGATAGTGATATGCTAGAACCAGCACTTACTGGGTCATGAGAACCAGGTCCTCCTGAATGCCTCAGTCAGTGACCATACAGAGGCCGCTGGAAGTCAGCCAGGATATGAGTATTCACACTGCGGGGGCTGGCAAAAGCTACAAATCAAGGTCCCACCACTCTACTCAACAGAGCTGGTTATTCAATAATTAACAGCACCTCACTGTGTCTCATACATTATAGGTGTCCAAATAACAGACTGAACTATTGACAGAATCTTCCAATTATTACTCAACTTGCTAATTCATCCTCACTAGTAAGCTACTCACCTTCTCCTAATAGATTATACGTTGTCATAACTTCTAATGAGTATGATTTCTGGCTTATAATTCAGGACATATAAACACAGTAATCACCATCAGAATACAGCAACTTCCTCATCCACAGCCATTTTCTGATAATTAGAGTCATTTTTAAGTTCATAAGGAACCATTCATGAAGACGCCAAATAGTTTTCCCTAATTAGCTATTTAATTTTCAGTAATCTCACTAATTTAGCTCTCCTAAACTGAAGACACACTTATTATTTCTTCTAACTGGGTGCATAGAAAATCTGTTCTGAGTAATTCTAGTTTTGCCATGAATAAGTACTATGACTTATTACAGAACTACTATTTGTTTTGTACTTAAGGTTTCTCATCTAGATTATTAAGACTATATGATTTTAAGATATCCATGATTTTATAATACACTATTTAAGAGTACTAGATTGTATTTTAAACTGACTTCTGTTTTCTCTTCAGTAACTACTCTCACTCATTATCAGCTATAATATTTTGCAAGCCTAGATAGCATATTCAAAAGCAGAGACATTACTTTGCCAACAAAGGTTCGCCTAGTCAAGGCTGTGGTCTTTCCTGAGGTCATGTATGGATGTGAGAGCTGGACTGTGAAGAAGGCTGAGCGCTGAAGAATTGATGCTTTTGAACTGTGGTGTTGGAGAAGACTCTTGAGAGTCCCTTGGACTGCAAGGAGATCCAACCAGTCCATTCTGAAGGAGATCAGCCCTGGAATTTCTTTGGAAGGAATGATGCTAAAGCTGAAACTCCAGTATTTTGGCCACCTCATGCGAAGAGTTGACTCATTCGAGAAGACTCTGATGCTGGGAGGGATTGAGGGCAGGAGGAGAAGGGGACGACAGAGGATGAGATAGCTGGATGGCATCACTGACTCGATGGATGTGGGTCTGAGTGACCTCCGGGAGCTGGTGATGGACAGGGAGGCCTGGCGTGCTGCAGTTAATGGGGTCGCAAAGAGTCAGACACGACTGAGCGACTGATCTGATCTGATCTGATGTTTACATACATGTTTATCACCTGCTATTTCCAAGCCCCTAAAGCCATATTTATTTAATTTAGTACTTCTTCTATATCAACAAATTCAAGACCTTTGGATTTCAGATCCAAATAGATCATTCCTTTACTGAAATTTTATTCATTTATTTTCTTATTTTATTCAGTCTTGACAACAGCCCTCTGAAAGGCCCTTCTTCACAATAGATTGCCTTTCTTTCCTCATTAAGAAAAACTTAAAAGTAATATAGAAAGGTTAATCTTTCTTAATAAATACAACAGTATACAATATATTCTCCCATCTTGTTTAAACTATATAAGATTATTTTCTAAAGGGCTTAATTTTGTATGTTATCATTTTGCAGCTTTTCAATGAAACAATGTATTTTGCAAGTCTTCCTCATTAGGACACATCAATCTGCTTTAAATCTTTTTAATAGATACATACTACTCTACTGTATAAATTACCATAATGGAGTGGTGCAATCCTAACTGATGGCCTTTACACTGCTTTCAAAATTTCCTGATAAAAATTCTTAAACATTCCAGTGAATATTTTTGTGAGAGCATGTCTGTAAGATAAATTATCTTAATATATGATGATATAAAGAAGGCGGCATCTTCTTTGCCTCTCCCACGGAAAGGAGAAAGTATATTCCAAACTCCCTATTCCCCCATTTGGATCTAGGCTGTCCAACTTCTGACCAAGAAAAGTACTTCCTGACACTGGGACTTAAGAGACCTGTAACTTCTGTCTTCACCACTGTAACTTTCCTTCTTAGGACCCAGATGCCACTGATAAAATCCCCAGCAGCCACAAGGAGTGGCTTGTGTGGAGAGATCTAAGTCTGCCAGCCTACAAGCCCTGCCGTGTGCCCAGCCAGTAGTCAGTTATGAATGAGCCAGTATGAATGGGAGATGAACTAAGTAGGAATTAATTCATTTTCAGAAATAATTTCAAATATTTCTAATCAAGAATTTGCTGAGTTGGACAGTTTTTCCTTCCCAGATTGTTTGGCCAAAAAAATGTTGTTGAAAAAGCAACAGAGAGCCTCCAGGCTAATATCAAACCCAGTGCACAGTCAGTATAATGTAGCCTTGGAATCAAAGTCAAGTGAAGGACGCCTGGGGGCAGGAGGAGAAGGGGACGACAGAGGATGAGATGGCCGGATGGCATCACCAACTCGATGGACGTGAGTATGAGTGAACTCTGGGAGTTGGTGATGGACAGGGAGGCCTGGCGTGCTACAATTCATGCGGTCGCAAAGAGTTGGACGTGACTGAGCTGAACTGAACTGAACTGAAGGATGCCCCTATGTTAAGACCTCAGAAAGATTTAAGGCACTGCTTTCCATATCCTTTTAGCAAGAAAAAGGTTTCTAAAAACCTTAATGACGTTACCTCACACACCCATGAGGGGAGCTGAGAACAATGGTGCAGGTGGCAGCCCCAGAGGTGGCTCTGGCCAGCTATAGTTAAATCACAGTGGCAAGCAACATCAGCTTCCAGCTGTGTGAGGGAGGCGCTTGGAGCTTTCACCATCCCAGTGGAAGTAGCCAACATTACTTAGAGAAACCCAGCAAGGAATGAGAACTAACATGCTGCTACTGCTTAAAGCCACTAACTTTTGAAGTGTTTGTTATGTAGCAATTGATAAACATTTATATTGCTAAATGCTCTGCAAAGGTATTATCAGATGCATTGTATCCCTTAGAATCCCTGTGTTAATGTCCTAACCCCCCCAGTTCTTCAAAAATGTGACGTGAATTGAAGACTGGGTCTTAACAATCAAATTAAAGTGAGGTCATAACAGTGGGCTCTAATCCAATGAGTAGTGTCCTTAAATAAAGGGGAAATTTGGGTACATAAGCAGAGATGCAAACAGATGCAGGGAGAATGACCATCTGCCAACCAAGGAGAAAGGCATGCAACAGACTCCTTCCCTCATAACCCCTGGAAAGAACTGGCCCTTCTCACACCCTGCATTTGGATTTCAAGCCAGCAGAATTGTGAGAGAGAACATTTCTACTGTTTAAGCCACCCAGTCTGTGGTACTTTGTTACAGCCCTAACAACCAATAAACAAGGGCTGCCTCAAATTGTGTTTCCAATGACATTATCTGAGATAACTCTTTTTCAATACCACCATTAATAGACATTGATGTTGAAACTCAGACAGTTTCACAGCCCGCAAACATTTCATTTTAATTTGCATCTTGGCAAATTCATTCATATATTTTGCTCAGATTCATGTTGCTTATCAATTTATAGGATTTAAATTGGTTTTGCTGTCATTTGCACATGTATCTCAAAATAAAATTCTTTATAGATCTCTAACATTAGATTCTAAAACACACAGTAAAATTCAAGCTACAAATTAAAAAAGAATTCAAGTACATACCTCTTTTCTGTAATGATTGGCAGCATCCAAATTATCCAAAATAATAGTGTCTCCTAACAGCATACCAAATACTAAAAAATTCAACAAACAAAATGTTAAAATTATGACATCTTTTTTGGTCATATTAAAATATTAACACAGACTTCTGCTGGTGAGCATGCTGTTGTATACCCAGAAGTTGAAATACAATGACTGTACCTGAAACATTTGAAAAAAAAAATAACATTAAAAAAAAATTTAACATATAGTATTATAAAGTTTTCTTAGAAATAATGCTAACTTAGGAATTTTACTCAAACTTTCTTCTAATAGGAAAAATAAGAGAAGTAAATATCTATCATTTATAAACTAAATAACTATCATTTATAAACTAAATAAGAACATAATTTTCCATAATCAGTAATTTAAGTATCTGAATCACAAGCATAATATATGTATAAAAAATGTCACAACTTCCTTTACCTGTTTCACAGTGTTCTACGTTATCTGGAAAAGTCAACAAGTCTCGGGCAAAGACGGGGTCTCCAATGGGTTTAAAATACAATTTTCCATTTCGGTAATGAGGTAGAGGTCTGAATTTAAAAAAAGTTTTAAACAAAATATGTAACATCATCAAAAAATACATATATGATGAAAAACATACGAATACACTGATTATCTCTGTGATCACAACTCCCTATGCACAGGTAATACTCCTAAATGCTTAACTGTTTTGCCTTTGGAAATGAAAACAATATTTACCATTAAAAAAATACCTGCTTAGTTTTATCTGTCCTCAATTAGTTTGTAAAACTGATATAAACTAAGCTTTGTTTAGTTCTGATAAGGAAGGAAGAGATGCAGCCTCTCAAGCTGGCCCTGACCTAGGATGCCAATGATATGACTATCTCATGTGGAGAGTGGCCCTAGAATGGCTGAGGGCACGGACAAGGCCAAGGCTGAGAACATGGAAAAGCAGCCACCCAGTACTCTGGCCACCTGTCCTCTGACACAGTGTACAGAATGAGCAATTGAAATCCAGGAATAACAAGGAGATTCAAGAGATGGGGGCTGCCTGGGGTGTCAGGGCTTTCTCTACCCACATAGGGTAGCTTTCCCCAAATTGCACAGGTAGAAGTAGAGGGTGGAGTGGCTTTAAGAGCTAGTCAACTCAAGCCCAGTAAGGAGGCACAAAACCAGGAAGTGAGGATAACTAGTTTTTAGAGCAAGCATTAGCCTTAAATACCAAATTCATACTTTCCCTAAATAAAGGATTCTTAATTTGATTCTCAGGGATAATGAAAAAAAAAAAAAATAGAAGACCTCCTGAAGGGAAAATTACTTTCATAAAAATTATTACTCTTTTCAACACAGTTACAATGATTTGATATGACATCCCATGTTATTTAAAATGGGTACTGACTGCGAGCAGAGTGGGAGATTTTAGAAGCAGACAGATTTGAGTTCAAATTCCAGCTGTTTGCTTGATTTATGTTTAGATTACAAAGTGAAATAAAATGTTAGTTTAATGACACAGTAAGCTCTTAATTTATAGTTTCCATTCTCCTTCAAGTCCCATTCCTACTCAACTATAGGCCTTGCAAAACTTTGTTTAGGAATCTGAGAAAATTTTTGGTCAATATTCTGTTATATATTTTAAATTTTTTTTTGCTTTGCTATCACCATTTTGCTTCAGTCTTTTAAGGCAGATTTTTAAAAAGTCAAAACTAGAGTACACATAATATACTTAAATGGCTAACTGGTTTGCATGGTTATTCCAAAAAACTTATTTTGAAAAGTAAATGGGAAAACAATTCGAGAATACAGATTTATATTAAAACACAGATGTAACATCCTAACTAGATGGTCTCTTACATTTCAATTTTGCTAATGGCAATTCCAATAGAGACCTTCTCTACCTAAATGATGGCTGTTTATTTTTTATAGGACTTAGAACAGGACAAAAGACATTGATCTATACTCTTACTCCAAATATAGGAGTTAAATAGTCTGTTAATGACAATGACATCTCACCATCCTTCCTGTTTGTTGTATGTTTGTATGTGTATCTGTCATATAAACAAATAACATATAACTGGCAAATTAAACCTGGCCAGCATATGTGATGAAATACATTGTAACACTTATCTTAATGAAGATCATATTTGTGAGGAAGACAAAAAATAATGTAGATAATGTGAGTCACTTCTCTGTTTTAAGTACCTTTCAGAGAAATTTTAAAATTCTACGATTTGATAAAAAATAGAACAGGTATTTTTTTTTAAGTCACTACTTGCATTTTTTTCTAACCTTTTCCAATCTGGAAGAGTCTTTTTATAAATAGAATCGAGGGGCAACACCTGCTGACGACCTTGGGTTTCATCATAAATTCGACGTGCAGCATCAGTGGTCAGGGTGACCACACAGTCCATGTCACTTGCCAGATGCCAAGAGATAACCATTGCGGCTCTATCATCTTCAATCTGTGCCAGGTGTGCAATCTAGAAGCCATTTAAAAAAATCAAGTAAAAAACTTATAAATATATTAAATATTTTAATAGTCAACATCTAAACAGCAAAAACACCTTTTTTGGGGAAACATTCATACGAATTAACAAAAAATTCTCAAACTGTAGGATTCTTAAATCATTTATATAAAATGTCACAGTATTTGCATATAACCTTAAGTATATTTTAAACCATTTCTAGATTACTTATAGGGAGAAGGCAATGGCACCCCACTCCAGTACTCTTGCCTGGAAAATCCCATGGACGGAGGAGCCTGGTAGGCTGCCATCCATGGGGTTGCAAAGAGTGGGACACGACTGCACGACTTCACTTTCACTTTTCACTTTCTTGCATTGGAGAAGGAAATGGCAACCCACTCCAGTGTTCTTGCCTGGAGAATCCCAGGGACGGGGGAGCCTGGTGGGCTGCCATCTATGAGGTCACACAGAGTTGGACACGACTGAAGTGACTTAGCAGTAGCAGTAGCAGATTACTTATAATACCTGATACAATGCGAATGCTATGTAAATAGTTGCCAGCATGTGAATGTGACAAACTCAAGTTTTGCTTTCTGGAACTTTCTAGAATTTCCCCTCTCAAATATTTCTCCCCTGCAGTTGACTGAATTCGAGGAATTAGAACCTGTGGATGCAGAGGACCCACTGGATTTTAGTCACAAGCTTGTTCAAAGTTTTCTTGCTCAAAGTTCAACACTGCTCAAAGCCTTACTCAAAGGCTGAATTTTTGTGGCTGATTTCAAAAGTCATTTATTACACTGGTATGGTCACATTTACCCTTTATTCTTAACCTGATCTGGTAGCAAACACCTGCCCTAACAATGAGAATGTTGTGTCACTGTTAAAAACATCACAGTGTCCACCCTGTAGAGCAACTCCCCCTATCTGCGGTTTCTCTTTCTCCATTTTCAGTTACCCAATCAATGGCAGTCTGAAAACAATAAATGAAAATTTCAGAAGTAAACAGTTGATAGGTTTTAACTGCATGCCATCTCAGCAGTGTGATGAAATTCCACTCCATCCTGCCTGGGATCCCCAACCACTGATACCATCATGGCTCCAAGACCCAGGATCACCCAAAGCCTACAGAAAACAAGACAATAAAATGTACTGCCTCGTAAAAGGTTGAAGCACAAACCTTTCCCAAAACATCTCCACTGCCTTTAGTATAATTTGGAAGAGTACATGATCTTCTGGGTTTTTTCTTTAGTTCTTCCTGTTCTGATAGCTTTCTTTTCAAAAGTGCTTCAATGTGTGGCACCTGTAATTTGTAGAATAATTAAATGCAAGGCCAATTACAATGACTCTTGTACAAGGTAGAGAAAATAGCAGAGAAAATCCAACAATTTGAACAACTCAAGTACAAAGTTACTACACAGCCGTTCTTTTCTTCTGAGAATATGATCATAGAAATGTAAAGCATCAACCTCACTAATTCTTTTTTTCTTAGTTAAGAATTATATGACCTATAATAAGACTTATGAGTTATACACATAAAGAATATAAGCTCTAAAAAAAACCTATTGTCTTTTGTCACTTTCTCTCATTTTCTTTGCCATCGATTGTTACTTAGGCCACTTCAGTGCAAGTTCTCAACTTGGTGTATTATTAATATAACTTACTAGCATTACTAGATCAGCAACACAAACTGCAATTTCTCTGAAAAGAGCACTCCATTATTGTTAGCCTATTTCAATATCCAGTAAGTGATATTGAATATCACTTCAATATCAAGTGACTGAATTATAATTCAATATAAGTGACTGAATTATAATTTCCATATGGCTTAGGACCCCAAAACAACAGTGTCAACATTCCTAATAAAATACGAATGATTAAAAACAAATTATAGGCTAGAATTTAAAAAAAAGAACCTTTCACATATACTTGGAAATTGTACCTGCTGTGTTGTAGAAATGTCAATATTGTGTTTTTTCAGTTCATTTCGCAACTGGGCCTCTTTTAATTTTGCTTCTTCAACTTGGCCTAAAATTAAAAACAAAAACTATCAATTTGTGATAGCTCTTATAATAGTTTTTGGAAAATGTTTTCAATCCCTTGTTTTTTTCCTTTTAATGATTGATGCTAAAATGAAAAACGATTACTATTATAGAAATCTTAAATAAATTAAAAATCTAAAATTAACGTTCACATCTAATATACAAAAAGGAAACACAAAATGAATGCAACTGGAGGTATTATAAACTGCAAACTACAAGTAATCTTGGATAAGTTATTTAATTCTAATCCACATGAATATATGTAATATATACATAATTCCATAAGGTTATTCTAAGAAAATAAGACTTTTTAAAGAACAATTTTTAGTACTACAAATTATGTATTATTTCATTTCTTAGTTCATATTATCCTCTAAATATCCCTGACATGTGAAAAAATTTGACAAATGGAAAGCAATGATAGTGCACAACTCAGCCAACACCCTAACAGTATGGACATTATTTAAAAACTGTAGCAAATATGCCATGTATTTATTAAAAAATAAATTAGCTATTTCTCTGCTGCAGATGTTTGTAAATTAAACTACACACAGTCAAACTAAAACTTAAATTACACATCACTTTTTCAGTTAAACTGTCATCTAGTATCTTTTGCCAAATGCTAAAGCTAAATATAAACCTTATTATTATG
Organism: Tragelaphus eurycerus; assembly: GCA_935064755.1. Taxonomy (NCBI): domain Eukaryota; kingdom Metazoa; phylum Chordata; class Mammalia; order Artiodactyla; family Bovidae; genus Tragelaphus; species Tragelaphus eurycerus. The sequence goes on from CAKXYN010000023.1 coordinate 26,924,078, forward strand.
TCAAAACCTTTACATTTATATAGATTCAGGTTCCTAATAAAAATTGCAAAATTTTGTAGGTAAGCAAGCTATATGTTTATTTACAGACAAGAACACTTCACCTTAATACTGAATGATGAGTCATATGAACCACTGCTGCTACCCTTCTGCTGCATCCTGCAGTTCACTCCTAAGTCCAAGGGAAGCAGACAATGTTTGTGTCCCATGGACTCAACCTTCTATCTCACCGTTACCCAAAGCGTCATTTTCTAGCACTTCTGAACACAAAATGACTTACACTTCATCTCATCAAGAAGCTGTTTGCTGGTATCAAATAAAGTTCTGTACACTGTAATAGACTTGGATAATTGGTCCTTTTCTTTCGTAAGCGCTGCCATTTGTTGTTGCTTCTTAACATCTAAGAAAAACATTCAGATAATTTATATCAATTTTTAAAATGTGACTTTTACAAAATGTCATCACAAGATTAGATAACTAGTAAGCACCATTTAATGGAAAGCAAAACAGTTATTCAAAGTACCAAAAACTCAAGAGTTGATCCTCTAGTTTCCTAGAAACTTACCATTGTAAAACATAAATGGTAGGATATATGATTCTAATGTTCTTGATAAAGCTGGCAGCCGAGGCTCAAACACAATAAAATACTCAGTACTATCCCTTCCAGGACTATTTTCTGCTAGCACTAGACTCTGTATAAAGAAAAGAGCAGTAAGGAAAAACCAGTTTTGAAAACGTATTTGTAAATACACAAATGTTATATATCTCATTGTGCTCTGTTTTCAAGTAACTGGTAAATTTAAAAGGCAAAACTGACTGACCTGTGGAGTTCATTAAGCATTCACTCAAACATCAGCAGCACCATCCAAGACATAAAACTCTTTGGTATTGGTTTGAAAGTCAAATTATCTTATCAATAAATAGCTTATGCAAAAATTATATACAATAGAAAACTATGAGAAAAAGTATCCTCCAGACCAGAAATAGCAATGACTTCTTATATCTTGACCAGAAATGGCTTGATTTCTATCTTTAAGTTGAAGCAGTGTGAAACAACTGATGGTGTGAAAGTTATAAAAATAATCACAAAGAAATACACAAAGCCCAGTGCTGAGTTTAAGTTACAGCTGTTACCATGGAAGCAGACCATCAGTCCCAGGTGACCAAACAAGAGGTCCTGAAAAGCTCTAAAGATTTGGGCTTTTTAATGTATTTTTCTTCATTAATGCAAACACACAAAAACGCCTGATATATTTTATAGCATATAGCTAGTAAATAATGCAATACAAGTATCTATATCCTAAATAATCTTTTCAGTCTTACATGGAAACAATGGGTACTAGCTGTTTTTTTTTTTAGACCACAGTAATCAAGTTCAGAGAAATAAAATTTTTAAAAATCTAAATCAACAGAACACCATAGAACAATCCACAAAATAATAAAATAAGTCTATCATTAAACCAATGCCCAATCCCACTTGGTTTCTGAAAGCTGTTTTCAATGTACTTTTATGAATATAAACACAAAAATAAAACTTCTTACACTTAAAACAAACTTTACTGTAACAATTTGCTTTCAGCACTAATTTTGATCTGTCAATCAACTCAAGTAAATGTTTAGTTACCAATTTTTTACATTTATGCAAAGTATAAATATAATATTCTTTCACTGGGTGATGAACATTTTAGTAAAAAATTTTAGCTACTACCTATAATACAGCAAAGAAAGAACCTTTATATACCTCTTGGCATATTCTCTAAACTAGCCAGAGAAATATAATGACTTGTTAAAAGTTTATTTTAATAGGCAGAATCAAATTTCTCTTGAAAATGACTACATCAAATTATCCTCTCATCATTAGTGTGTAATATCCAGTTCCCCTGATGCTTGGCTAACATTTATCATCAATCTTTTTTATATATAAAAAAACAAATGTATTAAAAACAACCAGTCATTACTGATTTTAACTAGCATTTTCCAGATTACTACTGAAGTCATGCTTCTTGTTCATTAGTTATTTACAGCTTCTCTTCCACTAACTGTCTGTTTATATTTGTTATCATTTATTTTTCTACTAGATTGTCTTTTTTCTTATTGTTTGCAGGAAGTTCTTCAGAATATTTTAAAAATATGTTCAATATAGTGTACTAATATATTATTATACCAAAATATTATTAATCTTCTATTTATATAATTAAATATAAAATCTTATCCTTGATGTCTTATTTAAAGAGGCCTTTTCTATCTCAGTTTTAGTTTGTAATCTATGTGTTCAGTTTACCAAAATCCATGGAATAACAGAATTGAAGAGAACTGAAGAGTCCAAAACTGGATTCATATACAAATGGCAACTGGAAATGCAAGCAATGGACAAATACACAGCAAAGTAAAATGTAGATCAGCAAATGATAAAGAATTTGAATAACACAATTAACAAACATGAATAATTATAAATTTAGATTAAAGCTTTAAAGAAAGCAGTATACATTCTTTTCTCATAAATGGGAACATTTACAAATGACTATGTTCTAGACCCAGTGTCTCTTAAATGTCCCTAATGACAAGAATCACCTGCACAGATCAGATCAGATTCCACAGCCCTGCCCCAGACCTACCAAATTAATACATGTTCAGGAGCCAAGTAGGATCTGAGAGACTTCTGCTTCTTCAATGTGATACTAGGAACCTCTAGTGGAAATTCACATGCATGACATGAAGCTGACAGAACATGTAGCTGTGGGAGAATAGTTTATGTCACCGTCCCAACCTCAGAAATGCGTACAGCAGGGTAACCAAATGCCTGTAACTGTGGCCCAGGAAACAGGACAGAGGTAACCTGGATACAGGGAGTGGGCACCTGCGTTCTTCCAATGCAAACTGACTCTGCACGTTCAAAATGTCTTCCCCGCCCTTCTCTGTTTTTCAACTTGTGGTTTCATTACCTAATCTTTGTTAGAGTGTAAGAAAATTTCACTTTATCCTCAGCCATGATAAAAATAAAAGAACAAGGGTAAATATAAGTAGCAACTGACACTTGCCCTCAATGTCAAGGAATGAAAAGCAGCAGCATGGATGCAGCTGACCGGAAAATCCTACTACCTGAAAAGAATCTTGGCCCAGTACTGCCAAGTCTTTCGAATTCTCCAAATAAACCAGAAATCTAGAGATGTTCAGCTTGTTTGTTGGTCTGGCAAAGACCATTATGGCATTAAAGAAAAAGATCTCTTTCTGAAAATTCAGGAATTTTTCAAGTGTTGAAAACTAATTAAAATGGAAATGCTGTGACGGTCAGTCTTTGCCAGACCAACCAAGAGGTCAAACTGTAGACCAGGTGCAAGATGGCAGACTCCTCAACTGTTAAGCCTAATATCGTTAAAACAACGTGAAGAAAGCTGATGCAAACACTGCTGATAAAACTCTGCAAAGAAAAGTACATTTTCACTTTAGGATTGATCAAATAAATTATAACCATCAACACAACAATGCAGATTTGTTCTCGAGATAAAGATATATGTATGAATGTCAGAGTTGGACCATAAAGAAAGCTGAGGCCAAAGAATTGATGCTTTTAAATTGTGGTGTTGGAGAAGACTCTTGAGAGTCTCCTTAGACTGCAAGGAGATTAACCAGTCAAGTGTAAAGGAAATCAGTCCTGAATAGTCACTGGAAGGAGTGATGCTGAAGCTCCAAGACTTTGGTCACCTGATGTGAAGCTCCAAGACTCACTGTAAAAGACCCTGATGCTGGGAAAGATTGAAGGCAGGAGGAGAAGGGGATGACAGAGGATTGGATGGCATCACCAACTTGATGAACATGAGTTTGAAAAAGCTCCGGGAGTTGGTGATAGACAGGGAAGCTTGGCATGCTGCAGTCCATGGGGTTGCAAACAGTCAAACACAAGTGAGCAACTGAACTGAACTGACCGATATATAGCAAGGATGTGCGAAATGAGAAAAGATTTCATTAAAGCAGAGTTCTATTTTATTAATGAAACTTTACACCCTCCTCCATGTCTACATAAATCACATTCACAGGACATCCATGTGGTGTTAGTATATATACAGAAAAATATGGAAGATTATACACTGAATTGCTAATCGTCAGTATCTCTGAATGGTGATAGTGCAGTGATTATTTTTTTATGTTCTCTCACTGGGTATGCTTTATATAAGCAAAGCTATTTCCATTTTGGGAAAAAAAAAAAGGAATGACAAAGATAAGCTAGTTTTACTAAACTTTTCTAGATATGTGTACATTTTACCCGGGCTATGTGTGATTCTATTTCTATCCACAGGATGCTGGCTTTTCAATGAAACATGATTATACTGTCACTGAAGTTAAAACAATCCAGTCACAGAAAACAGTCATGCACAGGGAAAAAGAAAAATAGGGTCTTTTTAACAGTAACAATGATAGTGGGTTCAATGTATAATAGCCCAGAACAAAAATCAAAATATCTTATCTGACTTTCCAATTTAATGCTATAATAAGAATATCATCATAGCTATACATACAAAAGAACAAGTATAATAATATTGTGGTTTAAACTATTAAATACCAAAACCTTATCTACTAGAAGACAAAAATATTACCGTGATTTCAGCTGAACCTTTCACAAAGGGAAATTCAAGTGTTCTAATTTTCCCATTAAAGAGAGGTATGTCATCTTCCTCATTAGAACCTTTGATGGTAGCCATTACAGTGCCAACCAAATCAACTCCAGTATGATTGTTGTAGTCATCCTTAAACAATAAAAAATTTCAGAAAACTAATTAAAAGAAGCAGAAAAAAGATCAAACACAGAGAAGGACATGGGAAAATCAGAACTATGACCTATTTATAAAGCTTCAAATATTAAATCACCCTGATCCTTTTTACTCCAAACATAGAATTCAGATCTCAGAGTAAGAGCTCTACAGGCAGGAAATAATCCCAGAAACCACAAAAGAACCAAAAGTTTCTACCTTATACAATGACTCCCAACTTTATTAAAAGGACTCACATTTTAAAAAGTATTATGTACCTTTAGCATCTATTTAAGATTGAGGGAAAACCAGTTTAAGAACCAGTTAAGTTTCATGGTCTAAAAAAAAGAAAACACACTGAAGTTGTTAACAACCCTATTTGCCAAGTTTGTTAAAAAATGAAGTCCCACTAGTGTTATTTTACATGTTGTTGTTAATATTCTTAGCAGCCCTATTTTTGCTTACCCTCTGGGTAACCAGAAAGTTCTAAGCTCATTATGATCAGTCATGATGGCAAATCTCTTCAAAATACATACTTAATTACTTCCTGCCCCTCATTGAAATGGACACTGAAGAACTGACTTACTTAACACATTCATAATGTTTACATGAAATAGTGGATTAAAGATATACATTAGTAAAGGTGGGCAGATTTCTGCGTTTTTTAATCACTTTTACTTAGTATATCTGGATTTATTTTATGTATAATTGAATTCATTCTCTATTTGTATTTAAGTATAAAGATACTGATAAGCCTTTCATTAACTTGCATAAATTCTTCCTATAAACTTAAACAGAAAATTCAGATAGGATTCTATAGTAACTATCTTGCACCTTGAAACTAGGAACAATGTTTGTTACCCTTGGTAATTTGGAAGTAAATAAACATTACCGTGATATGAAGATACAAATCTTTGACCAGTGTCCTACTGGCAACTGAGCGAACGTTTGAAACAGCTGGTGTAGCTGGCTGAATTTCAGGAACTAACTTCACAGGTTGATTAGGTAGAACATCCACTATAATCTAAGAAAAGGAGCATTCTAATTAAGAACACATTAATGGTTTAGTATTTAACGATGAAGAAGCAGAGCATATCCTAAATGAAATGAAATACTACCTTCCAAAACATATTTCCATTAAATTCTTAAAACTAATCAACTTTTTAAAAGTGTGAATGTTAACTATTTAAAAACAAATTTAGAAACACTTAACAATACATGTAATTGTTAAAAAAAATTAGTGCACTAACAATAATGAATGGAGATGACGTATGTTAAAATTACCTTAAAACTTCATTATCTAGAATCCTAAAATGTTATTAATTGAAACATTTTCACATACAACTGATAGGAGCAACCCTGACCATGATATAGATTAATTACTAATCAAGTCCTCAATATAAACAGGGATAAAAAAGTAACTTCAGTATCAGGTCAAGTTTAATCAACATAATTTAAGTATATATTATTCTAAAATTCCTGAAGATGGCATTTATACCTTCCATCCAATAATCAAACCACTTTTAAACAAAACACTTCAAACACTTCATTCCTCAACCAAGTAAGAAAATGTGAAGGCAACTAAAGCTAACTGCCATGCATAAAAAGAGTAAACAAACCTGCTCACTGTTAAGAATATTTGTTTTATCCATTGTAAAACCAAACTGGATACAGTACGTCCCCACCTTGTTAGGAATTGCTTTATCCCTAAGAAGAATGAGATAAGATCACTGGTAACTTTTAAATAAAAGGGAAAGAAATTCAAAGCATTAACATTTTTTTTCCTTCCATGAAAACTAAGTGTGTAAGAGTTACTTTACTACATTCAACTTCATCAAATACTTCCTGCAATATGAAGCTTAATATCAGTCCCTCTTACCTAGACATTCTATCACAAAACATCTAGAACAAAAACTCTGGATGTGGTAAAAATTGAATATAAAGTTGATAAAGTAGTACACACAATAAACGCTGAATTACATATCAAATGAATTTAGCTTCATTTCCACACAAATTTCCATCTCAGTTTTATATTTCAAGTTTATAAACTATCCAACTGATCTTATACTGCTTTGTTTTCCATTTATATGTTCTAAATAAATAACTATGTAATTATATATCTATATATATAAAAGATATTTATTGTAACTAAATTACCAATAAGGAACTTATTAAGAGGTAGACTTGCCAGACTATTTTGGCCACAAACACAATGAATACATAAATGATGGAGCAGCCAAATAAATAAAATTTAGGAGTAACCAACTATATACTTGTGGAGAAGGAAATGGCAACCCACTCCAGTGTTCTTGCCTGGAGAAATCCCAGGGACGGGGGAGCCTGGTGGGCTGCCGTCTATGGGGTCGCACAGAGTCGGACACGACTGAAGCGACTTAGCAGCAACTTAGCAATAGCAGCAACTATATACTTGTATCTACCTATCCATATATATATATATTAAGAAAAGGAAAAATAACACCTACTGCCTCAACAGATGATGAAACCTAATGTCAATCATGAAAAATAGAAGTTCTTTTAGTAATGATTACAAATGAACAGCCTGATAACGATCAGATCAGATCAGTTGCTCAGTCATGTCCGACTCTTTGCGACCCCATGAACCGCAGCACGCCAGGCCTCCCTGTCCATCACCAGCTCCCGGAGGTCACTCAGACTCGCATCCATCGAGTCAGTGATGCCATCCAGTACCTACCCAAAATAAAGACCCTAAAGCAAACATCATTAATTATGAGTGAAATGCTGAAATGCCCCTTTTGGACTGGGAATGATTTTAGAATAATCACTCTCATCATATCCATTCAACATTTTACTCTAAGTCCTAGCCAATGAGGTACAGCAAGGAAAAGAAATAAAACAACTGAGGATTAGAAAGCAATAAACCTGTCATTATTCATAGAGATGAGTGTATAAATACCTAAAACTTCATTTTTGTTACTGGTCTGTAATAACAAAACTCAGAACAGTTAGATACATATATAGTAATCTGACATTGCCTTGATAAGTGCACACTGAAAGGACTCAATTCCAGTGTGATTACATTATTAGATTCAAATGTGTAATTTTCAATAACAAAAACCCCAGAAGGCAAACAAACAGTAAAGTATGGGGAAAATAAGTCAATCAAAACTATTCCTGAAAAACATCAGAAGGCTGATATACTAGACAAGGACTTTAAAACAACTGTTATAAAGATTCTCAAAAAATTAAAAGAAGATGTGAAAAAAGTCAAGAAAGTAATGTACAGAAAAAGACAAAAATATCAATTCAAGAGAAAACTTAAAAAGAAACCAAAAGCAAGTTCTGCAGCTGAAATGTACAATAACTGAAGTGAAAATCTCACTACAAGTATTCAAAGGCAGATTCAAGTATGTAGAAGAATTAATGAACTTGAAGATAAGACAGTGGAAATTATACAGTCTGAGTAATAGAAAGAAAAAAGATAGAAGGAAAGTGAACAGAGTGTAGGGACCTGAGATACATCAAGTGGACCAACATACACACTGTGGGAATTCAAGGAGAAAAAAAGAGAAAAGGATGGCAGGGACAATTTTGAAAAATGGCTGGAAATTTCGCTAGTTTGATCAAAGACATTAATATAAATACCCCAGATGCTCAAGGAATTCCAAGTAAGATAAAACTCAGAGACCAATACCAAGACACACTAACACAAACTTTCATAGGACAAAGAAAAAGAATATTAGCAGCAGCAAGAGGAAAGCAAATCATTACATACAAGGCATCCTCAACAAGGTAATTTCTTATCACTAAGTTTGGAAGTCAGAAGGCAGTAGGCCAATGTTCTCAAAGTATTAAAAGAAACTGTCAACCAAGAATGTTACTTCCAGCAAAACTGTCCCTCAAAAATGAGGTAGAAATTAAAACATTCTCAGAAACGAATGCCCTGGCTGGCCAGTGGTTAGGACTCAGTGATTCCACTGCAGGGAGGTGGGGGACCAGGGTGGGGTTCGGGGGCAGGGTTTGATCCCAGATTGTGGAACTAAGATCCTGCAATGCAGCATGGCAACATTCTCATATAAACAAAAGCTAAGAGAGTTCATTACCACTACACCTGGCCAAGAAGAAATGGTCAAGGGTAAAATGAAATAATAATAGATAGTAACTTGAAGCTATGTGGAAAAATAGGGATCTCAACAAAGTTAAACACACAGGTAATTGGGAAAGCTGGTATTATTGTGAACAATTTGTACCTTTTGTTTTCTATTTGGCTTAATAAACTAATACATTTAATGAAATAAAGCAATTATTAGTTCAAAAGGCAAAAAGACATTTCTAATAAATGAAACCTTAGATACCATGTATCCAAAACCATTTACAGATTTCAAAGTACAGAAGAAAGAAGCAACACTTAGTCACATAGTTAAATAAAAAAACTAGTTCCATTTTTTTATTTTGTAAGATCTTAAGTTTAGAATTATATAAATCTCCTATATAATAAAATATTATAAATGCTTTGACAACAGAATTCTTCTGAAGTTTTTGATAGTTCTGAAAGCAAATATATCTATCACAACAATCTTTCCCCAAATCATTTTGCAAACTTGGTAGACAAAATACTTTCTATTTGATCATAAATTATTTCTCCTTAGCTAAACAGGCACATGTTGCCAACACTAATTAATTCTGTAACAAAATGTGCATTAAAATATGAAATGATTTGAGAAATACCTGAAGTAGAAGCAGCCATCTTCTTTGTCATTATCCTTTATTTTATTACAACTAAATATTTCTGCCTAGAAGGAAAAGTGGGAAAGGAGAAGAGAGAAATCATAAATATTTAGCATAGTATATTTAGGATAGAAACTTACTTTACCTTTACCAAGTGTGAATCCAGATCACATGTAGATTGATAAATACAGACAAACACACGTCTACATATATGTATCTTTATCATGCGTGTGTGACACAAAAGTGAGATTAGTCACAGTGGAAAGATATACCATTAATTATTAAAGGACATATAACAGATCTTAATGGTGGTGACCTAATTTTAAGGTAATAGCAGATTGGTGGGACTGATGGTATAAATTAAGGAAGCTAGTTTCCTAAACAGATGACTAACTGAACCCCTGATATAGTTTGGTTTATTTTCCACTGTGAGGTCTGTTTCAGTTTGGCACTGTCTGGTATGGCAGCCCATAGTCACCACTGAGCACCCGAAATGTGACTGGCACAGACTGAGGAGTGTAAGCATAAAACACACAGCAAATTTCAAAGACCTGGGAAGATGTGAGCATCCAAAACATCATTATTAAATTTTAAAATACTGAGTACATGGTGAAATGGTAATTTTTTAATATATTAGTTTAAAACTATATTAAAATTAATTTTATTTATTTCTTGTTAATGTGGCTACTAGCAGAATTTAAGTATCACATGTGGCTAGTATTGTATTTCTATCAGACTGGGCAGCTTTAGACTCTCAAACCATCTGTCCACTCTACTACTCTGTACTCTATCAATCATTTTTCTATCTCTCACTTTCTATATTACCTCTTAATAATATTTAGTGGTTTTCTGTCTTGTGCTACTGCTCTTTAGACTTACTTCTGAAACTTACTCTGGTATATTTTTTAAAAATCTAAGTCATGGAATGGGTTACTTTCTAGTTCTATAGTATATACACACTGCATTTTTATACTAAACTACATTTAATTTTATGTTAAATCTAAGAGCTACTTTTAATTTCTAAAATGCTTTCTCTGACTTACATTTGCTGGCGGTCGGTTCCCACTGTTTGCCAGTTTCCACATTTTCATGGAAATACGTGCTGGATTAATATTTTTAATGATACTGTCATCTTCAGAAATAACAGTAATCATAAAATCTGTAATGGGGAACATTAAAAAGTTATTTTCTTTCTAGTTAAATTAGTGGATTTGGTTAAATAATTCTATGTCTTAAAGCATACATCTTCTTTAAATGTTAATAATAAAATTCTGATGAAGAAATAAAACTATAATTAGTCTTCCCCAACTATTTGTCTACAGAACTATACAATCATAACAGGTATTGGATATAGATCAATAGTGCTAAACCTCCCACAGAAATCTAATAAATACATCTTTGATCCTTCAGTATTATAAAGATGATGATGATGTACAACTGTCATGTGTTTGTATAAACACATTATGTTCCTACTTCATGCCATAAATGATGCTATAAAGCAAGGAAAAAAAACACATTTTTGCCATTAATAATCCTTTGTCTTATTTTCACAGTCTGCCAAGCAAGACCAAAAAGGGCAGGCCGTGTTATCTGCAGCACAGGGAACTATATTTAATATCCTGCGATAAAGCATAATAGAAAAGAATATGAAAGAAAATGTGTATGTATGTATAACTGAATCACTCTGCAGTAAAAATTACAGCAGTGATTAAGACAACACTGTAAGTCAATTATACTTCAGTAAAAAATAAAAAGAAAAGTTAGACTGAGACTCAGCAATCTAGGTCAAATGGTTACAAATCTATATGCTTTATGTAGTCTGCGAATACAGTGTTTACCTTCTTTTATGATTTTTCAATAGCATACCATAGTTAAACTAGTAATAGTCCCTTATATTTATCATCTATAATATTCATTGGTCACCTATTACGGTTTTTACACAGGAAATAGGACTTATCTCCTCGAATAGATTTAAAAATTTATGTATATACGTAATTATTTTAAAATATTGTTAAATTTCATTTGAAACTTTCTGGTCTGCTTCTTTCACCACACAGGAATTCATCCATTCAAGAAAATCAAAGTCTTCAAGAAAATGACCTATGCAAAGCAAATATAACTTCCTATTGACTTGACAGCTGCCATATTACACAGGAATTATCTGCTTAGTTGACTGTCTCCTACATTAGACTGAACTCAATGAAAACTGCCATGTTCATTACTGGAACTAAGAATCTAGCATAGTGGGTGGGCATAGCAGGTATTCAGTAAATCTTTGCTGTTACGAAGTGTCTTTGCTGCTGCTGATAAGTCACTTCAGTCGTGTCCGACTCTGTGTGACCCCAAAGACAGCAGCCCACCAGGCTCCCCCATCCCTGTGATTCTCCAGGCAAACACTGGAGTGGGTTGACATTTCCTTCTCCAAGGCATGAAAGTGAAGTCACTCAGTCGTATCCGACTCTTAGCGACCCCATGGACTGCAGCCCACCAGGCTCCTCCATCCATGGGATTTGCCAGGCAAGAGTACTGGAGTGGGGTGCCATTGCCTTGTCTTTAATCACAAATTATGTGATGCATTTCTATCCAAATTAAATTGAACAGTCCTCAATTTGGTTTAACAGTGCAACATATTTAGAAGAACACACCCTCACAGCTCCAGCCATTCAGCAGTTCATACTTCTTTGGCAGAATCTCACAATTCAGTGAATGAATAAACACAAATTGAACTACTTTAAGCTATTAGCTTATACATGAACTTTAAGTTCATTCTTGACCATTAAAGCAATGTAGGATATAGAGGAGAGGGAAAATAAAGCTAAGTCAAATATACTTTCTTTGCCATTTATAAGTCCACAACATGATTGCTTTTTTATTATGTTGAACACCTGGGATAAATAATTTATCCTATTAATCTAAGAGGCAAATTATCACCACAAATTTATTTTAAAACTGAATTACTCACCAGTGAAAATACCCCCTGCTAAAAAGGAAGCATCCTTGTCATATTTAACATTGAGACAAATGGGTTTTTCAGGGTCTGGAAGAATCATCAACTTAATTACGGGTCCTTCTATGGTATTCTTGTTATAAATGGCTTTAACCTGCATATTATGTTCTCCTCTAAAAACACAGAAAAAGGGAAAGGGGGAGCAGGGTTCAAATTGTATTAGTTATAATTAAAAATTCTGAGACAATTTATACAAAGTTTAACTCATTTAGGAAACCTCTCTACTCCTGTTTCGTTTCAACTCCTAACTAACACTAAATAGCAGCTATATATTACCCTTAACTTCAAGTAATAATAAAAAATCAATCTCTATAATACCAAGAACTATCAAACTTTCAGTTCTTACCTAGGGGCAAAAACACTGAATACTCCAAAATTAGCCCTGCCCCTTTCATCAGTTTTATGCTGTTGGTTTGAAGGAGTGAGCTAAAAAGAAAACAAAACGGTTAATTAGAAAATTCTACAAATCAAATTCTTTTCCTCTATTACTATTTAAAAAGCTACATTTGCACACACTCTAAAATCTAAAATTCTCTAATTTAAACTAGCTGAAATAATATAATATGTAATCACATAATACAAAGGATAACGATCATTCACATTGATCAGTTAAACTAGAATTTTGTGTATTTCAATTATTAAGTGGCAGAATTCTGTGTTTACTCTTTCAATAATGCTGATATATCAAGTGAAGTTTGGTCACATAAATACAGAAGGTATATGCCAAAATCGGGGGGTTGTGGGAGACAGTGCAGGAGAAATAAACATAAATACACATACAAAATTTTAAGTCAAGGCATAACACCATGTCTATCACTAGTTACTTCATCCTTCTCTTAATGTTTACACAGATGTGCTTCTTAAATCTTTGTTGCAATATACTACCTTTGTAGTGATAATCAAGCTTTTACTTTTAAATGATTAACAATCAGTGGCCACATTCCCTAATCACTTGTCAGAAGAATCTTTCAGTCTTCTGCAGATGCTTCTCTAAAAACCAGGATCATACTCTTATTTGGGGTACAATTTAATCATTATTTAACACTCGTGGAAGCAAACACTAAGAACAAAAATAAATTTGAAGACTGTAGTAGCAGAAAATCAGACTCTCTCCTAATCCTAATACTTAACTTCTGTTTAACGGAACCTAAAGATTAGGTAATTATAGTACATGGAAAAAAAAAAAAAAAAGGCAATAGTTGGTGAGACACAAGTGAGAAAGAGTAATTTAACTGCTAAAATAAAACCCTGCATTTGTATCTGTCTCATTTACCTTACAATCTATCCTCTCTCAACCTATCTTTTTCAGTCTTTCTTCCATCTGGGTCCTAAATCTTTGCTGCTAAGCCAGAAGTCAGACTTCTATTTCAGGTTATATAACACCAATACTGTAGTCCTTTTGGACAGGCATAAGACTTTTGACCCTTTTTACTCTACCTTGAAAACTAGTCCATGTGGATGACAAGTCATTCCTGGTACTTTAACCTCCTGTATAGTTTTTATTTATTTTTTTTTTTTTTGAACTGCACACATGGCTTATAGGATCTTAGTTCCCTGACCAAGGTGTAGCCACGCTCCCTGCACTGGAAGCATGGAATCCCAACCACTGGACCATGAGGGAGTATTCTTCTGTACAGCTTTTAAGATAAACAAGTTGGGTCCTGTGAAATCCTTACTGAAATTCTTAACTAATGGATTAATTTCAAGAGAACTGTGTATTTACATAATACAAACTGTTCAAATCTACTAAAATTATAAAATCTCTGGAGGGATACTCAAGCCTGGCTGAATACAATTCCAAGATCTCTTTTCTGTGTTGCCTGGCAACAACCTGGCTAGGACGAATGAGTTCCCTTCAACCAACAGGAAAAACTTGTCAAAATACAACCTTGCAAGGGCCGGATAGCACCTTCCCCTTCCCCTTGAAGGAGGGCATCCAACTTTGTGTGAGACATCCAAATTCTCCTCTAAATCCTAACCTGACTATTCCAATACTCATGTTAACAACTGGTACCTAATCCTGGTACCAGACAGAATGTGGTCCACTGGAGAAGGGAATGGAAAATCACTTTAGTATGCTTGCATTGAGAACCCCATGAACTGTATGAAAAGACAAAAAGACAGAACACTGAAAGATGAACTCCCCAGGTCGGTAGGTGCCCAATATGCTACTGGACATCAGTGGAGAAATAATTCCAGAAAGAATGAAGGGATGGAGCCAAAGCAAAAACAACACCCAGTAGTGCATAGGTCGGGTGATAGAAGCAGGGTTCGATGCTGTAAAGAGCAATACTGCACAGGAACCTGGAATGTTAGGTCCATGAATCAAGGCAAATTGGAAATGGTCAAACAGGAGATGCCAAGAGTGAACATCAACATTCTAGAAATCAGCGAAGTAAGACGGAATGGAATGGGTGAATTTAATTCAGATGACCATTATATCTACTAGACCATTATATCTCCATCTAGAAATGGAGTACCCATCATAGTCAACAAAAAGAGTCCAAAATGCAGTACTTGGATGCAATCTCAAAAACGAAAGAATGATCTCTGTTCGTTTCCAAGGCAAACCATTCAATATCATAGTAATCCAAGTCTATGCCCCAACCAGCAACACCAAAGAAGCTGAAGTTGAATGGTTCTATGAAGACCTACAAGACCTTCTAGAACTAACACCCCAAAAAGATGTCCTTTTCATTATAGGGGACTGGAATACAAAAGTAGGAAGTCAAGAAACACCTGCACCAACAGGCAAATTTGTCCTCAGCGTACAGAATAAAGCGGGGCAAAGGCTAAGAGAGTTCTCCCAAGAGAATGCACTGGTCATAGCAAACACCCTCTTCCAACAACACAAGAGAAGACTCTAACACATGGACATCACCAGATGGTCAACAATGAAATCAGACTGATTATATTCTTTGCAGCCAAAGATGGAGAAGTTCTATACAGTCAGCAAAAATAAGGCCAGGAGCTGACTGTGGTTCAGATCATAAACTCCTTATTGCCAAATTCAGACTTAAATTGAAGAAAGTAGGGAAAACCACTAGACCATTCAGGTATGACCTAAATCAAATCCCTTATGAGTATACAGTGGAAGTGAGAAATAGATTTAAGGGACTAGATCTGATAGTCAAGAGTACCTGATGAACTATGGATGGAGGTTCATGACATTGTACAGGAGACAGGGATCAAAACCATCCCCATGGAAAAGAAATGCAAAAAAGCAAAATGGCTGTCTGGGGAGGCCTTGCAAATAGCTGTGAAAAGAAGAGAAGCAAAAAGCAAAGGAGAAAAGGAAAGATAGAAACATCTGAATGCAGAGTTCCAAAGACCAGCAAAGAGAGATAAGAAAGCCTTCCTTAGCAATCAGTGCAAAGAAACAGAGGAAAACAACAGAATGGGAAAGACTAGAGATCTCTTCTAAAAAATTAAAGATACCAAGGGAACATTTCATGCAAAGATGGGCTCAATAAAGGACAGAAATGGTATGGACCTAACAAAAGCAGAAGATATTAAGAAGAGGTGGCAAGAATACACAGAAGAACTGTACAAAAAAGATCTTCACAACCCAGATAATCACGATGGTGTGATCACTCACCTAGAGCCAGACATCCTGGAATGTGAAGTCAAGTGGGCCTTAGGAAGCATGACTATGAACAAAGCTAGTGTAAGTGCTGGAATTCCAGTTGAGCTATTTCAAATCCAGAAAGATGATGCTGTTAAAGTGTTGCACTCAATATGCCAGCAAATTTGGAAAACTCAGCAGTGGCCACAGGACTGGAAAAAGTCAGTTTTCATTCCAATCCCAAAGAAAGGCAATGCCAAAGAATCCTCAAACTACCGCACAATTGCACTCATCTCACATGCTAGTAAAGTAACGCTCAAAATTCTCCAAGCCAGGCTTCAGCAATACAAGAACTGTGAACTTACAAATGTTCAAGCTGGTTTTAGAAAAGGCAGAGGAACCAGAGATCAAATTGCCAACATCTGCTGGATCACTGAAGCAAGAGAGTTCCAGAAAAACATCTATTTCTGCTTTATTCACTATGCCAAAGCCTTTGACTGTGTGGATCACAATAAGCTGTGGAAAATTCTGAAAGAGATGGAAATACCAGACTATCTGACCTGCCTCTTGAGAAACCTGTATACAGGTCAGGAAGCAACAGTTAGAACTGGACATCGAACAACAGACTGGTTCCAAACAAGAAAAGGAGTACATCAAGACTCTATGCTGTCACCCTGCTTATTTAACCTATATGCAGAGCACAACATGAGAAAAGCTGGGCTGGAGGAAGCACAAGCTGGAATCAAGATGGTCGGGAGAAATACCAATAGCCTCAGATATGCAGATGACACCACCATTATGGCATAAAGTGAAAAGGAACTAAAAAGCCTCTTGATGAAAGTGAAAGAGCAGGAGTGAAAAAGTTGGCTTAAAGCTCAACATTCAGAAAACGAAGATCACAGCATCCAGTCCCATCACCTCATGGCAAATAGATGGGGTAACAGTGGAAACAGTGGCTGACTTTATTTTTCTGAGCTCCAAAATCTCTGCAGATAGTGACTGTAGTCATGAAATTAAAAGATGCTTACTTCTTGGAAGGAAAGTTATGACCAACCTAGACAGCATATTGAAAAGCAGAGACATTACTTTGTTAACAAAGGTCTGCCTAGTCAAGGCTATGGTTTTTCCCATGGTCATGTACGTTTGTGAGACGTGGATTGTAAAGAAAGCTGAGCACTGGAGAATTGATGCTGTTGAACTGTGGTGTTGGAGAAAACTCTTGAGAGTCCCTTGGACTGCAAGGAGATCCAGCCAGTCCATCCTAAAGGAGATCAGTCCTGTGTGTTCATTGGAAGGACTGATGTTGAAGCTGAAACTCCAATACTTTGGCCACCTGATGCAAAGAGCTGACTCATTGGAAAAGACGGATGCTGGGAAAGATTGAGGGCAGAAGGGGACGACAGAGGATGAGATGGTTGGATGGAATCACCGACTCAATGGACATGGGTTTGGGTGGACTCCGGGAGTTGGTGATGGAGAGGGAGGCCTGGTGTGCTGCAGTTCATGGGGTTGCAAAGAGTCGGACATGAGTGAGCAATTGGAACTGAACCTAATCCTGGACTTCCTGGCATGCAAGCACTATGTCTGCATCCAAACATTACAAGGCCATGTTCATGCTTGCTGATTTCCCTAGACTAGGTCTCAGTAGAGGTTCAACAGCTCTGCCCAGGTAGCTCTCCAAAAGGCAGGTAGAGCACAGCTACTCATATATCTCTCTTGCTTCACCCTTAGAACTTTTAAGTTTCCCCAATAATGCCTGTTTCATAACCCAGACTGCAGGTAATTGTATCTAACTTCTTCCACCTTGTCAGCATTACCTATTCCTAATCTGAAATTCAGATATTATTAATATTGTGTAATAAACAGTCATAATTACAGACTGCTATCTTTTGTTACACTGTTTGCAAGATATAAACTGTACTTCCTCAAAATAACTATTAAAATGTTAGACTGACAAAATAAGCAATGAACTTGGGCAAACTCCAAGAGAGAGTGAGGGTGAGGGAGGCCTGGCATGCTACAGTCCATGGGATCACAAAGAGTCGGACACAACTTAGTGACTGAATAACAAAAACAAAACTAAGCAATAGTGAAGATTATATAAGAGATTATTTTTTTTTAAAAAGAAAGGTAACAGCTAAAGATACGATGATCCTGAGAATGAAAGCCAAAATTTTAAGTGAGAATTATTTAAGGATGTTTAAAACATACCTTTAAATTGTTAGCTTTTACAAGACTTATTTTAACCTGTGACACAGGTGCTGGATTATCCCACTGATCACAAAGTTGAACAATGAGAGGATTCTGCAATTCTCTTCCATTAATCACTGGAATGGACTAAAACAGATACAAATCTTTTAAGAAGCACTAAAACATGCCGAACAATATGATTACTGTTTAAGTGAAATAATCACTGAATTTATCTGTTTTACTCACAAATAGCTCCTTTTATCAATTAAAAGAAACTTCTGAAATTCAATTACACTGTCACTAATTATAGAAATGATCAAAAATTTGATAAAAGGGAAAATATATTTGACATTACTGCCTTCCAGAGCCAGTCAAGAATTCTGAAAATTACATGTTGCAAGGACTGCAATGAAAACAGAAGTTTATCTTAGGCTCTCATATTTAGCATTGGTCAATCTACAGTCTAACTCCTCCATCAATTGTTGGCACTCTGTCAAGTCTACATGAAGCAGTATGCACAGCTTTCCAGCTCCTAGTCAAATTAGGGCTAGTCATGGATAAACTTAAACAAAACAGTGTAGACTTAAAATGATTCTTGCCCTTCCCTTAATCCAAGTAAGGCCTATGTAACTCTGGGAATTTGTATGCTGATCTAGGTATATCAAAGAAAACCCACTGTCGAGCAAGAAACCTGTTAAAGTCCAATCCTCTGTATCAGATGTTAAAAGTTAAAGAAAAAAAGAAGATAGGAAAGACATAATTAGCAAAAAAGGAAAGTGATTTATCACCTCTCTACTACTAGTAATGTTCCCTCTGCTTCCTCCATCCCTCCAATTATGTTAGGAGGTTGCTAACAAGTAATGTGTTAGGAACTTTTTTTTTAAAAAGATACCCTTGAACCTGGTTTATGCTTGACTACCAAAAAATTTTCTCGGATAGACTATATTCTATGTGCTAAAGTTTATAAAAAGCCTGAATACACAAAAAGTGCTGATGTTTCCAAATGTAAACACATCAGGGTCTTTATTTCTAGTTACATAATTGTCCATCTATCAAATAGAACTACCTGGTAAAGAATATTTTTTAGTAAACAACTTACAGCCCAAGCTGTTAGCAGAAAATTCTTCTGGGTAGTAGTGGAGAAAGGAAATAACCAAAACCAAATATTCATGATTTGCCACTTATTAATACTGTCATGAAATATAACATTTCAGAATTTGTTTATTTATTTATAAGGAAGGAATTTGTTTCCTCATTTATAAGGAAGGACATTACATCATAATGTTGAAGATCAACTGAGAAAATATATGTATATTTATATAATTTTTCTATTTATCATGCTTAGGTGTTAAATTAGTTCCCCTTTTTATTTAAGATCCTGTGTGTGGACAAGGGAGGTAGGTCAAAAATTAAACTGGAAAATTCTAGGAAAACCACATATTCAATGACAACATTTTCAGCCTTACCCATATACAACATATCTCTTAACAGAGAATTGGTTTTACATTTTATTTTTAAAGCTTTTGGATTTCAGTGGTAGCTGCAAATAAATCCTATAATAAATTTTTGAGTTAACAAGCTGTCATTAATTTTTCTATTCCCCTCCACAAAATCATTTAAAAATATGAACATGTAAAGATTTTTTCCACCTCAAAGGTACCCAATTATTCCATGATACTGTCAGTCAACAAATTCTTTATTGACATCATTAGGTTTCTAAGAAGGTACTGATTTATGCAGTAAATACGCTTATATAAAAACAGGTGCACTGGCTTTGCAGTACAACTCTTTAGTCAACAAGTGTTAAGGAAAAAATTGTTTTTAAAGCACTGTCATATTTTTTAAATTTACAAATCAAAAAAGGACAACATCAAAAAAGGACTAGAGATATATAAACTTTTCTCAGATGATCAGTTCCTTTGTGAGATAATTTCATCTACTACCATGGTCATATGAGATGATTTTCCATTAGAAAAAATAACCTTTTGTACCAACAGATAAGGCTCTGCCACACCATAACTGAACACCAGAATGGGAACATTTAAAATCAGAATTCTAAAAATTTAATGAAAATTGAAAGGTAACAGATTTGACAGAGATTTGCAAATTAGTATTTAAGATATGCATAACTATATGCACAGGGAAGCAAACTGATGTTTTTAAGAGTGTAATGAATGCCTTGATATCTGGCATGCATTTAAAAATTCCAGCAAAAACATTTTTTTAATAAGCCAGTGAGAGAGAACAACGAAATACAATTGGTGAAAATCAGTAACTGTTGAAACTGGGGGTTCATTATCTATTTTTATTTTAATGCATATTTTTAATTTCTATAATAAAACTCTTAGAATTTGAAGTATCACTATTTTAACAAATGAGGGTACAGTGATGAATAATAAAGTATTAAAATTCATATTACTTTGTCCTTTTGTTATTGTTACTATTGTTAGTACTTCAACAACAAAATATAACTTTTGATCTACTAACACTCTGAAGCAGTTAGTAGGTCAAAATATTGCTATCAAATTCTTTCAATCAAGGCAGGAAAGTACTTACCTCCTTTAACTCTGGCCAGTCTACAAGGAGAAGTTTAGCTGGTGGCCCAGAAACTAGCTGCACTCGAATAAAGTCAGAAAATTCACGCCAAGTAAAGCAAAGATCCTTATTTCCAGGGGGACCTGGAATAAATCTGACGCCTCTCACACTTATACTTTGTGTATTTTCCTAGTGAGGAAAAGCACGTTGAAAAAAACACCAGGAAGATCATGTTTAGTTTTCAGAAAAAAGAAAGAAAATGCTGTCACTACCTATGTGCATACAGATGTGTTTCTGGTAAAACAACAGCAAGTAACACACATATGCCAATATTGGCGTGCCCTGAATTTCATTTCCTTGAGACAAGAAAATGAAATTCTCTTTTGTGAGGGAGAGATGGAAAAGGTTCAACCTATGTCCTTTTTCCTTATCTTTTCCTAATTTCCCTCTTCTTTACACTTGCACTGTCTCCTTTCTGCTCCCCAAATAGCCACATATGTGCCTGGCCAACAAGCTCCTTCCCTGTTTGCCACATTTTTTACCTACATGTTGGTATTACCAAGGGAATGTGCTTCAGAAGAGCAGTACATTTTATGAAGATGTGGAAATAATCTTAAGAAAAATGGCACATTAAAATAAATATTTTATTTTAAAAAGACTTTAAAAACAACTTTGGTTTAAAAAAAAAAAAAAAAACAGGAAGGTTCTTTTTTTATGCAGAGACTAGGGGTAGACTTCCATTGTTTCTATGAAAGTGAGTCAAGATAGTACCTATCAATTGTAAAATGACAGTAGAAAAGTCAACTTGACTGGAGAATGAGCCATGGGAGGAGACAGGTGTGCTGCAGCAGAATACTATGGCATACTTAGGCACCCTAAACAGACAGAGTCTAACCTCACAGTATAAAATGCTGACAGGTGGCATAAGATGGGAACTGAAAAATGACACTAGATTTACTCAGGCAGCACAGGGCAGAAAAACCCAAGAGGCCTGCCTGGGAATGAGACTGAAAATGTGAAAACAGAGAGTATACACAACTCTTCCACGGAGTTGTACTATATATAAAAAGGAGAAAAAGAGGGCAGTACTAGATGGACATGTTTCAGGGCCAAAGGAAGCTGTGAGGGGTGAGAGGGGAGAGAGTACGGCATGTTTATATGCTGATGGGAATCTAACAGACAGGGAAAACAAGATGTAGGAAAACAGGTTATAACTTAGGAACAATTAGTTGAAAGAGGATGGGTGTCTATGCATAAAGTGACAGGAAGAAGAGACTGTTCGTGTACAACAGTGGTTATTATCTGACTTCCATCTACACAGAGGGTGAAGCTAGACAAGAGAGCATCTGTAAGTCATAGATCAAACCTGATCTTTTACAGTAAACAAAACACGACTAGAAGTTCCTCAGCAGTGCTAAGATATTGTAGAAAAGGCATTCTGAAAACTAGAAAATAACTGCCTAGTAGGTTAGTGGAAACAAAAATTCCAGTTAGGAAGGGCAACGATGAGACTCTCATGATTATTCTGTTGGGTAAAAGGCATAATGGAGGCTCCAAAAGGAAGAAGAGGTTTAAAAACCACTAAATGCCTTAAATGGATTCAACTTTACTCGAGCCGTAGAATTCCTTCTTTCTGACCTGCTCTAGGCTGGCAGGTTCCTTGAAGGCTCAACTCCAACATCTTTTCTCGAAAACCATCTTTAATCTCTCCAAGAATATCTGTGTTTCCTTGTTTGTAGAAATAATTTCACCAGGATTCTTATTTTTCAAGCTAATCTCAATTAACTGCACACCTGCACACTTTTACAACTAGTATTCTCCCAGGTATTCTATTTAATGCAGGGACTGAGCACCAAGAAATTTTACTCAAATAGCTACATGAAAAATGACCTTTGTACACATGTCAAAATACTTAGGGATGAAATGGTATGATGTATAGAATTTGCTTCATAGGGACAGGTAAGGGGGAAGTGATGAATGCTGAAGCTGACTGGTAGGACCACGGGAATTACTTATACCACTTATGCTATTTTTGTGTATGTTTAAATTTTCATAATAAAAATTACTTCAATTTTATTTACATAATAAAAATTACTTTTATAATTTTTCATTGTAAATACTGCAATCAAATCTCTCTCATTTCTGTTTTCCCCAAACTTTCTGTTATACATAATTTGAATTGAATAGTCAACTGTTAACGGGAAACAGTCATACCTGAAAAGTAGTTTTCAAATGGGAGCTATCAAGTCCAATCCCAGCAATTCCCAATGCAGACAGAGAACTTGGTGAAAATGCTTGAATCTGATTCCCATACTGATCTGTAACAGTTATAACTGAAAAAGGGGGAGGAAATGCTTGAATCTGATTCCCATACTGATCTGTAACAGTTATAACTGAAAAGGAGGAGGAAGTTTAATTTTACAGTATCTTAATTTAACATGATGTTGATGTCACATGTTTTACCATGAATATTTGAAGGAAACAATTTAGTGTCATGTAATAATCTGGATATAAGAAAAATATAGGATATGAATCACATTCACATATTTATTTTACGCTAACAAAAGTCAACATTCTTTTCAACTAACTGTTTTCACAGTTATGTCAGCATAGGCAAAAGTAGGGAAAACGCTTCAACCTTTCCAACAGTGGATTTTAAACCATTAACCATATATAAATCCAAAGTTTTCCTTTCAGATTTTATGTATGCCAAAACATGAACATAAGGACGTATTATAGAAGTGTTTTAAAGAAAGAAAGTAGGTCATACTAACCTATTTCTCCTTGAAGCTCTTGACCCATCTGTACTGTTTTTCCTCCTTTTAATTCACATTTTAGATGTTTAGGTTCATCTGGAAGTGGTCTGTAATTGATTAACAAATTAAAGGCCTTAATTACACTATTAGTGTAGAAAAAAGTTTCAACATGCTAAGGAGTAACATATGTAATGCTCATTTTCTTAAACTTAAAAACAGTATTACTATTAACCCAAAGGGAAATAGAGAAAAGACAGCTTGCAAAGACAGTAGAGAAAACTGACCAAAAAAATAAATGCATGTTAGATCACAGTTATCTATCCTGGATTAGAAGGAAATTATGACATGAGAGCACTGAAAAAAAAAAAAAAGCAGATGGGTTGGTCAGAATGATTCATCAAGAGATCTGTCTCTGACTGAAGAGTGGTACATCTGATCATTTTATCTCAGACATGGAGCTATTCTAAGTGTTGGAATAGTATGGAAATGTGTACAGAATTAAAGTAGAAAAGGTTAATAAAAAAGAGGCAGCCAAGGAACTGACAGGCCAGGGTGAAGGACAGGTCTTCTATCTATTTACTTAAAATTTTCCCTTTTCTATCAGGTAGACTCAGCTTTGAAAATCACCACTAACTAATGAAAGAATTCCTTCTGAGCAACACACTGACTGATCACACTGCATTTTTTGTATTTCTCACGTTTTTGTCATTTTCTAGGAGTTTTCACTGTTGTCTGTCCTAGGAGGACATTCCTTTAACAAAAGTTCTAGTTCTGGCAGATACTAAAGGGGCAAGTTAAGTAGAGGCTGAGAGTGATATTAAGAATGAATCACTATCATCAGTGACGCTTTATTCCAAAGACAACCTGTTTCCAAGAAGTTGTGGAAATTTCTACATTAAAAAATGACTTTGATATGGTATGCTTTGGTGAAAAGCATTTTTGTCACCATATGCTGAATATCTCAAAATGTAATATGCCCACACACCTTACTGTAAATGCACTTTCCAAAGACACATGGTCATCTTGGAATGAAACCTGGCAATAGCGCATGTCTTTCACAGATGTTGGCACTTGCACATCAGGAAGCAGACCCTGCAGCAAGTGCTCTTTGTTAATCTCAGGAGTCCAATTAACCTAGAAGGGAAATTATATACTTAAGAATCATATAAAGCTTACTTCAATGTCTTCCTACTGCCAATTATCTTACCAACCCATCCTCCCCAACTCTAAGGAAAAAGGCAGGCCCCTTATGACTATAAATGATGGTGGTTCATATATCACCAAGAGAAAAAAGTTATCTTCTTCATTGTCTTCCCTGTTAATACTGCCACATCTTTCAATGCAATGAAATAAATATTCTTAAGTCCTTCCTTTAGCACTTTGCCACAAGATTATTACTCTGGTCATTACAGTTTAAAAAAAACCATGGGACTCAAATCATGTGATCAATTCTGAGAAGTTATAGTCAATTGTTTTTGTTTTTTGAAAAAGAATCTTACTATAACAGGTTTTAAATGAGATATAAGTGGATCCTATTCAGCAAGGTGAGAAAAGTTAAATTCACTATATAATTATCATCCTGGCCACATCTTGATCTTAATCCACTCTCAAATGTTTTAGCTCTAATTTTAACTTTATATCTCTTAAACTCCCTATTTTGTTATTTGATCCATTTTTAAAGTTGACTACTCCACTCTATTTTACTTTTACACTTCCAATCCTTTCTATTTAAGACTTTTAGCTCATCTTCAAGCTTTTAGCCTTTATAACTGCGATTCTTAAATCACTGATATTCTAATATTGTGATCCTAGTTTACACCGTTCTAACTTTCTTAGTTACCTTGTTATCTCTGTAAACCATTGTTTATTCTTTATATCTTTTTTCTTTTTTTAAATAGTGGAAGCAGCAAGCAAGAGTTGCACAAAATGGCTGTCTTTCCTCACTCTAGCTGTGCTCTCTGCTCAGAGAATTCCTGTCTGCTCAGAGGATATCTGTATCAGTTTGGGTTGACTTACCTGGGTAATAGATAATTCTCTAAAGATTACACAGTCACTTTAAGTGTGTACATTATAAATATCCTTTATAGTCAATAAAGGTACATGTTTTAAAATATCTGGAACCCAAGAAATATATCGTGACTAAAATTGAGGAAAATGTGTCAAAAGCAGGCCATGAGCTTAGAGAATGGCAAAAAGAAGGTTATATGCAGAAAGAGGCTCTCAAGTCAATGTTTATTCTTAATCCTAATAAGAAACTAAACTGTGGAAACATTATTATGAGAAAGCAAGGTATCAGTTCAGAAGCCAGGTTGCTAGTACCACGTTTAAACCACTTGCCTTCAGATCTGCTGAGAGATAAAAACGGCTTGCCTCCCTTCCAAGCAGGATAAGGACTATTTCTCTCACAATCCTCCCTTCTCTTATTATGGAGGAAAAAATAAACTGGCTGGCGCAAGGGCTATTCCAAATATGATTTTAAAAATCATGTCAGCTGAACCCTGGTAAACAATTCTTACAAGATATCAGATCCTATATCTTGGAGACTCAGAATGGCCACAGAATTTAATGCTGAAAAAAGAGAATTCTCTGGTGGCACAGTGGTCATGACTCTGCACTTTCACTGTCAAGAGCAGGGGTTCAATCCCTGGTTGAGGAACTAAGATCCCACCAGCTGTGCAGCATGGCGGAAAAAAAAAATACCACCGTTTTAATTGGGTTCTGTTGGGTGAGCTGTTCAAGTTTCAGCATATAGATTCACCCTTTCAAGGTACAAACGCTACATTTAGATGGCAGGTCTGAGGACCATCTGAAGCTAGTGAGATGGTATGGGTAACATCTGTGTACGGCTAACAATGTTAGAGACTGCTATACCAATTTCAAATGGCCAAATCAGGGGTCTGGTTTGGGGTTCACAATACTGTTCTAGCGTTTGCCTTTAACAGACCTTTTCTTTAGTGCCTTCAGAAGAGCTACAAAAATAGTGCTCTGGTCAAGTGGAGATCTTAATTGTGAACAGAAATACAGTTCATCAGGACTGGATTTTTGTTTAGGTGTCAAAATCATTTCTCTAAGCACAGATGTGACACATTCAACATTCCAATCTAGTGCATGTTTAAAAAAAAAAAAAAAAACAACTTTATTTAGCCTGGGATTTTAAATAACAATGCTGTTTTGCTGGAATGAGCGTCTTCTTAGAGGACAGCCTATATAACTTGTTCAGTCTTCCAAGCAAAAAATGTACAAAATCTTTGCAAATAATCTATTTGAGATACTTACTTTAATTTTCTCTGTCAAAGCTGATGTTATATGGATTTCTCTTTCTCCTTCATCATACATTTGAAAAATAAGATTATGCATAACATCTCCTGCTATCCAGTTAACCTCATCCTGATGTTTGATCTGGATGGCCTTCTGTCCTTCCACACTGAATATCTGTAATCTGGCAACATGACTACTGGGGAGCAACTTAATAGTCTTCTCCACTGGTGCTACATCTTTACAACTCTGGGAAGAGAGAAAAACACAAATAACATACTGAATGTACTGGAAACAACATTTTTGGCTTTTATGGTGAATCTTTCGTATTGCTTAGGAATTTATTTCCAATATTATGGAAGATCATCTTATATATTGTTAAAAATTATAGGTTCTCTCATTAAGAGGACAGTGTACTATTAGCAAGTCCATATTTTATACCATCAAGTTATAAATAATGAAAGTGGTCACATTGTTAAAACCTAAAACTAGCATGCTGCTGTTACTGCTGCTAAGTCGCTTCAGTTGTGTCCGATTCTGTGCGACCCCACAGACCCAGTCCACCAGGCTCCACCATCCCTGGGATTCTCCAAGCAAGAACACTGGAGTGGGTTGCCATTTTCTTCTCCTAAAACTGGCATATTTGGACCTGTACATTCCTCTTGGTAAATCTGCTTAAAAGTGTTGCAAACTTCTGAAAGTTTAACATGTGACACAGATTTGGTGTCAGCATTTATTAATAAGAACAAAGGTGTAATAAATTAAGAATGTTCTACAAAATCAGAGACAAATAACTGCCATAAAATATATTATTTAAGGAGCTTCTAGACCTTTTTCAATTCATTTTTTATTGGGGTAAGTGGACAGAGTTGCTTGTAGCTAGATAAGGACTCTAGGTACCCCAAGACTGAGCAGTTTGTAATTTGTCATAGAAACAACAGTGTTTCAAGAATCAGCAGAGATGAGCTGGTATGCTACTTAAATTGATTTCAGGCACATGAAATTAAAACACTACACAATCATCTCAGAATCTAGGTATAGTACATTCCATAGAATACAAAAAATTCAAGTCTAGACCTAAAATACCTTTACAATCCTGCTTCGCTAATGTCTCCTTCCTCATGTACTTGAGGTCATTCTATCAAAGCCCATTCACACAAATGACAAAGTCAAATTACTACCTCACAGAGTATCAGGCAAATAACCCACCTGCTGCTATCATAAGCACATCTTATCTGCCTGACTCAAAATTAAGAGTCACTGCTTTGCGATACGGGGAAGGCAATGGCACCCCACCCCAGTACTTTCGCCTGGAAAATCCCATGGACAAGAGGATCCTGGTGGGCTCCAGTCCATGGGGTCGCTGAGAGTCGGACACGACTGAGCGACTTCACTTTCACTTTTCACTTTCATGCATTGGAGAAGGAAATGGCAACCCACTCCAGTGTTCTTGCCTGGAGAATCCCAGGGACGGGGGAGCCTGGTGAGCTTCTGTCTATGGGGTCGCACAGAGTCGGACACGACTGAAGCAACTTAGCAGCAGCAGCAGCTTTGCGATAACATTTTTAAACTGCATATTACAGGTATACTGTGGTCTTTGTTTTAACTGTCTTGGACTCTTGATTTTCAGCCTGCTGCTGGTCTGTAGTATTTATATAATTGTATGTAAATGTTTCCTTGCTTTCAAGCCCAGCTTTCTCCTTAACAACAAATCTTTTCTTCCAGAATTGTCTTGATCTTTTGCAAGACAATATACTCAAAAACACATTGTTCACATTACTGAAAAAAAGGAAATGCATAACAAATATTTTAAGATTATCAAACATAACTAGTTTCAAAAGAAAATAATTAGAATAAAGTCAAATCATCTCATTTTAATTTTAAAAAATAAAAGCTTTTACCCTTTTGAGGCTCAGTATATGTTGGCTGATGTATACTTAGTTGGAAAAACATTGGTTAATCAACCGATTGGGTAATTCGCCATCTACCACCACATCAATCATGCAGAAATCACGTACAAGTATTTCACCTGCGTAAGTATCTACTGTCTCATTTAGCAATCTTCAGAAAGCAGATGCTTCTATGACCTGCCTGCCCTCCTCTAGGCTGGCCTCATCTTCAGCCATGATGGACGCCCAGGAACAAGGGTCCTCCTGGCACATCAACACAGCACTCTCTTTATAGGATAACACTAAGAAAAACCATGTATTTACTTTAAATTATACATACATATTAAATGTTCATATATCCTTCAGTGGTTGTTCAACAGGGACATTTATTAAACTTTCTAAGAAATAGGTGTAAACTATAAGAAACAAACAAATAAAATAAAATGGATAGTTGTTAAACTCTAATAATAGGAAAAAAATAATTTTAGGAACATAAAATCAATAATAGCTATAGATATTATAAAAGGTTTGAGTAAGAAATTTCCAATATCTGATACAAAGTGTTATTTACTATACAATTTCATTTTTGCCTTTTATTCCCTCTGGCTGAAAGAAACACAAATATCTCATCTTAAAAAGTCAAACAACTTTACATTAAATACTATAAAGCTATTAGAGTATTTGAACAAAAATTCAATATAATACCAATGAAAAACAATAACAACTTACAGGTATTTCAATTTTTGCTTTAAGTGTTTGGTCTTTTTTAATATTCTGAACTTGAATTGCTGGTCCTGATAAAATGCTGGTTCCAGAACTACTGCAATCCACAACATAGATTGGAAGGTTTGGAGCACCTGAAAACTATTGGAAGCATACAAAATAATTTAAGATCCCAATCAAATGCAACTGTTACTCAATAACTTAAATTTTCAAATAATATAGTATAGCTACTATTTCTGACTATAAATTAGAAAACTGTGAGTATAATTCACTAATATACTAGATAATTTCTGAATGAAAAGAGTTAAGTTTCTAAATGAAGCAACTGACAAACAACTAATCTCAAAAATATACAAGCAACTCCTGCAGCTCAATTCCAGAAAAATAAATGACCCAATCAAAATATGGGCCAAAGAACTAAATAGACATTTCTTCAAAGAAGACATACAGATGGCTAACAAACACATGAAAAGATGCTCCACATCACTCATTATCAGAGAAATGCAAGTCAAAACCACTATGACGTACCATCTCATGCCAGTCAGAATGGCTGCGATCCAAAAGTCTACAAGCAATAAACGCTGGAGAGGGTGTGGAGAAAAGAGAACCCTCTTACACTGTTGGTGGGAATGCAAACTAGTACAGCCACTATGGATAACAGTGTGGAGATTCCTTAAAAAACTGGAAATAGAACTGCCTTATGACCCAGCAATCCCAGTGCTGGGCATACACACTGAGGAAACCAGAATTGAAAGAGACACGTGTACCCCAATGTTCATCGCAGCACTGTTTATAATAGCCAGGACATGGAAGCAACCTAGATGTCCATCAGCAGATGAATGGATAAGAAAGCTGTGATACATATACACAATGGAGTATTACTCAGTCATTAAAAAGAATACATTTGAATCAGTTCTAATGAGGTGGATGAAACTGGAGTCTATTATACAGAGTGAAGTAAGCCAGAAAGAAAAACACCAATACAGTATATTAACGAATATATATGGAATTTAGAAAGATGGTAACGATAACCCTGTATATGAGGCAGCAACAGAGACACTGATGTACAGAACAGTCTTTTGGACTCTGTGGGAGAGGGAGAGGGTGGATGATTTGGGAGAATGGCATTGAAACATGTATAATATCATATATGAAACGAGTCACCAGTCCAGGTTCGATGCACGATACTGGATGCTTGGGGCTGGTGCACTGGGACGACCCAGAGGGATGGTACGGGGAGGGAGGAAGGAGAGTTCAGGATGGGGAACACGTGTATACCTGTGGCGGATTCATGTTGATATATGGCAAAACCAATACAATATTGTAAAGTTAAAAAATAAAAGTAAAAAAAAAAGAATAAGTTTCTACAATTCTAGGTAAAATATGCTGATTTTGGAAGAAAAATCAACTTCCTTAACCATCATTCTTTCTTTTGCTCTACCTATTTGGGTTTTCCTTTCCTTCTTGGGCTCTTTTACTCATATTCATTTACCCATCCATCCTTAATCCTAAAGGATAACTGTATCATTCTACTCATAACTGAATACTTCATCAGAAATGAGGAGGATGGACAAAGGAAGGAGCGGGGAGGAATCTGTAGTTCAATACTTGGCATAGTTGGTGTCATTATCGGATTAGAGATGTTGAAAATTATCGGCAATGAGATAGCCCACAAATTTCTGCATGGAATAATCATTACACAGTTTAGATACTATATAAGGTTTACTATAAAAGAGCCAAAAAACAGAGTGATTTCCAGTTACTACAATGGCACTCAAAATGTACACATTCTTATCTTACAACAGCTTACCTTACAATGAACAATCAACTTTGGCTGTGCTGTTATATTGTCTGATTCATCCAAAACTTCTACCTGAAATGGGAAAGCTGTTCCATTTTCTATAACTAAAATTTCAGAATCAGGTTTCACTTTCAATCGACGAGGAGGACCTACCAGAAAATTTATATAATGAAAATGAGATTCAGGTTTCCAAAACTGAAATGTTAAAATAGCAAAAGAAACAGCTTTTAACATTTTAAGTTTTAGTATCTTTTAAATAATGCTAAGAGAGAAAGAAGAAATATTCATGTTTAAACATTTCTACCCCCAAAGGAATAGATTCTACACACAACTCCCCAAAGCACAGATTTCCAATTGTATTAAAATGTTTGAGACCTAGACTCGGTTTTATGGACAAGCTAAGACATGTGGTAACTCATGCTAGAAATCACTCAAATGTGTAAAATACTAAAAAAGATCCTGGAAAACAGTATTCAAGAAAAAAAGTAAAAGTTTATTAAACTACTTTTTAAATTTTCTATCTTTTACACAATGACTAATTTCTCAGGCACACTGCATACCTCTATTACGTAATTTTGCTCAAAGGATCAGTTCATGTAATGACATAACCAGATAATTTACGTGTTAGCCTGCCCACAACCCTTTGATATCCTAAGCAAGCTGCACCATAATTTTCCTCTAAACTATTAAAAGAGGTTTTACATTTCAATAGCAGCATGACCTAATGTGCCCTATAAACACTGATATTTTAAAATACAATTTATACTAAATACTGGGAACACAAGTTTACAAAGAACAAGTTATATCAGTTAATATTTGTGTTTTAACCACATGCCAACTCTTTTCTCAGAATCCTTATAATGACCTTGACCAAGAAGGTACTATTAATATCATTCTCATCTTATGCCTGAGGAAGTTGGGATCCAGACAGAGTAAGTATCCTATTCAGGTCACATGGCTACAAGGGGCAGACTTGAGTCACTGACCACTCTGACTACACAGTCCCACCTTCCACCTCACAACCATCACTCTCAATTTCTAAAAAAAATTGTCAGCACTATCTGGTTAATAAGAACTTCCCCTGAGACTTGAATAATCCATACGTTTTAGCTAACCTTTCAAAATAAAAGCATCATAAGTATTAATATGAAACAATTTTTTGTACTTCTACAAATCGGCCAATCTTTACTTCTTTATCAATTTATGCTTGAGGGAAAGCTTAAACTACATAAATCTGTGAAAGGAAATAGTTAATATGTTTCTTTTTCATTAAAAATTTCATTAAAATCACTTTTTAGGTTGATAAATCATTACTCAACAACATAAAAAGCATAAGAAACTTTTCTTCTTAAAATATGAAATATTTGGCTATATCAGAAAAAGCAAAGGACAGATCCAGTTCTAATATTCACAATGTGTTTTCAATATTCACATTATTCTTTCAGATTATTTTTAGAACTTAACTCAAGTCTTCCTAAATGTTACCCTGTTTTTTAATTGATTATTTGTTAGTGTTATGCATGACATTCAAATGTATTTTCAAGACTTATACCATAACCAAACCAAAAAACACTTCACCTTTATAAGTGTCATTATACTTTATCATAAGAATATCATTTAAAAGGTAAGTATTAGGAATATTTCTTAAAGTAATATTACCTGGAAGTAATCTAATTTTTAAAATCTGTGAGTCTTCTTTTAAACCCGGCAGAATAACCTTCAGATTAAAATTCTGTTAAAAAAATTATTTTAATTAAATTCAAATCCTAAATAAATACTCAAGTAATTTACCACCTCAATTCTGATTTATTTTTTGCTTTTCATTTTCATACCATTATAGAAAGTCACTCAGCAAATTTATATTGACTAAAATTATCCTATGTATGTATCAAAGAAATGCAGGTGAAAAAATTGACTTATATTGCTTCTTTACAGACAATACTACTATCTTCAAATTCAAAAGGCATACCCTCTGAATAATTACTAGAATTAGTATGGGCATTATAAAAAGTCTGGAAAGTAGTAAAATGGAAAAAAACCCAAATCTACATATATCTAAATATGTCATGTACTAGATTAGATTCCAGAATAGAAAAATATAGTGGAGAAACTGGCGAAATGTTAAAGTCCAGAGTTTTGTTAAAGTATTATATCAATGATAATACTGGATAAATATGCAATGTTTATATAAGATGTTTAACAGAGGAAGCTGCGTGAAATACATGTGAATTCTCTACACGATCTCTGCAACTCTTCTGTAAAAATAATTATTTCAAAATAAAAAGGTTTTTAAAACATAGAAATCTTTTTAAGTACATTTACTAAAGTCAAAATTTCCAGGAATTTCAAGTTCTTCTTCCAGAAACAGCTTCATTCAGGAGGATGGACAGAACTTGCTCTTTGCTTTAATGCAGTGAGAAGGCAATGGCACCCCACTCCAGTATTCTTGCCTGGAAAATCACATGGATGGAGGAGCCTGGTGGGCTGCAGTCCATGGGGTCGCTAAGAGTCGGATACGACTGAGCGACTTCACTTTCACTTTTTCGCTTTCATGCATTGGAGAAGGAAATGGCAACCCACTCCAGTTTTCTTGCCTGGAGAATCCTAGGGGCAGGAGAGCCTGGTGGGCTGACGTCTATGGGGTCACGCAGAGTCAGACACGACTGAAGTGACTTAGCAGCAGTAGCAGCAGTACACTCACATGCTCTATTTTAAACATTATTTTGGCAGGGGAAATTTTTAAAATATATATCGAAGGTAATGATACAATGGGGAAAAAGTAACATATCACTTAAGATATTAGCTACAGTGTTCACATTAGTCATAGTAATCTGTTAGCTATTCTATACACTAAATTGAAACTTTATCTTATTGCAGTTTGCCTTTGCCATCCCTAACTTTATTCCTCCCTCTTCCTTTATCCAAATACCAAACTCAATATATTTACAAAGTAAGGTAAAGTTTCTTATATTTTTGTTCCTATTCTAAGAAAAATATTGAAAAATAGAAAAAGAGCAAGAAAAGAAGCAACATAGTACTAGATAACTGTTGAAAATGGCTTTGACTATGAAGAGACTGGAACGAAAATAAAGACAGCTGAAAATATTTAGTTCTGCTGTTGCTAAGTCACTTCAGTCGTGTCTGACTCTGTGCAACCCCACAGACGGCAGCCCACCAGGCTCCCCTGTCCCTGGGATTCTCCAGACAAGAACACTGGAGTGGGTTGCCATATTTAGCTCATAACCATTTAAAAAAGAACAGTAGCAAATATGCTGGTCTTCCTCAGAGATGAAAGTGGTAATGGTATGTCAGGTGACATGATGCTGATTAATTCCTAAGAACCTGACACTACTGTCATCTTGCCACCAAACTAGGTTATTCGATTTTAAATGTCCAATTTTATTTTTATCATGTAAGAAATAAACATGCATTATAACATGTATGTACAATGCTTACCTTGCCTTGACAAGAGTTTACAGGGCCCTTAGCTGTAACACCTCGAATGACACAATTTGGTCCTTTGGTTATTTCTTCAAAATGTAAAGTTAAACCACTGGAAAAAATAAATTATTTTTTAACGTTTCCTCCATTATCTACAAATAAGCTACAAATGTTCTTTATTCTTTTGGGGGTGGGGGTGGGCCTGCACCACACGACTTGCAGAATCTTAGTTCCCTGACCAGGGACTGAACATCGGTCCTCAACAGTGAAAGCACACAGCCCTAACTCCAATTAACTGACCCCAAATTGCAAACTCTACACCCAGTCATCAAGACACTTGGCAATTTTTCTTGAAAACATGAATGTGATAGGTTATATTCACTTTACCATGTAACAGAGTTAAGATTTCCTTCAGTTTTTACAAACTCTTTATCAGATTGTGATGAGGATCACACTCTGGTTTACTGTTTATTTAATCATAAAATTGTTCCCTTTCTCTTCTACCTTTGTGAAGAAGTTTTCTAAGCTCACAGTAGGTTTTGTTCTTATATATTTTCCCAACACAAAGGACAGAGGAAATTCCCAGGATGAACGGGAAAGAAGACCACAGAAGGATAAACGTAACAAGCTTAAGAGCTGATCCATACAGACCACCATCACAAAGTTCCAAGGGAGATGTCTAAAGAATATGAAATTGACAAGTTATCTATGTACTAAGCATCTTGAAAAGAGACCAGAGAGCTACTTGGCAAAGTATAACAGCTGTGCAATAAAGTAATTAGCACTTACATAATTTTAATAAAGCAAGCACTAAATACTGATCAAGCCAGAGTATAACTTTACTAAAAAATGTAGGAACAGGAAGGAGGCTTATTTGTAATATAAATGGCAACAAGAGAGTGTGTACTCATCTTCCTTAGCCATAAGTCAAGAGATAAAGCTTAAAATGGAAGAATCAGGAAGTAGTAACATAAAAGTTACTAACATATATGGCAGCAGGTACCAAAAAATTCAAGTAGAAAGCTAAAAGTGGTTTTGAGAAGTGGATTGTTGGTAAGGTGGAGAGGGCAGAAGAACTACTCTTTTTTTTTTTTTTTTAATAAGCCTATCAACCTATTTGATTCTTTAGGCTGTATGTGTGAATTATTTTTATTTTAATTGAGTTACCACTGGGGGTAAAAAAAATCTACTCGACAAAGATCTTACTTTAATGAAGATAAATACACACAGCCAGGCCACCAAGACTTTTTAAGTCCCAAATCTTAATTACCAATATGTATGTGTGATAGAGACTCTGTAAGAGTATCTTATCAAGGATAAGATGGAAGATATAATTAAAAACAGGGGTCAACTAACACACAAATATTTCCCATTTGTGACTAGATGGATTACATTTTTAGTCTTCTTTATTTTTAAACAGGCTTCCCTTGTGGCTCAGACGGTAAAGAGTCTGCCTCAATGTGGGAGACCAGGGTTCGATCCCTGGGTGGGGAAGATCCCTTGGAGAAGGAAATGGCAACCCACTCCAATACTCTTGCCTGGAAAATCCCATGAATGGAGGAGACTGGCAGGCTATTTTTAACACAGATGTTTAAGTATTCAACTCTTCCATTATGGTTTAATATTCAAATGAATGCAATATGTAAAGATCACTTTTTGCAAACAAATCACTTTTTGCACAAGAATCATATTTAGCAACTTAAGAGAATATTTAGAAAAATTCATTTGCAATATTTTTTATAACTGATTTATTTTTCGGGAACTTAACCATGGTACAAATCTGGACACTAAGCTGTATCTCACTAGTCTGTGAGCTTCTAGAGGCAAATCCTATATTCTTATTCACTTTTATGTCTCCAGCTAGCAAATGCCTGGAATACAATACATACTCAAATGATTAAAAGAGCAAACAATTACACCGAAAGGGGGAAAAGTACACATCAATAACAAAAAAAAGCATACATTAAAAAGTGGGCCCCAAAGACAAATTTGGCAGAAATGTGAGAAAAAGAATTTCTCCCTAGGCACCTTAGAAACAGGTAATGGAAAACGATGAACATCCTCAATTATATAACTGGACTTTTCATCACTATTTCTTAGTATCAGCCAATCATTTCATTTTATAGGGTTACTAAGTAAAGGCAAATTCCAAAGAAGGACCAAATTTCCATGGAAAGCATGAATTTTATTGTTACAGTTTTAAAAACAAAAAAAATTCTACTAGCAGGTTAAAAGCCTACTAGTAGGTAACCGCTAAGTTTAAATGCCCATAATTTCTAAGCAAACAACAAAATAAACATTGAATAGTGCATAGAACTGCCAGGAGACGTCATATCGTACTCAAAAAAAAAAAAAAAAAATAAAGAGTAAGACAGACCTATCAGTCTCAACCAAGTAACTTAACAGCAAAAATTCAGTCCAAACAAACTTTACGGAGATAATTCATGTATGACACTACAGCTGCAGAGTACAGCTTGGGACTAACTAAATCCCCCAGATATCATAAAATATCAAACATTCTAAATAAATCTGAAGTTAACTCAACACAAATAATTTAAGCTAAAAGCAGTGAATACTCAGTAAATATGAACATTCAGATTACCTTGCTTCAAAAACTGGCTGAATATCAGTAGATAGTTGACTAGTATGACCAAATTCATCCTGAAACTCCACAGGGATATTGAATGGGACTCCAACACGAAAAGGAGGATCCAAAAGACCGAACGAAAATTTCTCTGGTTTACCCTCTTAAAAAAAAAAAAAAAACGTGAAAGGAAAATTCATCAGTCAGAGATTCATTGTAGGTAAAAACATCTATTTACATACGGAAGATTAAACTACGATAAAGATGGCATTTTAAATCTGAGCAAAATTTAAATAAATTATATCTACAATATACCTGTGAAAATTAGAGATTGTCATCTTACATATATAAATAAGCCTAGAAACAGAGATATATGTGTTTTTAAACTATGAAATTATTCAAATATAATAAAGAAATGTTTGTAATTTTATCAAAGGAAAAAGTAAGGCAAAACACAATATTCAATAGCTATTCAAGGATATATGTGACAAAGATTAAAATATTTTAGTAGAAACAAAGTCAATAGAGAAGCTCCATATGAGAAAATATATTTGCAATGTATGCCATAAAGGATTTAAATCCTAAATACATTAAAACTTCTTCTTAACAGCTATTGTTAAAATGCGGTCTATAGTCTAATAGTTTCAAGTTATCCCCTGTGAAATTATCAGAAATGCAAATTCCAAGATTCACCTTATCCTGTGTCAGATACTCCAGGAGTGAGGCCCACTGGTCTACAGTTTAATAAGCCCTGCAGGTGATTCAGATAAAACTCACACTTGAGAACTAGTTTTACACTATTAAAATGGGCATAGACTTTCATAGACTGACAATGTTCAATAAAGGCTAAAGAGATACACAACCTAATAATTAAATAATTTAACTACTGACTAAGCTAAATAAATACTATAATATAGCTTGGCCAGCAATGACCATAGGGAAATAGGAATCCTCAGTCTGTTGGTGAGGGTACATAACCTTTGAGAAGGGCAACCTGACAGAAAATATATATAAGATGTTAAAGCACATATTGATAATTTCAGTTTGGCAATTCTACTTCTTGGAGTCCACTCTAGAGTAATTCTAGCACATGTACACAAAACATCATTTCCCCACCCCCCATATAGAACCGTGATGTGTAATAGTCACAAAATTGGAAATACATGAAATGTTTACCACAGAAAACTGCTTAAACTACAGCAATTCCCTACTGTGGAAAGTGCCACGATTGTTATTTAAAGAACATGGTAGATCTGTATCTACAAAAAAGAAACACTCCCCAAAGTGGCCTTCTGATTAGAGAAGGCAAAATAATCCCAGGCACTTGAAAATCAGCTCTCCAAAACCCCATAATAGGATAACACCACAGGGCTTTTTTTTTTAAGAGGCCTAAATCTTCAAAACAAGACCAGGAGCTGACTGTGGCTCAGATCATGAACTCTTCTTTATTGCCAAATTCAGGCTTGAAAGTAGGGGAAACCGTTAGACCATTCAGGTATGACCTAAATTAAATTCCTTATGATTATATACTAGAAGTGAGAAATACATTAAGGGACTAGATCTGATAGATAGAGTGCCTGATGAACTATGGATGGAGGTCTGTGACATTGTACAGGAGACAGGAATCAAGACCATCCCCATGGAAAAGAAATGCAAAAAAGCAAAATGGCTGTCTGGGGAGGACTTACAAGTAGCTGTGAAAAGAAGAGAAGTGAAAAGCAAAGGAGAAAAGCAAAGATATAAGCATCTGAATGCAGAGTTCCAAAGAATAGCAAGGAGAGATAAGAAAGCCTTCCTCAGCAATCAATGCAAAGAGAAGAAAACAACAGAATGGGAAAGACTAGGGATCTCTTCAAGAATATCAGAGTTACCAAGGGAATGTTTCATGCAAAGATGGGCTCAATAAAGGACAAAAATGGTATGGACCTAACGGAAGCAGAAGATATTAAGAAAAGGTGGCAAGAATACACAGAAGAACTGTACAAAAAAGATCTTCATGACCCAGATAATGATGATGGTGTGATCACTCACCTAGAGCCAGACATCCTGGAATGTGAAGTCAAGTGGGCCTTAGAAGGCATCAGTACAAACAAAGCTAGTGGAGGTGATGGAATTCCAGTGGAGCTATTTTAAATCCTGGAAGATGATGCTGTGAAAGTGCTGCACTCAATATGCCAGCAAATTTGGAAAACTCAGCAGTGGCCACAGGACTGGAAAAGGTCAGTTTGCATTCCAATCCCAAAGAAAGGCAATGCCAAAGAATGCTCAAACTACCACACAATTGCACTCATCTCACTTGTTAGTAAAGTAATGCTCAAAATTCTCTAAGTAAGGCTTCAGCAATACGAGAACCGTGAATTTCCAGATGTTCAAGCTGGTTTTAGAAAAGGTAGAGGAACCAGAGATCAAACTGCCAACATCCACTGAATCATCAAAAAGCAAGAGAGTTCCAGAAAAACATCTATTTCTGCTTTACTGACTATGCCAAAGCCTTTGACTGCGGATCACAATAAACTGTGGAAAATTCTGAAAGAGATGGGAATACCAGACCATCTGACCTGCCTCTTGAGAAACCTATATGCAGGTCAGGAAGCAACAGTTAGAAGTGGACATGGAACAGACTGGTTCCAAATAGGAAAAGGAGTACGTCAAGGCTGTATATTGTCACCCTGCTTCTTTAACTTACACGCAGAGTACATCATGAAGAATGCTGGGCTGGAAGAAAAAGCTGGAATCAAGATTGCCGGGAGAAATATCAATAACCTCAGATATGCAGATGACACCACCCTTATGGCAGAAAGTGAAGAGGAACTCAAAAGCATTTTGACGAATGTGAAAGAGGAGAGTGAAAAAGTTGTCTTAAAACTCAACATTCAGAAAACAAAGATCATGGCATATGGTCCCATCACTTCATGGGAAAGAGATAGAGAAACAGTGGAAACAGTGTCAGACTTTATTTTGGGGGGCTCCAAAATCACTGCAGATGGTGATTGCAGCCATGAAATTAAAAGATGCCTACTCCTTGGAAAGAAAGTTATGACCAACCTAGAGAGCATATTCAAAAGCAGAGATATTATTTTGCCAACAAAGGTCCATCTAGTCAAGGCTATGGTTTTTCCAGTGATCACGTATGGATGTGAGAGCTGGACTGTGAAGAAAGCTGAGCACCGAAGAATTGATGCTTTTGAACTGTGGTGTTGGAGAAGACTCTTGAGAGAGTCCCTTGGATTGCAAGGAGATCCAACCAGTCCATTCTAAAGGAGATCAGTCCTGGGTGTTCATTGGAAGGACTGATGCTAAAGCTGAAACTCTAATACTTTGGGCAACTCATGTGAAGAGCTGACTCACTGGAAAAGACTCTGATGCTGGGAGGGATTGGGGGCAGGAGGAGAAGGGGACGACAGAGGATGAGATGGCTGGATGGCATCACTGACTTGATGGACATGGGTTTGGGTGAACTCTGGGAGTTGGTGATGGACAGGGAAGCCTGGCGTGCTGCAATTTATGGGGTCACAAAGAGTTGGACAAAACTGAGTGACTGAACTGAACTGAAACTTTCAAAAACAAACATGAAAGAACACAACAGTAACAGAATTTGAAAGCTGGTGAGCATATGAACAAGAATAATTCTCCAGTCAAGAATACTGGAGTGGGTTGCCATATCCTTCTCTCCAGGGGGGTCTTCCCGACCAAGGGATTGAATCTGGATCTCCTGCATTGCAGGCAGATGCTTTATCATCTGAGCTACTGGGGAAGTACTACGGACCTAACAGAAAGATTCAAAAAATCAAATCCTCAATCATCAACAAAGCTAGCAGAGAGCCAATTTAATTCGCAGTATATAACATTCAAAAGTCTCAAGCATGGCTCTATCAAGTAGGAGTGAAACTGGAATAAAAGAGAAAGACTAGCTCAAGTCTGTCAGAATCAGTTCCTCAGATCCCCACCCCCTAATACACAGAGCCAGTCAACTGCCTCCTTAATTTTCAGCAACATTTGGAAGGTTTCTCCTTTGGGAAAGGTAAGAGTAGGACCAAGGAGTGACCTACTACTGAACACTGGACACAGCACTACTGAAAGTGCCAATTTACTGAAAACAGGTAAATCAAGTGAAAGATTAATACTGAGTGTGAAATATAATATAACAATCTTTTCCACCTTGGTTCCCCAAATTCTGGCCCCTAGGTGTTAATACTCCACTCTGAAGAATCTGAACAGCCAGAGAAAAAAACCCTAAAATTCGCTTATCATAATCTCCCTAAATGAAATAAATGCTCTCAAATGTCCTATTCTTAAACATGTGCTCTATACAATCAGGAAAAACAAGACCAGGAGCTGACTGTGGCTCAGACCATGAACTCCTTATTGCCAAATTCATACTTAAATTGAAGAAAGTAGGGAAAACCGCTAGACCATTCAGGTATGACCTAAATCAAATCCCTTATGATTATACAGTGGAAGTGAGAAATAGATTTAAGGGCCTAGATCTGATAGATAGAGTGCCTGATGAACTATGGAATGAGGTTTGTGATATTGTACAGGAACAGGGATCAAGACCATCCCCATGGAAAAGAAATGCAAAAAAGCAAAATGGCTGTCTGGGGAGGCCTTGCAAATAGCTGTGAAAAGAAGAGAAGCGAAAAGCAAAGGAGAAAAGGAAAGATATAAACATCTGAATGCAGAGTTCCAAAGAAGAGCAAGAAGAGATAAGAAAGGCTTCTTCAACGATCAATGCAAAGAAAGAGAGGAAAACAACAGAATGGGAAAGACTAAGGATCTATTCAAGAAAATCAGAGATACCAAAGGAACATTTCATGCAAAAATGGGCTCGATAAAGGACAGAAATGGTATAGACCTAAGGGAAGCAGAAGATGTTAAGAAGAGGTGGCAAGAATACACAGAAGAACTGTACAAAAAAGATCTTCACGACCCAGATAATCATGATGGTGTGATCACTGACCTAGAGCCAGACATCCTGGAATGTGAAGTCAAGTGGGCCTTAGAAAGCATCACTACGAACAAAGCTAGTGGAGGTGATGGAATTCGAGTGGAGCTATTTCAAATCCTGAAAGATGATGCTGTTAAAGTGCTGCACTCAATATGCCACCAAATTTGGAAAACTCAGCAGTGGCCACAGGACTGGAAAAGGTCAGTTTTCATCCCAATCCCAAAGAAAGGCAATGCCAAAGAATGCTCAAACTACCACACAATTGCACTCATCTCACACGCTAGTAAAGTAATGCTCAAAATTCTCCAAGCCAGGCTTCAGCAATATGTGAACCGTGAACTTCCTGATGTTCAAGCTGGATTTAGAAAAGGCAGAGGAACCAGAAATCAAATTGCCAACATCCGCTGGATCATCGAAAAAGCAAGAGAGTTCCAGAAAAACATCTATTTCTGCTTTATTGACTATGCCAAAGCCTTTGACTGTGTAGATCACAATAAACTGTGGAAAATTCTGAAAGAGATGGGAATACCAGACCACCTGACCTGCCTCTTGAGAAATCTGTATGCAGGTCAGGAAGCAACAGTTAGAACTGGTCATGGAACAACAGACTGGTTCCAAATAGGAAAAGGAGTACGTCAAGGCTGTATATTGTCACCATGTTTATTTAACTTATATGCAGAGTACATCATGAGAAATGCTGGACTGGAAGAAACACAAGCTGGAATCAAGATTGCCGGGAGAAATATCAGTAACCTCAGATATGCAGATGATACCACCCTTATGGCAGAAAGTGAAGAGGAACTAAAAAGCCTCTTGATGAAAGTGAAAGTGGAGAGTGAAATGGTTGGCTTAAAGCTCAACATTCAGAAAACGAAGATCATGGCATCTGGTCCCATCACTACATAGGAAATAGATGGAGAAACAGTGGAAACAGTGTCAGACTTTATTTTTCTGGGCTCCAAAATCACTGCAGATGGTGACTGCAGCCATGAAATTAAAAGACGCTTACTCCTTGGAAGGAAAGTTATGACCAACCTAGATAGCATATTCAAAAGCAGAGACATTACTTTGCCAACAAAGGTTCGCCTAGTCAAGGCTATGGTCTTTCCTGTGGTCATGTATGGATGTGAGAGCTGGACTGTGAAGAAGACTGAGCGCCGAAGAATTGATGCTTTTGAAGTGTGGTGTTGGAGAAGACTCTTGAGAGTCCCTTGGACTGCAAGGAGATCCAACCAGTCCATTCTGAAGGAGATCAGCCCTGGGATTTCTTTGGAAGGAATGATGCTAAAGCTGAAACTCCAGTATTTTGGCCACCTCATGCGAAGAGTTGACTCATTCGAGAAGACTCTGATGCTGGGAGGGATTGAGGACAGGAGGAGAAGGGGACGACAGAGGATGAGTTGGCTGGATGGCATCACTGACTCGATGAATGTGAATCTGAGTGACCTCCGAGAGCTGGTGATGGATAGCGAGGCCTGGCGTACTGCAGTTCATGGGGTCGCAAAGAGTTGGACACGACTGAGCGACTGATCTGATCTGATCTAAACATGTGCACTAGTAATGTAAGAGATCATCTAATAGGAAAGACCCAGTGCAGATGGGGAAAAAAAAAAAACATCAAGGAAACAGGCTATGAATCAAGTTTTAAAAACACCAAGGAAAAAAAATACCATTATTAATAGCCCCAGAGAATTAATAAAAATATTAATCCATGAAGTCAGAAGAAAATGCTTTGAAAAGGAAATAACCTTTTTAGAATAAAATATTTTATTCTCCAATAAATAAATATTTATTGGAGAATAAAATATTCTAGAAAGTGAAAAATTATAGCAGAAAGAAAAAAATCAATAGAAAACATCAAACATTATGCTAAGGAAGTCTCTTATAAAGTAGAAAAATAGAACCAAGCCATGGAAAGTAGAAAACACAGAATACCAATTGAGAGGT
Organism: Tragelaphus eurycerus; assembly: GCA_935064755.1. Taxonomy (NCBI): domain Eukaryota; kingdom Metazoa; phylum Chordata; class Mammalia; order Artiodactyla; family Bovidae; genus Tragelaphus; species Tragelaphus eurycerus. The sequence goes on from CAKXYN010000023.1 coordinate 26,968,168, forward strand.
CCAACGTCTGAACACTAGAAGCTGTAGAAGGAAAAAAAGACCCGAAATCAAAGGGACTCAGAAGAACCCCTAGAACTTAAAATGTCAGAGATGGGGACCCAAACTCTAAATTATTCAAACATCTGAGGATTGTGGGAGAGACAGAATGGGGATAGTTGGATTGGGAGTGGGTTTTTAACATACAAAAGTCAGGAATCAGAATAACTTTAAAGTCTACCAGTAATAAAGGAAGCTAGAAAACAATGATGTATAAGGAGCATGATTTATCACGCAGAGTTATAAAGTCATTTCTAAAACCAAAATGGTTATACAATTGGTCAAACATCTTTTATCAAATCTTCTATTTTCCTCTTGATTTAAAATGCCACCTTTAGCATACAGAGTTACCTATTGGTGTTTTGCTTACCTTTAACAGAAAATTTAATTGCTTTAGATGGTAGTGGCCTTCCTGCATAAGTGTCTGCATTACTTTCATTCAGGACAACTTGCAATTTCAATGTATAATTCCCCAACTTGTGAATATTTTCTGGACAAATTAAGAAGAAATTAAAATTCAAGTAAACACAATAGTGATACAATTTTTAATATTCAAAATAACTCACCCATTTTTTTAAACCAGTAAGGCCATTTTCCTCCATGTTGACTAATATGTGAAATGATTTCTTTATTTCCACTTGAAGCTTAATAAAAGAAAAAAATTTATACTTTGAGAAATGAAATATAGAACATGAATATGAAATGTCACACTGGCATCAAATATCTGTTGTACATTTTTAAAAATAGCTTTTAAACTTCAAAAGACCTAAAATTATTCTATGCAAGTCAATAGCATAATGAAACTACTCATACAGACAATTAAAATTCCTTTAATTCTTAAAAATGTATCTGTAAATAAGCTTAACTGGTATAAACAACAGAATATAGAGATAATTTTTTTATATTAAAAATTATTTCTTTGAAAGTTTTCTCCAAGAATAAAACAGAATTGTTTGTTTACATAATCTCTAAGACCTAGTGTCTATTAAGAGGCCTGATGAAGGAGAAAGGAAACAGAAGGATGATAGCACTTTTCTAAAATATTCTTTGCTATTTATTTTTGTCTTTAGAATCACGTAAATGACTTTAATAACGAACAAAATGGAATTAAAACAATTCATAAGCAAAAGCAAATTGTAGGTAGGTAATATGACCACATTAAAAAATTATTTCAAGTGATTCAACTTTAGAATATATAAAAACTTTAAAGACAAATAACACTGCAAAGAAGTCAAAATCTAATAGTCGTAATTTTAATTAAGCCTTTACACTGCCTTTCCTATAAAAGTTGCGTTTCAAAATAAATCAATGACCATAACTGATACAGGTAATTTCTTACTAATAAACCAAGAAAGATAATAAATTGAGATAATAGGACAATAAATCAGGAAGAAATTAAAGAATCAGTGGGAAAACCCACTATCATGCATACCAAATAACAAAGCAAAAATCACTAATGGATGAAACTCTTACAACATGGATGAAAGGAGAACTTTATAGTCATACCAGCCAAGTGAATTCAATAATCCATCCCAGTAGCACTAAAAGTGGGACAATTAACTATAGCCATCAAATGCCTCTGATGTAATACCTAAAAACACAAATTCACTACAAAGTATTGATTCTTGCTTTAGGAGGGGGAAAATAGTGAACCTAAATCTATTCAAGGTTTGGGGGTAATTTCTAATCTTCAGGTAATAGAACAAACAGTAGAACAAGTTAAATGACATTACAAAGAAACAGACAAGTACGTGCAACACTCTACAGTACAATAAAGTATAGATTTTAAAATGACTGAGACAGTAAATTTGTTATATATTTTACCAGAAAAAATAAACCTTTTAATTATTTTATATAGAAATATATACCAGGCAGACCTTAGAGATATGGTACGCTTGGCTTCAGACCACAACAAAACAAGGATCACAATAAAGGAAGCTACATAAACGTTTTCCCTTCCCAGTGCATATAAGCTATGTTTATACTATACTATAGTCTATTGAGTATGCAATAGCATTATTTCTTTTAAAGAATAATGATAGTCAGTTCAGTCACTCAGTCGTGTCTGATTCTTTGCGACCCCATGGACTGGAGCATGCCAGGCCTCCCTGTCCATCACCAACTCCTGGAGTTTACTCAAACTCATACCAATCGAGTCGGTGATGCCATCCAACCATCTCATCCTCTGTCGTCCCTTTCTCCTCCTGCCTTCAATCTTTCCCAGCATCAGGGTCTTTTCAAATGAGTCAGCTCTTTGCATCAGGTGGCCAAAATATCAGAGTTTCAGCTTCAGCATCAGTCCTTTCAATGACTATTCAGTACTGATTTCCTTTAGGATGGATTGGCTGGATCTCCTTGCAGTTCCAGGGACTCTCAAGCGTCTTCTCCAATACCACAGTTCAAAAGCATCAGTTCTTCGGCGCTCAGCTTTCTTTACAGTCCAACTCTCACACTCATACGTGACTACTGGAAAAACCATAGCCTTGACTAGGCGGACCTTTGTTGGCAAAGCAATGTCTCTGCTTTTTAATATGCTATCTAGGTTGGTTGTAACTTTCCTTCCAAGGAGTAAGCGTCTTTTAATTTCATGGCTGCAACCACCATCTGCAGTGATTTTGAAGCCCCCAAAATAAAGCCTGCCACTGTTTCCACTGTTTCTCCATCTATTTGCCATGAAGAAATGGGACTGGATGCCATGATCTTTGTTTTCTGAATGTTGAGCTTTAAGCCAACTTTTTTTCACTCTCCTCTCACTTTTATCATAAGGCTCTTTAGTTCTTCACTTGCTGCCATAAGGGTGGTGTCATCTGCATATCTGAAGTTATTGATGTTTCTCCCAGCAATCTTGATTCCAGCTTCTGCTTCCTCTAGCCCAGCGTTTCTCATGATGTACTCTGCGTATAAGTTAAATAAGCAGGGTAACAATATGTGGCCTTGATGTACTCCTTTTCCTGTTTGGAACCAGTCTGCTGTTCCATATCCAGTTCTAACTGTTGCTTCCTGACCTGCATACAGATCTCTCAAGAGGCAGATCAGGTGGTCTGGTATGCCCATCTCTTTCATAATTTTCCACAGTTTATTGTGATCCACACAGTCAAAAATAAAAAGTACTTTATTGCTAAAAATGCTAATGTTCATGTGAGCCTTCAGCAAGTTGTAGCAATAACATCAAAGACCACTAATCACAGATCATCATAACAAACGTAATTTTGAAAAAGTCTGAAAAGTTGCCAGAATGACCAAAATGTTACACAGGGACATTAAGTGAGCAAATACTGTTGGGAAAATGGCATTAACACACTTGCTTAACACAGAGTTGCCATAAACCTTGAATCCATAAAAAATGAAGTATCTGCAAATGGCAATAAAACAAAGCTCAATTAAATGAGGTATGCCTCGTGTGCTGCAGTCCATGGGGTCACAAAGAGTCGGACACAACTGAGCAACTGAACTGATGCCTGTATGTAGTTTTGTGGGGTTTTTTTTTTTTGTTTTTTAAAATAAGAGGGGGGCAGGACGGTCAGAGTTACAAACACGTTGGAAAATCCCAAACTGTTGGCTCTGAAGATGGAGAAAGGGACCACAAGGTCAAGGAATGTGGGTGACTTCTAGAAGTGGAAAGGCAAGCCTTCCTTACAACCTCCAGAAGGACGCTATCCTGCTGACACTTTTGATTTCAGCAGTCAGATGACCAAGAGAACTGTAAGGTAATAAACATACTGTTTTAAGCCACCACACACAAAAAAAAATCCTGGAGAAATACAGAACAGTGTGTCACAGAGGCAGAAAAGAGAATACTGCAGCAAAATGAGTTAGTCAAACTGTTCAGTGCTGCTGAGGCTAAAAAGACATTTATATGACAAAAGTATACACTACCACTGACTATAGTTTATAAATGTTGGAAATAAACATATAGTGAATAAAGCACACTGTATCTGTAAAATCCATGGACCAGACATGCAAGTAGATAGTGGTAGAACAGATTATTGAAAACAAGTATTGAAAATACTTTCAGGTGGTCAAGACAAAAACAAGAGACAAGAATTACAAGGTGATTCAAGTTAGGAAAATACAAGATGAGTGATAACGTAGTTTTTCTCCCTTTAACAAAGAGTGGGCCCCGTTTCTCAACTCAAACAAGTACTTCTCACCCATAGGTTCAGAGACACAGTATTTTTGATTTAGAAGGTATCTTAAGGATTATCCAATCTAAATCCCTATTCAGTACAAACTGATATGCATACACATCATATCTTTATTTTAGCCCATAGCTACCTCCATAGGAATATTCAGAATAAAGTGTTAAAAATGAAACAAACAAAAAAAACCCTAAGAAAACAACTGAGTTTTTAAAAAATGAATTATTCGTAACACTTTAGAAACTCTTAACTTCAAAGCACTATCTATCAGATTGCTAGGCAATCAATAATTCCACAAAGATGTTAAAATATGTATATACATTTACGAACAACAATAAAGATCCAAACATACAAATTAGTATTTATACTTACAGTGTAATATAACTTTGAGCTCAACCAGGAGTTTCTTTGACCCTCCATGACTTGTTCCTGGAAGCTTCTGCATCGTTTCCCCTTTTTTATTTAATATTTCAATTCTTAATGCACCTATCAGTCCAAAATTAAAAATAAGAACATCTTAGTTACACCCAATGAATCTGATGAATCTGCCGGGTCTTCACATAGTGTTTTATCATTTTTTTTACCATGAAATGTTAAGAAGAAAAGCATTTTTTCAGTATTTAAAATACACACACATGTAAAAAAAACCCAAAAACATACCAATGGGGGTTCCAGCAGGTCTAATCTCATTTGGCAATAATTCATCTCCTTCAGGCCAAGTCACTGACAGTCTATCAGGGAGTCTATTATTAAAACAGCATATTAATATTTCATGAAATGTATTAATTATGGTCTTATTTTTAAAAATAAAAGTTACTAGAAACTTTAATAGTTCTAATTTTTTTTCCCAACAGTTAAATCTGAAATTCTGTATGATTAATATGCCAAAGCTTTAATCACTGCTGTGGCTACAAAGTAAAACAAAATCTCTTGGTGTTAAGAGACAGGAATTGTCCCCATTTTTTGAGATTTTTCTACTAATCTGTAGTACAAGCTACCTTTGGGAGAAAGGATAACTCTATAAACAGAAGAATTACCAGTGAGTTCAGTAAGAATCAAAATAACTGCATCGTTAGCCGCACAAAAGCCACAGTTTTGTTTTTCGACTTCTTACTTCTTTTGCTCTTATCTTTACCTCTCACCATTTTCTTCTAGTTACAGGCCAAAGTCATTGCTTTTTAACAAACTTAATCATAGTGCTGTTAACAGTGCCACTGTAAGTGTAAGCTTCCTTATTTTTCTATAAAACAAATACAGGATTCTATCTTGATAACTAGAGCTTTTTTTTTTTTTTTTTTTAGCAGCAAGAAGTTCATCACAATACACACATCTAAGACTACAAGTGCCTAAATACAAAAGCATAATGTCACACTCAATAATAACTAAAAGGACAATTCCTCTTCAATTTTCTTGTCATTTTTTACCATGCATCTTGAAACATAAATTACCTTGCCATTTCATCTTCTACATATTTTTTCACAGCTTTCTCAGCAACTGTCCTATCCAGCTTTGCAATTGGCACAGTTTTTATTTCATCATACAGTGCCTGAGGTTCCTGAATAAGCAAAATTTATACCAACATTTCAAAAAGCTATTTAAATTTAGTCACAATAAGAATATTGATTTCTTTCAAAAAATATTTTTACCCTAATTAAGTAGATAAATCATAATAACTGTTATTATATTACACCACAGTGTTTATTTCCATTTTTCAGATAAACACCCTAGGTCTAATTAAATACCATTCAAATCTTAACAAGAGCATAGTATCAAGAAGGATAAAGGGCCTCCCTGTTGGCTCAGACAGTAAAGAATTTGTCTGCAATGCAGGAGACCAGTGTTCGATCCTTGCATTGGGAAGATCCCCTGGAGAAGGGAATGGCTGCCCATTCTAGTATTCTTGCCTGGAGAATTCCACAGAGGAGCTTGGTGGGCTACAAGCCCACAGGGTCACAGAGTCAGACACAACTGAGCAACTAACACTTCTTTATAAGGATAAAGCCCACTCTAGTTTTGTTTTTCATTCTTGAGATAGAAGTCTGGCTCCAATGTTTATGTTTATGAGCCTTGAATGAAATGTGCACTTTAAAATTACTGTGAAATTGGCAATAATATTGTAATATTTGTTAAACACTGGGCACATAGATGTTAAGTTCTACAAACTACTAAAAACATCAAATATGAAACATAAAACATCCAAATACAAGTCAAAATAGAATACTGTATCTTTAAGAATTAAGCAAAATAAAGTAGTAATACCAAGAGACTTTGAAGACTGTCTTGGGTTACTTGGGGATCTTACCATTGCAATTTGAACCTCTCCTCCTGTAGCATATACTTCTCCATCATGATCACCATAGAGAAAAAAATTTCACAATGCTTCCATAAAAGAGAGGAAGTGTCTTGATTGTCTTGACCTAACATTCAGTTTTAAAACAAGGATTTAGTATTAATATTTACTTAGAAAAACAGGTTTAACAATTATTTAACAGAACTATTTTATACAAGGGGAAAACCCAGCATCTATTATTAGAAAAATTTAATGAAAAAAGCACTCTATACAGTTATATTGCTGAAGCTCTCCGCTTATTTGTAACATCTTTGAAAAGACAGTGGCTTCTTCATATAAAAATGTCATAGTTATGCATGAGTCTAAAAGGTCCATAATACCTTCAAATGAATGCAAGCTGTCTCAAATCCCCATAAAATGTTGCTTGCAGGCTGTGAACAGTGACTTACAAAGTTATTGTTTCTTTCCAATAAATTAGCTCAAAACTTGTCTATATATATATATATATATATATTTGTTTTTTTTCCGACGCTTACTTCTTGGAAGGAAAGTTATGACCAACCTAGATAGCATATTCAAAAGCAGAGACATTACTTTGCCAACAAAGGTTCGCCTAGTCAAGGCTATGGTCTTTCCTGTGGTCATGTATGGATGTGAGAGCTGGACTGAGAAGGCTGAGCGCCGAAGAATTGATGCTTTTGAACTGTGGTGTTGGAGAAGACTCTTGAGAGTCCCTTGGACTGCAAGGAGATCCAACCAGTCCATTCTGAAGGAGATCAGCCCTGGGATTTCTTTGGAAGGAATGATGCTAAAGCTGAAACTCCAGTATTTTGGCCACCTCATGCGAAGAGTTGACTCATTGGAGAAGACTCTGATGCTGGGAGGGATTGGGGGCAAGAGAAGAAGGGGACGACAGAGGATGAGATGGCTGGATGGCATCACTGATTCGATGGATGTGAATCTGAGTGACCTCCGGGAGTTGGTGATGGACTGGGAGGCCTGGCGTGCTGCGATTCATGGGGTCACAAAGAGTCGGACACACTTAACGACTGATCTAATCTGATCTGATCTGGCCTGAAAACACCAGGAGTAATTTCCACTAGTCCAATTCAAAACTTCTCAACTATAAGGACAGCAAGAGTTTACATCCAATCTATCCCTCCAGCCTCATTTCACTTCTGAACTATTTCTCTTCACGTATAACAGTTTGCAGTAACCCAGTTCTGCTGCTTTTCCTGATCACTCCCTCCTTGTAACTTTCCACTTGACTTCATGGATACCTTATTTTTCCTGGTTTTCTTCTCTCTCACCATCTTTCTCCTCTGTCAGCTCCTCCTTTTCAGTTTCTAGCTTCTAACTGTTAGAAAAGCAGGCTCATGCCACACTCACTACTTCATGGTGACCGCATCTGATTCCAAAGCTTTCACTATATAATGATGATAGTGTCACACTTGTGGGTTTATTATTACCTTCATAATAAACCCACTTCATAAAAAACCCACTTCATAATAAATCCACTCTGGGCTTCCCGGGTAGCTCAAAGGGTAAAGAATCTGCCTGCAAGGCAGGAGACCTGGGCTTAATCCGTGGGTCAGGAAGATCCCCTGGAGAAAGGCATGGCAACCAATTCCAACATCCTTGCCTGGCGAATTCCATGTACAGAGGAGCCTGGTGGGCTCCAGTCCATGGGTTCACAAAGAGTCAGACACAACTGAGAAATGTAAAGTTAAGTTAGTTACCTTCATAATTACCTCTGTAAACCTGAGCCACTACCTCTTTTAAGTTCCACACAAAAGTCACTTCATGCACAAAGAATTGAGTGATTTATTCTCTTATTCCAGGCCCATCCAAAGTCAGAAAATTCTCTGGAGAATTCTAGTTCTACTAGAGAGAGAACTACTCATTCTCTCTCTTTATTCTTAGGTCATCTGTATTTTCATGCCATAAGAGCCTGAAGGCAACAGGACACCCCTAGATCTCCATAATCTCCATAACGCCGTCAACAGCACAGTAACTTACAAGCTGCAGACACTAAAAAGTTTGATGAAAAACCATTTCTTCATATCACATTAAAAAAACACACTAGATTCTCTATTTGAGTTAAGTGAAGTACAAGAAACAATAAAAATTTTGTTAACTGAGCCTTTGGCAAAAATCGTTTTTTTTTTTCCCTTAATGTCCTATTAAATTACATAGTTATAATCAATTTGGCATTTCCTTTCTTTTCTGGCTCCTAAAGAGGCAAGACTACATACATTATTTTTGGTTTTTGACAAATTCTAATAACCCTAATTTAGTTTCAAATTCTACTAAAAATTAAACCTTAAAAAGAAGTTAAACTTACCAGCTGTCCTGCTTTGTATATTTTTCCATCCCATTCTATCGCTGAATAAGTGGCCCAGGGACCCTGCTTTTTAGAAGGAAGATCAGGACGTGTAATTACTCCTTTAAAAAGGGTGAATTTTATTTGTTTGTCGTACTTTTCATGGCAGTCCTTCAGCCATAAAGCAAACTCTCTGTCAATTTTCATTCGCTGCTCCTGTAAAATTTCAAAATGTTCCACAAAACTTAGCTATTCATAAACAAATACAACCACAGACACTTCTTGTTCATTTCATGTTTCCTTCCAAATACCCACCCACCCCAGAAAACCGAATAAAAAACTAAAATATTTTAATGGCTCTTTCTCCTACACAAATTTTAGATTTCTATCAACACATTACTAAAGAAAAAAAATCTTTTCTATCATTCTTGGTCCATAGGGTCGCAGAGAGTTGGACAAGACTGATATGACTGAGCACACACTTGGATCTAATATTTCAATGGTCAATATCAACATAGATTTCCTTTCCTATTTTAAACCCTAGGATACACTGCCCCACCCCCCAAAAAAGATAAAACTGTGTGCCTTGGAAAAGGAGAACTAAATGATTAGGGGAAAAGGGTAAGTGGAAGCCTTCTTAATGTGAAACATGTAAACTCCAACAGGGAAATAAAAAGCTTTATATAAATTAAGCACAGATTTAAACACATACTTAAAAGGCTGTTTTTATAAGGTGACAGTGAAAAAAAGGTTGAGAAACATAGCTATGGCAAAACACATTTTAAAAAAATTATGCTTTATACATTTATTCAAAAATAGATCATAAAATAAAATTTGCTTTCTTGTAATAAATAAGAAAATGTGTTATGCCTTATCATTCTTCACTCTGCTGAGAGACCCTAGAGATTTACACTCCAGTGTAAGCTACTATACACTGGTTTAATGCATGTCTTTAGGAGAAGGAGTAGGGGAAGATCATCGCATTACATGCTTTCACAGAAGACAAAGCGTAAAGTTACAGAAGTTCGTTTTCTTTGTACACCTTACTCCACAACTCACCATTTCCAAATGAAAATGGGGAAAAACTAAAACTGATTTCAGCTTAAGATTTTGCAACTTGCAGTCAAGATGACCAGTATATTAATCATTAAAAAAAATTAGATTTTAAAAAGCTATTCAAAGAAGAAATACATGTACAGGGTAAACACCAAAAAATGGCATATATTTTTCAAGGAAACTTTCCCCCTAATCTGTTCCCAGGTACCAACTCCTTCCTGAATCAGTAAATTAGTGTTGTCACTTTGACAACTTGACAACAGTATTAAAATTATTAACTAGGAATGAGACTGTCTGCCCACCAAATTTTTATGCTGTATTTCAGTCTCAGCCCTCATCTGTATTAGATAAAATTACATCAGATTCAGAATCCTTTTTATTAAGAGTAAAATGAATGTCAACATGTTATAGGGAAACACAAATACTGTGTTATATATTGTGTTTACTGTTCAGCAACTTTAAGTTTAGAATAAATGCACCCATCTCTTGGCAACTTAACATTACATTATTGAAAGAGTAGCATCAAGTAAGTTTCTGAGGTGTTTAGGCAAAAGGAAAGTACACTAGCTCCATTCAACTTTTTAAAAAAATTTATCATTCTTTTTCTATTGATTAAAGCAGATTTTAATAGTGATCAATCTCAAATTACCTTTTAGCCCAAAGCATTTCACAGTTCTACCTAAATTTTAGCCCCAAAGTTAGATTAAAATTGTATATTTAGGTTACTAATATACAAACAAAGCCTCTGTATTAGGTAAAATTCTTATATGCTCTTCGCAGACAGACATGCTTCTGAAGATTCTATTCACCATGTCAAAGTACTGGTGAAGATCTGACAAATTTTATCCCAGTAAGAGCTAATCAGTTTGAAATTTTTGAGTGAACACATAAATGCTCATGAACTAAAATTTATATTCTTTTGAGTAAATAAATGAAAAGTATGCAAACTGTCAGTACAAATCTACACATGTGACTTTTGTTGAATTTAAAATAGAACACTTCTGCAAATATTCAAAACTTGGTATTTAAAATCATACCTGTCCATTTAAAATCCTTGTAAAAAGGGTGTTCTTGTCTTTCAGTTTTAGCTCAAGATCCATAAAGGTCAGTTTATTTGTGCTGACCTGGAATTTGTCATTAGTGAATAATGCACCAGATATCCTATTGTAGCACTCAAAAGGCGCAAGCCCTCTCTTCTTAGGAGGAGTACACCAGTCAAAGCTTGAATAAAACAAAATACTGGTTAGTAAAAAAATAAGATCATAAAACAATGTAATCTCAGCAAAAATCAGAACTTACTCTTCAACAGATGTATATGGTATTAGCCGTCCATTCCAAAAACATTCAAAAATAGGCCTTTTCCCTCTTGCTGCTTTCTCAAGTATGAAACAATCGTCATCATCATCTTCATCTTTTAATTCTAGGACAAAGGAACAAGTGGAACAAATAATCTTTACCACTGAGAAATCAATTTTGATAAATGAAATGTTAAAGCTTCTTTGGAGAAATGGTAACAAAAATTCTTATGATCTTTAACACTGTGTTCTATAAAACCTAAAAAGTACCTTTATTCTGTTTGCCCTCAAAAAGGCAGATTTTCCAAGTGGCTCCACATTACCAACAGTGATTCTCATTAAAAAGCAATAATTACATACTTATGAATCTGCGTTAGGATTACTATACTACCTACTGAGCCCTCCATCTGAAAAACCTATTTATAAATACGGGAGCTTGAATCTTCTACCTAAATCATGTCTCACAACTCTGGTGGAACCAGTACACTCACATAAAAATCATCTGGAGAATCTACGATGTCTAGAAACAGCAAGTTTGCTTAGCTTGGACAAATTAATAGTACTAATTCAAGTTTACATTATGATACAGTTAGAGTTATATCCTATGTTATAAAGCACAACGGTCTACAACATTTCTATGTTTAGTAACACCTTTTCATATACTCAGATAAATTGGATTCAAGCATTACAATCCTGATATAGTAATACCTCAGTTATTCTGGCATTAAGTCATTCCCCCTGACCCTCAATAAAGTCTTTTTCTCCAAAAAAATCTTCAAAAGAAGTTAATAAGTAAAAGTTCCTTCCAATCAAAACATTTCACTTGCTCTTAGAGAACCCCTCTGATCATCATTCAATTAATTGGCTATTATTTTAAGACATCATTTTTGACAACTTTATCTTTTTGTCTATAAGCATTCCAAAATCACAGATGACAAATGAAAAACAGGCCAGAGACTGAATGGGAGGCAGAGTCACTAAGTTATAACATGTTTGAACACTTACTAAACAGAGTCGGGTCCTAAACCCCTACAACATGTCTATGAGGCAAGAATTATTATAATTATTATTCCCCATTTCACATATACTAAAGCAGTAGTTTGTCAAATTTTGCACAATGGAAAGTGGCGAAGACAGGATTCAAATCAGGAAATGTGGTTCCAAAACACAATACTAAGGATATACTAAGAAACCATTTTGAATGAGAAAATGTAACACTGTTAATTTATGAAAATTGAATGTGATCCCAATAATCCCATTAGGACATTTTTATTCAAAGTACAGTACAAAGTGATTCCAAGGTTTATCTAGAAGAGCAAAAGATTAAGAATTAGGAATTTTCTCAAAAAAGAACAATAGTGTCTTGTCCTACTGATATCAATATACACTATAAAGGACAAGAGATTCACTATAAAGGACACGTTATTCATGTATAAAAACACAAAACATATCAATGTCTTATAGCAAACAATCCAGGTTCTATGTACTTATGGGAACTTTATATTATTATGAGAGTGATATTTATATATAACATTCAATAACTGGTACTAGGAAACTGGAAACCCACATGGAAAATATTAAGTTAATCCTCAAACAAAATAGATTACAGGTATATTAAAGATATAAACATAAAATGATAAAAGCTACAGAATCTATAAAAAAATATATATATAAAAAAATGAGATGTACGAAGCCTTTCTGCAGCAAGGCCTATCAGAAAGCATAAAGAAAAAAACCAATGTGACTAAAGTTTAAAACTACTTTATAAATATCTACAAAGATAACAGGAAGACAACATGTGGAGTATTAGTATGTGGTACATAGCTAAAAGTTGAGTTCAGTAAGAAGTACGATATAAGAACATGTAACGTTTCTTAGCACCACAGCTTTATTTATCTGGATGTGAATATACACAAAAATTAATAATTATAAAAACTACAACTACCTTAACAACTTAAGACCTGCATGAGGAAAAAAGTTTTAAAATTTAACTAACCTTAAGCCTAACTAATAATTAAGAAAATAAATCACAACTTTGTATTTTGTAGCTAAGGTAACAGATTAACATACTTGATGGAAAGCATGGATCATCAGGGTAGGTTTCTCTATCATATAAAAAAGGGTGATATCGGATAATCCCTTCCACTACACCATCTCCTTCAACATGAGCCTTGAACTCAAAACTATCGGCTGCTGTATTTATATACAATGTCTGCATGTCATCTTGTATTTCCCTCAGGTTGATAATCTTAGGTGTCTTCCCCTTTTCAAACATAGAAATCTAAAATAAAAATAAAATAAAAACAATTAAATTTGACAGAGACTGCACTTTTGTTCTCATCTATGATCCAACAACAGAAAGGCAAAAACTATTTTTATTTGTATAATTATCTAGATTAACAAAATACATATATATTTCTATCTCAGTTAAATAGGTCTAAGGAGCATCTTAATTAAGAAATATATTACCAAAAAACTGAAAGTAAGCAAAGAAAGCACTGAAGGATATATAAGTCACAAGTTTATTTCATTTAAGCTTTCCTGCTAGAGGTGTTATCTGTCTGTGCACTCAGTCATGTCCGACTCTTTGCGACCCCATGGACTGTAGCCCACCAGACTCCTCTGTCCATGGAATTTCCCAGGCAAGAGTACTGGAGTGGGTTGCCATTTCCTACTCCAGGGGATCTTCCCGACCCAGGGACAGAACTTGCGTCTCTTGTGTCTCCTGCACTGGCAGGTGGATTCTTTACCACTGGCATCACCTGGGAAGCCCTAGAGGTAGGAAGTAGGATAAAGACATACATGAAATTCCGCCTGACCTGTGGGCAAGGATACTGAGAACTTAACATTCAAATGTTCTGTTCTTCTACATTATTTATTTCTTATTAAGAGACTTCTATGAACAAAAGGGAAACTATTTATATCTTTTCTTCCCTGCTCTTGAGACATGACATTTAGTAATGGCTCATATCTCTATAGAAGACAAAGAAAATAGAAACCAGATACTAGAGTAAATAAGATATCCAGAAAAGTACACCTTAGGAATAATCTCTTTACTTAGACATCAAACTAGAGAAGTGGTTTGGTAAAAGACAAGGACAGAGAAGTTGCTTATTTACTGATTGACTTTTCTTATCCAGATAAACTTGGAACTAGAACACAGACCTAATATTTCACAATACTTAAGAAAGAATTTTATCTTACTTCAATATCAATGTTGTTGAAAGGTCCAGCTTCCTTTGATGTACGCTGTTCATTCCCTTTTGGACCATGGATGTAATAATGATAAATATGCCTAAAATATAAAAGAATAACTTTATACTTTTAATTCACATAAAACTACAGTTCATCCAATCTTCTACCAAAAAAACCTTTATTACTACTATTTGGCAGTACCTACTAGGTGCCACACACAATATCAAGCATTTTTAAACATAGTAAACCACATAATGGTAAAAACAATCATGAGATTCAGGTATTATTTCCCCTCATTTTATAAATACAGAAGTTGGGAATACAAGAAACTAATTTACTTAAGGTCACAGAATTAGAGTGTGAGGAGATTCAAGCCAAGTCTTTTCAACTTCAAATCCCACATACTTAGTGTATTTTACAAAAAAAAAAAAAAAAACCTAGAACTACAAGATGAAAGTGAAAGTGAAGTCATGCAGTTGTGTCCTGCTCTTTGCGAGCCCATGGACTGTAGCCCACCAGGCTCCTCCATCCATGGGATTTTCCAGGCACGAGTACTGGAGTGGGGTGCCATTTCCTTCTCCAGGGGATCTTAGCAAGTCAGGGATCGAATCCAGGTCTCCCGAACTACAAGGTAAGAAAGAGGCTATAATTCTACTTGTCAGGGATTTTCTAGAAAAGACTCAAATTTCAGGGAGTATACACAATTGGGTATTTTTAACTTATGTACCCAACATGTCTCATCTTTTTTCTCCTGTAGAAATGAAACAATCTTATGCCAATACTCCTAAAATTAATAAATTCAACATCATCCCATCAAAAACCACCACTTCAGAAATTTTTGCTATTTTATTTTGGAAAATGTTTAAAAAGATTATACTCTAGGGAAATTATTCACATCTCTCCATATCACATAGCCCATCTGCAATCATTCCTCAAGCAGTAGTATTAAATATTCCTTCATACAAATTTTATCTTTTTAGTTCAGTTCAGTCGCTCAGTTGTGTCCGACTCTTTGGGACCCCATGAATCGCAGCACACCAGGCCTCCCTATCCATCACCAACTCCTGGAGTTCACTCAAACTCACGTCCATTGAGTCGGTGATGCCATCCAACCATCTTATCCTCTGTCGTCCCCTTCTCCCCCTGCCCCCAATCCCTCCCAGGATCAGAGTCTTTTCCAATGAGTCAACTCTTCGCATGAGGTGGCCAAAGTACTGGAGTTTTAGCTTTAGCATCATTCCTTCCAAAGAAATCCCAGGGCTGATCGCCTTCAGAATGGACTGATTGGATCTCCTTGCAGTCCAAGGGACTCTCAAGAGTCTTTTCCAACACCACATTTCAAAAGCATCGATTCTTCGGTGCTCAGCCTTCTTCACAGTCCAACTCTCACATCCATACGTGACCACAGGAAAAATCATAGCCTTGACTAGACGGACCTTTGTTGGCAAAGTAACGTCTCTGCTTTTGAATATGCTATCTAGGTTGGTCATAACTTTCCTTCCAAGGAGTAAGCGTCTTTTAATTTCATGGCTGCAATCATCATCTGCAGTGATTTTGGAGCCCCCCAAAAATAGTCTGACACTCTTTGCAAATAGATGGGGAAACAGTGAAGTGATGGGACCAGATGCCATGATCTTCGTTTTCTGAATGTTAAGCTTTAAGCCACCTTTTTCACTCTCCTCTTTCACTTTCATCAAGAGGCTTTTTAGTTCCTCTTCACTTTTTGGTGTCATCCCCATATCTGAGGTTATTGATATTTCTCCTCGCAATCTTGATTCCAGTTTGTGTTTCTTCCAGCCCAGGTTTCTCACGATGTACTCAACATATAAGTTAAAGAAGCAGGGTAACAATATACAGCCTTGACGTACTCCTTTTCCTATGTGGAACCAGTCTGTTGTTCCATGTCCAAATATCTTCAAAATTACACTAATTGTCCTAGTTTAAAACACTACTAAAATAAAAAGAAATCACTGAAAATCTTGAGATCTTCCTTCAAATATCTCAAAAGTGTTAACATCATAAGTTTACAAGCATATATTAAGAAAGTATGCTATAAATAGCTTACCAAGTATATGTTTCTATGTCATTCTTTTTAAGAACAAGAGTTATATTATAATTATGTTATTATGTACAGTGAGTTCTTTCAGTTAAGAGCAATAATAAAATGGCTAATAAAGAGTCCAAAGTCCTATTTAAAACTCTTGTGTTACAGGGCCAATAAACATTAATATTCAAGGAAAAAAGGCATTCCTAAAATCAAATTTCTTCATAAAAATTTTTAACTGTTAATATATATTTATGCACAAAACAGACTCTTAACAGCCCTTGAATAAGCAGAAAAAATATGAAAAGATACCTTATTTTTTAACCTGAATTTTGTACAGCACACCCACTTTTGGAGACTAATTCTGGCTAATACAAATTATGGAAACAATCCAATCTATACCATATAATTACAGAGGAAGAAACTTAACAACCTTAAATATATATACTTCTGATTTGATCTAACAGAATATGTACTCCCCCAAAGTTTTCCTCAAGTAGATACACAAAGATTTATTTTTAGATTATTCATTTCATATAGCATATATGCATATTTTTATTTTAACAGACTCAATATATTCATTCAATAAACTTTTACTGAGCAACTATAATGACTCATTGGAAAAGACCCTGATGCTGGGAGGGATTGGGGGCAGGAGGAGAAGGGGACGACAGAGGATAAGATGGCTGGATGGCATTACCGACTCGATGGACATGAGTTTGAGTGAACTCCGGGAGTTGGTGATGGACAGGAAGGCCTGGCATGCTGCAATTCATGGGGTAGCAAAGAGTCGGACACAACTGAGCGACTGAACTGAACAATGTTAACAGGAAACACTGGGGATATAACAGTGCACAAAAAACAATAAACATCCCAAGGTGGGAAGCAGACAAAAAAAAAAAAGTAAAATACATGGATTATAATCCATGCTGCATAGCAAAAGCACAAAAGGAGAATCTGGGATTGATTAGCTGAATTGGATAAACGCTTAAGTTTATTTTAAATGTTATCACAGTTGTCAAGAAGCACGAGCCTCTTATTTGTAATGACCAATCTATTACATGTATGCTAAGTTGCTTCAGTCATGTCCGACTCTTTGTGACACTATGGACTGTAGCCTACCAGGCTCCTCTGTCCATATGCTTCTCCAG
Organism: Tragelaphus eurycerus; assembly: GCA_935064755.1. NCBI lineage: Eukaryota > Metazoa > Chordata > Mammalia > Artiodactyla > Bovidae > Tragelaphus > Tragelaphus eurycerus. Next base: position 26,985,697 of record CAKXYN010000023.1, read on the forward strand.
GCAAGATACTGGAGTGGGTTGCCATTCCCTTCTCCAGGGGATCTTCTTGACCCAGGGATTGAACCTGCATCTCCTATGGCTCCTGCATCGCAGTCAGGCAGATTTTTAACCACTGAGCCCCTGGGGAAGCCAAGTGACCAGTAAATATTTACAGAACAGAGAACCATTTTAACAGCTAACATCAGAGTAATGGTTCCTATGCTGAGGGAAAATATGGGATAGGATCAAAGCAGACAGCCAAGAGGTTTCAACGTATCTGTAATATGTTCTATCTTAAAAAAAGATAAGAAAAAGCATGTCCTGGATCAAATGTAAATACTTACGTTAACTGTCTGGTCCAAAGATGGAAATAATTTTTCAAGTACTGTATGTGTTCTGGTTGTACCCCTGTGATAACCACAGCAGTAAAGCTATCTTTTTCCTTCTCCTCTGCGATAAGATGTTGTAGAAATCTTTCATCATCATTTGTAATGTGACTAGAATCAGATGGCTACAAGAGTGAACATAAGTACAGCACATTACATGCAGCTCAAATGTAGTTAACAAACAAAGTTTACATCAACCTTTAACATTCACTTGGATAATTTCAAATACAGGCTTCAAAAATCTTTTGGAGGAAAATCACCAAATACAAATCAGCTGAGTGTGTGACAAAGCTGTGAGGACAGACAGCCTTTTACAGAGATTGCTAAACTGGCATACAAAAAGGAGAATCCTATACCATAATGCTAAACCAACTGTAGAATCAAAAAGAAAAGAGGAAAGAAAAATACTGAATTTAAAAATACCTCCCAAATTCAGAACACTTACCCTAAAGTGGAATGAGTCCTTGCTTGGGGTACCTACCACTTAACTTGGTCAAGACCAATGCCCAGCCGGTCCACATTCATTAAAACTAGGATACAGCCTGAACCCAGCTGACTCAGCCCAAAGGCACTGTGTTTAAAAGGGAATAAAACCATCCTGGGACCCAGTCCACTTTCAGAGAATATCTATAGTTTGTCGGGGGAGGGAGCGATGTGTTTGAGGATAAGAATTTAAAACTTCTCTGTTTTTATTTCACTATGAGCCTGTATATTAAAAATTGCAGCCTTGGTAAGTTCAGAAAAATTGAAATCATTCCAAGCATTTTTTCTGACCACAATGCAGTAAGAGTAAATCTCAATAACGGGAGAAAATCTATTAAAAAGACCAACATATGGAGGCTGAACAACACACTCCTGAATAACCAACAAATCACAGAAGAAATCAAAAAAGAAATCAAATTCTGCATAGAAACGAATGAAAATGAAAACACTACAACCCAAAACCTGTGGGACACTGTAAAAGCAGTCCTAAGGGGAAAGTTCATAGCAATACAGGCATACCTAAAGAAACAAGAAAAAAGCCAAATAAATAACCTAACTCTACATCTAAAGCAACTAGAAAAGGAAGAAATGAAGCACCCCAAGGTTAGTAGAAGGAAAGAAATCCTAAAAATTAGGGCAGAAATAAATGCAAAAGAAACAAAAGAAACCATAGCAAAAATCAACAAAGCCAAAAGCTGGTTCTTTGAAAGGGTAAATAAAATTGACAAACCACTAGCCAGACTCATCAAGAAACAAAGGGAGAAAAATCAAATCAATAAAATTAGAAATGAAAATGGAGAGATCACAACAGACAGCACAGAAATACAAAGGATCATAAGAGACTACTATCAGCAATTATATGGCAATAAAATGGACAATGTGGAAGAAATGGACAAATTCTTAGAAAAGTACAACTTCCCGAAACTGGATCAGGAAGAAATAGAAAATCTTAACAGACCCATCACAAGCACAGAAATTGAAAAACAAAAGCCCAGGTCCAGACGGCTTCACAGCTGAATTCTACCAAAAATTTAGAGAAGAGCTAACACCTATCCTACTCAAACTGTTCCAGAAAATTGCAGAAGAAGGCAAACTTCCAAACTCATTCTATGAGGCCACCATCACCCTAATACCAAAACCTGACAAAGATCCCACAAAAAAAGAAAACTACAGGCCAATATCACTGATGAACATAGATGCAAAAATCCTTAACAAAATTCTAGCAATCAGAATCCAACAACACATTAAAAAGATCATACATCATGACCAAGTGGGCTTTATCCCAGGAATGCAAGGATTCTTCAATATCCGCAAATCAATCAACGTAATACACCACATTAACAAACTGAAGAATAAAAACCATATGATTATCTCAATAGATGCAGAGAAAGCCTTTGACAAAGTTCAACATCCATTTATGATAAAAACTCTCCAGAAAGCAGGAATAGAAGGAACATACCTCAACATAATAAAAGCTATATATGACAAGCCCACAGCAAACATTATCCTCAATGGTGAAAAATTGAAAGCATTTCCTCTAAAGTCAGGAACAAGACAAGGATGCCCACTTTCACCATTACTATTCAACATAGTTTTGGAAGTTTTGGCCACAGCAATCAGAGCAGAAAAAGAAATAAAAGGAATCCAAATTGGAAAAGAAGAAGTAAAACTCTCACTATTTGCAGATGACATGATCCTCTACGTAGAAAACCCTAAAGATTCCACCAGAAAATTACTAGAACTGATCAATGAATATGGTAAAGTTGCAGGATATAAAATTAACACACAGAAATCCCTTGCATTCCTGTACACTAATAACGAGAAAATAGAAAGAGAAATTAAGGAAACAATTCCATTCACCATTGCAATGAAAACAATAAAATACTTAGGAATATATCTTCCTAAAGAATCTAAAGACCTATATATAGAAAACTATAAAACACTGGTGAAAGAAATCAAAGAGGACACTAATAGATGGAGAAATATACCATGTTCATGGATTGGTAGAATCAATATAGTGAAAATGAATATACTACCCAAAGCAATTTATAGATTCAATGCAATCCCCATCAAGCTACCAACGGTATTCTTCACAGAGCTAGAACAAATAATTTCTCAATTTGTATGGAAATACAAAAAACCTCGAATAGCCAAAGCTATCTTGAGAAAGAAGAATGGAACTGGAGGAATTAACCTGCCTGACTTCAGGCTCTACTACAAAGCCACAGTCATTAAGACAGTATGGTACTGGCACAAGGACAGAAATATAGATCAATGGAACAAAATAGAAAGCCCAGAGATAAATCCACGCACATATGGTCACCTTATCTTTGACAAAGGAGGCAAGAATATACAATGGATTAAAGACAATCTCTTTAACAAGTGGTGCTGGGAAAACTGGTCAAACACTTGTAAAAGAATGAAACTAGAACACTTTCTAACACCATACACAAAAATAAACTCAAAATGGATTAAAGAGCTAAATGTAAGACCAGAAACCATAAAACTCCTAGAGGAAAACATAGGCAAAACACTCTCTGACTTACATCACAGCAGGATCCTCTATGACCCACCTCCCAGAATATCGGAAATAAAATCAAAAATGAACAAATGGGACCTAATCAAACTTAAAAAGCTTCTGCACAACAAAGGAAACTATAAGCAAGGTGAAAAGACAGCCTTCAGAATGGGAGAAAATAATAGCAAATGAAGCAACTGACAAACAACTAATCTCAAAAATATACAAGCAACTTCTACAGCTCAATTCCAGAAAAATAAATGACCCAATCAAAAAATGGGCCAAAGAACTCAATAGACATTTCTCCAAAGAAGACATACAGATGGCTAACAAACACATGAAAAGATGCTCAACATCACTCATTATCAGAGAAATGCAAATCAAAACCACTATGAGATACCATTTCACGCCAATCAGAATGGCTGCTATCCAAAAGTCTACAAGCAATAAATGCTGGAGAGGGTGCGGAGAGAAGGGAACCCTCTTGCACTGTTGGTGGGAATGCAAACTAGTACAGCCACTTTGGAGAACAGTATGGAGATTCCTCAAAAAACTGCGAATAGAACTGCCTTATGATCCAGCAATCCCACTGCTGGGCATATACACTGAGAAAACCAGAATTGAAAGAGACACGTGTACCCCAATGTTCATAGCAGCACTGTTTGCAATAGCCAGAACGTGGAAGCAACCTAGATGTCCATCCACAGATGAATGGATAAGCAAGCTGTGGTACATATACACAATGGAGTATTACTCAGCCATTAAAAAGAATACATTTGAATCAGTTCTAAGGAGGTGGATGGAACTGGAGCCTATTATACAGAGTGAAGTAAGCCAGAAACAAAAACACAAATACAGTATACTAACACATATATATGGAATTTAGAAAGATGGTAAAAAATAACCCTACTTAAGAGACAACAAAAGAGACACTGATGTATAGACCAGACTTTTGGACTCTGGGACCGGGAGAGGGTGAGATGATTGGGGAGAATAGCATTGAAATATGTATAATATTATATCTGAAATGTATTAATTGTTCAAACTAAACACTATCATGTTACAATTTGTTCATACTAGATGTTTGTAATGTTTCTGATAATCAATAAAGGAGATTCTTGATTAAAAAAAATAATAATAATTATTTTAAAATACTTCCACATGAAACTGAAATCACTGCTCATCTTTAAACAAGGCTTTGGTTGATTCTAAATTTGTCTTGAGGCTTGAAATTTTATCATTAGTAACTAGAATTTTTTTTTAAATGTTAAAAGAAATAAATACTTTTTTTCCCATACGAATGAAACACCCTCAAATGTAAACAATTAAATAATCCAGACTGTCACTGATCAGGTTGAAATATGAGTGCTTGCTTGAGAATCACAATCTTCTGTATTGTCTGTCATTGATGACTATACTAACACAATTACAATATTTTATATTTCACAGTGACAGTGTAATAGGTCCCAAAGGACACATGAAACCTTTTATTCACATCCTTTTGTGCACTGGTAGGTCATATTGGCTCCTTTCTAAAATATCCTCTAATTTAATTTTCCTTTGAATAATTATTTACTAGATCAAATCTTTTCTTTCCCCTAGAAATTCTTTGACCTTTACTGAGGACTAGAATTATAACTGAACACTACGCCAATAAAAATGATAAGATTTGTTCTAAGACTTTAGAAATTTGCTTGAAAATAGTGGTATATTAGTAAATATTCAAAAGTTCTTTTCTTACACAGAATTACTTTTAGCTAAATGAATAATGTAATGTTTTGTAAGCATTGTTTGTACTATTTTAAGAGTAAATTGTTTTTATTAACCCTCAATACAGTTTCTTACTTACTTTAATTTTTCTCCCTGACTAGCAAATATGTAATAACTTGTTTAACTGTTTCATTGCCTTAGGCATTCACTGTAATTCCTGGATTGAGAGTAACAAAAAATCATGTATAGTGAATAGTCAAAATTCTGTTTGTTTTTTTTTAAGTGGGGGCAAAATTGTATCAGGTCTGTTGAATAACTGAATCAGGAATGTTGTAATAATCATGTTTTAAATCAGCCATTTCATCTATGTATATTAAAATTATAAACACCCAAAAAAAAAAAAATTGCATGCATATGTATGCATGTATGTACTATGTAAGTTGCTGTACACATAAAAAGTTACAAGGATAAAGATACACACTGAAACTATTAGGAAAAGTGACTTTGAAATAAACACCATAAGTATTTATAAGTTCCAATTCCTTTTAAAGTTAGACTCGGAGAAAATTCAACTAAATATATCATAAGGACTTTTATCTGGCATTTGAGACTATTTTTATGTTCTTTATAAAAGTTACTTCAGATTCAAAAATTTTTTTAAGTTTTACTTTTAAAAAAGGTTCTAAAATTTGAAAATTTTAAAATGTTTCAAAGTTGAATGAGTAATACAACAAATACCATGTGCTCACCACGATTCAAATTTATTAACATTCCACTTATTAACATGAGAGTTTGAATGCAAATTTAATCACTGTTTTGTATTCTACTTCTGTGATTATTATACAACAAATACTTAAAAACTCAAACTCAGAGCAAGGAAACAGTTTATAATCTTATGAACAATTTCCAGGAAGCTGACTTGGCTTTATGAGAAAAGTTATTTTCTGAAGACTTCAGCCTAAGAAAGCACACAAATGATGACTTTTGCTATTCACAAAATTAAAATTTAATTTGAAAATTCCATATTTTCAAGTTTTTAAAATAACATAAGTATCTTAGAAATTGAAAAAAATGTTCTTGTCCCATCATCCATCCAAGGTATAAACTTGAGTTAAAATGTACTGTACCTTTCTGTTTCTAATAAATCCGCTATATATTGCCTCTTTATTTTTCTCCCTCTTCTCAAAATCTTCTTTAGAAAGTAAAAGTTCATGAACATCCTGGGAGTCTGCAGGCTTACTTATCATCTGTTAAATATTAAAAAGATTACCTTTTAAATTCACAAAATTTAAAATGAATAATACAATTAGACAGTCAACTTCAAAATATTTTGACCAACTTTCACTTTTAAGAAATCTTTTTTACTTACTCTGGCTGACTGTCCAACAAAGAAAACAGCCTGCTTGCCCCCAACACCAAAATAGGAAATATCACTATTTAAACTGCGAGGTACTGGCAGTGGTCGAACATATCCTGAATGATCACTAAAATAAAACATTACATTAATGCAGTGTTATTAAATACATGACTCAGGTGCTAATGAAAACTGTTTTAGCAGTCTTATTAAGAGTTAATAAAATGATCCCCAAGCCAGATAATACCCCTATTCAAATGTAAAAGAATAAGAGCCAAAAGCCACAGCATCTAGTCCAAAGACTCTCAAAGTTTGTTACCCAGGCCAGCTGCATCAGCAAACCTGGAAACTCTTAAGAAATGCAAATTCTTGGGCTCACCCCCTGAAATCAGAAAATTTGAAATATCTGTAACTCTACAGTCTTCCCTTCAAAATCCTTTACTCAATCAAAACTCATTAAAATACTGTCTGATGACGAGTGGGAATTACAACAAAGAGATATGTGTTTCTGCTCTGTCATGTCTGATTCTTTGTGACCCCATGAACTGTAGCCCACCAGGCTCCTCTGTCCATGGAATTCTCCAGGCAAGAATACTGGAGTGGGTTGCCATGCCCTCCTCCAGCGGATCTTCCCAACCCAGGGATCAAACTGAGGTCTCCCACACTGCAGGCAGATTCTTTACTGTCTGAGCCACCAGAGAAGCCCTCTCATTTACAATGGATCATGACAAATGAAGAGCTGAGACTCAGCCTCTGATTGCAGCATAACACCACCATGGAGAGCAGGCATCCCTGGTCTCTTGAATGCAGGGAAAATCTCCAGGGACACAGTTTCCCAATATAAGACACCCACAAAACTGGGGTGAGGCTGGAACCACAATACCAAGTGGAAAGGGCAGAGAACAGAGCTGGCACAGCTGGAAAGAACAGATACACAACAGAATAATAAAAAAAAAAAAGGATGAAAAGTATCAAGTGGGACTAAAAACAAATAACTAAAAGATAATATCTTACACAAGTTTAAATGCAGTTCAAGAAAGAGAGGAGAGAATGAATAATAGCTGCTGCTGCTGCTAAGTCGCTTCTGTCATGTCCGACTTTGTGCGACCCCATAAACGGTAGCCCACCAGGCTCCCCCGTCCCTGGGATTCTCCAGACAAGAACACTGGAGTAGGTTGCCATTTCCTTCTCCAATGCATGAAAGTGAGAAGTGAAAGTGAAGTCGCTCAGTCGTGTCCAACTCTTAGCGACCCCTTGCACTGCAGCCCACCAGGCTCCTCCGTCCATGGGATTTTTCAGGCAAGAGTACTGGAGTGGGGTTCCATTGCCTTCTCCGAATAATAGCTGCAAATATTCTCAAATCACTAAAAGGCACAGATGCAGATTCAGACCAAAAGAGCCCAAACAGGAAACATAAAAAGAAATCCACTTCACAGTGAATACTAAAAACAAAACAGAATAACTAGAAAACACACTGAGAAGATAAATGGCTTTGTAGGCTTTGACAGCAACAGTATAAGACAGTGGAATATTATTTCCAAAGGGCCCAGAGAAAATGTCAGTATAGAACTGTGAACTAGGGCTAAATAAAGAGTTTACAGACAAAAACCAAGGGAATTTACCATTAAGAGATTTGCTCTAAAGCAATGTTCTTACAAGCACAATCTGACACACAAGGAAATCATAATATTATCAGTACACAGGTTAATTTTTTAAATATATGTTAAAATTTTTTAATTCTTTGTTAGAAAAAATGTTGTATATAATTTGGGGAATTCCAAGTCAGACTTGAAATACTATACAACAGAAGTGTTAACTCTGGGAACCTCCCTTGTGGTCCAGTGGTTGAGAGTCTACCTGCCAGTATGGGGGACACAGATCTGATCTGTAGTCCAGGAGGACTCCACATGCCAGAGAGCAACTAAGACCGTGTGCCACAACTACTGAAGCCCCCATGCCCTAGAACCTGTGCTCTACAACGAAAGAAACCAATGCAAGGAGAAGCCAACGCATCACAAGTAGAGAGTGGCCCCCACTTGCTGAAACTACAGAAAGCCCATGTGCAGCACAACACAGACAAGCATAGTCACAAAAATAAATACCCAGAAAAACATCTACTTCTGCTTTACTGACTCTACCAAAGCCTTGACTGTGTGGATCACAACGAATTGTGGACAATTCTTAAAGAGATGGGAACACCAAACCACCTGACCTACCTCCTGAGAAATCTGTATGCAGGTCAAGAAGCAACAGTTTTAGAACTGGACATGGAACAACACACTGGTTCCAGGTCGGGAAAGGAGTACATCAAGGTATATTATCACCCTGCTTATTTAACTTATATGCAGAGTATATCATGATAAATCCTGGGCTGGATGAAGCACAAGCTGGAATCAAGATTACCAGGAGAAACATCAGTAACCTCAGATATGCAGAGGACACCACCCTTACGGTAGAAAGTGAAGAAGAACTAAAGAGCCTCTTGACGAAAGTGAAAGAGAAGAGTGAAAAAGTTGGGTTAAAACTCAACATTCAGAAAGCTAAGATCATGGCATCTGGTCTCATCACTTCATGGCAAACAGATGGGAAGCAATGGAGACAGTGAGACACTTTATTTTTGCGGGGGCTCCAAAATCACTGCAGATGGTGACTGCAGCCATGAAATTAAAAGGCACTTGCTCCTTGGAAGAAAAGTTACGACCAACCTAGACAGCGTATTAAAAAGCAGAGACGTTACTTTGCCAACAAAGGCCCGCTCAGTCAAAGCTATGATTGTTCCAGTAGTCATATATGGATGTGAGAGTCAGACTATAAGTAAAGAAAGCCAAGCACCGAAGAACTAATGCTTTTGAATTGTAGTGTTGGAGAAGACTCTTGAGAGTCCCTTGGACTGCAAGGAGATCCAACCAGTCCATTCTGAAGGAAATCAGTCCTGAACATTCATTGGAAGGACTGATGCTGAAGCTGAAAGTCCAATCCTTTGGCCACCTGACATGAAGAACTGACTCATTCGAAAAGACCCTGATGCTGGGAAAGATTGAAGGTGGAAGGAGAAGGGGATGACAGAGGATGAGATGGTTGGATGGCATCACCGACTCATGGGACATGAGTTTGAGCAAGCTCCGGGACTTGGTGATAGACAGGGATGCCTGGCATGCTGCAGTCCATGGGGTCACAAAGAGTCAGACATGACTGAGCGACTGAACTGAACTGAAAACTTTGGGAAGGAAGTGATTAGAGATAAAGTACTCTAAATTCTTTAATATGGGAGAAGTGAGATACCTGAAGATAAATATGCATTTTTAAATTTCAAAGACAGAAGTTGGATACCTGAAGATAAATATGCATTTTTAAATTTCAAAGACAAGCAGGAAAATAAATATATAAATTCTAAAATATTAAAAGAGAAAAAAATGTAGAACAGTGTTTTCAAAAGCAACAACAAAAAGTTGCAACTAATTAAAAAAACAGAAATCATGGGATAAAAATATTTTAATTGGTATAAAAAGTTTTCACCTATGTATCAATTTTCAAAATAAAGACAACAATGACCAGGTCAAACAATGTAATACTAGACCTACAAAACAAAGCATACAAACAATACCTCCGTTCACAAAATACAAATCAACTGCCATACACAAACTCAATCTCCATGTAACAAAACATAAACCTGCCCCCCCACAAAAAAGCATGCATATATACAAACACTCCACACAATACACAAATAAACCACACAACATGTATGCACATTTACAGTGCTCCCACACACACACAATGTATATAACACCAAAAATAAAAAGAACATCTTAAAGAGACAGAGAAAACAGACACCATATATTCTGAGAAACAAAGATAAGAATGACAACAGACTTTTCACTGTAAAGTATGTAAGTCAGTAGAAAACGGGAACAGCATTTCTAATGTACTGAAATTTTTTAGAAAGCAAAAGTGAAACTTGCTCAGTCATGTCCCACTCTTTGCGACCCTATGAACTATATACAGTTAATGGAATTCTCCAGGCCAAAATGGAGTGAGTAGCCTGTCCCTTCTCCAGGGGATCTTCTTCCCAACCCCAGGGATCGAACCCAGGTCTCCCACATTGCAGGCAGATTCTTTATCAGAGTCAACTTAAAATTCTATACTCAACGAAAATTTCTTTAAAAAAGGGAAAGAGTAAGGAGAGATCCAGACTTTATCAGATATTCAAAAGCTGAAAAAATGTACTGACAGCAATCTTGAATTACAAAAACTGTTGAAAGACCTGCAGAAATGAAAATTATACTGTGAATTTAAACAAAGGAATGAAGACTACCAGAAATGGTAAATATGTGGGTAAACATAAACTGACTCAGGGACTCAAACTGGTGCTTGTGTATGAATGTTTACAGCAACACTATTTACAATATGCAAAAAAAGGTAAAAACAAGACAACCGTCCTTTAACCTATGAATGGAAAGACGTAGTATAGCTGCATAATTCAGCCATAAAAAGGGATGAAGTTCTGATATAAGCTACAACACAGGTGAACCTTGAAAAAATTATGCTAAGTGAAATAAACCAAATAACAATGAAATAAACAAAATGATAAATATTGTATGATTCCTCTTAAATGAGGTACCAGGAACAGGCAAATTCACTGAGACAGAAAGTAGAACTGTGGTTATCAGCAGCTCAAGGGGTAGAGAATACAGAGTTACTATTTAATGGGTACAGAGTTTCAGTTTGGGGAACACAAAAAATTTTGAAAATACATAATGGTTATGGTTGCAAAACACTGAATATAATTAATGTCACTGAATAACACACTTCAATGTAATGCTGTATTTTTACCACATTTTTAAGAAAATGACTGTTACATAGAAACAGAGCAGAAAGTGGGTGAAAGAGACTGGGGAGTGTGGGAAATAAGAGTACAAACTTTCAGCAATAAGATGCTAACTTTGGTGGGAAATAGGTAGAATAAGTAAGGAGGACACAGAAGTCACAGGATATATTCTACTTATCAGATTGGGGGCAAATTCTGGTTATTCAGCTTATTAAATTTTTCAATAAATAAACTTTAAAAGTGCATGTCTTGAACTGATAAATTATCATAAATCAAGAATTATAGCTAATTAAATTCTATGAACATAGTGTCTATTAAAAAAAAACAGTTAAATAGGTTCAAAGACTTTAATTACTGTAACAGTACTTCTTGCAAATAAGCTGTAAACACCCTCCCCTAAACATTCTCCTTAAAACACATATGGGAAAGTATATCAAAAGTTTGGGATGTGGCAACTCAGAGATAAAACAATATATACATACTTTATTTGATTCAAAACTAAGGAATTCTGTTCACTGATTAGGAAGGGACATTCATAATGACCAGGCAGTAAGCTTCCTTTTCCTTTTCCATGAAAGCCCAATCTAAGCAAAAACCCTATTATAACAAATAAGGCCCCAATAGTAATTTCCAGTAAGTTTTAGACTTGTGTAAACACAAGTCCAGAAAATTCCTATGCCCACACTCAAGGGAAATATAAATCTCCCTTCATGAAGAGAAATACAAGCATAAATATAATTCAAGACCTTAAGAAACAATTTTGCATCACGGAAATAGTAAAGTTGCCTCCTTCAAAATAAATTTATATCACAGTCTAAAAGAATCTCAGAAAATATATCACTCTTATTCTTGATTCAATGTAAGAGGACACATTATCTTTGTGAAACAGAAGTTATTTGTTAGAAAAGAGAAGCAAAATCTTTATGAAACCACATCATAAAAATTGTAGAAAGAAAGAAAAAGGAATAGAAGAGATCAAATTAGTAAAAAGAAACTAAAAACAATCCAAGTGATTGGCAGGAAATACGGTAGAGTGACTATATGTATGTACATTTATATCTCACTATCTCAAATCTATCAGAATGAAAAAAAAAAAAAATCAGATTCAATGAAGACAGCTTCATCTTCAACAAAAGTGACAAATGGCCACATATCCCTGAGCTCTGGGATGTACCTGTGAGACACAATGGAAATAACCAAATCAAAGTAGGGTGGCTACATGTTACATTCTCAGTCTCTAAATTCAAGTAAATACAAATATCTACTTGAAGATCATCTTCATTGCAGAAAAATACTGAAGACAAAGGAGCTTTTTCTTTAGGAAAAATCAGGGAAAATCCTGTCAGAAGTCCATTTCTACAACCTAATAATGGCATGGGAAGTGAGCCACGTGGCATGCTATTTTTTCCCAAAAATGGCTGAGTGAGTTGAGAGAGTTTCAATTACTGAGCAAGTTGATGGTGCAGAAAGTAGCACTGATCCAAAACATACCTGAATTATGGCCACCCAGTGACCTAACTAATGTCACCTTTCTTTCTTCCACAAAATAGATTAAATGAAAAAACAATAATACAACAATGTCCTTAGGTATCTAACTTAACTTATAAGGAAGGCAATGACTGTAACAGTGCCTCGTTCATGAGCAAATTTCCTATATCCAGGTACTGTTCTACATCTTAGGGGTTTGGATTACACAAGTGTACTACACACTCATCAAAACCCAGTTAATTGAATGATCACTTCCAGAATGGCACATTAAGAACCTATGAAAATCCACTTTGTTAAAAGCAAAAACAATACGTGAAAAAATTGTCAAATTCAACTTTTTCAAAACTCCAAATATTACATCTTACCAATAATCCAAGGAGTGGTTATTTAAGACACATCGATGAGTCTTTGGTGAAAACTGCTAGCTCTGGTACGATTTCACATACCCTATCCCATTCCCCTCTCACCAGCTCTACAGAAGCCTTGAAAACCAACAGCCCTGCAGTCATGGTGAAAACTGACAGCCTAGGAGTCGCTGGAATAAGTTTGGAGTTTCCCAGAAGTTCCTTCACCATAGAACTGCCATTATTGGATCTGACAGTTCCTTAGAAACCTCCACTTGCAGGGTCTGTCTTTATTTGATCTAACTCAGAATTTGCTCAGTGTGAAAAGCATTTTCCCTGAGTCATTTGTCAGAAACAATCAGTGGCAAATGTTTATCATCACAGCTGACTGAAGCAATGAAAACAGTTGGAAAAAAACACAAATCTGTTCCAAAACTTAGAAGGAAAAGCCGGAGAATGGGAGGTCCATAGTGGTTTTGAAAAGCTCCAACACATTCACAAGAATAAAGATCACACTCTTGTTCAGGACTGTATTCATCCTCAAGAAAGTACTGAAAAGGCCCTAATCTCTCATTTCTGGCTGACTTTGATATTCAGTGCAAGCAAGAGTTACAAGCTAAGGCAAAGCAGTCAACTTCCTGTAGGAACATTAAAAACACAGCCCATGTGCACACAGAACCCCCTTGGCAAGAGCTGGAAGACTCAGTGGTTCCAGACACTTAAGAAAAATGTCTAATCATCAACTGACCATTAGATTAACTGAGCACAGACTTCAGAGGCAACACAATATAAAGAATACAGGTTTTACCGAATTAGTCTAGGGAAGTCACTACACAAACAACAAGAAGACAAAAGGAACAATAAGTTGTGGGTGTGCGTCCGTGTTAGTCGCTCAGTCCTGTCTGACTTTTTGCAACCCCACAGACTGTAGCCCGTCAGGCTTCTCTGTCCATGAGATTCTCCAGGCAAGAATACTAGAGAAGATTGCCATTCCCTTCTCCAGGGGATTTTCCTGACCCAGGAATTGAACCCAAGTCTCCCACATTGCAGGCAGACTCTTTACTGTTTGAGCTACAGAGAAGTTCCAATAAACCCTCAGAAGGGAGATAAATTTGATTTCCAGATCTGCCACACTACATTATTTAAAATGTCCTCTTCTAAACAGAAAGCTATGTGCCACACCAAGAAATATTAAAGTCTGACCTAAACACAGGAAAAACAGCTCTCAGTAGAAACTGTCCCAGAGAAAGCCCAGGTCTTAACTAGACTTACCAGATTAAGATTTAAGTCAGCTATTTTATAACAAATGCTGGAGTGGATGTAGAGAAATGAACCCTTCTACACTGTTGGTGGGAATGTCACTTAGTGCAGTCACTATGGAAAACATGATACAACTTCCTCAAAAAACTAAAAAGAGTTGACATATGATCTGGCAATCCTACTCCTGAGCATATATCTGGACAAAAATATACATGCACCCCTATGTTCACAGCAGCACTACTCAGAATAGCCAAGACATAGAAACAACCTAAATACCCACTGACAAAGGAATGGATGACAAAGGTGTGGTACATATATGCAATGGAATACTACTCAGACATAAAAAGAATGAAACAATGCCATTTGCAATAAGATGAACGAAACCTAGAAATTATCACACTAATTGAGGTCAGAAAAGAGAAAGACAAATACTGTATGATTATCACTGATATGTGTAATCTAAAATATGACACAAATGAACATTTATGAAACAGAACAGGCTCAAAGACATAGAGCACTGACGTGTAATTGCCAAGGGTAGGAGTGGGAGAGGGATGGAGCGGGAGTTTGCAGTTAGCAGATGCAAACCAGTATATGTAAGATGGATAAACAAGGTCTGACTGTATAGCACAGGGAACTATATTCAGTATTCTGTGATAAACCATAATGGAAAATAATTGTTTTTAAAAAAGAATATATATATGTATAAATGAATCACTTTGCTGTACAGTAGAAATTAACACAGCATTGTAAATCAACTATATTTCAATTTTTAAAAATTTAAAAAATAAATCAGCTATTTTAAATACATTCAGTGAACTAATAAATTATTTCTAATGAAGTAAAAAAAAAGTACGAAAACAGTATTTCACCAAATACAGACTATCAGTAGAAACAGAAACTACAAAGAACCAAATGAATTCTGGAATTAAAAAAAAAAGAAAAACTCAAAAGAAATTTCAATAGGTGACTAATGAACAGATATGAATAGACAGAAGAAAGAATCAGTGAACTTAAAGACAGGTTGACTGAAATTACTTAGTCCAAGAAATGAAACAAAGATGAACCACATAAGGACAGGAGAGGAAGAATATTTGAGTAATGGCCAATTTGATGAAAATCTTCATCCAGACCTCCAAGAAGTTCAAAAACACCAAATTTAACAAACTTAAAAACCAGACATACCACAATCAAAGTATCAAAAGCCAGAGGAAAAAAGAGAACTTTGAAAGTGAAAGATAGAGATGACTAATTACATACAAGGGATACTCAAGATTAAAAGCGATTGCTCATCAGAACTATGGAATCAGAAGACAGTAGGTTAACATATTTGAAGTATTGCCAAGAAAAGACTGTCAACCAAGAATTCTTTATTCAGCACAAGTAGCCTTCAAAACTCAAGGAGAAATTAAGATATTGACATATAAAATTTGAGGGAGTATGTCATTAGCACATCTGCTATGGAACAGCTACTAAAGAAGAGTCTGCTGAATGAACTGAAAAGACTTCAGAAAGTAATCTGAATACAAGAAAAAAATAAAGAATAAGGTAGAGGTAACTATATAAATAGAAAAGGACAGTGTATTTTTTACAACTCTCCACCAACCTGATTTAAAAAACAGCTGTTTAAAGCACTAACTATAAAACTATATTGACAGGGTTATAATGTATAATGATGTCATTTATATGAAAATAATAATACAAAGCAGAGGGGAATGAAGTTATATAGAAAGAAAGTTTTTGTGCATTATTGATATTAAACTGGAATTTATCCAAAGTGGACTGTTTAAAATGTTAATTGAAATCACTAAGAAACACAACTGCAATATAGATTAACAACTATCCAAAGTATATCAGTGATTGCAATGAGAGGCAGAATTGACTATAAATGGGTACAGGGTTTCTTTTGGAGTAATGAAAACGTTCAGAATTAGTTGTGATGGCTGCACAACTTTGGTATGAATTATACGACCATAAAAATATGACCATTTAATGAAGATATACTTAAGACAGATGGGTGAAATTTCAAGGTGAATTTTACTTCAGAAGAAAAAAATTGAATTCTACATAATGATATCAATACTTGACTCAGCAGGAGAAAGTTTACTGGTATATGTAATTTACTTTGAACTGAACCAAAAAATAAGTTGACCTGGACTTCCCTGGTTGTTAGTGGATGAGAATCCATCTACCAAAGAAGGGGACACAAGTTTGATCGTTGCTCTGTGACAGTTCCACATGCTGTGGAGCAAATAAGCCCATAAGCCACAACTATGGGGCCATCTGCTACAAGTACTGAGGCTCCCTCACTGCAACTACTGAAGTCTGTGTACCTAGAGCCAGTGCTCTGCAACAAGAGAATTCACTGCTCTCACACCTAGAGAAAGCCCACACATAGCAACAAAGACCCAGCACAGTCAAAAATAATTTAGTAATTTTTTAAAAGTTTTAAAGTCTGTCAGGTTTTTTAAAATGACCTAAAGGTTAGCCAGCAAATTTGACAAACTCAGCAGTGGCCACAGGACTGGGAAAGGTCAATTTTCATTCCAATCCCAAAGAAAGGCAATGCCAAAGAATGCTCAAACTACCACACAACTGCACTCATCTCACACGCTAGCAAAGTAATCCTCAAAATTCTCCAAGCCAGGCTTCAGCAATATGTGAACTGTGAACTTTCTGATGTTCAAGCTGGTTTTAGAAAAGGCAGACCAACCAGAGATCAAACTGCCAACATCCGCTGGATCATCGAAAAAGAAAGAGTTCCAGAAAAACATGTGTTTCTGCTTTACTGACTATGCCAAGGGCTTTGTGTGGATCACAATAAACTCTGGAAAATTCTGAAAGAGATGGGAATACGAGACCACCTGACCTGCCTCCTGAGAAATCTGTATGCAGTTCAAGAAGCAACAGTTAGAACTGGACATGGAACATCCAAGGCTGTATATTGTCACCCTGCTTATTTAACTTATATGCGGAGTATAGCATGATAAATGCTGGGCTGGAAGAAGCACAAGCTGGAATCAAGATTGCTGGGAGAAAGATCAACAACCTCAGATATGCAGATGACACCACCCTTATGGCAGAAAGTGAAGAGGAACTAAAAAGCCTCTTGATGAAAGTGAAAGAGAAGAGTGAAAGAGCTGGCTTAAAGCTCAACATTCAGAAAACTAAGATCATGGCATCTGGTCTCATCACTTCATGGCAGATAGATGGGGAAGCAATGGAAACAGTGAGACACTTTATTTTGGGGGGCTCCAAAATCACTGCAGATGGTGACTGCGGCCATGAAATTAAAAGACACTTGCTCCTTGGAAGAAAAGCTATGACCAACCTAGACAGCATATTAAAAAGCAGAGACATTACTTTGCCAACAAAGGCCAGTCTAGTCAAAGCTATGGATCTTCCAATAGTCACGTGTGGATGTGAAAGTTGGACTATAAAGAAAGCTGAGTGCCAAAGAATTGATGCATTTGAACTGTGGTGTTGGAAGACTCTTGTGAGTCCCTTGGACAGCAAGGAGATCCAACCAGTCCATCCTAAAGGAAAGCAGTCCTGAATATTCATTGGAAGTACTGATGCTGACTGAAGCTGAAACTTCAATACTTTGGCCACCTGATGCAAAGAACTGACTCACTGGAAAAGACCCTGATGCCGGGTAAGACTGAAAGCGTGAGGAGAAGGGGACAACAGAGGATGAGATGGTTGGATGGTATCACTGACTCAATGGACATGAGTTTGAGCAAGCTCCAGGAGCTGATCATGGGGACAGTGCGGCCTGGCATGCTGCAGTCCATGGGCTCGCAGAGTCAGATACAACTGAGAGACTGAACTAAACTGAAAGGTCAGTGGAATAAAAAGAGATGTGGTAAAGCAACTGTCAATGGTAGAAGCTTAGTATGAATATGTTGCGTATTGACTACAGAATTTCAACTTTTCTGTACGTTTGAAAATATTTATAAAATGTTGAGGGAACGAATAGTGTTCAGGAAACACTCAGATCCAGAGGGTAGACTGTTCTACAACTGGCCTGAACTCTATTTAAAAAAAAAAAGACTTCATGAAAGACAAATATGAGGAATTATAGAATAAAGGAGACATGAAAGACATGGCACAGGGAATCTGAATATGGACATTATAATCAGCTATTTTGAATCACTGAGAAATGTGTTGAGTGTAATAATGATATTATGGCTATTTATGAGAACATAACTATGAAGGAAATACATGGTATGGTACTAAGCAGTAAAATATCATCAAGTTTACAACTTATAAATGATTTAGAAAGAGAACCTATGTGTTCTGTGTACATGCATGTGTACACCCATACATACATAAACAGAAGATTACAAATGTGGCAAAATGTTAACATAAATCTAGGTGAAGGATACAGGAGTACTAAAACTGATTTTCTGACTTATTGCTGGCTTTTTATTTGAAGTTTTTACAATGTATTTATTAATCTGAAATTTTTCAAAATAAAAGAGAGGAAAGGGTTGTACCCAAGTGAATGAGAATTATAAAGAATATTGTCAAAATAGAACTCTCAACTCATCCCCCCGCTACTGTCCTCTTCAAAATGCTCTAACCACATTGGTCTTCTTTTTGTCTCAAATGAAACAAGGTGATTACAGTTTCAGGGTCTTTGTCTTTGCTGATGTCCTTCTACTTGGAATGCTCTTCCCCTAGATTTTCACTTTGGGTGTTTCTTTTCTAATCATTCAAGCCTCAAGTGAAATGTAACTTCAAAGAGGTCACTTCTCTTCTAATCACTTCACCTAAAGAAGACAGCCATCAGGCTCTAACATGTTACTTGATATTTTCTTATCAATAACTGAAGTGCTTATATGTTTTTTGGTTTACTTTAGGCTTTTCTTCTACTACAACATAAACTATAGTCAAGACATTCAGCTGCTTTGTATTTTTAGGCTATCCTTCCTTTTCTTCCATAGCCTATTCCTTATATACGAACATCCTTATAGCCAGTTAAAAAATAAAAAAAAAACTTAACTGGAAGCAGTAAAACAACTGATCATTTTTTCTATAGGAGTGGAAGCTAGAGAAGTGCGGGGGAGGAGGGTTACAACTCACACTAACAGAAACTGGACTGAGTTAAGGGACTGATGGTACTGGATTCAAAGACAGTATGAGTACATGACAGCTGTAACAACAACTGTGCTTCTGGATGCAACATCCATAAAGCTAGGATCAGACCCAGCAACAGGTAGATTTCTTCCAAAAATTAATATTTCCCTAATATTTGAATTAGGTTTAAAAGTTTGTGCTGTGCTAAAATCTAAAGAAATTTTAACAAACTGTAGGCTCCACTTCTTTCAACTCTTCCACTTGATTTAACTAACATTTTTCTGACCCTTTGCCCCAATCTGCCATTTGTCCTCCTTTCACTTCTACCGAATATTTGTATCTTATGCTAAATTCTATCTTTAGACTATAAAAGATCACTGTCTCCTTTATGGCTATTTTATAAATCCTTGAACTGGCATGTACTCATGAAAATGGTGAAGAAGAACAGTTGGAGAAAAATCTGAGGCCAAAAATGAAAAGGAATAGCTACCATGCTGCTGCTAAGTAGCTTCAGTCGTGTCTGACTCTGTGCGACCCCATGGATGGCAGCCCACCAGGCTCCCCTGTTCCTGGGATTCTCCAGGCAAGAATACTGGAGTGGGTTGCCATTTCCTTCTCCAACGCATGAAAGTAAAAAGTCAAAGTGAAGTCATTCAGTCGTGTCCGACTCCTAGCAACCCCATGGACTGCAGCCTACAAGGCTCCTCTGTCCATGGGATTTTCCAGGCAAGAGTACTAGAGTGGGTTGCCATTGCCTTCTCCGAATAGCTACCATGATAGCTTGTATTTACTGACTGCTTATCATTTGCCAGGCTCTAAGGATTTTACATGCACTAACTCATTTGGTTTTCACAAAACCTTAGGCGGTATTATCCCCATTTTACAGATATATAAACTGAGAGAAGTAAAGTACCTTGACTAGTGTCACACAACTAATAAAGCTAGAATTCAGATGAGGCCAAATGATCCCAGAGCCCTTGCTTTTCACTTACTGCCCCTTATCATGGCACTGGAAGGCTTTATAAAGTTGATGAAAATTCTGAGTGCTGAAATCTCAGAAATGAGAAGGCAAATACGCTAACTATATTAATTTTACACATTATTGAGACAGATCCTTAAATTTGGGTGACTTTCCTTGACACAACAAAGAGCAAAGGAAATAGGACATGAATAAACACTAACTTCTTAATAAGAATGTTAACAGATTCTCCCCAAATGTGTTTCCTAAATTACAAAACATAGCTTAAACATCAATCCCACTGTGAGTCACGCCTCTAAGTAGAATTCAACTATCTCAAGGAGCTAAATCTTTATATCCCTGACAGCTTTGAGTATACTTTGTTTCCTTTGTGACATTCTCATTTAGGATATTTTCTACAAACATATTCCCATACAAAACTCTTGACTAGACTCTACTCCCTAACAGCTGCGAACGTTTTGTAAAGCAGAGCCCTGAAAGAGCCACAGTGAGCTCCAGAGAACTACATGGGGTTCCTTGGACATTTTGCACGAGGTATCAGGTGATTTCTAAAGCCCACTTAAAAAACATTCTACTGCTCTAGATACTATACAGCTTTCTTCAAACTTAAGTTATTAAGAAAAGGGGGAAAACTCCACAGTAGGCAACATGGCAACATATCAACATAACTCCTACACACCTCAGGAAATGCAGAAAGAATCATTCAATGGAGGGTACAATATGATTTATGCAGTTTTGACTTTTTAAGTATTGATCTTAAAAACTATTTTATTATAAAACTCTAAATAAATAAATAGAAGAGTTCTTCTCCTTATTAAAATACCCAGCTGCCCATAAAAAAAGTGAGTAAGGTTCTCTAACCTTTCAAAGTCACCTTGCCTTGTAAATTTTGACAACCTATACACCGCCCAGTTGTTAAGCTGTTTAGAGGTCATTCCTCTTCCATTATCTATCACTGCAACGGCAGGTTTTCCTTGTGTTTCATCAAAATGCTATGAAATAAGTTCAAAAAGACAGGAAAAGTCGTATCAATATTAAAAACATGAAAAGTTCACTATAAAAAATGTGATTCATTGGGCTCACTCATACATTGCTGGAGAAGTGTACATTAATACAATTTTCTAAAAGGCACTCCAGCTGTGTGAACCAAAGGCCTTAGAATTCTTCATGTCCTTTAACCTAGAAATTCCATTTTTCAGAATGTAGCTTGAGGACCAATCAGAGATGTGTACAAAGATCTATAAGGGTGCTCCTGATACCAGCACTGCTTATAATGGCAAAAACAAAGGGAAACAAATCTAAATGTTCAACAGCCACAGACTGATTACATAATTTATATTACAGTCAATAAATCAAATTGCATCAGTGGTGTATTACATTGCAGAAGAGCCATGATATGGCAATGTTTACAATCTACTTCTAAGGGAAAATAGAAGATCACAAACAAAATATACACTATAACCACACATACATGTATACTTATATCCATAGGAAAAGGGCAAGTGAAAAAAATTTTAATGAAGAGACATCAGATAATTATTTCTACTTTTAGTTTATATTTTAATTTTTTTCCAATAAACCTGCAGTACTTCCATAAAAACACAAGTCAATTTGATTTAGAGTATTATTTTCTTACCAATTTGATCTGTATTCTTCTAACACCACTGTTACGAGAAGTAGCAGACAATGAATTGTCAATTAATTCTGCAAGAGCAAATGCTGGAAGAGAGTGAGAAAACATTACTGCTTAAGTTCTCCCTCCTAAATACTTCATATAAAAGTTCAAAGTAGAAGGAATTCTGAAGTACCTTAAGCCATCACTTTTATTTTCCAAAGAGCTAAAATTAAAGTATTATCCTGATCCTAATAACACAAACATAATAAGGCATCATTAATCACCACCAGCATAAAAAAGCAGTCACCAACCAGTACTTGTATGGCATTACACAGCACGAGTGAGCCAGCCATGATTCCTGGCTTCAAGGAGTTTATAATCTAAAGACAGACATACACACATGAGAGACAAACAGAAGACCATAACCATAAAATCAAATAGTAGTCTGTGGTACGTACTTACATCATGCACAAGTCAAACTAAGCACATTTAGGGATATGGGACAAATATAAAAGTGTCTATTAAGGGCTGATTTAAATACAGGTATCTCGAAACACCAACTTGTGAAATGGCAGAATGTATCTGCTTAACTGACACAAAATCGCTCTTAATTTCCTACTATACAAGCAGCCTGACCTTCAGTTTATCAGTGGCTCAGCACTAT
Source organism: Tragelaphus eurycerus (assembly GCA_935064755.1). Classification (NCBI taxonomy): domain Eukaryota; kingdom Metazoa; phylum Chordata; class Mammalia; order Artiodactyla; family Bovidae; genus Tragelaphus; species Tragelaphus eurycerus. Next base: position 27,008,384 of record CAKXYN010000023.1, read on the forward strand.
TTCTAACATTCTCCTTTCTGCAGGGTCAGTATCCAAACTACTTCCCACTTTTATCTCCTTAATTAAAAGGGTGAGCATACTAAATTAATGTCTCTTTCACTTAAGTGTAACTCAACTTAAGCTGTAATTAACCCACAAAGTAGCATTCCAGCAAGCACTTCCAAATGCTAAACATGTAGGGGATGGCCCTGTTTATAAACTAGTTGGAAAGTAGTCATCACAAATCAGATATGTATAAAGATCTGGTGAAGGGTATTAACTAGAAAATGGAAAAGTAGGGACACTAGGAAATGGGAGGAAAAAGAGTTAAGGCAAATTTCAAAGGAAAAAATGAGTAGAATTTAGTATCTGATTAGATATAAAAGGAGAAAGAAAAAGAAATCCAAGGAGGCTTTGAGTGCTTGTTCTAGAAGACTGGAAAAACGGTCATCTTTTTCCATAAAGGGAAAATTCAGATGGAAAGACAGAAAAATTCAGTTTCAGGTATGATGCCCAACCACTGTATCAAGCTCAATAATGAGTAGAGGTGATGCAAAGGGAGCTGGAACAGACCACACTTAATAGAGAGAGTAAAACTGTGGCTATCTTAGTTACTTCTGCAAAATAAGGTCATTACCTTCATGTTAGCTAATACACAGGATTAAGGATCGAATGAGAAAATGCTCATAAAGCACTTGACACAATGCCTGGCTCTGCAGCTGAGAGCAGTACCAGTACCAGGAGCACTCAAGGTAAGGATGTACAAGAAGAAATTAGTCACGAGAATATTCAGTCATTTGTAACAATTAAAAAAAAAAAAAAAACCTGAAATAACCTGAATGTCTAGTAACAGCAGTGTGTGTGTGGGTGTCTGTGCACTATGTTGCTTCAGTCATGCAAGACTCTTTGAGATCCCATGGACTGTAAACCGCCAGATTCCTCTGTCCCTAGGACTCTCCAGGCAAGAATACTGGAGTGGGTTGCCATACCCTTCTCCAGAGGATCCTCCTGACCCAGTGACTGAACCCGTGTCTCTTACATCTCCTGCACCAGCAAGCACGTTCTTTACCACTAGCACCACGTGAGTCTCCTGCACTGCAGGCAGATTCTTTACCTTCTGAGCCATCAGGGAAGTCCCAACAACAACAGTATAGTGTTCAAATAAATTATGTTATCTAAATACTGTGTAAGCCCTAAAATAAATATATATTGACATACATATTAAAGATGTTCATTACATTTTATATTAAAAAGTTGGTTAAAAAAGAATGCATCAGGAATTTCCTGGCAGTCCAGTAGTTTGGACTCTGGGCTTTCACTGTCAAGGGCCTGAATTCAATCCATGATCGGTGAACTGAGATCCTGTAAGCTGCGTGGCACAACAAAAGGAAAAAAAAAAGTACGCACCATATAATACCAAAAATATATATATATTATATATATATAATATATATATGTGAAAAGGTCTGAAACGATGAACACCAAAGTGTTGGTGGTGGTTACATCTGGGTGGCAGAGATGGGAATATTCTTGGTGTTGTTTTTGTTTATCTATGTTTTCTAATTTTCTACCAATTCTAATGCATATACAATGAAAAAATATTTAGTAAGAAAGTTTACAGGGGACCTCCCCAATGGTTCAGTGGTTGAGAATCCATCTGCTAACACAGGGGACACAGATTTGATCCCTAGTCTGGGAAGATAGCATGTGCTACAAGGCAACTAAGCCCATGTGCCACAATGAAGATCCACCGCAGCCAAAAATAATTAAATTTTTTTAAAAAGAATGAAAATTTATAGGGAGCTCCCTAGTGGCTAGGATTCCAGGCTTTCACTGTCAAGGCCCGGGTTCAATCCCTGGTCAGGGAAGTGAGATCCCACAAACCACATGGTCAAAAAAAAAAAGAAAGCAAGCTTATAATGAATACCTGAACACTTTCACAGAATCCAGATGGAAGAGATTCTCTAAATCAAAATAATCCAAGGTAGGATAAAAACTGTCTAATAGTAAAGGTGGGAGGGAATTAGAAAGAAACAATAAGGAACACAAACCACTTAGCTGTGCAGTTCAGCTACAAAAAATATGCAAGGTAAAACAAATATAATTGGGAGAAGAGTTTAGGAAGCTAGGAAGAATAACAGGAAAGGAGAGTGTACAGGAGGTAGATGTGTAAGGACACCATCTCTTCTGAGTTGAAAAGGAATGAATTCTCATTCTACGTTAGTTTTAAAAGGAGAGGTATCTTTACTTTGATGTAAGATGACTTAGGTATAAAAAGAAACTTCATACATTGTGATGAAGAAGATGAAGTAAGGAGGCTCACAAGAACTGATCATAGTCTTTGAATAAAGTAGAATGAAAGAACTTTTTTAAAGTCTGATCAAGGGAATAAAGGTGAGTGACAGTTTATCACAATTAGTACAAAGGGAATACTTACGTAAAGGATTTTGTCCTTCACTTGCATAATATTCATACATGCCACTTTTAACCAATGTGTCATAGTGAGGTAGGAAGTCAATTCGTTCTTTTGTAGCTGTTAGTAGTAACTGATTGACTGACTGTAGCAGGTATAGAGTGACTCCATCTTTAACAGTTTCATCTGAAATCAAGAGGTAACATCTTAAGTGCTAAGCCAGCATCCAAAACACAATGAATTTATAATTTTAAATATATAAATTATATCTATGAAATGACTTTAAAAATCATACAGGCAAATCCCCAAACAATGGACTGATCTATAATCAGTTGTGCTGTGTTAAGAATACCAGTGGAATAGGTCCAAATACTTCCACTCATCTGAAACATTCAATTCTTAAGTCAAACTGTCACAGAAAATCAGATGAGGAACTAATTAAAGTGGTTATCAATATGAATGGGAAGAATGATTAAATCCAAAAAGGAATCAGGCATGAAAAATTGGCACATCTTAACAGGGTAGAAAAAGATAATGGAAGAATCCAAGTGGGTCAGGAGAAGTAGCTCTTAAGGGTCCATGCAGAAGACCTGTGGCTGGATGTTGAGCAAGGTCTCATCTTTTGTAGCCATTAAGTGATATCAACTCTTTTCTTATAACCATGCTCGAAAAGTATGAGCTCTGCACAAAGGAGATGTGTAGAGCCAGTTTCCTTCCCCATTCCAACAAAGTAAACAAAATTATCAATGGTTTTTGATGCTTATCTAGGTAATAATATAGTCATTACCCTGTAATGTACTGCTGCTGCTGCTAAGTCGCGTCAGTCATGTCTGACTCTGTGCGACCCCACAGACGTCAGCTCACCAGGCTCCCCCATCCAATATATTAAATACAAAAGCATAAATGTAACGTTGCTTACCAAAGTTATCACAGGTAATTTCTTTCCTGCTGGTTGTTGTAATGACAAATTTCTCTCCAGGTGAAATGCCAAGTGTCTACCGAAAATAACAGAATAAAATCAATTATTATAGAAAGGAAATAAATGCCCTAGTCAAGTTTACAAAAATATTAAAATACCGATAAGGATATTATAATATTATAACAGTACTACATTTTTCTGAGAAATATGTTTTAATATTTTTAAATTTTGCCTTTGCATAAGTAACCACAAATCTATCTATAAATTACCTACTTGCTTATTAACAAGGTAGATTTTTCTGCTATTTTATGTCACCTAAGAACAGTGAACATTTTGAAAGTGTTTAACATCAGCAGAGCTCTCTTAGACAAAAGACATATTATTTTGTGCCAATATATAAAGTAAACTTATTTGGAGGAAAGCATTAACACTTATGTTCATATATATTAAATACTTAAATATGTAAAAACAGAAGTACTAAATAAAAATAGAGGTTAATACTTTACAACACTGAGATAAAGACTGCCAGGCTATGCAGAATGTCTGTATAAAGAACCTTTGTATCTATTACAACCTCTTCCAAAGTATAATTTTAAAAAACTAAGGCAAATTATAAATTAGGGGAGTAAACTGCAACACGAAACAAAGTGCTAACATCCTAAGGAGAAAAAGCCTTCATAAATCAAGATCAAAGTCAACAAAGAGGGAAAAAACATGAACAATAAAAGGACGGGAAAAAGTAAATCACCAAAAAAACACATAAAAACCAGAAATTTCACAACAAACCAAATATAAGAATTAGAAAAATGAGTTAGTGTTTTCATTAAAATATTACATGTCATTAAAATTAAAACACACATCCTCTTTTCAAAATCAAACAATAGGGCAACACACAGTTAAAAAGACTTGACTTCTATTTCAGGTAATGATGAACTAGTTAATTTAAATCAACCTTACACAAAGATTACTAAAAATAAAATCTAGACTATAATGATATTCAAGTCTTCAATATTGATCTAAAAATCCTATTGGTCACTATTGAAACTAACTGAAAACCAACTCCCTACTCTGAACACCACCAAATTAAAGGGTAAGTAGACCAGGGGAAGGCAATGGCACCCCACCCCAGTACTTTTGCCTGGAAAATCCCATGGACAGAGGATCCTGGTAGGCTCCAGTCCATGGGGTCGCTAAGAGTCGGACACGACTGAGCGACTTCACTTTCACTTTTCACTTTCATGCATTGGAGAAGGAAATGGCAACCCACTCCAGTATTCTTGCCTGGAGAATCCCAGGGATGGGGGAGCCTGGTGAGCTTCCATCTATGGGGTCGCACAGAGTCGGACACGACTGAAGTGACTTAGCAGCAGCAGCAGCAGACCATTTATCCTGCTTTCTTGTACCAATCAGATTTCAGGGTAACCATGAATCTCTAACTGATGAAGCAAAGTTGTTCTTTTGCCTCGTCAATTGGAGGCAGAGAATTTCTGTTAATAAATGGGGGAACGGCAATCAGAACAGCACGATCAATGAATGAACCATTAAATTAAAACTTTATTACTAAAGAAGCCAGCTGAACCCACTTGAATCCCACTTGCTCGATCTCACCACTTGGCAGTGGTAAGAAACAGAGTGGGTGAAACAGCCATACATTAAGTGCCTTCAGATGTGATGTCATATGAAGTCCCAGCACCACCCATGAAGTATTTTCTCCCCCACCCCAGAGAAGCTGAGCCTAAATCTTAATTATAAGTCTTTAAAAATAACTTCTAGTTTATGGGATATGTGGAGTTAGAACAAGCTAAATTGCACTATAAAGGAATAGACAAATCCAGAATATGGAATATGAGAGACAAACCAACTTGATTTCTTCAACAAGTCAATGATAGGAAAAACAAAAGGACTGGGGGAAGGTATTTTGCTAAAATGCTCTAAATTTTAAAAGAAGAAACATAAAAAACCAAGTTCAGTACAAGGACCCTGATTAAACAAACCAACAAAAAGACATTTTTGAGACAAATCTAAGCATGGAATTAACTGTTAGATAATACTATTAATTTTGATGGTGTGATAACAAAATGCATGTGGAAGCATACAGGAGTGAAGTAAACTAAGGCCTGGACTATGCTTCAAAAAGCAAAAATGAAGCAAGCATGGCAAATACTTAAGAACTGTTTAATGTGGACAATGAGTATATGTAGGTTCATTTTAGGGGAATGACATTACAAACCGATGAGGAAGAATACTGAGACAGTTAATGGTACAGAAACAGATTTTAGAAATCCTCATCTCAACATACATGAAAATAAACCCCAAGAGAACTAAAGCAGCTACATTTTAATCCAAAATTGTGGAGGAAAAATACAGAAATAATATTGAGAGAGAAAAGCATTTCTGAAAATACACAAGAAATCCAAGTCATAAAGGAGAAAAACCGGAAAACATGAAAAGATGCTCATCTTCACTAGTTATGAGAGAAATTAAAACTGGAGGAGGACATGGCAGCCCACTCCAGTATTCTTGCCTGGGGAATCCCATGGGTAGAGGAGCCTGGCAGGCTACGGTCCATAGGGTGGAAGAAGTTGGATACAACTGAAGTGACTTAGCACACAGCACATATCACTCCCATGAGGCTGGCAAAAAGTATAAGTCTTGATAACATAAAGCATAGTTCAGTTCAGTCGCTCAGTTGTGTGTCCGACTCTTTGCGACCCCATGAATCGCAGCACGCCAGGCCTCCCTGTCCAGCACCAACCCCCAGAGTTCACTCAGACTCACTCAACTCTTCACATGAGGTGGCCAAAGTACTGGAGTTTCAGCTTTAGCATCATTCCTTTCAAAGAAATCCCAGGGCTGATCTCCTTCAGAACAGACTGGTTGCCCTCATTAAATGAATAACACACAGTTCAAATGGAATTTAATCCAGGGATGCAAGAATTTTTCAGCTTCCTCAAATCAATCAATGTGATATGTCATATGAACAAACCGAAGAATAAAAACCACATTATCATCTCAGTCAGTCAGTTCAGTCACTCAGTCGTGTCTGACTTTGCAACCCCATGGACTGCAGCACACCAGGCTTCCCTGCCCAGTGCCAACTCCCGCAGTTTACTCAAACTCATGTCCATTGAGTCAGTGATGCCATCCAACCATTTTATCCTCTGTCATCCCTTTCTCCTCCTGCCTTCAATCTTTCCCAGCATCAGGGTCTTTTCCAATGAGTCAGTTTTTTGCATCAGGTGGCCAAAGTATTGGAGTTTCAGCTTCAGCATCAGTCTTTCCAATGAATATTCAGGATTGATCTCCTTTAGGATAGACTGATTGGATCTCCTTGCTGTCTAAGGGACTCTCAAGAGTCTTTTCCAACACCACAGTTCAAATGCATCAATGTTCAATACACTCAGCTTTCTTTATAGTCCAACTTTCACATTCATACATGACTACTGGGGAAACCATAGCTTTGACTAGACAGACCTTTGTTGGCAAAGTAATGTCACTGCTCTTTAATATGCTGTCTAGGTTGGTCATAACTTTTCTTTCAAAGAGCAAGTGTCTTTTAATTTCATGGCTGCAGTCACCATCTGCAGTGATTTTGGAGCCCCCAAAAATAAAGTCTCTCACTGTTTCCACTGTTTCCCCATCTATCTGCCATGAAGTGATGGGACCTGATGCCCTGATCTTAGCTTAAAATTCAACATCCATTTATGATAAAAAAAAAAAAACCCTCCCTACAGAGGGAACACACTTCGACACAATAAAACCCACATATGGCAAATTCAGTTAACAACATACTCAAGAGTGAAGAGCTGAAATCATTCCCTCTAAGATCAAGACAAGGATGCTCACACTCACTTTTATTCAACATAGTTTTGAAAGTCCTAGCCACAGCAACCAGTGAAGAAAAGGAAATAAAAGGAATTCAAACTGGAAAGAAAGAAGTAAAGCTGTCACTGCTTGCAGATAACATGGTACTATATATAGAAAATACTAAAGACACCACCAGAAAACTACTGGAGATCATCAATTAATTAAGTAAAATTGCAGGATACAAAATTAATGCATAGAAATCTTGCATTTCTATATACTAACAGCAAGTGATCAGAAAGACAAATTAAGGAAACAATCCCATTACCACTGCATCAAAAAGAATGCCTTATAAGCTTCTGAGAATAAACCTCCTTCAGATCAGATCAGATCAGATCAGATCAGTTGCTCAGTCGTGTCTGACTCTTTGTGACCCCATGAACTGCAGCACGCCAGGCCTCCCTGTCCATCACCAACTCCCGGAGGTCACTCAGACTCACATCCATCGAGTCAGTGATGCCATCCAGCCATCTCATCCTCTGTCGTCCCCTTCTCCTCCTGCCCTCAATCCCTCCCAGCATCAGAGTCTTCTCCAATGAGTCAACTCTTCGCATGAGGTGGCCAAAATACTGGAGTTTCAGCTTTAGCATCATTCCTTCCAAAGAAATCCCAGGGCTGATCTCCTTCACAATGGACTGGTTGGATCTCCTTGCAGTCCAAGGGACTCTCAAGAGTCTTCTCCAACACCACACTTCAAAAGCATCAATTCTTCGGCGCTCAGCCTTCTTCACAGTCCAGCTCTCACATCCATACATGACCACAGGAAAGACCATAGCCTTGACTAGGCAAACCTTTGTTGGCAAAGTGATGTCTCTGCTTTTGAATATGCTATCTAGGTTGGTCATAACTTTCCTTCCAAGGAGCAAGCGTCTTTTAATTTCATGGCTGCAGTCACCATCTGCAGTGATTCTGGAGCCCAGAAAAATAAAGTCTGACACTGTTTCCACTGTTTCTCCATCTATTTCCCATGTAGTGATGGGACCAGATGCCATGATCTTCGTTTTCTGAATGTGGAGCTTTAAGCCAACCATTTCACTCTCCACTTTCACTTTCATCAAGAGGCTTTTTAGCCCCTCTTCACTTTCTGCCATAAGGGTGGTGTCATCTGCATATCTGAGGTTATTGATATTTCTCCCAGCAGTCTTGATTCCAACTTGTGTTTCTTCCAGTCCAGCATTTCTCATGATGTACTCTGCATATAAGTTAAATAAACATGGTGACAATATACAGCCTTTTCCTATTTGGAACCAGTCTGTTGTTCCATGACCAGTTCTAACTGTTGCTTCCTGACCTGCATACAGATTTCTCAAGAGGCAGATCAGGTGGTCTAGTATTCCCATCTCTTTCAGAATTGTCCACAGTTTATTGTGATCTACACAGTCAAAGGCTTTGGCATAGTCAATAAAGCAGAAATAGATGTTTTTTTGGAACTCTCTTGCTTTTTCCATGATCCAGCGGATGTTGGCAATTTGATCTCTGGTTCCTCTGCCTTTTCTAAAACAGCTTGAACATCAGCAAGTTCACGGTTCACATATTGCTGAAGCCTGGCTTGGAGAATTTTGAGCATTACTTTACTAGCGTGTGAGATGAGTGCAATTGTGCGGTAGTTTGAGCATTCTTTGGCACTGCCTTTCTTTGGGATTGGGATGAAAACTGACCTTTTCCAATCTTGTGGCCACTGCTGAGTTTTCCAGATTTGCTGGCATATTGAGTGCAGCACTTTCAAAGCATCATCTTTCAGGATTTGGAATAGCTCCACTGGAATTCCATCACCTCCACTAGCTTTGTTGGTAGTGATGCTTTCTAAGGCCCACTTGACTTCACATTCCAGGATGTCTGGCTCTAGGTCAGTGATTACATCATCATGATTATCTCGCTCGTGAAGCTCTTTTTTGTACAGTTCTTCTGTGTATTCTTGCCACCTCTTCTTAATATCTTCTGCTTCCGTTAGGTCCATACCATTTCTGTCCTTTATCGAGCCCATTTTTGCATGAAATGTTCCTTTGGTATCTCTGATTTTCTTGAAGAGATCCCTAGTCTTTCCCATTCTGTTGTTTAAACCTCCTTAGGAGGCAAAATACCTGTACTCCAAAAACTCTGGACATGGATGAAAGAAACTGAAGATGACACGAACAGGAAAGATATACTGGGTTTTTAGAATGGAAAAATCAATTTGGTTAAAATGACCATACTACCCAAAGCAATCTACAGGTTCAAGGCAATCCAATCAAATTACTAATGGGATTTTTCACAGAACTAGGAAAAAAAAACAAACTTTAAAAGTTGTACGGAAACACAAAAGCCAAAATAATCTTGAGAAAGAGTAGCAGAGCTGAGGGATTCATACTCCCTGACTGTAGACTATACTACAAAACTAGTAGAATCATCAAAACAGTATAGTATTGGCACAAAAACAGACGCATAGGTCAATGGAACAGAATAGAGCCCAGAAATAAATCCATGTACTAAGGGTCAAATAATTACCACAAAGGAGGCTAGAATATACAATGGAAAAAGACAATCTCTTCAAAAGTGGTATCGGGAAAACTGAACAGCCACCTGTTTAAAAAAGTGAAATTTGAACATTCTCTAACACCAAATATAAAAATAAAGTGAAAATGGACTAAAGATGTAAATATAAAACCGAATACCATAAAACTGTTAGAGGAAAACATAGGCAGAACACTCTTAGACATACACTGCAGCATTATTTTTTTTGGATCTGTCTCCTAAAGTAATGGAAACAAAAGCAAAAATACACAAATGGGGCCTAATTAAACTTAAAAGTTTTTGCACAGCAAAGGAAACCATCAGATCAGATCAGTCGCTCAGTCGTGTCCGACTTTTTGCGACCCCATGAACCGCAGCACGCCAGGCCTCCCTGTCCATCACCAGCTCCCGGAGGTCACCCAGACTCACACCCATCAAGTCAGTGATGCCATCCAGCCATCTCATCCTCTGTCGTCCCCTTCTCCTCCTGCCCTCAATCCCTCCCAGCATCAGAGTCTTCTCCAATGAGTCAACTCTTCGTGTGAGGTGGCCAAAATACTGGAGTTTCAGCTTTAGCATCATTCCTTCCAAAGAAATTCCAGGATTGATCTCCTTCAGAATGGACTGGTTGGATCTTCTTGCAGTTCAAGGGACTCTCAAGAGTCTTCTCCAACATAAACAAAGTGAAAAGGCAATCCACAGAATAGGAGAATATATTTGCAAATGAAGAGCCCGACAATGGATTAATCTCCAAAATACACAAACAGCTCATACAGCTCAGTATTTAAAAAAAAAAAATTTTTTTTTAATTGGCAGAAGACCTAAAAAGACATTTCTCCAAAGACAGAGAGTCATCAGGAACATGAGAAGATGCCCAATGTCATTAATCATCAGATTAAATACAAATCAAAACTAAAATGAAGTATCATCTCACAATGGTCAGAAGCGCCATCATCAGAAAGTCTACATGGAGAAAAGAGAACCCTTCTGTACTGTTGGTGGAAATGTAAACTGATACAGCCACTATGAAGAACCATTATGTAGGTTCCTTAAAAATTAAAAACAGAGTTACTGTAAGATCCAGCAATCCCACTCCTGGGAATATACTTGAAAAAGACAAAATTGCTATTTCAAAAAGATACAAGCACCCCAATGTTTATAGCAGCACTATTTACAATAACCAAGACATGTAAGCAACCTGAATGTCCATCAGCAGATGATAGGATAAAGATGTAGTGTGTGTACACACACACAAAGAATGGAGAAGATGTGGTGTGTGTGTACACACACACACACACACACACACACACACACAGAATGGAGTATTACTCGGCCATAAAAAAGAATGAAATAATGCCATCTGCAGCAACATGGATAGACCCAAAGATTATCAGATGAAGTGAAGTAAGTGAAAGACAAGTATCACATGATACCAATTATATGTGGAATCTTAAAAAAAAATTACAAATGAAATTATTTATAAAACAGAAATAGACTCACAGACATGGGAAACGACTTACAGTTACCAAAGGGAAAAGCAGGGGAAAGAGATAAACTAGGAGTCTGGGATTAACAGATGCACACTACTAGGGAATTTCCTGGCAGTCCAGGGGTTAGGACTCAGTGCTTTCACTATGGTGGTCTGGGTTCAATCTCTGGTTGGAGAACTAAGATCCCGCAAACTGCACAGCCAAAGAACGACAAAAACCAGATATACACTACCATATATAAAATAAAGAACAAGAACGTATTGTACAACACAGGAAACTATACTCAATTACCTTATAATAACCTACAATGGAAAATAATCCAAAAAAGTTTGAGTCTGTGTGGGTGTATATACACATATATACACATATACATCTGTTGTGTTTGTGTACATCTGAAGCAGTTTGCTATACACTTGAAACTAACACTATAAATCAACTATTTACTTCAATTTAAATAAAAGCTCTATTAAAAAGACAGCTATATTTTGAAGGAAAAACAAATTAAGTATAGCTCTCCATAGAGGGAAAATGGACTTACACATTGTGGACAGGGCTAAAATCATACTGAAGAGCAATCTGATATACTTTAGTAAAATTAAAAATATTCATATTCTACCCGATTACACACAAGAGAAATGAAGCTATAGACAATACACTGATGGAGAAAAGATTCTATTTGCTTACAGAAATAAAAATTGTCTTCACACATCTTTATTAGGTTTTTATATAATTAAGACTGTCTTTATTTTTCAGTTCTTTACTACTTTATTTCTGCAACATCCAACTGTTAGATCATGTGGTTATATAGCCTGTAAAGCAAAACATGTATTTTTATAATTACTGAAAAACTGTTTCAAATTGAATTAAGACTGATATACATCTGAAAAGCATATACAAGTATTTCATACACTCTCTCCATGGTTCTATTATTCAGTCAAGATACATAAGCTATGTTTTTTCTTTGCTTTATATATAATTCTTTACAAAATTATTTCTCGAATTCATAACTTTTCTAAATATTTTATAGCTCTAGTATTTCACAAATTATTTTTACATTATTCATTACACTTTTACTGAAGATGTCATACCCTTCTCTCTCCATATTTTTGATCTAAAAATTTGTCTTACCTGACAAAGTCTTTCCTGTATGAGTACCAAAATAGCCTTGAATACAGAAACACTGTCTGCCCTTCTCTAAATGAAAGCAGGATGACATTCTATATTGGGCAAGAGTCTTGACTGGGCTGTTTCATTTTTATAAGATCACTTCAACTCCACCTTTTTCTGGGTTCAAGTTAAAGTACATGGATTTTTATTTAATGAGTAATATAAAGAACCAGCCCTCCATGTCTTCAGGTTAGCTTCAAACTATTGCTGCCCAACTTCTCTCAAAAGCCAATCTGAAGAAATATTTATGATGGGCTAATGAACTGCAAACCATAAAATCCTCAAATACTTTAAACTTGTTTAATGGATTAGATCAATCAGAAGCTATATACTTCAATGCATACCTTTGAACAAACAACTAGCCTTTACTGATGTGTGCTTTGGTATTATATTCGATTACTCTGTTACTGAATCACCCCAAAACCAGGAATATACATAGTACACTTTAGTGAGAAACCTCTACAAAAATATGGGCGGTCAATCAAAAAACGGGCCAAAGAACTAAACAGACATTTCTCCAAAGAAGACATACAGATGGCTAACAAACATATGAAAAGATGCTCAACATCACTCATTATCAGAGAAATGCAAATCAAAACCACAACGAGGTACCATCTCACGCCGGTCAGAATGGCTGCTATCCAAAAGTCTACAAACAATGCTGGAGAGGATGCGGAAAAAAGGAACCCTCTTACAACTGTTGGTGGGAATACAAACTAGTACAGCCACTATGGAGAACAGTGTGGAGATTCCTTAAAAAACTGGAAAGAGAACTGCCATGAGACCCAGCAATCCCACTGCTGGGCATACACACCAAAGAAACCAGAATTGAAAGAGACACGTGTACCCCAATGTTCATCACAGCACTGAACTATAATAGTCAGGACATGGAAGCAACCTAGATGTCCATCGGCAGACAAATGCATAGGAAAGCTGTGGTACATATACACAATGGAATATTACCCAGCTACTAAAAAGAATGCATTTCAATCAGTTCTAATGAGGTGGATGAAACTTGAGCCTATTATACAGAGTGAAGTCAGTCAGAAAGAAAAACACCAATACAGTATATTAACGAATATATTTGGAATTTAGAAATATGGTAACAATGACCCTATATGCAAGATAGCAAAAGAGATACAGATGTAAAGAACAGACTTTTGGACTCTGTAGAAGGCAAGGGTGGGATGATTTAAGAGAATAGCATTTAAACATGTATATTATCATATGTGAAATATAACGCCAGTCCAGGTTTGATGCATGAGACAGGATGCTCAGGGCTGGTGCACTGGGATGACCCTAAGGGATGGGACAGGGAGGGAGGTGGGAGGGGGTTCAGGATGGGGAACACATGTACACTCATGGCTGATTCATGTCAATGTATGGCAAAAACCACTACAGTATTGTAATTAGCCTCCAATTGAAATAAATGTTTTAAAAAATGTGGGTGGTAACTGGTTAGAGCAGGTTGCAATACCCTAAATAACACAAGAGCTGTTGTTTAGTTGCTAAATCATGTCTGACTCTACCTTGCATTAAAAGACAAAATAAGAAGAGCCTCTCCTATCTATAAGAATGTTGTCTATTTTATCAGGATTTGTGAGGAATTTAGGGAGAAATTTTTCTCAAAGGTTTACATTCTTAGCAGCTGGAATGCTTTTATTTTATAGACTTTGTGGGTTTTGTATTCATTATCTCTCCTTTGTTTTCACTTCTAAGAAACTCAAAGCTGATTTCATGGATCAGTACTGGTATAAGCTTTAATAAAATGAACTTTCATTAATTAGCTCTCAGGTTACTATTCTACTCTTTCGTACATCTATCTTTTTATCTTTTGAAATTTTTAACACAACATACCCTATATACAAAAAAATTTTTTGAAGGAAGAGATTGATTCATTTAACTAAACAGCTGTAAACCAATTATTAGATAAGGCTCCTAACCTCCAGGAATGGAGACAATTTTTTTTAAGTACAATGTTATAACAAGTGCTATAATGGGGTGACAAGGAATAGTGGAACCACTGGAAAAAGTAGGCATTTCCTCAGAATTAGGTGTGGAGAGGAGGGTTTGCACAAATGGGACTTAATGACTGGGCATATTAAGAACTAGCCAAATAAGTTATTTTCTAATCTTTGATTTTGTGAGGTCACAAGGACTCAGGTCAATCAGTAACAGCTTATCACAGGTCTGAAGGCTTCTGTCAAATCCACCTTCTATTCCTGCCTCTTGACTGCTCCTTTTTTCTACAAAGTGAACTTTTCCCCATATAACAGTTTAGGACCCATATTACTTCCTAGCACTACAAACACTTGTTAGTTTAAGTTTTAATGAAAAACTTTAATTTAGTGCACTATCTGCCTACTCCTCTAACATGGAAAATAGTGTGGGCCCTGTGGAGATTGTTTAAAAACAAAAACAAGCTTTAGACTCAAACAGATCGACCTAGATTCTCATCCCAGTTTCACTGCTTATGAACTTATTTTAGTTCTTCATGTATATAACAGAGACAAAGTTATAGGATTAGGAGGCATAATCTAGCTTTAAATTCTCAAAAAAAAAAAAAAAGTTAGCCTTCCTTTTTATTTTTTTCTTACTAGTTCTTCCCTCTAATTAAAGCTAAGCCTTCTCTGTTCTAGCAGGAAAAAGTAGGAGGGAGGAGGACAAGAATTAGTCAAAGGGAATATTTTCCTTATTAAAATACTGAAGGAATGGAACAAATATATCTGTTCCCTATAAATAAGAATATCATTTGAATGGTGCTACTGCTAAGCTGCTAAGTCTCTTCAGTCGTGTCCGACTCTGTGCGACCCCATAGACGGCAGCCCACCAGGCTCCTATGTAACAAAAAGAACTTGGGTTCTGGATCTGAATTCTAACTTCTGTACTATCTGTTTGACTTAGGTGAGTCATCATCTCCAAAAGTGAGTTACCACTTCCGCAATAAGAGGTTAATACACTTCCCCTATACATGTAACAGTTACTGACACTTTTGACATAGGAGAATTATTTCTAGAGGAAGGGTAAATGAGTACAACCTTTCTGAAAAACAATTTAAAAATACATATCAAGAGCTTTGATATTCCTGACCGTTGATCCAAGAATTTGACTTCTAAGATTCTAAACCAAAGAAAACAAAGACATAAGCCTATGTATACAAGGGAAAAGAATTTGAAACATTTATATATGTAACTCAATCACTGTGCTGTACACCTGAAACACACATTGTAAATCACCTAGAGTTTAATTTTTTTTAAATGGAGGGGAAAAAAGGCTTAAACTCAAAAATAAATCTAAAAAAAAAAAAAAAAAAAAGACTGCATTCAAACATGTTTATCAAGATACAGCTTAAAATCTAATGCAACTGCAAACAAAAAGAGATCTGTATATGTAAACAATGACTGCTTCAAAACAGACCACTTTGACTATCAAGATTTGCATTAAAATAGAAAGATACTGACAATATTAAGTGAAAAAAATGGAATACAGACATGTATTAAGATTATTTAAAAATGCAGGCTGATGGTAAGAACACAAAGAAATAACTCCAGTTACTAACAGTGGTTATAAATTTCATAGTGAATAAAAGGTTTATTTTTTCCTCTCTGGTTCCTTAATTTTTTACTGCGCTGACATTTTAAAGTCATTTTTGTGTGTCATGATTTTAAATCATTTACATATAACCAATATGAATACTTTAAATAATCAACTACAAAAATAAGTTTCCCTTTCCCTGATAAATACAAAACATTCATCAAAAATAATGAGCATTCATTTATTCACTTTTCAAGGACATGGGAATGTGCTATATCCAGACAGAGAATGAACTTCAGAGTTCGTAAAATTTTGTCATTTTAATTTGACTATTTACCACATACCAGGCATGATTCTAGACCGTGGAAAAACAGAACAAATAAAAGTGCTTGCTCTCACATCGTTGGGTTTTTTTTTTCCTGCCTATGGGTCTTGATTTCAATTATTTCATCAACTACTATACGGAATCAAGAGTACTAAAACACCAGCCTACTTGCGTGCTCAGTCGTGTCCGAATCTTCCCGACCCCCACCCATGGACTGTGGCCCGCCAGGCTCCTCTGTCCGTGAGATTTCCCAGGCAAGAATACTGGACTCGGTTGCCATTTCCTTCTCCAGGGGATCTTCCCCACCCAAGGATCGAACCCGCATCTCCTGCATTGGCAGGCGGATTCTTTATTGCTGAGCCACCTGGGAAGCCCTAAAACATCAACCTACTCAAGTTTAAAACACTGCTTCACACTAAGTCCTTTTTCTTGGTTAGCCAGGTGTTCTCTGTCCCTTAAAAAGAGCCCCAAGTGGTTGAAGCAGCTCATGATAAATAACATCCATTCTTTAAAGCTCAGGCACCAGCAACACCTCAGATCTAGAAAACACTTCGCAGTTTAAAGTAGGGCTTTGCCTACACAATTATTAACTTTTCACGCAAACTAATACAGGGAGTAGTATATCGGTCCTCAGGTGTTCCGCAGATACCCTCGGACATCCTTCGAGTGGTTCTGGATCTCCCCCCGCAAGGGGCTGGGGGGTGCAGGAAACCACAGAGAGCTCCACCTGCGAGGAACTCTAGGTCAAGTGTTTTCACTACGGAAGGACCCGCCAGGGCGCGCCCGCAAACCTTGACAGCACGACCCGTGAAATTACTGCATCACTGAAGGAACCTAGGAAAAATCGACTCCTGGAATTTCACAACTTTTAGCTATCACGATATTCCTGACAGAGCCAGCGGGGGAAAACTCCGCTCTCTTAAAAAGAAAAATAAAAAAAAGTTTCACCAAAGAGACACAGCTTTCCCGACTCCAAAGATGAGCTGCACGGCCTCAGTGCAAAGGTCGAGCTCTCGAAACCCTCGGTACCACCGCTCGGATGCCGCGATCCTGGCCACAAGGCCGGGGTTAGAGGGAGGCCCACCGACCCGCCGGCCCCGCACTCCCCGGCCTGGCGGCGGGCCCCGGCCCCCAGGTTTCTCCGCCGCCTTGGGCATGGCGGGCACCCTGGAGGGAGACGCCAAGGCCGCAGGACCCGGGCCGGGTGACAGGTTTATTGCCCCGCGGTGAGCAACGTGGGCTTCTCGTCACCCTCCCAATCCAAACTTCACCCGCGCATCCCTCTCTCGCCCCGTCGCGTACCTGACACACGGAGGCGCGGAACGCCGCGAAGTCCGAGCGCTCCTCGACCTGCAGAGCCCGGTCCCCGAGCTCCGACTCCTTCTCGCGTCGGTCAAACAAGTACACCGTCCTGGGGCCGTCGCCTCCGCCACCCTCTCCGGTCTCCACCGAGGGCCCGCCGCCGCCGCCCGCCGCTGCCATATTGGGGGACAGGGAGAGCAAACAGCCGTGCCGGCGCCTGTGGCCGCCGCGCTGAAAACCAAAGTGCGGGCCCCGCTTGGCGCCTTCAGCTCCAGCGTCCGAAGCGGCGCGAGGCCTCTACCCTGGCGCGCTCAGTTCCTCCCTCGGCGGCGGAGGCGGCCGAGCAGAGGCAAGCTCGAGGATCACCCGGGAACCGATTCAAACGAGCTCCTGCCGGAGCAGCACGTCACTTCCGCGTCCCGCCGCTCCCGGGGGGGAAGGAGGCGCGCGGCGCGCTCTTCGCAGGGCCGGGACCCGCGCCCGCCGCCGCCCACGCGAGCTCGCAGCGCGACCCGCGACCAGGCCAGCCGCCAGGAACTGTGGCGCAGGAGGAAGAGGGGCGGCCGGCCGCGCGCAGGGGGCGGGGCGAAACCGGCAGGCCGCGCGGGCCGGGGCGGGGTTTCGGGGCCAGCCGCCGCCGCTGCCCGCGGCCCGGCCTTTTTCACCCTCACGAAGTTAGAGGGAAGCTCGGTCCCTCGCGGGCTCAGGTGCTCTGGGATGGCGAGCCAGTCACTGAGGCGGCAGAGCCAGTCCCGGGAGCAGCGGAGGAAATCTCCCGAGGAACTTATTTTCTCCCGGCCCTGAGGGTCCTAGCATCTTCCCGCCTCGCCAAGACCCCCGACCGAACGCGTCCGGCTTCGAGCTCCTGGCGCCGCGACCCCGGCTGCGCCCTCAGGGGAGCGTCAGGGCCGTGGCCCTCGTGGTTGGACCTGCCTCTGCCGCGAACACGTGGGTCCCCACGCGGAAAGAACCGACGCCGAAGAGCCTAGTGGTTCTATGTGGGTCTGGGCGTGGACCCCCGAGACAAAGAGGGCCCCTGAGAACCTCCGCACAGAGGTTGTGTGACGTCACCGCCGCCTCCAAGGGTCCCGGCGCCCGACGCTTCAGGCTGCACACGCCGCCCCGACCCGTCGCCGAAACGTGGCTGAGAACCGAGCACGGAAACGCCTGTGCTATAGAGTTGTCAGAAATAAGTTAGTGTTCGCAAAGGGCTTCACATAGACTACGCTTCCTATGAAAGCCTTTATTGAGCTTCATTAAATATCTTAATCCTGGTCTGTAGTACCCTAACTCAACGACAAGTAAAGGTCATTGTTGGAGGACTAGGTTTAGTCATAAGGTCTTAAAAATGTTTGGGCAATAATTGGTGTTTTACAATAACAAATCCACTAAGACTGGGGGGTTGTTTTGATTCTTAGAAAGTTCAGGTAATAAAATATATTTTCTGTTTTCCTGGATTTGCCAAACCCTCGTGGTTAATTACGTGGATCGACCCATCTTTATTGTACGTCAGAAGCATAGATATTCTTGTGCAAATAAAGACCCTCCAGAATCGTAGGGGTGTGGATGTAGGGGTGTGTGTGTTGTATGTTTGTCTAGACATGTAAGGTAGAAAAGATGGAACACGCAGTTGGAACAAAAGTGTCAGGGCATGTGTTTGTGAGGGGCATAAATAATAGGGTTCATGTGGGGAGAATGGAGCAGTAGACGGTGGAAGATAAATTGGGAAGAGGAGTGTTGTGGTCAGATGCCATTCATGTTCCTGAAGAGATACTGGAGAAGGCTAAGAACAGCTTTTCTAAAACTCTTATGTTTTAGCATTCAAAGTCAACTGAACTTCATTAGAGGCCATTACATAATGGTGTTTGATTTAAATGACCAAAGAAACAAAGTTTTTCTTCTTAATGTGTGTGTGTGCTCAGTCGTGTCGCATTGTTTGCATCCCCATAGACTGTGGCCCACCAGGCTCCTCTGTCCATGGAGTTCTCCAGGCAAGAATACTGGAGTGAATGGAATGTCAGAAGCAACATAGCACCTTCACCCATATGTACAAAAATCTGGGTCTTGGTTTGTGACTTATTAGACTGAGCGACTTCACTTTCACTTTTTCGCTTTCATGCATTGGAGAAGGAAATGGCAACCCACTCCAGTTTTCTTGCCTGGAGAATCCCAGGGGCAGGAGAGCCTGGTGGGCTGACGTCTATGGGGTCACGCAGAGTCGGACACGACCAAAGTGACTTAGCAGCAGCAGCAGCAGTATGAAAAATATTCTAATGAAAATCAAGTTGATATGTTCATTTTGAGTGGTATTAGAAGAATTATTGGAGAAGGCAATGGCACCCCACTCCAGTACTCTTGCCTGGAAAATCCCATGGACGGAGGAGCCTGGTGGGCTGCAGTCCATGGGGTCGCTAAGAGTCGGACATGACTGAGCGACTTCCCTTTCACTTTTCACTTTCATGCACTGGAGAAGGAAATGGTAACCCACTCCAGTATTCTTGCCTGGAGAATCCCAGGGACAGGGGAGCCTGGTGGGCTGCCGTCTGTGGGGTCGCACAGAGTTGGACACGACTGAAGCGACTTAGCAGCAGCAGCAGCAGAAGAATTATTATTTTTTGTTTTTTTCCCCCATCAATAGTACTGGTTACATTGAACAAATAAAAACTTCGTTTATGAGAAAAGAACATTTGATCCATGGTATATTATTTCCTCTGCGTTAGAGAACAGCTTTTTTTAAATGTTACAGAAAATTCCCATAGTTGTTACTCAGAGTGTATGTTTATTATGCTTAACCTATAATGCCCAATGACCATTCTGGATTTGTTTCTGCCTGTAGACATAAATGTTTGTTGTTTGAGTTTGGGGGTATTTTTTTTCACATTCACCAAAACAAAAAAAGGTAATTTTTTTTTTTCACAACCATGAGTAAGTCTGTGTTGTTTCAAGATGCCACCATCCTGAGAAACCTAGGAAACAGATCACCTCAAGCTAAACTGAAAATTTTCCTGAAGCCATAATCTTTTAAATCAAAGCGATGATTCTGTAATTAATTGGTTGATTTAAATACAAATAATTTAAATTGGGTAATTTAATGTACACAATTTGTCAGAATTCCTATCTATATCTATGGCCATATAAATGCAACAGTTTACTTGCAGCAATCCCTGAAAGGAAAAATTGCATCACTACCAACAACCTCCCCACTGCTGAGGAAAGAAAAAAAATGTGTGTGTGCTCAGTTGTCTGACTCTCTGTGACCCCATGGACTGTAGCCTGCCAGGCTCCTTTGTCCATGGGATTCTCCAAGCAAGAATACTGGAGTGGGTTGCCATTTCCTTCTCCAGCGAATCTTCCTGTCCCAGGGATGGAACTCACTTGCCTTGTCTCCTGTATTGGCAAGCAGATGCTTTACCACTGCACTATCTGGGAAGCCCAACAGGACAAATGCTGGTGTGTTTAATTAACTACACAAGGCTTTAATGGGCATTTAAAGTTCCTTCTAGAGAACCATTCCTTCATGAAAATTTGACATCCTTATGTCATAATAACTAAAAGATCGTGAGTCATGCATGGACTGTCTCTTAGCTCGTGAAACTAACCAGATGATTAGAGATGTTGATGTTTAGGATACAGTAGTATAAATGAATGACAAATGTTTGCAATTTTGACTAGTGATCTGTATGTTTTTTCTTTAATCATTCCTTACACGCAGGCTCATCTTTTCAGTATATGTATTACAGCAGAAATCAGGAAAAACAAGTAACTTTGTAGTAATCGGAATGTCCAACTATACATTGCTTACTATATTGTAGATATTGGTGAACAGTGGTCAGTAAATAGTTTCAGATGTTGTTGTTGTTGTTTAGTAGCTACGTCGTGTCTGACTCTGTGACCCCCATGGACTGCAACAAGCTGGGCTTCCCTGTCCTTCACTATCTCTCAGAGGTTGCTCGGATTCACATCCACTGAGTCGGTGATGATATCTAACCATCTCATCCACTGCCGCCCTCTTCTTTTGTCTTCAGTCTTTCCCAGCATCAGGGTCTTTTCCAATGAGTCAGTCCTTCACATCACGTGGCCAAAGTATTAGAGCTTCAGCATCAGTCCTTCTAATGAATACTCAGGACTGATTTCCTTTAGGAGTGACTGGTTGGATCTTCTTGCTGTCCAAGGGACTCTTAAGAGTCTTCTCCAGTACCACAATTCAAAGGCATCAATTCTTTGGCCCTCAGCCTTTTTTATGGTCCAACTCCCACATCTATACATGACTACCAGAAAACAGCTTTGAACTATACAGATCTTTGTCAGCAAAGTGATGTCTTTGCTTTTTAACATGCTGTCTAGGTTTGTCAAAGCTTTCCTTCCAAGAAACAAGCGTGTTTTAATTTCAGGGCTACAGTTACCATTCACAGTGATTTTGGAGCCCAATAAAATAAAATCTATCGCTGCCTTCACTTTTTCTATTTGCCATGAAGTGATGGGATTTGATGCCATGATCTTCAAATAGGAACCATTTACTTTCTCATGATTCTGTAACTTGGGCTAAGCTTAACTGGGCAATTCTGTTGAATTCACTGTATATGACAAGCAGCAGTCACTGGCAGCTTGACTGGGGCTGGATGGTCCATGATGGTCTCACTCACATGGCTGGCAGTTAGCCTGAGCCTGTTAAGAAGTGGATCTCACGTTCCTCCATAGACATCTCTAATAGCATTGATTGGTTTCGGACTTAAGCTGCCACAGAACCTCAAAAGAAAAAGCTCCAATATGCAAGTGCCTGTCAAAGTTCAGCATGCATCATGTTTTCTGGTGTCATTGGCCAAAGCTAGTCACATGTTCAAGGTCCTGAGTAGTCCCCTCCCATAACAGAGGGAAGTTTACAGAATTCACTGCTAATCTGGAAGCTAGCACTGATATGTGTGTACTTTGATGAAACCAATTTGATAAAATATTACAAATACAGTTGGCAGAAAGAAGAGGGGAGTAATCTTGTTAGGATTTGCTGATGAGACTAAATTCCTCCAAAATGAAAACACCTAAAAAATAAAGGGCAAGGAAAGTGAGTTCTTAACTACTCCTATCTCCTCACATTTATTTTGTAAGTGTGTTTCTTTCTGGAAAGGTAAAGACGGTTTTAGTAACTTGAGTTTAGACTTTGCCAGCTGTATTTCTGCACTTTCTGTAACATATGACTCTGAGACCCTGTCTATGGAACTGGTAGCAAATATTTAGGAGCTCTGGTTCCAGTTTTAACAAGTTCCAGGCTCTGGGTGGTGAGCTTAGAGGCTCTGCTTTGTCTATATACCCTCTTTAGATCCAATGATTTACTGTTGCTTTTATAGCACTTGGGATGTGGGAACCACTTGCAAGTCTTCTTTTAATCCTAACTCCCTAGATGGACTGTCTATGTATTTAGGAAGGTAGGGAGGACCATCTCTTCTTACCATCCTAAACGGAATCTTGTGCATCTGGAGAAACTTCCCTCTTCATCATTCTTCAAGGTACAGTATCAATGCCTCTAAGTCCTTTTCTCACCTCCAAAGTGCTTTTCTCTATCCCCTCTCCAAAAATCTCTGCATTCTCCTAAGAACTTCAGTTTTTAGCGGGGGAAAATCTCAGAGGGAAAGTATCTTTTCTACTCTGCACCTTGTTTCAGTTATCAATTGCTATACCACAAATTAGCTCCAAACCCAGTGGTTTAAAACAACAATAATTTTCTTCATTTGACTCATGCCACTGGGTAGGGCTTGGCGGAACCAGGTTCACGTGGTGTATCAGTCTGGGCAGTTCTTAGGGGAATCACTTTCAAATGTCTTCCTCACATGAGCTATCAACTTGGTGCTGGTTGCTGGCCAGCACCTCTAAGATCTCTTTTCTGTACCTCGCCTCTGCCTCTCGGTTAAGGTTGGGATTCTCACAAAGAGGTAGGAATACTTCTTACCTGAGGGCTGACTTCCCCTGGAGAATAAAAGTGGAAGCCTGTAGACCTTAAGTTGGGACTTGAAACAACATTCCTTCTGCCACACTCTGTGGGTTAAGTCAGGTCACAGGACTATCCTGGATTGATGAAAAGGGACTATGGCAGAAACAGGAATACAGGAAGCATGGTTCTTTGGAGGCTACCAAAGTGATAGCCTGGGACAAAGTTCTCCCGGAGCAAGAAAGCATAGAGTCTGCCATTTTCTTGAATTGGTGTAGGGGGTTGGTTGTGTTTGGCTAAGGGAAAATCAAAGAAGAAAAAAAAAAGTTAAAATATGTTCAGTCAGTTCAGTCGCTCAGTCATATCTGACTCTTTGTGACACCATGGACTGCAGCACGGCAGGCTTCCCTGTCCATCACCAGCTCCCAGAGCTTACTCAAACTCATGTCCATCAAGTCGGTGATGCCATCCAACCATTTCATCCTCTGTCATCCCCTTCTCCTCCCACCTTCAATCTTTCCCAGCATCAGGGTCTTTTCAGATGAGTCAGCTCTTCACATCAGGTGGCCAAAGTATTGGAACTTCAGCTTCAACATCAGTCCTTCCAATGAATATTCAGGACTGATTTCCTTTAGGATGGACTGGTTGAATCTCCTTGCAGTCCAAAGGATTCTCAAGAGTCTTCTCCAACACCACAGTTCAAAAGCATCTATTCTTCGGCATTCAGCTTTCTTTATGGTCCAGGTTTCACAACCATACATGACTACTGGAAAAACCATAGCTTCGACTAGATGGACCTTTGTTGGCAAAATAATATCTCTGCTTTTTAATATGCTGTCTAGGTTGATCATAGCTTTTCTTCCAAGGAGCAAGCATCTTTTAATTTCATGGCTGCAGTCACCAGCTGCAGTGATTTTGGAGCCCAAGAAAATAGTTTCTCACTGTTTCCATTGATTTCCCATCTATTTGCCATGAAGTGATGGGACCAGATGCCATGATCTCAGTTTTCTGAATGTTGAGCTTTAAGCCAACCTTTTCACTCTCCCTTTTACTTTCATCAAGAGGCTCTTTAGTTCTTCTCTTTCTGTCATAAGGGTGTCATCTGCATATCTGAGGTTATTGATATTTTCCCCAGAAATCTTGATTCCAACTTATGCTTCATCCAGCCTGGCATTTTGCATCATATACTTTGCATATAAGTTAAATAAGCAGGGTGACAATATACAGCCTTGATGTACACCTTTCCAAATTTGGAACCAGTCTGTTGTTCCATGTCCAGTTCTAATTGTTGCTTCTTGACCTGCATACAGATTTCTCAGGAAGCAGGTCAAGTGGTCTAGTATTCCAATCTCTCAGAATTGTCCACAGTTTGTTGTGATCCACACAGTCAAAGGCTTTAATTTAGCATACTAAAATATGTTAATATCTCATAATATACTTCCAGTCACATGGGCCTTTGCCAACTTTCTCCTGATGTATTACCTCTAATTTCCATGTTATTTAAAGGAACTAACTTTGAATAAAGCATCTTAAAAATTTTAAATTAACTGTTGGTGTTTTCACATTTCGGTTGTAAGACAGATTCTTTTTTCTTCAAAAATCCATGCAGTTGAGGGATTTCCATAGCAGTTCAGTGGTTGTGACTCAAAACTCCCAATGCTGGGGGCCTGCATTCAATCTCTGGTCAGGGAACTAAGATCCCACAAGTGCGTGACTTGGCTCAAAAATAAATAAATAAATAAAAATCATGCAGTTGAATTTTTTTCTTTCTATATGAAAAATGATATTGACCATTTATTAAGATCTTGAATTGCCATTATTTCTACAAGGACTTTACATTTTCTTGTTCAATCTGTTTTTACATTTTTATATTTATTTCATACATTCAAAAGAGTATGTATAATCTAATTGTCTGTTAAAAGACAAACAGCATGTGTAGCCACCACCCAACTTAAGAAAAAGTGCGTTCCTGACCTTCTGGAGGCCTGGTGTACCCCTCCCAAAATGTCATCTCACTACTATGAGGATGAGATGATTGGATGGCATTACCAACTCTATGGACATGAGTTTGAGCAAGCTCGGGGAGTTGGTGATGGACAGGGAAGCCTGGCGTGCTGCAGTGCACAGGGTCGCAAAGAGTCAGACACGACTGAGTGACTGAACTCACTGACTACTATGAGGTAATCTCTCTGATCTGAAATGTGTACTTTTTCTTTCTGTTTATAATAGGTTATTTGGCTTTTAAATTAAAAAAAATTTTTTTTGGCCATACCACACAGCTAGTTCCCTAGGCAGGGATTAAACTCACAGCCCCTGCATTGGAAGCAATGTAGTCTTAACCACTGAGCCACAGGGGAAATCCCTTAGGTTTTCTGTTTTGAATTTATTTACCGTAAAAGAAAAACCACACACTCCTGCTGTGCATGTCCTCTGCTCTCAATAGTCTACCACAACTCTACTTCACTTGTGACACCAGATGTATAGGTTTTGCATGCATGAAACAATCTGTGACACCTTGTGGGCATCCTACAGTTTAGTTCAATTCTGACACTATCTGCCTAGAGAAAATGTCAGATACCACAGGTTAAGACTGTCCCCCTTCCTGACTTCAGATGCCCAATCAGAGGTGTAGGTTGTTATTTGTGCTTCTAACCCAGTGGCTCTAAATCTGAGGGTCCTGTGACCACCACTGCAATTTCAGTTAATCTATTAGAGCAGCTCAGAGAACTCAGGAACACAGTTTACTGACTACTTTGCACCTTTATTATAAAAGGTACAAATCAGGGAACGTCCCTGGTGCTCCAGCGGTTAGTAATCTGCCTTCCAATGCAAGGGACACCAATTCCTTCTCTGGTCAAGGAACTGAGATCCTGAATGATGCAGGTACTCAGCCTGCATGCTGCAGCTAAGACCCAACGCAGCCAAAAATAAATAAGTAAGTAAGTAAATAAAGAGTCTTTCTTTTAAAAAGGAATTAAATAGGGGCTTCCCTGGTGGTCCAGTGGCTAAGACTCTGCGCTCCCAATTCTGGGGGTCCGGGTTTGACCCCTGGTCAGGGAAGTAGGGCATCACCGACTCAATGGACATGAGTTTGAGCAAGCTCCAGGAGATGGTGAAGGACAGGGAAGCCTAACATGCTGCAGTCCACAGAGTTACAAAGAGTCAGACTTGACTGAGTGACTGAAAAACAATAGGGAACTAGATCCCATGTGGGGCAGCTAAGACTCAGCATAGTCAAATAAATGAACAAATGTTTTTTGAAAGAATTAAATAAAGTTACAAATCAGGTAGAGTTAGATGAAGAGACGCATAGTATGAGGTGTGGGGAAAGAGCACAGAGCTTCTCTGCTCTTTGGGCTTCTGCTCTCTCAAAACTCCTCTGTGTTCATCAACACAAGCTCTCCAAGACTTTTGCATTTTTATGGAGGTTTCATATGTAGGCAAGATTGATTAAATAAATCTTTGGCCATTGGTGACTGGTCAACTTTCAACTCTTCTGCCATCTTGGGAGGTACAGTGGAAGACTGAAAGTTCCAACCCTCTAATCCAGGTTGGTTTCGTTGTCAACCAGCCCCATCCTTAGAGGCTTTCCAAAAATCCCCTCGTTAACATAAACACACTTGTAGTTGAAAGAGGCTTATTATAAATAACCAAAAACACCTTTATTATTCTTACCACTTAAGAAATTCCAAGGTTTAAGGGACTATGTGCCAGGAGCAGTAGACAAAGATTAAACATAAATTTTGTTCAGTCGCGCAGTCGTGTCTGACTCTTTGCAACCCCATGGACTATAGCACTCCAGGCTTCCTTTACCTGTCCTTCACCATCTCCCTGAGTTTGCTCAAACTCATGTCCATTGAGTTGGTGATGCAATCTAACCATCTCACCTTCTGTCTTCCCCTTCTTGTCCTGCCTTCAATCTTTCCCAGCATCAAGGCCTTTGATACTGGGAAAAACCACAAATTGCATGCATATTTATACATTCTTCTGCAACTTTTTTTGGCTCAACATATTTATGAGATTCAATAATGTTAATGTATATAGCTGTATTTCATTTGTTTTTTTAACTGCAATATAGCATTTCTTGAAACGAATACACAACAATTTTTTTCATTCTCCTACCCATGGACATTTTAATTATTTCCAGGATTTGGGTTTCTTGTTTGCTGTTTTTGCCTTTTTATTTATTTATTTTCAGTTTTTGCCTTCTTAAAATCAGGCTTATGTAAACATTTGTGTGTGTATTCTGATGTTCCTATGCAATGGATATACTGTACAGGATACATGTCAAGTGTCAAAGAGAGTGTGTATGTTTACAAATTTACCTAATGACACCAGGTTATTTTCTAGCAGGGTAGAAGACTTACCATTGCTCCACTTCTTTATCAACACTTAGGAGTGTTTTTTACTTTAAAAAAATTGTCATTCTGGTGGATGTGAAATAGTGTTTCACTGTGGATATAATTTGCAATTCCCTCCTTATAATTGAGTTTGAGCATCTTTCCTTATGTTTACTTCCTAACTGTGTTTCCTCTTCTGTGAAATGCCTGTTCATGCTTGGGGCTTCCTTTTCTGTAGGTTTATTTTATTTATTTTTATCCTATTGATTCTTAGGAGTTCTTTATATCATGGTGATTAATTTTTGGTTGGTTATATGTGTTATAATATCTTTCCTTAGTTCATGGTTTGTATTTACTCTTTCTGTGATCTTTTAATGAACAGTAGTACTTGATCTTAATGTGATGAAATTTGTCAATCATCTCCATTAGAGTTTTCTCTTTTTAAAAATTTCTGGGAATTCACTAGCTATCCAGTGGTTAGGAGTCTGTGCTTTCACTGCAGGGGACAGGTTCTTCTATTCCCCTGGTTGGGGAACTAAGATCCTACATGCCAAATAGGAAAAAAAAAGAAGAATTTCTCTACTACCAAAGTTTCCTCAAATTTTATTCTTCAAGTTTAAAATTTTTCCATTAAAAAATTTGAGTCTTTAATTTGTGTGGAGTTGATTTCTACCCATGATACTGAAAAGGGATCCAATTTTTTTAATGAATAATTAAGTATCTAAGCATCATTTATTGAACAGTAGTCCACCTTTTCCATGCTATAACCTGTGTAACTTTTATCACATACCAAATTTCTGTAAATGCATGCTTCTATTCTTGGATTTTCTTTTGTCCTGTTTTCCGCACCACAAAGCATGCAGGATCTTAGTTCCCCGACCAAGGATCGAACCCCGAACCTCTGCATTGAAAGTACAGAGTCCTCTGGATCACCACAGAATTTCCTGTTCTTGGATTTTCTAGTCTATTCTGTTGGTTAATTTCTGCCCCCACCCCTGCTATTATTGTACTGTCTTCATTTTCTGGTTCTAGTATGTTTTGAGATCCTATTGAGCAAACCACCTCATTTTATTCTTTTTCAGGAGTGTCATGTAGTTGGTTCTTAAGTGTCACCACAAGAATGATAAATTCCTCCTCTTCCTGCTCAGTGTTTTCTCACTTAAGAGACACTTCAGGTTGTGGTCAACTGCATTTCCATGGTAGCAAAGCCCATGGCTCAATAAGGAACTGAGTACATTACAGGATTTTTAAATGGACTGGTATTGCTTATGCTAAGCACTTAGTTGTGCTTTGAACATTGCTGTTGGCATCCACATCAAGCTCATTGTGAAATATCACAAACTCTTTTTCATTTTGTTCTTAATTACCCTGTGCATTCTGATTCAATTACAGCACAAACACTAGGTTCCTGAACAGCACAGAAGGATCAAATTTTCTAATCACTGACTGCTTAGATAAAAATTTCTCCTTCCTGGGTTTTCATGATTTTTACTCAACTGAACAAAATGGGAAAACATGATTCTGCTGACTTTGCTTGTATATAAACATGAAGGGGACTTTCCAGGTGATTAATAGGTAAAGAATCCACCTCTAATGAAGGAGATGCAGGGGACACAGGTTCAGTCCCTGGGTTGGGAAGATCCCCTGGATCGGAAATAGCACTCCACTCCAAAATTCTTGGCTGGAGAGTTCCATGGACAAAGGAGGCTGGGCAGGTTACGATCCATGGGCTGCAAAGAATCAGACACGACTGAGCAACTAACATGCATACAGAATGTCTGGTTGGAGATAAATGTGCTATGGAGAAGAGTTTCAAAGAATGTGGAGTCCCAGGGGCTAGAGAGTCATAATTTTATAGCATGGTCAGAGGACATTTTCTGATAAGGTGACATTTGAGCAGAAAACTGAAGGAAGTGAAGGAGCAAGTTGTAATGATCTGTGAGACAAATGATCCTGACAGAGGAAAAATAAGGACAAAGATCCTGAATTCTGAGCATGGATGGCATTGTGACAGTAACCGAGGATGCGAACAGAGACAAATGGGAGAGAGAAGGAATACTGTAAAGGGTATCGTAGGTCACTGTCATAACTCTGGCTTTTGCACTGAAGGTAATAAGACATATCGGAGGACTTTGAGCACAGGGGTGATAAGGTCTGATGTACTTTTATTTATTTGGATGGGGCTGTCTGACATATTTTTAATGCATTTTATTGTGGTAAAAGTCACACAATATAAAGCGTACTATTTCAACCATATTTCACTGTACAGTTCAGAGGCACCAAGTACATTCACATTGTTGGGCACCTGTCACCATCATCCCGGAGAAGGCAATGGCACCCCACTCCAGTACACTTGCCTGGAGAATCCCATGGGCGGAGGAGCCTGGAAGGCTGCAGTCCGTGGGGTTGCTGAGAGTCGGACACAACTGAGCGACTTCACTTTCACTTTTCACTTTCATGCATTGGAGAAGGAAATGGCAACCTACTCCAGTGCTCTTGCCTAGAGAATCCCAGGGACAGGGGAGCCTGGTGGGCTGCCGTGTATGGGGTCGCACAGAGTCGGACACGACTGAAGTGACTTAGCAGCAGCACCATCATCCATCTAAATCGTTCACTTTCCTAAACTGAAACTGTGTCCGCATCAAACCCCAAGTCACCCTTCCCCCTCCTCACACCTCACCTCCAGCCGCTGGCATCTACCTGTGTACTTTCTGACTATAAATCTGACTATTCTAGGTACCTCAATAGAGGTATAAGTGGACTCAAACAGGATTTGAGGTCTGATCATGGTGGCTCAGCGGTAAAGAATCCGCTTTCCCATTCAGGAGACTTGGTTTCAATCGCTGGGTCAGGAAGATCCTCTGGAGAAGAAAATGGCAACCCACCTCAGTATTCTTCTCTGGGAAATCCCATGGAGAGAGGAGCCTGGTGGGCCACAGTCCAGGGGTTGCAAAAGAGTTGGACACGACTTACCGATTAAACAACAATATTTTTAAAGAGAACTTCTTTGACTTCTAGGTTGGAAATAAACTGTAAGAGGCCAAATGTAGAAACCAACAGACCAGCCAGGAGGCTAAGTCAGTAATCCAGGCAAGAGATAAGGGCTTGATCTATGCTAGTAATGGTGGAGCTGAAGAGGGATGGTCAGATTTTAGATAGATTCTGAAGATGAGGCTGAAAGATTTGCTAATGATTTGGGCATGTGGCATGTGAAAAAGAGAAGCGTCAAACTGGTTTCCCAAACGTGTGGCTTCCCGGGATGCGCGAGATGTACTTGCATTATTTTTGGCCACCCACCCTCTCTCTCCCTTCCTATGTTTGGAGAATTTCCCATCATATAAACCTAAGTGACAGACAGCACATCTCCAACGGAAGGTGTGACTGCCAGTGGCAAACAACTTGTTCCAGTCTCCTAGGCCCCTGAGAGGCACCCACGTGACCAGTCAGACATTAATGGGGCTCTCAGCATGTGGCAGCCACAGTGTGGAGTGGTGTGCACTGTTCAAGGGCCGTGCTTTTTTCATAAAACCAATTCATGGCTTTAATTGTGTTCTGACCAAGTAGTTTTCAAGTAAGGTTTGCCAGCCTCCCAGCAAATTCAGTTTCCTAGTGAAAAATACTGTTTCTGCTTTTATTTATTCTATGTTTTTATTTTTCAGCCACATTGGGCAGCATGTGGGGACTTAATTTCCCCACCAGGAATTGAACTTGCACCCCCTGTATTGGAAGCACAGAGTTTTAACCGCTGGCCTGTTTCTAACTTTATTTTATTTTTTTTTGTTTCTAATTTTAAAATAGCCAGAAATAGCTTATTTTCCTTGTAAATAAAAGCCTCAGTTGGGGGACTTTCATGGTAGTCCAATGGTTAAGACTCCACACTCCCAGTGCAGGGGACCTGGGTTCAATCCCTGGGTGGGAAACTAAGATTCTGCATGTCCCATGGTGTGGTCAAAATTTTAAATAAATAATATATATATATTTAAGAAACCTCTATTGATACATTAGGGATTGATATTCTTACTATGAATGTTATATTAATAACTGCTATTCATTGAGTGATTGAGGAAGTTATGTTAATTAATTCTGCTAGATAAGACTCTTTGTGACTCCACGGACTGTAGCCCACCAGGCTCCTTTCTCCACGGAATTCTCCAGTCAAGAACACTGGAGTGGGTTGCCATTTCCTTCTCCAGGGGATCTTCCCGACCCAAGGAATGGACCCGGGTCTCCTGCATTGCAGGTGGACTCTTTACCATTTGAGCCACCAGGAATACTCCTATGTTAGAATTGAGGAAACGAAAACATAAAGGATAAACCACTTGCTGAGGATCATATGGCTAGGAATTCACACAGTGAGGACTAAAAGTCAAATTTATCTGTCTCCCAAGTTTGAACACTTATACATTACAGATAAGTTCATTTGGGGCTCATGTAATATTGTGAACTATCATTTTTCCATTAATTGAGTTCTCTGTATAACCTCTATGCATATTCACAAGTATTAAATTTCCTTGAAATCTAAAACTATAGAACATAGTGCTGCAATATTAAAATGTGTCATTCTTTTGAAAACTTATTATAGTCTGCCCAAAACCATAAATCTAATTCAAAATAGATACTAATGCTTGTTAGTTTTGTTTGAATTCTGGGCAAATTTTTCTGAAAGTTTTAATTTTAATACATCCTGCTTTGATTAGTAAGAATCTAGAGGTAAAGTTCTATACTGGTAAAAACCCTGAACTCTTCTTCAGACGGCACCTACTATCACTAAGACATTATAGCACCAGGTTCGACATTAAGAATGAAGACAAATTCAAAAAGACCCACTTTTTTTGGTGCTATTTTAATGCGTAGTTACCTAAAATACAAGGTGGTAGTTTTGAATATTGAAACTCACTGCTTTAAAAAAAATGTTGCTTACTAATAAAAGGAATGACTAAAAAGAAATGAAACTGGATTGTCAGAAAAAAAAAACTTATGGTTTGTGAGCTTCTGAGAAGCACTCAGAGGAGGAGCAAGTTATTATGAGCGTTTTGTTTTAATGGGGCAGCATTAAAGAAGCAATGTGTGGTCAGGAACGTGAAAACTGAGCTAGGAGTGAGAACACTGGCTCTTAAGTGCCCAACCTTCTTCCTTGCTAAGCTATGTAACTCAAGATGATTCCACCAATACTGAGCACAGAATTCTTGAGACAGATGAGTAAAACAGACACATGAACATAGATAACTGTGATGCCTTATTAAAAATGATCATTCATTTATTCACTAATCCATGCAGCATTTGTTGCCCATCACATACTTATTGTGTGTCAGGTACTGGGGCTTCAAAAATGAATGAGAAAAAAAGCACCCCCTGACCGTCCCCACCTCCATCGTCCCAAGGAGCCAGTGGCCCAGGAAATAAGTGCCCTTGTGGCGAAGGACACTGACATTGCATTCCTCCCTTCCGTAGACTTCCATGGTCCTTCCCAGCTCTTTCTTTCACTACCAACCACCCTCCACAGCCTTTAGTTTAACTCAGCTGACTCAGTCTACACCTTATCTCCCAAGAAAGACTTTCTGACCTGGGGTTGGGGGGTGCTGTAGCTCTCTCCCCTACACCTCCTAGATCCAAATGATCTTTAGACACTTCAAGCTCTGAAAATATAGTTGTTTCCTGCTCCGTGGATAAAAATACATATACCATAAAGCAATAAAATGAGGAAAACTATATGTAATTAATCTGCTCTTCCAGATATTCTAAATCTTGGAAAGTCTAATGCAATTTATCATTAAATTGGATGTGTCTGAGTACATATTAGCGTTTGCAAACACATTCACAAGGCTCAACGATTTTCTGAGAAAAGAACCCAAAAATGGGCAGAAAAATCTTTCCCTAACAATGAGTAGTTCCCTGAACACATCTGCATTATTTTGAATGTATTCCCCAAACAAAGCTCAGGGAGAAAAACACAAGTTTCCCCATGGACAGTTTCTATTTTCTATCTAGGTTTCACTTTCCTGAAACAGATCTAAGCTTTTTCCTGAAAGCTGAATGTTACTCACCCATCCTACTACAGAGCACTTGGCTTGTTAGAGTTAGAACATAGCATTCCCACTAGGGGCTTCCCAGGTAACCTGCCTGCAATGCAGGAGATACAGACAGATGCAAGTTTGATCTGCAGGTCAGGAAGATCCCCTGAAGGAGGGCATGGCAACCCACTCCAGTACTCTTGCCTGGAGAATCCTGTGGACAGAGGAGCCTGATAGGCTATATAGTCCATGGAGTTGCAAAGAGTGGACACAACTGAAGTGTGCACATCCAGGATGCTTAGCCAGGATGCACATCCCCACTAGAGATACGTAAATATTATAGCAAGTAGCTCATTTACTTTTCAGTTCAGTTCAGTTCAGTCGCTCAGTCGTGTCCGATCCCATGAATCACAGCACGCCAGGCCTCCCTGTCCATCACCAACTCCCGGAGTTCACTCAAACTCATATCCATCGAGTCGGTAATGCCATCCAGCCATCTCATAATATATCCGGTCCCATCACTTCATGGCAAATAGATGGGGAAACAGTGGACACAGTGGCTGACTTTATTTTTCTGGGCTCCCAAATCACTGCAGATAGTGATTGCAGCCATGAAATTAAAAGATGCTTACTCCTTGGAAGGAAAGTTATGACCAACCTAGACAGCATATTAAAAAGCAGAGACATTACTTTGTCAACAAAGGTCTGTCTAGTCAAGGCTATAGTTTTTCCAGTAGTCATGTATGGACGTGAGAGTTGGACTATAAAGAAAGCTGATCGCCAAAGAATTGATGCTTTTGAACTGTGGTGTTGGAGAAGACTTTTGAGAGTCCCTTGGACTGCAAGGAGATCCAGTCAGATCAGATCAGATCAGATTAGATCAGTCGCTCAGTCGTGTCTGACTCTTTGCGACCCCATGAATCCCAGCACGCCAGGGCTCCCTGTCCATCACCAACTCCCGGAGGTCACTGAGACTCATATCCATCGAGTCAGTGATGCCATCCAGCCATCTCATCCTCTGTCGTCCCCTTCTCCTCCTGCCCCAAATCCCTCCCAGCATCACAGTCTTCTCCAATGAGTCAACTCTTCGCATGAGGTGGCCAAAGTACTGGACTTTCAGCTTTAGCATCATTCTTTCCAAAGAAATCCCAGGGCTGATCTCCTTCAGAATGGACTGGTTGGATCTTCTTGCAGTCCAAGGCACTCTCTCAAGAGTCTTCTCCAACACCACAGTTCAAAAGCATCAATTCTTCGGCACTCAGCCTTCTTCACAGTCCAGCTCTCACATCCATACATGACCACAGGAAAGACCATAGCCTTGACTAGGCGAACCTCTGTTGGCAAAGTAATGTCTCTGCTTTTGAATATGCTATCTAGGTTGGTCATAACTTTCCTTCCAAGGAGTAAGCGTCTTCTAATTTCATGGCTGCAGTCACCATCTGCAGTGATTTTGGAGCCCAGAAAAATAAAGTCTGACACTGTTTCCACTGTTTCCCCATCTATTTCCCAGGAAGTGATGGGACCAGATGCCATGATCTTCATTTTCTGAATGTGGAGCTTTAAGCCAACCTTTTCACTCTCCACTTTCACTTTCATCAAGAGGCTTTTGTGTTCCTCTTCACTTTCTGCCATAAGGGTGGTGTCATCTGCATATCTGAGGTTATTGATATTTCTCCCAGCAGTCTTGATTCCAGCTTGTGTTTCTTCCAGTCCAGCGTTTCTCATGATGTTCTCTGCATATAAGTTAAATAAACATGGTGACAATATACAGCCTTGATGTACTCCTTTTCCTATTTGGAACCAGTCTGTTGTTCCATATCCAGTTCTAACTGTTGCTTCCTGACCTGCATACAAATTTCTCAAGAGGCAGATCAGGTTGTCTGGTATTCCCATCTCTTTCAGAATTGTCCACAGTTTATTGTGATCTACACAGTCAAAGGCTTTGGCATAGTCAATAAAGCAGAAATAGATGTTTTTCTGGAACAGAAATCCAGTCAGTCCATCCTAAGGAGATCAGTCCTGGGTGTTCATTGGAAGGACTGACGTTGAAGCTCAAACTCCAATAATTTGGCCACCTGGTGTGAAGAGCTGATTTATTGGAAAAGACCCTGATGCTGGGAAAGATTGAAGGTGGGAGGAGAAGGGGACGACAGAGGATGAGATGGTTGGATGGCATCACCGACTCAATGGACATGGGTTTGGGTGGACTCTGGGAGTTGGTGATGGACAGGCAGGCCTGGCGTCCTGTGGTTCACGGGGTCGCAAATAGTTGGACATGACTGAGTGACTGAACTGAACTGAACTGAACCATATAAATTATGAAAAACAAGGACGGCTTGTACTTTTCACATACCTCAAGTCTACTTTTTTTTTTTTTTAAGTTGTAAACACTATCATTGATAGCTTAATTCAAATTGACCTTTGTCCAGCCCAGCCAGTTGTTCTTTATAGACCTTCCTCTAGCTTGAGGTGAACATTACTCCTGTAACTGACTCACTGCTGCCCCATGGGAGTCAGCTCCTAATGCTTCTGAAATGTGATCCAGAGAAGAAATAGTCTCCAAAGCAATCAGTAAGTTTGCAGCAATGAAACTGCTTAAATCACACTGGATTCATTGCACAAAGAGATCTAAGCACCTCCATTCCTAATCACACACAGACAAAGTGTGAATGTTTTCAGGAAAGTTTAGTGGGAACAAACTACACAAAAATATACAAAAGATGCTCTCGGTTTTCATGTTTTTGTTCTTCAGTTTTAGAGTAGATGTTTCCTGCTTCCTCCACTGTTGGGTGTGTCCCTCCTGTTCCTGTGTTCTAAAGCTTAAAAAAAAAAGCTTCTCAAAAAAGAAGAAAGAAGTCGAGCAGAATCACAAGTATACACACACATGTGTGCATGCACACACATTCACATGCACACACACACACAGAGTCCCCTGAACGTTTATGACTTTCAGATTCACAGCCTCTCAATCCCTTCCATTTTCCAGAATGTGTTTACCTTTCATTTCAAAGCTAAGCCTTTCCTACCCCTGTTGCCTTTGCAGAACAAAGGGAAGTTTATACCTAATGTATTGTCTTCCACTTTGCTAGCCTTAGAGAGAAACTATTCGCAACAAAAAGCCAAATTCCTAAGGTATTTTAGCACAAAGCCAACTACAACAGTAACGGGGAAATACAGTAGATGCTTATCATAATAATGCTGTTCTTGCCCTGTGAGCCTAAGTCCTCTCACAGAGTAGGGTCCCCATAGAGGTGTAGGAAAGAGCTTCTGGGTGTTCTAGGTGAGGTTCGCCTCAGGTATTCCAATAACTGCTGAGTGGCCTCCTTTCTTCACGTAAGCTAAATTCCCCACTTTTCTCTGCTCAATTGAATTTTTTCTCAAGTGCACTTCTGGAACCACAACCCTGCTGAGGCCTTTCCACGATCTTCTAGTCGGCCAAATTACCTTCCCCAATCTTCGACCTCTAACCCACTTAGGACCTGAGAAAGTGCAAAGCCACTCTGCTATTAGTCAGACTGTGTTAGACAATGTTTTGAACAGGACGAAATCAGGCAAACATGACAATGTCTTGCTGACATTGTTTGACAGTGTCTCTGACCAAATACACTTAAGGCTATACTGCGGTTGGAAAAATGACGAACAAGCCATCCTTTCTCAGAATTGATCGGCACAAGTGTGCACTCCGCTCTGTCTTACTGAGACATCCCATGAGTAGTTCTTCCGCACAGCAGCAAGTTCAATAAAGTCAACCTTCTCCTATAGGTGTGGCTTGTTGATCTTCTCTGGTTGGTGGGCTTTACCTGGCTTTGGCTGGCTCTGGTGACTTCTTCAACTGAGTGCTGTCCCATAGAACTGGGGTCACCTGACTCTCTCTCTTCCTAGAAGCCACATTTTCCTATTCACTCAATACATGTGCTTGCTAAATTGCTCAGTCATATCTGACTCTTTCAGACCCTATGAACTCTAGCCCACTAGGCTCCTCTGTCCATGGGATTCTCCAGGCAAGAATACTGGAGTGGGTTCCCATTTCCTACAGGGTATCTTCCCAACCTAGGGATCGAACCCTTGTCTTTTATGTCTCCTGTATTAGCAGACAGGTTCTTTACCACTAATGTCACCTGGGAAACCCATTCACTTGATGGAACTTCTCAATTTCCCTTTCTCTGCACTAAAGATCTTTAGTTGCAGCATGTGGAATCTAGTTTCCTGACCAGAGATTGAACCCAGGCTTCCTGCATTGGGAGTGCTGAGTCTTAGCCACTCGACCACCAGGGAAGTTCCTCCCCTACAGATTGAGAGCGTCCACAAAGGGGGATTTGGGGTTTCCTGCCTTCAATACTTACTCCTTGCTCACTAACTTCCTTCTGAGGTTTCCTGCTCGAATGTGTTAAAGACACTTCAGCCTCACTCCTTTCTCCACGGCCAGCTTCATTTCTGGCCCGATTCAATTCCAAAGCTTTCCTTGCTCATTTCAGAATGGATAGTTTCAAACGATCAGCTATTTCACCTCTCCAAATCACTCTTTCAAGAAGTGAATCATGAAGGTGTAGGTAGATCAGCACATCTGGAATTCCCTTTTAGGATCCAAATAACTTGAACATTGACCCTGTCTCCCCCCAAGGTGCCTGGAAAATCAATTCTCTCAAAGACACCTAACCTCATCTCCCCTACTCCAAAGTTGTTTCATATCTGGGGATCAAACCCGGATTCCCTGCATTGGGAGTGTGGAGTCTCAGTCACTAGACCATCAGGGAAGTCCCTCCCCTACACATTGAGAGTTTTACATCCATTCCACTTCTCTCCCTTCATGCTGGTGGAGTTTTGTCTTTTCTACTCTGAAGAGCAAAGGACCTTCCCTTAAGAGCCTGGATAGCTACCTTATTCTCTGATTTGTAAAGAACTGATGCTCTTTCTATTTCTGATGTTTAAAGATAAGCAGGGAGTAATTTTTCCCTCTAATGACATTGCTCTGTCTTCTTGTAGACTTAATACTGAAAGACTTTCCTAAGACAGACCCATTTCTGCCAGTAGAAGCCTAGCTTCTTGAGCACAGATAGATATCTTTCTCCTTTCTTAGGAGTTGAAAAGCCTGCCAGCGGAGAGCAGTTCATTACTCCACCCTCCACTACAGTGGCACCGTCACCTCCCTTTTGTGGACAAACCACTGGGGACCTTCCCTCTTTATATCTCAACCCACACTTGTCCGGTGGGTGGAATCTCTTCAGAGCTGATAATCGTCCTCCCAGTTGGAGGTTGGAAGGTCTGCAAGGGATAAAATATCCCTCTATCATCACCTACTTTTTTTAAAAATGTGGAATTCTTTTTTAAAAATTATTTTTTTTACTTATTTATTTTGATTGTGCCAGGTGTTAGTTGCAGCATGAGAGCTCTAAGCTGAGGCATGTGGGATCTAGTTGACTAGGAACCCGGGCCGCCTGCATTGGAAGCGAGGAGTCTTAGCCCCTGGACCTCCAGGGCTATGATCACCCTCTTGCAGATGATTGGTGGGGAGTGTCTCCCACTTGTTCAGTTGCTTGACATTAGCCACTTACCATTCCCAACTTGATCTCATGCACCCTGCCCCGCCACACCACAGCCTTGCTAAGTACACATGCCCTTGGCAACTTCACTGGCCTATAATCCCCTTAAGTTTCAGTTCCTTTTTTGAGAGTCTTGTTACATTTCGTACAATCATTCAGCTTCTCGGAGAATAAACTGACTTCCCGACTACCTTACTAAATTGCTTCACAAACTCCTGTGCCCTTTCTATTGCTTTCATGTTGTTCCCTCGGGACACTTCTCTGTCTCCTACTAAATGGTTTAAACCCCAAGTGACACCACACAGAGACAAATCTAATGAATATCCATGGAAGGCAGGTGGTATAATAGTTCAGAGCTGAGGTTCGGCAATCATACTGCCTCAATTCTGTTTCACTATTTACTGATGAATTTTACCATTAACTATTGAGAATTTGGCAAAATCACTTCACCTTCCTTTTTCTCAGTCTGTGAGAGATCAAGTACATAAAAGATGAGTAAATTATGGAAACCTTAGTAATACAATTGTCAATTGTATAATATAGAATTATATATAACATAATTGATAAGGTAGATCTGATTCATGATATATTAATAGCACATAATACATCCTAAAAAAGAAAATGCACTTTCCTTTCAATTCCTTGTGAACATTCACAAAAACCATGAGGCCAGAAAGAAAAACCTCAGTAAAGTGCAAACACTAAATAGTAGAGAGAGTATTCTCTGATCACGGTGCAATATAACTAGAAATTAATAAAAATGAGGGGGACAAAACTCCTTTTATGTGGAAATGTCAAACTATGTTAAACAATTTTTTGAACAAAGAGAAACCACCAACTGAAACTGTAGATGATGAAAACACAGCATCATGAGAACCTGGGGAGGGCTTGCTGCAGCCATCCCGGCTTGTGGGCTCCTGCACTCAGCCTCCAAGGGTCACAGGCAGGGAGACATGGATGTGCTTGTTGTCGACTGTGGCTTTGACA
This sequence comes from Tragelaphus eurycerus, assembly GCA_935064755.1. Taxonomy (NCBI): domain Eukaryota; kingdom Metazoa; phylum Chordata; class Mammalia; order Artiodactyla; family Bovidae; genus Tragelaphus; species Tragelaphus eurycerus. The sequence continues at coordinate 27,048,665 of CAKXYN010000023.1, forward strand.
CGTGCAAAACTGGCTTTATTGAAGATAATACCCTTAGCTGTATTCCCACTCATCGTCTGGTGTCCCAACACCAAGACTGCATGGTGGGTGTGGGGCAGAAGGACAGCTACGTGGGGGGGCTAGATTCAAGGAAGGCTTAGTGTCTAAACCCCAGGGTACCCCATGGAGCAGGGCATCATCACCCACCCTGATGATGTGGGGAAGATCTGGCACTACGATACCTCCTACAAGGAGAATTTGTCCCTTAGAAATGGGAGCTTAAGCCTTGCAGTTCAGGGCTTGAGATGAGCACAGTCCCCAGTTGGTGACTGAGGGGGACAGCAGCTGGAGAAACACTGGCTTCTACCCCTTGATTCCCACTCCTGTGAAACCTTCCTACTGGCTGCACACAGAACTCTCTGACTTAATAAACATGTTGCATATTTTCTTTTTTTTTTGGCCAGGTCAAATGGCTTGCAGCATCTTAGTTCCCCAATTAGGGATTGAATCCATCACCACAGTGAAATCTCAGAGTCCTAGACACTGGACCGCTGGAGAATTCCCATAAATATGTGGTATTTTAAAGGTTGGGGACTTATTCCTTCAGACTGCTTCCTCTAAGCTGGCATTTCAGTTGCACGTTTAGAAGAATAGTCCCTTGGAGGGACTTCCCTCGTGGTCCACTGGCTAAGACTCCCCTACTCCCAATGCAGGGGGCCCAGGTTTGATCCTTGGTCAGGGAACTAGATCCCACATGTCACAAGTAAAGAGTTCACATGCTGCAACTCAAGGCCTGGTGCAGCCAAAAAAGAAAGAAAGAAAGAAAAAGAATAGTCTCCTGGATAATCCAAAATAGACCAGTATATTCTGTGGTCCCGAGCTCAATCCTCTATTTCTTTCATTGATCAGATGTTATGTGTGTGGAACTCCACACGGGTGAGTCAAGCAATCCTAAAGCCCCAGACAGGGCTGCCAGTTGAGGCTATGTGGGCAGGAAAGGCAAACTGTCCCTCAGAATAGGTTTCTATTCTGGTCAAGATGAATTGCTGCCCTTCCAGGACAGACAGGGCCTCGTGTGGTCAATTTGCCACCTAGTGGCCAGCTGGTCTCCTCTAGCGATAGTGCTAGAAAAGACCTAGTGAGCTACAGTCCATGGGGTCACGAGGAGTCGGACGTGACTGAGTGACTGAACAACAAGCGTATGGTGCTGTACCAGGGGCACAGTGTTGGTTTCTGTGGCTGACAAGAGGGACATTCAGAAGGATCGGTAGCCAGATTAGTCTTGGGAAGTAGGAATCTTTGCTTCTGGACCTATGTGGAACTTGTTCTCTGTGGCTGACAAGAGGGACATTCAGAAGGAGCGGTAGCCAGATTAGTCTTGGGAAGTAGGAATCTTTGCTTCTGGACCTATGTGGAACTTCTGTCCTTCTCTTTTGCCCCAGGATCACCATCTCTATTAACCAGCTCCACGGCATGTTCAAGTTAAGCCCCCTCGACTGCTTTTCTGACTTCCTCTGCACTGAGGGCAGCCTCCTGCCTTTGTTACTGTGGAGCTCCGTTATCCCCATGGATGTTCATGAGCTCACTGTCTGCCCCTCTCACTGTCATGCCAGCCTGCAGAGGAGCCAGCACTGAACTCCCCAGTGATGTGGCCACCCCTGTCACCACGGTGGTCCCTATGGACTTCATGGATGGGGTGTCCTTGAAGGTCCTCCTTGGAACACTGGGGGCCCATCTGGCTTCACATTATGTATTCCAGTGAGCTCACTTTCTTCGACTTTCCTGTTGTTCAGTTGGTAAGTTGTGTCTGGCTCTTTATGACCTCATGGACTGCAGCATGCCAGGATCCTCTGTCTGTGGAATTCTCCAGGCAAAAATACTGGAGTGGGTTGCATTTTCTTCTCCAGGGGATCTTCTCAATCCAGGGACTGAATCCATGTCTCCTGCATTGGCAGGTGGGTTCTTCACCACAGAGACACAAGGGAAGACTTTTCTATTTCTTCCTGTACTCTCTGTCAAAGCAACCTAGGCACTCCCACTCCGCTGAGAAAAAGCCATCATCTTATCCAGCCTCCTAAGAGTGGTGAGTTCATCTCACCCTCTGGGGTCCTTTCCAGGGGGTTAAATCCCACATTCTTAAAAAGTGGACTTTGGCCAATAAATTCTTGAATATCTGGCCTATGTTCTGGCTCCCATAATCAAGCACATGTGTGGTGTTGGATTGGAACTGGAGCTATCGGTGTGAACTCATGGTTTTCAATATATTGATACAGATATAAATATATAAATATAAAGATATAAATATAAATATAGATGTCTTTATGTATATAAATACTTACATTTTCTACTTCTATACTTGGAGATGACCCAGATGTATTGGCACCTTAGATATAATCAACACACACAGTGTTAGTTTTGCTTTCCAAATAGTATTGTCCACTAAAACACACTTGGCATCCTTAAGAATGGCTGATTGCAGGGTAGACAGGGAAAGTATAGAACAGACCTGGAACATTTTCTTGTGCCAGAAAGCAAGGAAATGCTCAAAGTGTGTTGGAGAAACTTCAAAAAAGACAAGGAGCCAGCCTGCAGGGGCTCCCACTGGTCAAATCTGAGAGTTCTGTGTAGATCCAGAAGCAAAGACTCCCACCTACCAAGAATGATCTGGCTACCGCTCCCTCTGAATGTCCATCTTGTTTATTTTAAACATCAAAATAAATGATGATAGTTACAGATTACAACTCACTGATTAAAATAAGAATCCATGGGTTCATACTGATATAAACGAATAAATACAGGAGAAGAGAAAGTTCTTTCTTACAAGTAGGATGTCAACTAATTAACGTAGAAGTAAGTAATAGAATTAGAAATTTAAACATTACTTTTTGGCATTTTTAAACTTCTAGAACTAGAAATTTTAAAAATTGCTTAATTAGAACACGGTGTCTATAGTTTATAAAACTATATTGTACATTTAAAAGCTTCTAAAAGAGTAGGTATTAAAAGTTCTCATCACACAAAAAAATTGTAACTACTTGTGGTGAAAGATGTTAACTAGACTCATTGTGATGGTCATTTTGCAATACATACAAATGTCGAATTGTTATGTTGCACACTTTAAACTATGTGCCAGCTATATCTCAATTAAAATATCAATCTTTGGCAACACAGTAATAATTCATTCAGGACATACTGATGTTGAAACTAGGAAGTGAAAGCTTGATGACAAACATATTTATATAGCTCAATTCCAGGAGATAGTGAAGGACAGGGAAGTCTGGTGTGCTGCAGTCCATGGGGTTTCGAAGAGTCGGACATGACTGAGCGACAACAAAAAGTACCCTTCCCCTCTTTTTGTCTTTTTGCTGCACTACACGGCATGTGGGATCTCAGTTCCCAGGCTAGGGATCCAACTAACATCCCTTGCATTCCAAGTGCAGAGTCTTAACAACTAGACCACCAGGAAGTTCCTCCTCCCCAGGTCTGAATTACAGGGAAAGAGTAATCTTGCAGATACCATCCAAACCAAGTGATTAAAGTTAGCATTCAGTTCAGTTCAGTTCAGTCGACTCTGTGACTCCATGCCAGACTTCCCTGTTCATCACCAACTCCCAGAACTTGCTCAAACTCACATCTATTGAGTTGGTGATGCCATCCAACTCAGGCCATCTCATCCTCTGTCATCCCTTTCTCCTCCGCCTTCAATCTTTACCAGCATCAGGGCCTTTTCCAGTGAGTCAGTTCTTCGCATCAGGTGGCCAAAGTATTGAAGTTTCAGCTTCAGCATCAGTACTTCCAATGAATATTCAGGACTGCTTTCCTTTAGGATGGACTGGTTGGATCTCCTTGCTGTCCAAGGGACTCACAAGAGTCTTTTCCAACACCACAGTTCAAATGCATCAATTCTTTGGCACTCAGCTTTCTTTATAGTCCAACTTTCACATCCACATGCGACTATTGGAAGATCCATAGCTTTGACTAGACTGGCCTTTGTTGGCAAAGTAATGTCTCTGCTTTTTAATATGCTGTCTAGGTTGGTCATAGCTTTTCTTCAACAGAGCAAGCGTGTTTTAATTTTACGGCTGCTGTCACCATCTGCAGTGATTTTTGGAGCCTCCAAAAATAAAGTCAGCTACTGTCTCCACTCTTTCCTCATCTATTTGCCATCAAGTGATGCGACCAGATGCCATGATCTTAGTTTTCTGAATGTTGAGTTTTAAGCCAACTTCTTCATTCTCCTCTTTCACTTTCATCAAGAGGTTCTTCAGTTTCTCTTCACTTTCTGCCATAAGGGTGCTGTCATCTGCATATCTGAGGTTATTAATATTTTTCCTGGCAATCTTGATTCCAGCTTGTGATTCATCCAGCCCGACATTTCAGATGATGTACTCTGCATATAAGTTAAATAAGCAAGGTGACAATATACAGACTTGACATACTCCTTTTCCTATTTTGAACCAGTCTGTTGTTCCATGTCCAGTTCTAACTGTTGCTTCTTGATCTGCATACAGATTTCCCAAGAGGCAGGTCAAGTGGTCTGGTATTCCCATCTCTTGAAGAATTGTCCACAGTTTGTTGTGATCTACACAGTCAAAGGCTTTTACATAATCAATAAAAGAGAAGTAGATGTTTTTCTGGAATTCTCTTGCTTTTTTTGATGATCAAATACATGTTGGCAATCTGATCTCTGATTCCTCTGCCTTTTCTAAATCCAGCTTGACCATCTGGGAGTTCACAGTTCATGTACTGTTGAAGTCTGGCTTAAAGAATTTTGAGCATTACTTTGCTAGTGTGTGAGATGAGTGCAATTGTGCAGTAGTTTGAACATTCTTTGCCATTGCCCTTCTTTGGGATTGGAGTGAAAATTGACCTTTTCCAGTCCTGTGGCCACTGATGAGTTTTCCAAATGTGCTGGCATATTAAGTGCAGCACTTTCACAGCATCATCTTTTAGGATTTGAAATAGCTCAACTGGAATTTCATCACCTCCACTAGCTTTGTTCATAGTCATGCTTGCTAAGGCCCACTTGACTTCACATTCCAGGATGTCTGGCTGTAGGTGAGTGACCACACCATCTATGGTTATCTGGGTCGTGAAGATCTTTTTGGATAGTTCATTTGTGTATTCTTGCCAGCTCTTCTTAACGTCTTCTGCTTCTGTTGTTGCTGCTGCTAAGTTGTTTCAGTCGTGTCTGATTCTGTGTGACCCCATAGACGGCAGCCCACTAGGCTCCTCTGTCTCTGGGATTCTCCAGGCAAGAATACTGGAGTGGGTTGCCATTTCCTTCTCCAATGCATGAAAGTGAAAAGTGAAAGTGAAATCGCTCAGTTGTGCCCGACTCTTAGCGATCCCATGGACTGCCATCACCAGGCTTCTCTGTTCATGGGATTTTCCAGGCAAGAGTACTGGAGTGGGGTGCCATTGCCTTCTCCACTGTTTCTGTTAAGTCCATACAATTTCTGTCCTTTACTGAGTCCATCTTTGCATGAATCACTTGGTATCTCGAATTTTCTTGAAGAGATGTCTAGTCTTTCTCATTCTATTGGTTTCCTCTATTTCTTTGCATTGATCTTTGAAGGCTTCCTTATCTCTCCTTGTTATTCTTTGGAACTCTGCATTCAAATGGGTATATCTTTCCTTTTCTCCTTTGCCTTTTGCTTCTCTTCTTTCCTCAGCTATTTGAAAGGCCTCCTCAGACAACCTTTTTCCTTTTTGCTTTTCTTTTTCTTGGGGATGGTCTTGATCACTGCCTCCTGTACAATGTCATGAACCTCTGTCCATAGTTCATCAGGCATTAATCAGTTAACATTAATGGAAGCATAAACATTATGTACCTTTTGAAGCAGTGTACTGAGAAAAATGTGACATCAGTTCCATCATATCCTTCAAGGTCATATACCCTATATAATCACAGGAACATGTTAAGAAAAAATTGAATAGTCAAAATTACTGGACTCTTCAAAAATGTCAAGGTCATGAAAGTCAAAGACAGAATGAGGAACTCTTTCAGTGTAGAAGAGATTAAATGATCGGGCAACTATTAATAAATGAAATATGTGATTCTGAATTGCATCTTCAGATCAGATCAGATCAGATCAGTCGCTCAGTCGTGTCCGACTCTTTGCGACCCCATGAACTGCAGCACGCCAGGCCTCCCTGTCCATCACCAGCTCCCGGAGGTCACTCAGACTCATATCCATCGAGTCAGTGATGCCATCCAGCCATCTCATCCTCTGTCGTCCCCTTCTCCTCCTGCCCCCAATCCCTCCCAGCATCAGAGTCTTCTCCAATGAGTCAACTCTTCGCATGAGGTGGCCAAAATACTGGAGTTTCAGCTTCAGCATCATTCCTTCCAAAGAAATCCCAGGGCTGATCTCCTTCAGAATGGACTGGTTGGATCTCCTTGCAGTCCATGGGACTCTCAAGCATCTTCTCCAACACCACAGTTCAAAAGCATCAATTCTTCGGCACTCAGCCTTCTTCACAGTCCAGCTCTCACATCCATACATGACCACAGGAAAGACCATAGCCTTGACTAGGTGAACCTTTGTTGGCAAAGTGATGTCTCTGCTTTTGAATATGCTATCTAGGTTGGTCATAGCTTTCCTTCCAAGGAGTAAGCATCTTTTAATTTCATGGCTGCAGTCACCATCTGCAGTGATTTTGGAGCCCAGAAAAATAAAATCTGACACTGTTTCCACTGTTTCTCCATCTATTTCCCATGTAGTGATGGGACCAGATGCCATGATCTTCGTTTTCTGAATGTGGAGCTTTAAGCCAACCTTTTCACTCTCCACTTTCACTTTCATCAAGAGGCTTTTTAGTTCCTCTTCACTTTCTGCCAAAAGGGTGGTATCATCTGCATATCTGAGGTTATTGATATTTCTCCCAGCAATCTTGATTCCAGCTTGTGTTTCTTCCAGTCCAGCGTTTCTCATGATGTACTCTGCATATAAGTTAAATAAACATGGTGACAATATACAGCCTTGATGTACTCCTTTTCCTATTTGGAACCAGTCTGTTGTTCCATGACCAGTTCTAACTGTTGCTTCCTGACCTGCATACAAATTTCTCAAGAGGCAGATCAGGTGGTCTGGTATTCCCATCTCTTTCAGAATTTTCCACAGTTTATTGTGATCAAATGGCAACCCACTCCAATACTATTGCCTGGAAAATCCCATGGACAGAGGAGCCTGGTAGGCTACAGTCTACGGGGTCGCAAAAAATCGGACACGACTGAGCGACTTCACTTTCACTTTCACACAGTCAAAGGCCTTGGCAAAGTCAATAAAGCAGAAATAGATGTTTTTCTGGAACTCTCTTGCTTTTTCCATGATCCAGCGGATGTTGGCAATTTGATCTCTGGTTCCTCTGCCTTTTCTAAAACCAGCTTGAACATCAGCAAGTTCACGGTTCACATATTGCTGAAGCCTGGCTTGGAGAATTTTGAGCATTACTTTACTAGTGTGTGAGATGAGTGCAATTGTGCAGTAGTTTGAGCATTCTTTGGCATTGCCTTTCTTTGGGATTGGGATGAAAACTGACCTTTTCCAATCCTGTGGCCACTGCTGAGTTTTCCAAATTTGCTGGCATATTGATTGCAGCACTCTCACAGCATCATGTTTCAGGATTTGGAATAGCTCCACTGGAATTCCATCACCTCCACTAGCTTTGTTGGTAGTGATGCTTTCTAAGGCCCACTTGACTTCACATTCCAGGATGTCTGGCTCTAGGTCAGTGATCACACCATCATGATTATCTGGGTCGTGAAGATCTTTTTTGTACAGTTCTTCTGTGTATTCTTGCCACCTCTTCTTAATATCTTCTGCTTCTGTTAGGTCCATACCATTTCTGTCCTTTATCGAGCCCATCTTTGCATGAAATGTTCCTTTGGTATCTCTGATTTTCTTGAATAGATCCTTAGTCTTTCCCATTCTGTTGCTTTCCTCTATTTCTTTGCATTGATCGCTGAAGAAGGCTTTCTTATCTCTTCTTGCTATTCTTTGGAACTCTGCATTCAGATGTTTATATCTTTCCTTTTCTCCTTTGCTTTTCGCTTCTCTTCTTTTCACAGCTATTTCAAGGCCTCCCCGGACAGCCATTTTGCTTTTTTGCATTTCTTTTCCATGGGGATGGTCTTGATCCCTGTCTCCTGTACCTTGATCCCTGTCTCCTGTCACGAACCTCATTCCATAGTTCATCAGGCACTCTATCTATCAGATCTAGGCCCTTAAATCTATTTCTCACTTCCACTGTATAATCATGAGGAATTTGATTTAGGTCATACCTGAATGGTCTAGTGGTTTTCCCTACTTTCTTCAATTTCAGTCTGAATTTGGCAATAAGGAGTTCATGGTCCGAGCCACAGTCAGCTCCTGGTCTTGTTTTTGCTGATTGTATAGAGCTTCTCCATCTTTGGCTGCAAAGAATATAATCGATCTGATTTCGGTGTTGACCATCTGGTGATGTCCATGTATAGAGTCTTCTCTTGTGTTGTTGGAAGAGGGTATTTGCTATGACCAGTGCATTTTCTTGGCGCCCGGCCTGCCCGCGAGCGGCGCACTGAAGGCGTGCCCGAGAAGAGCTACCCAATGACCGAGGAAGGACGGTGGTGAGGACCAGCGCACTAAGCACGGCTGAGAGGAGCTACCCCACGACCGAGGTCAGGAAGGGCGGCGGTGAGGAGATACCCCTCCTCCAAGGTAAGGTGCGATGGCTGTGCTTTGCTGGAGTAGCCGGGAACAGATACCCCACGCCCAAGGTAAGAGAAACCCAAGTAAGACAGTAGGTCTTGAAAGAGGGCATCAGAGGGCAAATACACTGAAACCATACTCACAGAAAACTAGTCAATCTAATCACACCAGGACCACAGCCTTGTCTAACTCAATGAAATTAAGTCATGCCCGTGGGCAATCCGGGATGGGCGGGTCATGGTGGAGAGATCTGACAGGGTGTGGTCCGCTGGAGAAGGGAATGGCAAACCACTTCAGTATTCTTGCCTTGAGAACCCCATGAACAGTATGAAAAGGCAAAATGATAGGATACTGAAAGAGAAACTCCCCAGGTCAGTAGGGGCCCAATATGCTACTGGAGATCAGTGGAGAAATAACTCCAGAAAGAATGAAGGGATGGAACCAAAGCAGAAAGAATACCCAGCTGTAGATGTGTCTGGTGATAGAAGCAAAGTCCGATGCTGTAAAGAGCAATATTGCATAGGAACCTGGAATGTCAGGTCCATGAATCAAGGCAAATTGGAAGTGGTCAAACAAGAGATGGCAAGAGTGAATGTTGACATTCTAGGAATTAGCGAACTAAAATGGACTGGAATGGGTGAATTTAACTCAGAGGACCATTATATCTACTCCTGTGGGCAGGAATCCCTCAGAAGAAATGGAGTGGCCATCATGGTCAACAGGAGTCCAAAATGCAGTACTTGGATGCAATCTCAAAAACAACAGAATGATCTCTGTTCGTTTCCAAGGCAAACCATTCAATGTCACAGTAATCCAAGTCTATGCCCCAACCAGTAACGCTGAAGAAGCTGAAGTTGAACGGTTCTATGAAGACCTACAAGACCTTTTAGAACTAACACCCAAAAAAGATGTCCCTTTCATTATAGGGCACTGGAATGCAAAAGTAGGAAGTCAAGAAACATCTGGAGTAACAGGCAAATTTGGCCTTGGAATATGGAATGAAGCAGGGCAAAGACTAACAGAGTTTTGCCAAGAAAATGCACTGGTCATAGCAAATGAACAACTTAGTGACCTTTTAAAAATGCACACTTGAATTCAGATTTTGGCTTAGTAGTCAAAAGTATAAAACTTCTAGAAAAAACATAGGTGTAAATCACAGTGGTATTGGCAAAGATTTCTTGGGTTTGGCAAAGATTCCTTAAATCTTACTACACAATATGCAGAAAGTAGTTTATATAAAGCAATACATTTGACCTCATCAAAATTTGAAACTTTTGTTCTTCAAAAGACACTCAGATCAGATCAGATCAGATCAGTCGCTCAGTCGTGTCCGACTCTTTGCGACCCCATGAACCGCAGCACGCCAGGCCTCCCTGTCCATCACCAGCTCCCGGAGGTCACCCAGACTCAAACCCATTGAGTCAGTGATGCCATCCAGCCATCTCATCCTCTGTCGTCCCCTTCTCCTCCTGCCCTCAATCCCTCCCAGCATCAGAGTCTTCTCCAATGAGTCAACTCTTCGCATGAGGTGGCCAAAATACTGGAGTTTCAGCTTTATCATCATTTCATGTGCCTTTTGGCCATCTGTATGTCTTCTTTTGGAGAAATGTCTATGTAGATCTTCCGCCCATTTTTCAAAAGACACTAGTAAGGGTTTATCTGGTGGCTCAGTAGTGAAGAATCTGCCTGCCAATGTAGGAGACATGGGTTCGATTTCTGGTCTGGGAATATCCCACATGCTGCAGAGCAACTAAGCCTGTGTGCCTCAGCTACTGAGCCTGTGCTCTAGAACCCGGGAGCCACAACTACTGAGCCCTTCACAGCAACTACTGAAGTCTGTCTGCTCTAGAGCCCGTGTTTGCAACAAGAGAAGCCACCGTAATGAGAAGCCTGTGTACCACAACTGCAACTAGAGACTAGACCCCATTTGCTGTAACTAGAGAAAAGCCCAAGCAGCAATGAAGCATGCTGCTGCTGCTGCTGCTGCTAAGTGGCTTCAGTCGGGTCCGACTCTGTGTGACCCCAGAGATGGCAGCCCACCAGGCTCCTCCGTCCCTGGGATTCTCCAGGCAAGAACACTGGAGTGGTTGCCATTTCCTTCTCCAATGCATGAAAGGGAAAAGTGAAAGTGAAGTCGCTCAGTCGTGTCTGACTCTTAGCGATCCCATGGACTGCAACCTACCAGGCTCCTCTGCCCATGGGATTTTCCAAGCAAGAGTACTGGAGTGGGTTTCCATTGAGCAATGAAGCATCAGATCGGATCAGATCAGTCGCTCAGTCGTGTCCGACCCTTTGCGACCCCATGAATCACAGCACGCCAGGCCACCCTGTCCATCATCAACTTCCAGAATTCACTGAGACTCACATCCATCGAGTCAGGGATGCCGTCCAGCCATCTCATCCTCTGTCGTCCCCTTCTCCTCTTGCCCCCAATCCTTCCCAGCATCAGAGTCTTTTCCAATGAGTCAACTCTTCGCATGAGGTGGCCAAAGTACATAGCTCTCCCCAAAAAGTATAAATATGAGGCTAGATTGGGAACTTAAAAAAAAAGGCACATTAAGAAAATAAGGGCTTCCCTGGTGACTCAGATAGTAAAGAATCTGCCTGCAATGCGGGGAAACCTGGGTTCAATCCCTGGGTTGGGAAGATCCCCTGAAGGAGGGCAGTAATCTTGCCCGGAGAATGCCCAAGGACAGAGGAGCCTGGCACGCTACAAACGGGGTCAAAAAGAGTTGGACACAACTGAATGACTAAGCACATTAAGAAAATGAGAAGGCAAATCATAGACTGGGAGAATACATATACATATATGGTTGATAAAAAACACATATGAAAAGATATTTAACACCTTTGCTCATTAGGAAACGGCAAATTAATATCATAATAGATAGAACCACATACCCTTAGGATGGCTGAATTAAAACCATACAACTGTGAGTAAGGACGTAAGCAGCTCATACACTACAGGTAGGAACCACGTTAGGAAACATTTTCACAAAAGTTTCACAAAAGTTAAATGTGCACCTTCCACATATGAACTAGCCATTCTACTCCTATGTGTTTACCCAAGCAAAATGAAAGGATATGCACATAAACATCTGTACGTGAAAGCTCATAATGACTTTATTTATAAAGTAGCCCAAACTATAGACAATGCAAATGTCCATCAACAGGTAAATGAATAAACAAACTCAATAAATACATACAATGGAACACTACTCATCAATGAAAAGGTGTGAAATATTGCAATATGGACCTCACAGCTTTATTAAAGAAACAAAAATGTACATACCATACGATTCTGTTTATAGAAAATGCAAACTAAAGTAACAAAAAGCAGATCAGTGCTTGCCTGGGGATGGGTGTCGGGCAGGTGTCAGGTAGGGGCAAGATGAAGGACTGCAAAGGGCCACAAGGAAACTTAAGCAGTGATGGATCTATTCATTAGCTTGTGAGGATGATTTTATGGATATATATATATATACCAGAACTTAAGAAAAGTTTCGGGGAAGGCAATGGCACCCCACCCCAGTACTTTTGCCTGGAAAATCCCATGGACGGAGGATCCTGGTAAGCTCCGGTCCATGGGGTCGCTAAGAGTCGGACATGACTGAGCGACTTCACTTTCACTTTTCACTTTCATGCATTGGAGAAGGAAATGGCAACCCACTCCAGTATTCTTGCCTGGAGAATCCCGGTGATGGGGGAGCCTGGTGAGCTTCTGTCTATGGGGTCGCACAGAGTCGGACACGACTGAAGCGACTTAGCAGCAGCAAGAAAAGTTTAAGTCTGATTTAGTAGGTTTGGGGTGGGGCCAACAGTCTGCATTTTTAACGAGCTCCCCAGTGATGCTGATGCTGTTTCCATACTATGTTCTGAGTGGCACAGCCCTGAGTATGCATTTTGTCATATATATATACCGTCTGAGTACACAGTAGATTCATATGGCTAGTACCACACTGGTTAGTGTAGACAGAACATTTCCACCATTGAATAAGGTTCTATTAGATGTCAGAGTCAAGATTCTTGAATACATTGGTAACCATTAATCTTGCCATACCTATTAATTATCTCCCAGTGATGACTTGTCTTTGGACACTCCAGGCTGAATGCCCCCTCCCTGCCCTTCCTAAAAGATATTCCATTCTGTATATATGTGTGTGTTTAGTTGCTAAATGGTATTCAACTCTTTACAACCACATGGACTATGGCACGCACCAGGCTCCCTCTGGGATTTCCCAGGCAGTGATACTGGAGTGGTTGCCATTTCCTTCTCTGGGGGATCTTCTGACCCAGGAATCGAACTTGTGTCTCCTGCATTGCAGGCAGATTCTTTACCTGCTGAGCCTCATTCTGTATACTGCTTATGTTTCATTTTATATGCTTTTCACTCTGATTTGCATTAGAGTTGGAATAAAAAGAATAGAAAGTTCAACTGGAGGTGGATGCCAGTTCAAGGAGATTCCCAACAATTTAGACCTGTTGAAGCTTCTTTTTAAAAAAATTATTTTGGGTCTTCACTGCAGTGGGTGGGTTCTTAGTTATAGTGTGAGCGCTTTCTCTAGTTGCAGCGTGGAGTCAGTCTTCTTTTGTGGAGCACGGGCTCCAGAGCTCTTGGGGTTCAGTAGTTGTGGTGCTGGGTTAGTTGCCCCACAGTATGTGGCACATTAGATTCCCAACCAGGGATGGAACCCACATGCCCTGCACTGTAAATCAGATTCTTAACCACTGCACCACTAGGGAAGTCCCTAAAACCTCACTTTTCAACGTGACTCCCTCCCCATCCAGAACATTCATGTTTCAGGGCTCCTGTGGTCAGGATTGAGCACAGGTTCAAGAAGTTGAGGGGGGCTTCTGCCACTAAGAGGCATGGCCTAAGGTAAATCAGAACTTCTCTAGGAAAAAATTTCATCTCTAAAATGAGAGGGGTTAAACGAGATTATTTCTTCTCATTCTCACATTCCACATCCTTTGGCTTTGAAAAATTCAGAGTAAAGACAGCATGGATCCAGAAATTTAGTTTCTCAGCTCTGGATAAAGAGTGGGTCTGCCCATGTGTCCAGAATGATTAGGAAAGGTTTTCAGTTGGTCAGTCAGTGCCAACCTGCGTAGTTTACCCCAGGGGCTGGCAAACTTTCTGTAAAGGGGTGGAGAGTACACATTTTTGGCTTTTCAGGCCATCTGTCTGTCACACACAATTCTGCTTTTTTCTTTTTGGCTACACTGTATGGCATATAGGAGCCTAGTTCCTCAACCAGGGATTGAACCTGTGCCCCCTGCATTGGGAGCACAAAGTTCCAACTACTGGACCACCAGGGAAATCCCTAAACTTTTGTAGGCGGAACGCAGCACAGATGACTCGTCAATAAACGGGTATGATTAGATTTGGCCCAATTAGTTTGCTGATTCCTAGTTTAATTATACTTTGAAGTTCTTATACTCAAAATATTTATTTTTCTAATCATGTCAAGTTAGGTAGAGAAATCAGGGGAAAAACACACTGGATTGAGGCAATTTATTAACTCCATGTACATAATACAACTGGTCTTTCATATCTAAATATAACAGTCTAACAAGTTACCATAATTTCAGGTTCTACATATCTTAAGTTAATGAACTAAATTTAGAAAAGATATAAAAATATTTCACGGGCTTGGGAAGATGTGGTCATCAGACTTCATTGTAAGGAGGGATATAGGATATGCTAAAGATTTTTCAGACCTACAAAGGAAATTTCAAAATTTACACTTTTAATAAAGTTCTTGCTTAATCAACCCTTTATCTTCATTCATCAAGAGCCTGAATTAGAGCAGCTCTCTTCTTGTACTTGTCTCCAATCTCTCTGATGTTTTCCAAGAGATCTTCAGATGCATATTCTTTACACTCTCTATCATTTTTAGCAATCTGCTCGTCAAGGTGTTTCTAATGGAAACAATTAGCAATTGTTAATGTAAAAACATCAATTTCTTTTCAAGTGTTTAATTGTGAAATCTATAAATAAGAGCGTAACATTTGTAAGAATAAGAACAGAATACTCTTGCATCTACCTGGTCAGCCCCTCCTGTGCTCCTTTTGTAGAGCTATAGCTTATTCATGTACTGCTATATAACATTCTATTGAATAAATATACCAACATTTACGTATTCATTTTACTGTTAATGAATTTTTGTTTGTTCTCAGGTATGATACGGTGAAGAGACTCCTAAAAGCTGTCCATTTCCTGATCACCAGAACCTATGAATGCTATGTAACATGGTCAAAGGAACTCTGAAGATGTGAACAAGTTAAGAATTTTGAGAAAAGGAGATTATTGGGCCAGCGTAATTGCAAGGGTCTTTGTGAGAAGGAATCAGCAGTGTGGGAGTCAGAGAAGGAAGGCATAAGGACAAAGAGAGGTTAGAGAGGACAGATGATGCCGGGTTACTGGCTTTGAAGTTGAAGGAAGAGACCACAACTCAAGGACTACTTGTGACTTCTAAAAGGAGTGCAGCCTCAGGCGATCATTTTAGGCTTCTGACCTCCAGAGATGTAACCCACTCAAATCATTTTCTGGTCTGTGGTCCAGATGAACAATAACTCTTGAACAAGGAACCATTGAAAAGTTACAGAGACACTGAGTGGTAGAACTAGGAAGATGTGGGTAGAATCCAGGTTTTCTGACACAGTATTCCAGGGTGCTTTTACCACTAAGCAGAGAAGAGCACTAGCCAACAAGTGAGCAGAAGTTCAATGTTATGCAGGAGAGATGAGGGGAGAGAAGATCACATGCTCTGTTGTCTATCAAATGAAAATATTTTAATGTGATATTATGAGCTCCCCCAACTTTATCTCCTAGTGAATTTTTAAAGACCTTTAGATTTAGCAATTTATTTTAGTTTGTGGGCTCTGCACAGCAGGTTTTAGGGATAGTTTTACTGTTAAACTTTCAAGCTACTTGAAAGGTGGAGATAAAGTAAATTTCATGTTTCCAAAATACTTTAGTCTGTGTTTACATACATGAAATTAAAATGAAGGAATGTTAAAAAGGAACATCAGGCTCAAAATGGAATCACTTTAGCTAAGCCTACATCACTAACGTGGGACTTAATACTCAGTCTAACTGCAGTTTCAACCTTCCCCAGCAATGTCATCATAACTGGTCCTTCTTGAATTTCCTGGTTGGCACCAGTGAGGTCATCTGCCTAATAGAACCTCTGTCCCACAAAGGGAGGTGACCATGCCACCTTGCCTGAATAACCCTGTTTAAATTTATGACTTTTTTGTCCCACCCCCTCTGACTTTTTAAACCTTGTCTTTTCTGGAGCTCCTTTTTATCTGCCACATGGGATGCTGCCCAAAACATGAATCACTGAATAAAGCCAATTTGATCTTCAGATTGACTCAGTTGACTCTTGCTTTGTAACAGGAAAAATATTTGTCATTAAAACATGGTCTTTCATCTTAATTAAATCTTGTATGTACTAATGTTTTTGGTGTGTAGAATATGGCCTGCCACATCATTATACACTGTTGGATGTAATAAAATATCATTGTATATTGCTTATGCAAATAAGACAGATTATTTTTTTATTAAGGGCTATGCTATTTTTGGTATTTATATTATAACTCAATGAAAACAAACACGCCTTAAGGAACAAGAAGAATAACTTGATCAAGTGACAAAGTTGCACAAACTTCACCAAAATCTTTGTGCCCATCTGCCCTTATTCCCACCCCAGCCCCGGCAACATAAATCTACTTTTGGCCTCTGCGGATCTGCCTATTCTGGACATTTTATATTAGTGAGTCATAAATATGTGAACTTTTGCATCTTTCACTGAGTATCATGTTTTTGACATTCATTCATGCTGTAGCATGCATCAGTGCTTCTTTCCTTTTATCGATGAATCATATGGGTATATCATTCATTAGTTAAAAACCTATGTATAACAGATTACTACAAAACACACACTGCTATGTA
Organism: Tragelaphus eurycerus; assembly: GCA_935064755.1. Lineage (NCBI taxonomy): Eukaryota > Metazoa > Chordata > Mammalia > Artiodactyla > Bovidae > Tragelaphus > Tragelaphus eurycerus. The sequence continues at coordinate 27,065,297 of CAKXYN010000023.1, forward strand.
AGACTCTTCTGATAAATTTTTACTAGATCATATTTTCCAGAGAAATAAAAATGATCATTTAATTTCTATAGAAGCAAAACAGAAATACATCAGAGTTTGAAAAAGCTTTCTTACATTGTAGGAAAGACTCACACACTTACCTCCACAGATCCGACATGTATAGCAACCATCTCTAAAAGACGTTGCAAGTTATTTCCCACTTTTCGTCTCTCTTCAGTTGTAGTCTGCACGACTAGCTGGTATCTGTAGGACAGAGACTCTTGTTTGAACTGTCTAGAAGAAAATCTAATATGTCAGCTCTTGCTAGTTCACGTCTTTTCGTATTTCAATAAAACCAGGCTGTGGTTGTCTATGTTCTGCTTGCTCTGTGTCTAATTCACAGAGGTCCAGTTTGCAATCAAACAGAAATAAAAACATTTCCAAAGATCCCATGCAAATAACAGCACCAAACCTTCATGCTTTAACAGATAAACTTGGGAGCATACTGTTTACCTGAGTCTCCAAAAGGATTATAAATGTAAATGCTTTCAGGGACAAGACACTAAATACCAGTGAAGGGGGAATTGGGAGTCCTACTTTCAGGCATTTGGATTCAAATTATAAACAAAAACTCTATGCCCCAAACACCTTCACTTGACTTTCCTATCCCTGGGCCACAAGTAAGGAAAGAGAGAGATGTGATTTTAAGGATTATAGTGCCAGACTGAAAGATTTTTTTTTTTTAGTTTTTTGAGTGTATTTGAATATAAGGAAAGTTATGACCAACCTAGATAGCATATTCCAAAGCAGAGACATTACTTTGCCAACAAAGGTTCACCTAGTCAAGGCTATGGTTTTTCTTGTGGTCATGTATGGATGTGAGAGTTAGACTGTGAAGAAGGCTGAGCACCGACGAATTGATGCTTTTGAACTGTGGTGTTGGAGAAGACTCTTGAGAGAGTCCCTTGGACTGCAAGGAGATCCAACCAGTCCATTCTGAAGGAGATCAGCCCTGGGATTTCTTTGGAAGGAATGATGCTGAAGCTGAAACTCCAGTACTTTGGGCACCTCATGCGAAGAGTTGACTCATTGGAGAAGACTCTGATGCTGGGAGGGACTGAGGACAGGAGGAGAAGGGGACGACAGAGGATGAGATGGCTGGATGGCATCACTGACTCTATGGATGTGAGTCTGGGTGAACTCAGGGAGTTGGTGATGGACAGGGAGGCCTGGCATGCTGTGATTCATGGGGTTGCAAAGAGTTGGACACGACTGAGTAACTGAACTGAATATAAATTAACATAGAGCCTATGGATTATAACTATTCAGTTCTCTTCTGACTGGAAGGATAATGGGACAATATCTGTCATGGGAGAAGAATGTACCATCCAGAGGAAGTATCTTAAGCTGCTCTGCTTCATTCGGTTCTACCCACCCTCCTCCTCCCCAGACCAGCTCTATAATGTAAAGCCAAACAAATAAATCAGGTCTAGTTTTATAAAAATGTTAATAATTAAACAGAAAATACACATCACAGATCTTGGCGAGATGAACTTACTCCCGCTGAATAGCATCTAACTCATTCATAGCCTCACTGAGGCCCTCATTAACCGCGCTCTCCAGCAGGTGCTTGTGTTTCTCCAAGGACTCCAGCTCATCGGCACATTTTTTGTCTTCTTCCTCAGCTTCCTATCAGGATAAAGTCAGTTATGTTTTTTTCAATATTCACATTCTATATACTCCAGGGGATGAAAAAAAAAAAACATTTATGTCAAGCATTCAAAATCAGGTTGCATCATCATTTGTATTCACAGGACCGTTTACTGCTTTACACGTGGTAAGACTTTAAATGGTCTTTTGGAAATTTTATACTATAAACGTAAATGTGACCTTTCAAACAGGCCTATACTGCATTCATTTAGTAGTAATTTCAAGCCCGTATATAGGAAATATACTGAATCACAAATGTAAATATAAAGTAGTAGTGGGATATTAAACATGGTCTATGGTAAAATAGCGGAATTCCAGAAAAAAGTTCTTTAGAAAAAAATAACTCCTTACAATAAACTTTGGACAAGAAGATTACTGTAGACAAGATATAGGATATAGCTCAAAGATTTAAGCTTGATGTTGGAACAGGTGCCTAGTCCATCAACATGGCTTTGGAGAACCTAAACAAATGGGCAAAACTCTCACCTTCACTTTTTGTTGGTAAAGATCATCCAGCTTTTGAACTTCTTCTTTCAGAGTTCGTACACTTCTCCTGCTTTCCGTGATCATTGTACTTAACTTGAGGAATAAAACTTTGGTTGAGAAATCATAACTATACATCAAAAAATTTTTAGTAAGTTACAAAACTTTTGTATTATCAACCAACTAACTGAACCATTTTGTTTCTTCTAGTTCTTGTGGACTTTTACCTTTCATGTCATACAAATTTAATTTTACTCCAAGAAAAGTTAATTTCAAGAAGCATTTTTAAAAAATATATAATATTTAAATGTAGGATGGTATAGTAGGGCATTAGTTAGGAATAAAAAAATTTGGCTTAATTCTCAGTAAAATAGAGATACTAATATCTGTTTTTCTATTTTTCTGTAGCTGTGAGAGTCCTTAAATATAAATTGTTTTGCTCTCTAGGTTTTTTCTTCTCTTTCATTTAATGGATAGGTTTTATTTATTTTTAAAATTGGAACATCATTTGCTTTACAATGCCGTCAGTGTCTGCTGTACAACGTGAATCAGCGGTACGTATACATATATCACCTCCCTGCCCCACCACCCCACCCCTTTAGGTCATCACAGAGCCCTGAGCTGAGTTCCCTACAGCAGCTTCCTAGTATCTATTTTACACATGGTAGTGTATTTATGTCAATGACACTCTCAATTCGTCCCGCCCACTCCTTCCCCTGCCGTTTTGAAGTCTTAACTTTATTTAGATTTTTATCTACTTTAGTTATGTGGCTTTCATTTGTGTGTTTACTTTCTGGGATGTTAAAGAGAACACTCACAGCGATTTTATTTGATAATATTTGCTAATTGGTTATAGTCAATGCATTCTTCCAGAGAGTAATCAAGTTAACGTTTAATCTTGTTCAAGTTTGAGCTTTAAGATCTGCTGAAACCAGAACGGGGAAGAAAAAAAGTGTTCCTTAAAAAAAAAAAAAAAAAAAAAAAAAGTGTTTCTTTCATTTCCTGTTGACAAGTGCCGATGCCAGTTGATATTGGTAATTAATACAGAATGTTTTTCAGCTAGATCAAGAGGACAGTATTTGCAACAGGAAACAGAAAGTAGTTGATAAAAAAAAAAAAAAAAGAAAGTAGTTGATGTCTTTCTTTAAAAGGATTATTCTACACATATAAATTTAAAACAAAACACGTTTTGGGAAAAACTTAGTGAAGCTATTGTTATTTGGTAAAAGGTAGGATGGTAAAATGACTAAACTTATTCAAGAAACTTAGAGTATAGTACTGTCTTTTTTTTTTTTTCCTTGCACACAGTACTTCTCATTCAGCCATCCAAAGTTCTTGAAAGGGACATTCCTTTCCTATTCAAGAGAGAGAGAAAAGTGGGCTGGAAAGAATACAGTTTACTCAGGATCATTCAACTAGCATATGCCCAGAACTCAAAATGAACTCCAAAGACTTTTTCTACATCACTCGCCTTTGACATTTTAAAGACCAGTTTCTGAAGCTATAAACTTTGCTTCCAATCTAAAGATGCTACTTCTGAAGCAAACAAACTGTTTCATTAAATTCACTTGCAATAAGACCAAAATCGACACTTGAATAACCAGAACTTCTACTAGGCCCTCATCGTTGGTAAAATGTGTTTACTTTTAACTGAGCAGTGCTTTTTGCCATGTCAGTTTTACCAATTAGACATTTCCTCTCCCCCCTTTTGATTATGAGTACACATTCCATTGCAATAAACAGGAGAGGAATTAAAAATAAGTCGCCAATGCAACTCCTAACTATTAATATTTGACTTCCTCCCTCCTTTCTTTCTTAGCTCTCAAGTCAGTTATAAACAGAGAAATCATCAATTAATCTGATGATTTTTTCCTTCTATAATTGATAGAAGCCACCAGACTGGAATTCCATCACTTCTTGCCTCCAACCAACCAATCAACACGAGACCTTTCCTTCTTCCTTCCAGTTAGTTTAAGGATGCAGGGCACACATTTTCTTCATGAAGAGAAGTAACCTCTTCAGCTCTTTGCTGGATCTCATGCCTTTGTATTTCTTCATACCACATTCAAATCCATCAAGATCTTTTGTTCGTGCTTTTTTAAACTTCACTTTTCCTGTTGAACTCTCCCCCCTCATCTTCAAAACCAAACAACCCTCTCCTATAAAAACAAGAAAACCACACACCAAAACCAAAAACCTTTCCCACACACTTTTCAGCCAGTTTCACCACCTTTCCTTGGATTCAAACATCTGCAATAGATTTGTAGCAGCCCATGAAGAATATCCTATTCAGATAATAGTATCTTCCTTTTCACCATTTACACTCCACAGTAACATGCTTTCTGGCTCCTCTGGTTCATGTTGCTTTTGCAAATGTCAGGAGGAATATCTTTATGATTAAAGCCAATGTGTACTTTTCAGACTTAATCTGAGTAAGATCTTTGGTTACTGACCACTCCCTATTGAAACTGTCTTCCTTGGTCTCTAAGATCATGGAAACTCCTTGTTTCCTCTTTAAGTCTTGGGGGTGGGGTGGGGTGGGGGTCCTTCTAATTCAGTAGATTTCACTTTCTCTGCGTGTACTTTGGACGTTCTCCTAGTAGTCTCACTTTGGCTGTATTCTCATTTGCTCACTTGGGAGAGCTCTCGCTCATTCTCATACCTAGGGAATCTCCTGGCTGTTAATTACATGCAAGCTAAAAATACCTACCTGTATCTATATTATTTCCAAACTCCAACTGCCTACTGGTCATTTCTCTACTTTGATGTCCCGGAGACCTGCAACGGCATATCCCAGGCTGAAATTCTATTCTACAACCTTCTTCGTATTTTTCATCAAGGTTATAGAATATTGTCACTGGCAAAGAATCTCTTTTTGACCAAACTACTCAGGATCTTCTCAACTCTTCTCAATTAGGTTGACTTGGGATTTCATGTTTTTCTCTGTGTTATCCAATTTTAAGCAAGAATCCTGCCAAGTCACTTAAACCAGAATCTCCCGTCCTGAATATATGATCAGGTTCCTCATCCCCTGCCACACTCCAGGTGATGACTCATCACCTTGGCAGGCCTTCAGAAAGAAACCTATTAGGATGGTGCTTAGACAGAATACCCCAACTCTGATATTTCCAGCTGCTGATCCCCACCCTGCCCCTTGGCTATAAATTCCCACTTTTCTTTGTTGCTTTTGGGATAAGCCCTCGTCTCTCTCTCCTGCTACGAAACTCTACTGTAATAGCCCCTCTTGAATACAGTTTAACTTACCACTGCTAACAAGTGTCATAAGTAACTTTTCTTTAATATTGTATACCAAAGCTGGACTCCTGGACATTCTTAATCTCACTCTCTTCCTTAACCTTCACTTCTAAGTGGAAGACTAAATAATGTTGCTCGAATCTTTTTTTTTTTGGCAGTGCTGCATAGCTTGCAGGATTTTTAGCTTCCCGACCAGAGATCAAACCTGGGCCCTCAGCAGTGAGAGCTTAGAGTCCTAACCACTGGATCACCAGGGAATTCCGTTTTAACCTTTAAATCTCTCTTCTCCATCCTCACTGCAATAACGTTGGTTTGCCTCCTTACCATTTATGGCCCAGGATACTGTTAGGTCTCTTAATTGTATGTCTCCAGTCGCATGTACCTCCTAAAGTATTCTTCAGAATATCAACACTGTAAGCTTACTAAGATACACAGGTTTTATTCCCTTACTTAAAAAACCTTCAGTAGTACCTGCTGCCTACAGAATAAAAATTCTACCAGTAAGTAAGAACAAGTAAGTCTCTTCAGAATTAGGTTTTTGTTTTCCCAGGCTTCTTCCCTATCCTACTTAGACTCAAGGTAATTCTTTAACACGTCATGGTCTTTAGTGTCTGGGCCTTCAGAGGCAGGTATGTGTGTCTGTGTTGGTATCCTTTTGTGTATCCACTGGCCAACTCCTACTTGCTATTCACAACTCAGCTCATCTACCACCTCCTTCAGAAAGAACTTATGCTTATCTTAGGTAGGTGTATTGAGAATCCACAACATGCTGTATTTATACTCCAAAAATCTTATAAATTTGTTATAATTGTTTCCACGCCCACCTTTCCAAACAAATAAGAATTCACAAAGAAAGATATTATATCACCGCTGATTATAATACAGGCATATATAGCAGATTCTTAAAAAATACTTGCTAAACAAATTTTAATTGCTAATATTTACACTTTATACTTATATCCGTAAGTGTGATTGGTTTTTCTTCTTTTGTGGTATCTTTGTGGTATGAGGGTTAAACTAGTCTTATAAGCAAAATTTCTTAAAGATAGATTTTTGTATTACTTCATAAGTTAAGTAAATTCCCTACATATTTATAGTGTATCCAGTTCTCATTTTTTCTTGAATGGTTTTGGGGATTATTTTAAAGTACTTATCAGATTGATTAGTTTTGCTATTCTGTTTAACCTTTACTATTTCAAATTGCTATTTTATCTTATGCCATCTTAACTTGGTGAAACTACTTGTCAAGTCAAAAAATAGTTTTAGCACCCTAATGTTCATTGCAGCACTGTTTACAATAGCCAAGATGTGGAAGCAAACTCAACGCCTACAGACACAGGAATGGATTAAGAAAATGTAGTGTGTGTGTAGTAATATCCACACACACACTATGGATATTACTCAGCCATTAAAGAAAATGAAATAATGCCATCTGCAGCAGCAAGGATGGACCTAGAGATTGTCGTACTGAGTGAAGTCAGACAGAAGGAGAAATATTGTATGACATTTCTTAAATGTGGAATCTGAAAAGAAATGATACAAATGAACCTACAAAATAGGAACAGACTCACAAACTTAGAAATGAACTTAAGGCTGCTGAGAGGAAGGATGGAGGGAAGGGATAGTTAGGGAGTTTGGGATGGGCATGTACACACTGTTATCCTTAAAATAGAAACCGACAAGGACCTACTATACAGCAGAGGGAACTCTGCTCAGTGCTATGTGGCAGCCTGGATGGGAGGGGAGTTTTGGGGGAGAATGGATACATGTATGTGTATGGCTGAGTCCCTTTGCTGTTCACCTGAAACTGTCACATTGTTAATCGGCTATAAAAGTTAAAAATAGTTTCAGTTTTTAGTCTCTCAAGCATATGACATCACCGATCACTCCCTTTTTTTCTAGTTTTATGGAGATCTAATTGACATATAATGTTGCATGGGTTTACATGGGTAGACCTATGGCTGTTTCACGTTAATGTTTGGTAGAAACCAAGGCAATACTATGAAGCAATTGTCCTTCAATTAAAAAAAAACATTGCATGGGTTTAAGATGTACAGCAAGATGATTATGTATATATTGTGAACTCTTTAGTCCATGGAATTCTCCAGGCAAGAATACTGGAGTGGGTTCCCTTCTCCAGGTGATCTTCTTGACCCAGGGCTTGAACCTGGGTCTTCTGCATCGCAGGCAGATTCTTTGCTTTCTGAGCCACCACGGAAGCCCCTTCTCACTTCCTTCTATATGTTGTGAACTCTTTACCACAGTTAAGTTTAGTTAGGGTCACTTTTTCTTCTTTACTTGATTTTATAGTGTATCCTCCCTCTTCTGATTATTCTCCAACTATTCCATCTACTTCCTTCCTTTGGCAATCTTTTGCCACTTTCTTCTACATGTTCTAAGAAATGTCACCCACATCCCTGGCTTCAGACCCAGTATCCTTTTTATATTTTCAATCTATTGCTTCAGCTTCCTTTTCGTTGTCTCTCATGGAAAGTGAGCTCAACATCTCCTGCACTGCCCTGGCCACTCCCAGCCTCGTTTTCTTCCTAATTTACACTGCCCACCCCAGAAAAACAGAAGTCACTGTTGCTCCTTCTTTCTCTCCTAGCATTCATTCAGCCACAAAATGCTTGGGTCCTGCCTCAACATTTCTTCAACCTGTCCCCTTTCTTCGTTTCCTCCCTTCATGTCCATAATTTCCTACTTGAGTACTACAGCTTAATCTCTTAATTTCAGTTGCCTTCCCTGTCACTTTATTCTATGACCAAAGGAGTCTTGCAGAAAAAAAAAAAAACAAAAAAAGCAAATCTGATTAGCATAATAGCATATGTTCGGAGAAGGCAATCGCAAGCCACTCCAGTACTCTTGCCTAGAAAATCCCATGGACAGAGGAGCCTGGTAGGCTGCAGTCCATGGGGTCGCTACGAGTCGGACACGACTGAGCGACTTCACTTTCACTTTTCACTTTCACACAATGGAGAAGGCAATGGCAACCCACTCCAGTGTTCTTGCCTGGAGAATCCCAGGGATGGTAGAGCCTGGTGGGCTGCCCTCTATGGGGTCGCACAGAGTCGGACACGACTGAAGCGACTTAGCAGCATAATAGCATATGTTAGTCTTCTCCGAATGGGACTTTATATTTCATATAAGCTTTGGTTATATTGATCTTTGGGACATTAACATGGTGCCTAAACTATAGTAGGCATTTCATAATTGCCTCCCTGCTGCTGCTGCTGCTAAGTTGCTTCAGTCGTGTCCGACTCTGTGCGACCCCATAGATGGAAGCCCACCAGGCTTCCCTGTCCCTGGGATTCTCCAGGCAAGAACACTGGAGTGGGTTGCCATTTCCCTCTCCAATGCATGAAAGTGAAAAGTGAAAGTGAAGTCGCCCAGTCGTGTCCAACTCTCAGCGACCCCATGGACTGGAGCCCACCAGGCTCCTCCATCCATGGGATTCTCCAGGCAAAAGTACTGGGGTGGGGTGCCATTGCCTTCCCCACCCTGCCCAAATTACCCTGCGTATAGCCTTGAAAAAGTTTCAAGTAGTCTGAAACAGATTTCAGTCAAGAGGTTCCTATTGCTTGAAATTCATACTTTTTTGAGTCTTCAAGTTTACTGCCCACTCCAACCAGAGAGCAATTGTACTGAAGGGGTACACTTCACCTCAAATAACCATCAGCTGGGGCACACCAGCTAAAGCAGTCCTAATTCTTATCTTTTCCCCACAGTGATAGTCACAAAACCCACACATTTGTAGAAACTCTAAATTACAATAACAATAGTATCATGAAACTCTTCATTTATCTAACAATTTTTTCTATGTGTGGGAGGTGTGAAAAATTCTTTCTAATACAAATATTGATGAAAATTTGTTAACATAAAAAAAGTGTGCGTTACTTTCAAAGTTATTTGTGAAACGCATAGATTTTATTTTCAGATGAGAAAAATTAACAAGCTTCTATTCTCAGAAAAGATAGGATTTCTTTTATATCTTAAAATCTGTTAGCCAGAACACATAGTTCTCAAAGAGTTGAATTAGCTAGGGGGTTGCTTTGTTTGGTGTTTATATATAAACAAATGGGCTTCCCTGGTGACTCAGACGGTGAAGAATCCGCCTGCAGTGTGGGAGACCTGGGTTTGATCCCTGGGTTGGGAAGATCCCCTGGTGGAGGGCGTGGCAACTCACTCTAGTATTTTTGCCTGGAGAATCCCCTTGCGCAGAGGAGCCTGGCTACAGTCCAGGGGTTTAAAAGAGCCATTAGGTACTAACCATGTATATAATACCTTTTGTTTGTATTTGAGGAGTTTTTAACTTTTCTTAATCAACTGTAACAATGTTTACCCTACCCTAAAGGTTATTGAATCCAATAGTCTTCTTTCTCAGCTACATTGGTGATTGTTTGTCTCAAGTACCTCCAAAGCAGGAATTTTCTGAACCTACTTTCAGAAACAAAATTTTATAGGCATTTAAAGTTGAATCTCCCTGAATTCCATGGTCCTGAATGAAGAATCTGGTAAACAGAAGTCTCTTTATCTATCATAGCTAGTTAGCTTCTAACTGCAAATGATACATACTCACTTCTAAGGCAGTCATTTCAATGTCCTTTTACTATAAAAGGAATATTACTAATTCACCTCAAGTTATAAGAGGTGATTTGCCATTAGAAAAAAAGGGAGACTTACTCAGTTTCATATCACTTCATCATTAATGATATGTGAAGCTTAGAATGTTTAAGTTACTTAAAAAGTTACTTCAAGTGTTTCTAGGTCAAGGGTATACCTCTCATTTTTCGTATTTTATTAAAAATCCATTCCTTAGCAATTGGAAACCACAATACATTATGTTTATAACAACTGTTTCATTACTTACTTGTTCTAAAGTATCCTCTAAACCCATCTTTTTATTTAGAGCTTTATTAATTTCTTCTTCAGTTTGGTTCAAGAGTTCCTTGAGTGGTGCCTATAAAACACATAGGAATGTCGGTTACATATGATATAATTCCAAAAGTTCTCTCGTGAGGAATCTTTTGGAGAAAAGTGAAGCCATGGTGTTTTAAATCTAAGTTAATACACCATCAGTAAGAAAATAAAACTAATTTTACTGGAATTTCCGTAACTATAGAATGTAACTTGCTTTTGGTTTTGAATACTTGCCAAATTCTAGACTGGCTTCTCTATTCTGGAAATTCACTGCTATTACTTAAACATTCTTTAAGTACACATAATTTAATATTATCTTTCTTGAAAACAAATTATATGTAGGTTTTATTTTTATGCTCTGTTCTCTAGATGCATCGTTTTCTCTTAATCCTTTCCAATTCTTTAGCCTTATAAATTATACGTCTTCTTCATTTTTTTTGCTCCTCATTCTAACTCTGTTGTAATAGCAAAAGACTTGAAACATGACGATTGTCTATCCAACAAGGACTGGATGTAGAAGCCACGCAAAGTAGGACTGAGGCTGCAGCAGGAATGAGGCAGATCTGGACCCTGTCAGGGAGAGGGCAATTTCCCCTCTACTTTTCCTGAGTTCCTGTGGCAGGACTTAACACAAGAGTGAGAGAAAAGGGGCTCTCACCACTTCCCCTTCCACCGGCTTTTTCAGTCTGAGGTCTAGGAGGCTGACAAGGTAAGAAAGCTTAGCTTATGCCTGCCTTTGTCAGATGTCCCAGGATTTCTCAGTGGCCATGGTTTTCCAGCTGGTGATTGCTCAAGTTGGCTTGCCAAAACTGGGAGGCAGGAGGGAAGCGTTCTCTCACCCACAACTCTTTTAAAAAAAAGTATACAACTCCATGGCATTTGTACATTCACAAGGTATTCTCATTCTATAACAATTTGCTCGTTCCAAAAGAAAACTCTACATGTTTTCAAAACCTTACTATGTTTTCAGTAGATCTTTTGAAATCTTTGCTGAGTTTTAAATTTTGGCTGTTCTTTTTGAAGGATGCAGTTGCCTCTTTAATCTCTTTAAGAACCTGTCTCCAAATACTACTTATTGGTAGACAATTGGGGCTGCATCTTCTTGATGCTATTTTTATTGTCCTATTATTATGTAAAACTATTTCCAGGGGGCAAAGAAAAGATTCTTCTTTTCTGAGCATAAGCATTCTTTTTGCATTGGGTAATCTTTTCTACAGTAATTTGATCCAGAAACTGTTTTCTTGCACTAATACATTAAACTACTCAAAATACAGGTGAGTAAACTATCTGTCTACCTACCAAGCAGCTGCTTGAGAAACAAGAGTAAAAAGATTAAATGTTCATTGGATGCATTTTTTCCTATTGAAAATGAGCTTAGATTTAATAAAAATCTGTCTGCCAATAAACTGCAACATGGAAAATAGGGACTGTATCTTTACGTGTGTGTGTGTGTGTGTGCATGTGTGTGCGTGTGCGTGTGTTTTGGTGTGCTGTGCAGCTTAAGAGATTTTAGTTCCTCAACCTGAGATTTAACCTGGACCTGACAGTGAAAATGCTGATCCTAAACACTGGACCACCAGGGAATTCCTCTTTCTGGGTACTTTATCTCAGTATCTAACTGGCATGGAATGTAGTTGATACTCAATAAATAATTCACAGAATGAATGAATGATTCTTAAGAGAAAAAAACACATGATTTTAGACTTTAATTGACATTCTTATATTAAAAACTATTTTGAAAATTAACATTTTTGGGGGGCACTTAAATTTTTTCTTCCTCAAATTACATCCTTGGCCATATTTGAAAATTATGTACAGTACTCTCACTGGTGGCCGCTGGTGGTACTTAATGCTCTGTTATACTTCATGCCTTCCTGTGTGTCCTTGTGCCTGAAACCTTTCCACAGATCACCCCATAAATATCTTATCTTTGAAGATTTCATTCCAGGTTCCCCATTGCTGTAAAGACTTCTCTCAGTCAAGAAGAACTGATCTTGTTAGTATATTTTGTAAAGACTTCTAATAAAGCATGTATGAAGTATTTATTTTGTCCTTCTCCCTTGAGAAGAGTAGTAGCAATTTGAGAGCAAGCATCAGGTCTCATTTGTCTTAATAATCCTTGCATCTACTTTACATATAATCAAATCTTTTGGAGGAAGAGAGGGAAGATGAGGCTTTATAATTCGAAGAGTAAGGTACACCAGAGAGCAGGGGTCTCCTACCAGGAAGAAAGAAGGCAAGTTTCAGTGTTGTATTTCTACATTTAGTCCTTAGTTATGGACCTGCTGAAGTTTAAACTGTTAGTTATAAATGTTATGAGCAGACATCAATCATATCACTTAAAAGCCTTCTGAAGTACTCACGATTACGTACATAAACTTGAGCTCTGTATTTGACAAGGCAGTTGGCACCAGCATCAGGATTAAACTTAATTTCAAAGTCATAACCTTTGGAATTTTCAGCACCCTTAGGGATAAGTTTTAATTTTCTAGCCAATTTATGATACTCTGTTAATTGTGTTTCAATCTGTAAGAAGAGAACACAAAAAGAAACACTGAAATCAAACAAACAGTTCCATTTCATATGGTTTTCAATTGGCATTTTTTTTTTTTTGCAGCTTTACTCAAAGATTATGTGTTTTTCATTAGTTTTAAAGTTGGCATTTTTAGTAGTAACAGTAGCAGTTTTAAAATATAAAGAATGAAAGATTTTATTCACACTAAATTTTAAGATAGTTTTAACACCATAATTAATTAGTAAGCAATATGGTTAGACAGCATCACTAACTCAATGGACATGAGTTTGAGCAATCTCTGGGAGATAGTGAATGACAAGGAAGCCTGGTGTGCTGCAGCCCATGGGGTCACAAAGAGTCAGACATGACTTAGTGACTGAATAACAACAACAAAATACTATTGTTCTTCCATTTATCTGACAAGGAGTTTGGAATAAAAGTCCATGTTGAGGTATTAACTAAAATTCACTTTTTAAAATACCAGATAGAGAAATTATGAAACAGAAACAAACCTTAGCTTTGTCAATGTACAAAATAAAACATTTCATTTATTTAAAATGAGTGAACTCTAGTCACTCAAGTCTCTGAATGTTATTTCAGCTGTTTTGATAAGAATATTTTACTAACGTATTCCACATTTCCTGCTCTTCTTCCCTCCGTTCAGGGTTCTGTTCAAGTTACATCATCAGAAGGCTTTCCCTCTAACATAACACCCCCAATTTCTCTACTCTCTTACTTTACCCTTCAGAGCCCTTGTTACCGCTTGAGATTACTCACGTGTTCATCGCTATCACCTGAAAGCACGCTCCATGAGAGCAGCTGCAGCCCTTGCAACTAGAACAGTACTCAGCATAGAGTACTCAGTATCTGATGAGATAAACGAACCTGCACAGTCTAGGCAATTTGTTTTCATATAGTTACCATCTATAAAATGAATACTTTCAAAGAAGGCAAGGGCAAAAGTACCTATCAGAATCTGCTTAAATAATCTTCAATTTCTAAAAACTTAAAAGCAACACTTATATGCAAAATTTAAGATTTCATATTAATAAATCAGGAAATCATTTCAATTACTATAATTTGTAATATAGTAGCTCTCCAGGGATGACTAAGGTATGGAGTTCTCTCTGGCCTTATACTAAATAATCCTAGAAATTATTGTTTTTCACTAGGATTTTGTTGGTGTAATAAAGCAGTTTTCACAAGGCCATGTGCTCCATCCTGCTAGACTGTGGGGACAGCAAAAGGAGATACATTTCTCCTTCCCCCAACCAGTTCAGAAAACATGCATCACATTCCTCCTGAAGAGTCTGGAGGTAGCCTCAATGCCCATCTCAGCAAAGAGCTCCAGAAGGGGACTTCCAGTCAGAGGTGGTGGGTGGGATAAAAATCAGTCTGGAAAGAAAACTAAGGGGTGGACTCTTTATGCTGGACTTTAGTATTTTGCCTCCATTCTTTAATCTCTCCTACTCAGTACCCTAAGGTTTTCTTCTCACTGACCATGGCCCAACTGGCCCCTCATTAGGCCACTTCTTACCCACTTTCTGGGTAATTTTCTTCTTTCAGCCTGATCCTCCAAATCAAAAACAGAACTCATACAGCCAGTTTGAGCTAGTTAAACAGAGTTCACCTAGTCTAGAGATTCATAACTTCCCCTCTCCCACACAGTGCTTGAGAGACAAAATGTGCTAATAACTGTTGAAGTGACATTTCAGGTTCACCGACCTGGTCTAATCACACTTCAGTTCGTAAATAAGGGAACTGAGGCTCTGAGAAGTTTGATGCTGTGCTGAGGTCACATAAACATGTGCTGGCAAACCCAGGGCTACAACAAAGGTTTACCAAATTCTAGGTTCAAAGACCTTTGCGATCACCATCACTGGCTGTTTCTTAGAAATGCATATTTTTCTCTTTTATACACAGGGACAGAGATGAGCAGGTCAGGAGTACGAGGGAGCACAGATAATTAAGGCAAAGCAAAAATCTGCTGAAATGGCTCAAAAAATGAGGCAGTGCTTATTGCTCAGGCTGAATTGTGCATCCCATATTAAGAATTACATATGCAGCTGTGTAAAATACAGATTTTTAATAATGTAAAACAGTTAAAACCTGACCAAGAAACCATTTCATTATGCTTATAATGAACTTCACAATATGATCAGGGTGAAAAACCTGCACTACCCCCATAGGCAAACGCAGATGCTTAAAGGAGCCTTTTTAAAAACACATGCCTTCTGGGACTTCCCTGGTGGCCCTGCCCTTCCAATATAGGGGATGCAGATTTGATCCCTGGTAGGGGAATCGAGAACCTACTTCCTTTCAGGCCTTTCTTAAGGGGCCTTTGTCCATTCCCAAGATGCTGGTATTTCCAGAGTTCTGTCTTCCTCCTCTGTATTCTTCCTTGGTGAATTCGTCTACCCTGTGGCTCCAATGACAATATATACAGGTTTTTCCCAAATCTATACTGCAAACCCAGGTACTTAATGCTGCGGTACAGGCTCATGTAAAATAGTCCATAAGATATTTTCATTTAAATGCTGCACGGGCACAACAGGTCTAGCCTACTATCTCCACTCCTGACTGCCAACTTCTCCATCTCTGCTGTTCCTAACTGAATGATACTACTCATTACCTGCCCCATCACTCAAACCAGACCCTGGTGTCGGCTCCCTTCTTTTCATCTCCTTATTCATTCTACCTCATAAGCAGACAGAATCCACCCATTTCTTTGAATCTCCACTAGCGTTATCTAAACTTCATTCTACCTGTAATTTCTACCAATTACTTCCCACAGATCCTTATCTGACTGCTTTGCTTCCTTCTATCCATTTTTCACATTATCAAAAATGAGATCTTTCTGAAATGTGATCTTATGTGTTTAACATATTAATGGTCTGCTTCCTGGAGCTTTCAGGATAAAGTCTGAGCTTCTAAACATGAGAAGGATGTTCACCACTTGGTCTTTCTTATCCTTGAGTCTCATCTTCTGCACATGCCGCATCCCTTGCTGTTAGGCTCTGCTGCTGCTGCTGCTAAGTCACTTCAGTCGTGTCTGACTCTGTGCGACCCCATAGACGGCAGCTCACCAGGCTCCCCTGTCCCTGGGATTCTCCAGGCAAGAACACTGGAGTGGGTTGCCATTTCCTTCTCCAATGCATGAAAGCGAAAGTGAAAGGGAAGTCGCTCAGTCGTGTCCGACTCCTAGCGACCCCATGGACTGCAGCCTACCAGGCTCCTCCATCCAAGGGATTTTCCAGGCAAGAGTACTGGAGTGGGGTGCCATCTCTAGCCACATGGAAAGCTCAGGACACTCAGCAGAGTGCCTGTGTTGCTTCTTACCCAGCCTGGCCAGGCTAATCCTCCCTCCTCACATTTCCAATTCAGCTCAGGTCTTACATCTGAAAGGAAGCCTTTCTGAAAACCACCACCATCCTTCACCCTACACTATGCACACCAAAATCTTGCTCATGTGTACTAGAGGCGTCCTCAGTATGCAGTGGAGGTCTGATCTCATGATAGAGAAATGTCAACTAGAACGGCAGTTTCTTAAGTTCCTATGTCTTTTTATCCTCCCTTTGCACTCGACATGGTAAGTGGTACACAGCAGACGTTAAACACATGTCTGAGCAGTGAGAACGTAAATGAAGAAGTGACCCATGTCCACTTCTAGAATAAAAGGCCTGGGACTTATGAAAACTATTTCCACGGCCTTAGAGACATTTTTCGTTCATTTCTTGGTTCACTATTGGAAAATACATGCTATCTTAAGTATGATTGAGAAATTGGGCTGTTACTGAATTGACATGCAGGGATGAGTTTGTCTTTAGTAAAATGTCAACGCTGAAAAAATTTTTACCTCTTTAGCCAATTTATTCTACCCATTCAGTTCTTCTAAATTGGATGGACCTTTACAAAGGTAAGTTCTGATGAGGTGCTGCTCTGGGAATGGTAAGACATACCGCCTCTTTGCCTCGGGCATATTTCAACTCCTCATTCCACAACTGCTGCTGTTCAGCCTCTAGGTCCTTGGTTAATTTATTAATGGTCTGCTGCAGTTCATTTCTTTCATGATTTATTCTCTCAATGTCTGCAACCGAGTACTTCTGGTTGTCAACAATATTCTGTAGTCGAGAATTCTCCTGTTTCATTGTTTCACATTCTAGTTCTGCAATGCAAAAGAAATAAATAAAGTTACTTCAATTCTAGTTGATTAAGATGTCTACATTTCCTTGTCATTATGGAGAACAAATATTAGTGGTCAAGTGTTAACTGTTTAAAGAGTTGATGTAGAGCAAAGCTAATATATAATCAGACTTACTTGGAAAGAAATAAATCAATTTAGCAAATACTCCAGATAATTACTGTCCTTGATATGACAGATGATCAATATTCCAAAGAATAAGAGTTAAATATCCTAAGGCGTATCTACATAATTCCTATGAGACAGGCACAGACGTAAAACCCTTAAAAGAATAAAATCAAACTAGGCAGAGATCTGGGAAAATAGTATAGTAGGTCCACATAGCTATTTAATTTGTAAACTGCCAGCCAATAGCTCTGTGATGTGTAAATATCTTTCTCTATGCTACTTTTGGCACCACAGAAGCATCCCATAGAAGCAATTCATGGGCCACAGTATTTTCAGTTTTATGATTAAGATCCATATGTGTCTATGAAACCAAGGTTAGGAACACACAAGATATAAACAATCTTCCTTTAGTTGGGCTTTTTTACCATCTTTTCATGTTATTTTCAATCAGGTCAAGCTGTGGAGTAGCCTAGGAGGTAGTGATAATTGTTAGAGGATAAGGCAAATATAGCAGACTGAGGCTAGCAAAGATTTAAAAACCTGGCATATTAATTACAAGGTGGAATTGAAGGTATGTTTATGGACTTCCCTGGTGGCTCAGATGGTAAAGCATCTGTCTACAATGCAGGAGACCTGGGTTCGATTCCTGGGTTAGGAAGATCCCCTGGAGAAGGAAATGGCACCCCACTCCAGTACTATTGCCTGGAAAATCCCATGGATGGGGGAGCCTGGTAGATTATAGTCCATGGGGTCGCAAAGAGTGGAACATGACTGAGCAACTTCACTTCATTTCACTTTATGTTCAGGCAGCATATGTTCTTAGGTTAGGTCTTGGCTTCAAAAACGCCAGGCATCTGAAAACATGTTAGAAGGTAGAGTAGGTTGAATTGTGATCACCCAAAGATGAGAAGTGCCAGACCCTGGAATCTGTAAACAATACTTTATTTGGACAAGGAGTCTTCACAGATGTGATTAAGTATTTTGCAGTAAGGAGACTATCCTGGATTATTGAAGTGGGCCCTAAAGGTCATAAATGTTCTGAAAAGACAGGCAGAGAGAAAGTAACACAGACAGAAGAGAGACATGCACACAGAGAAGGCAGTGTGTGGATGGAGGCAGACACTGGAGTGGTGTGGCCACAGTCTCAGGAATGCCACTGGACTCCAGAAGCTGGGAAGAGGCAAGGAATGGGTTCTCCCATAGGGTCTTCAGAGAAGGTGTGGCCCTGCCAATTTCCAGCCTCTAGCCTTCTGTGAGTGGATAAATTTCCACTGTTTTAAGTCACCAAGTTTGTGGTAATTTATTACAGCAACCTCAGGAAATGAATATAGAAATCACTAAAAACTTGGCGGCCTGCTACTAACATTTACCATTAAGAGGCAGAAAGATATCGATGACATGTATGCGCTAAGTCCCGCGTATGCTCCCACCCCAGTCTAAAAGAACTTTCAGCAGTAGTTGTGCTTACCTACTCTAGAAATTTCTTCATCGAGACCATTCAATTTCTGGTCAAGAATGGCTGAATGAGACTCCAAATTGCTCATGTACGCCTGATACTTCTGAACATCTGCTTGTAAAGAAGTTTTCAGTTTTCTCAATGACTCTAGACGATTCTTTAAAAGAAAAAGAATATGAAGTTAGTTATTCTTGTCAATAATTCCATACTTTACTTGAAAGTAAAGCAATATTCAAATTCATCTTAAAGAAAGGTAAATAAATTAGAGTTTTCTTTTCAGTTTTAGAGGGGGTCAAAAAGAACTAGAAGGGGAGTTTACTGTTATTACCCAATAGAGAGGAGTACTTTTCAGAAGCCAATTTGGGATAGATAAAGTCAAGGGCCAGGTTGAAAAAGCATAAACATTTAAAAATCTGTTATTTTATAGAACATTTCAGTATCATAATCCACAAAATAACATTAGATATCTGGACATCATCATTTAGCTTTTAGAAAGCCCTCAGGATACAATATATTATACAAACTCGTTGATTATCATTCTCTTTCCACTGATGACAAAGCTCAGGGCCTCTTGTTGGTTCTCCCATGAGGTATGTAACATGGGGACCTTGTTCTAAAGATCCTTTTGGTCTGATGCAAGTAGATAAGTTTCTTTCATCATATTCTGAACACCGTTAGTCCAAGACCGATAGATCATAAGGGAAAACAAAAGCTCTAGGGAGACCAAACATGTTTTCATTAGGAGTTGTGGCCTATATAAAAAAAACCTAACTTTTAAGAAGCTTATTTTGCTAATGCATTTCCTAATGCAAATTTATGCATTTTGCTAATGCATTAAAAAATTTTTTTTTTCTCTCTATATAAAGAAACAGCTAGTTTTCTCCACGGAGATCCAAGAGTGTCAGGAAGTGTGTAAGCCTATTGAAGATAAGCATGTTTACTAACCGGTTCTTTTTCTCTTTCTTGCTCCAATCTTGCAATTTGTTCATTCAATGCTCTGTTTTTTGCTGCTAATGATTCCAGCTTGGAAGCATCTACATTAAATAAATCCTCTGGAGGAAAAAAACCCCAAAATTTCATAAGGTCTCAGATCTGCCTAGAAAATTCTTCCCCATGTTTTTCCCATTGCTCTCTCCCTCACTTCCTCTAGTCTCTACTTGAAATTCTCTCAGTGAAGGACCTCCCACCATCTGTAAAACTGCAATCCCTCCCGTGGTCCACTGCACTCTGCCTCCCAGCCCTGCTTCATTTTCCTCTGTAGCACTTACCACCATCTGACTTATTGTTCATTTGATTACTGTCTCTATCTAATAGAATGCAAGCTCATGAGGGCAGAGATTTCTCTCATTATTGTATCCTTGGTGTTGACATGGCGGGTGGCACACAGTGTGTATATAATAAATAGTTTGAATAAATGAATATAATTTATATGGCTAATTATAACCGAAATACCAAAGAAGTCACTAGTGCTTCTGGTTTTAGATCACTATGAATTTTCCTCTTAAAAAAAAAAAAAACCCAACATCATATACTCTGTTTGCTGCCTTTCTCACGTGGACACACTGAAACTGTCCTCACTGTTCTTCAGTAAGGTCCATCCCACAGACACACAAGAGAATGCTTTCATTTTTTGGGCTGAGAGAGGCAGGGTATCCTCCTATTCTGAATGACTCTATAGTCTTTGGAGGATAGCTTTACACATCTTAAACTTAGCTATTTTACCTACCACTCTGGTATTTTATATATGACTATTATAAAAAAGGAAAAATGATATAAAATATCTCTGGAACAGTTTTTAAAAGTTAGTCAGTTCTGAATGTCACTAGATCATAGCTGAGTGGAAAAATAATTTCTGTCTTTGGAAATACAATGGCCCCTTAACTTTCTGACATGAATTATGGGAGACCATAGATCTTTTCACTAACTGGGGTTTTACTTACTAAAATAATAAAGCAAGGACATCCTTTATTTCTCTCCACCAAAGAAGCAGTTATAATAAAAATAAGAAGGTATCTAAATACATTCAAAGTGAGGAGCTCATATAAACATTCGGCATAGTAAGATAAGCTACACGCCAGCACACTAGGAGCAAAAGCACTTACTCAGCTTGGACTGCAGCTCTGCATTCATCTCGTCAAAGCTGTCGGCACCAGTCATGAAACTTTCATAGCATTTTATGGTGTAGTCCAAAAACAGCTGATTGGGTGAAGCAGATTTAAAAACTCAGTTGTGAATCTCTATTTAGTTTGTTTCACTTTTCTAAGTGAAAATTTAAATATGAATGAAAATAATGAAAGTCAGGAATACCAAGTGGTTACATGAACTCCTGTAAATGAGACACAAACCTAGGGAATATCATTAATTATGCTGCACAGATTTGCTCAGTCTGCTACTTCTAAAGTGAATAATGAGGATTAAAAGAACACTTAAATTTGAATAAAGGTGTTATTTAGTAAATGGTAAAAAAAAAAAAAAAAAAAAAAAAAACCAACCCAGAAAAGTCCATATCTTCAGAGAAGGGTTTTGAGAAGGTGAGATGATGCTTATTAATGCAAATGTAAACATCTTTGGGGATAATCTAACCTATGAAAAATTTAAATGAACTGCTAATCATTTAAATCCAATTAATCTGACAACATTTGGTTATGAAAGCCAGAACAATTAATGAAGGCTATAATTTACACTGTAACTTCAGGTTAAAAAAATGGCATGGTTAGTGGAGATCTGAACAGTAGAATATTAGCACTCGATATTTAGCCAAGGCAAAGTAACACTCCATTTTGCAGTTCTGAGGTGTTCTGGTCACTGAGGATATATCCTTTATTAGGAGGCAAGGAGAGCTGATAAGAATTTTCCAGTGAGATGAAGTCAGTATCCCTTAAGACAAACCAATTCCCTCTGCCCTGAAGCTCTGCTTACTAAGCAACCTTCTCATTACTTGGTTGATACGGAAGGGGTACCCTGAATAGGTGGCATGAGTATTCCTGTAACTGGAAAGATGGATCACTAGGGGGAAATAAATAGATTTTCATTCCTCTTCAGATGTGAATTTGCTAAGAGTGAATCAGTTTTCTTACGTTTGGTTGATTTTGATTTTGAAGGTTAAAAAAAAACAACAACTGAGTCTCTATATGCACAAAGCAGACTCAGAACCTGGTGAAGTTTGGTATTTTGGTAATTTTTTAAAATTAAATTAAAAATTAATTTTTAATTTAAAATTAAAATAACTTAAAAATAGTACTTAATAATTTCCAAAGAGCTTCTTTATATATATTGTCATCTGAAATAACAGCTAAGATAGCAGGAATAACTTTGACTGGTTTAACCTTTAGGATGACTATCAAGAAATTAATATTTAATTAATTTAGTAGGTATTATAATTTTATTTGGGTAAAAACTGAGGTATAATAAATTTAGTCTAGCACACATATTGCAACACGGGAGGAGAAATCTCTCAAGAGGATCAGAGGCTTTCTAGCTGCTTTTCTAGCAGGGATCACCGATGAAGTATTAAGTTTAAAACAAACAAACAACTAGGCAACACCATGGCAATCAGTGCATTTACCTTTGAATTTGAACCATTCCCTAGGTAGTAATAAAAGATGAAGCTGAGGCTATTTCTACTTTCTTTTTATGACAAATGTTCCAGAAGGTGAAGAACAGAATTAGAACACAGGATATTTATTTTTCATCTTAGGGAACCGCATAGTGATTGGTCTTTTATATAAGCTAGGGGAAACTGATGCTCAATCTCAATACTATAAATTTATTCCTTGGGGTGGGTGTTTGCTCCATTTGGAGACATAAATTTGTGTGTGTCAGGAAATAGGGCAGAGTTAGTTACACAGTTTAGGCTCCATTAAAGGATGGTCTGGGAACCAATTTAGACTATCTATTTTATCTCAGTCACTTTTAGAAGTGGCAACTACCCTAGCTAAAATGGTCAAAACAAAACAAACAAAAAACCTACATGCCATCTATTTTAAGACCCAGTCTTTTATGCTTTGTCTGGACAAAATATATTAGAATAATGATGCCAGTACTGATTAGCCTCATTCTAAAAGATAGGGGAGAAAAAGAAATATTATATCTAAACATAAACAATAACATGTTATGTTTTAATTCTAATTGTCTTGTCTTTTTTACTTAACATTTCCAAATTTCTGTGCTTATTTATTTTTAGGAAACTATAGTGTGAATCCAGGAGTAAATCCATTGACTAGCATTTCCAAAAATAAATTTTAGATTTTCAGGAAGCAAAAAAGACAAGTTCTACAAAAGACTATGTTAATTTCAATAATGACACACTTAGTAAATAATATCAGATGACTGATGTTTATGGTAAAGTAAGGTACCTTATTATGCATAATTCCATCTTCAGTTTCTTCTCCCCAAGGCTGTCCATCATCAAATAAAGGTGAGCTTTCTTTCATGGCATTATGTAACTGTTCAGTACACAAACATATTAAACTGATTAACTTTATGAGGAAAAACACATTTTTCAAGTTTTGCCAAACTTGTTTTCAGTGTCATTTTTAGAAGCATTTACATTATTGCATGATAAAGTCTCTTGAGAGGTTATTCTTTTAAACCTTACAATATAAACCTTTTAGTTTAATAACTAAGTTCTTTAGGATTAAAAAAGGATGGGATCCATATTTAGTTCTATTCTACAAAGAAAAATATGCTTTCCTGGTGGTTCAGTCGTAAAGAACCCGCCTGCCAATGCAGGGGACCTAGGTGCAATCCCTGGGTCGGGAAGATTTCCTGGAGGATGGAATGGCAATCTACTCTAGTATTCTTCCCTGGGAAATCCCATGAAAAGAGGAGTCTATGGGGTCGCAAAAGAGTTGGACACAACTGACTAAACAACAATAGAGAAAAATATGCTGATCTTTTACAGTTAGTAGCCCACTGAGAACGTATGTACTGCTACACATTTTAACATAATTCTGAGAATTGAAAACAGAACTGCCAAAAAAGCTAAGCCAGTAATAATTATTTCTCTTAAGTGAACTTAATTTTGGTGCTCAAATGTTGTACACTGACTCCTTCAAAATGTTTAAGAATGTACTTTAGGTTGAATTTTATATAGAAGACAATATAAAGTCTTCATTTAAATGAATATTTAAGCTGAAAGTGATAGCAAATAATAAATTATAGCAAAACATTCAGATGTTTGTAATTAACAAGCCAGAAGGAAAATGCCTAAATGTTTTTAGGGCACAAAATTCCACTTCAGAACATCTGTTTTATAGCTTGTTTTAAAAATAAAATTAAAAAGAATTTGCTATAAAACCTAAAGATACAATGTATATCTAGTATAATCAACACTGAGGTCAAAAAAAAAGGACTATGCATTAGGAGTATAAAAGAACAATAAATTTTCTTAGCCTAGCACTCATTTACAGGATTGCTGAGTGGGGATACTGTCCTGAGTCGAGGTGCTTGTCCTATCCACTCCTTTACTGTTTCAAAGGCACTCATAATCCCTTTTGTGTTTCTAGAGTGGATGCAGGCAAGCTCTGTCAACTCATCCTTTACCTCTTCTTCACTTGACAAGGCCTCATGTGACAATCAGATTTAATTAAGACTGAAAGACATGCAGGGCATAGCCCAAGATGAAAAACAGAATCTCCTACCTGTCATCAGGGTAAAGACAGTTTCTGTTGCCGTGTCAAAGGTCCTTGTGAGAACTCTTGCTACTCTGCAAAGTTCAAGGTGAGCCTTATGGAGGCACAAACAGATCCCCAGAACTGGAGAAAAGACTCTTACTACAAGAACTTAAAATTCTGAACTGAGAAGATTTGGCTGAAAAAATTTCAATCTGAAATCATATAAACTAGAAATATGGACTTGAGTAAACTTCTCTTACATAATGGTGTCATTTACTAACAAACCACCACTCCTCAATATTATAAAATATGAGAGGAGAAAAGGACTCAGAGGAATCTGAGGTAAATGTTCGGGGAAGTTCCTACTGACATTATTTTGCTGTTTTTTTTTGTTGTTGCTGTTGTTGTTTGAATTTTGGGGGTTTTGCTTGTTTCTAGCCGTAAAACCTCATGAAAACAAACGATTTCCTTGTCTTTGGGATATTTCCCTTCCTCTTCTGTGGACTCGTGTAGTAACATTTTGAAGAACATAAAACCAAACATGCTCTGAAAACTGACTCAGACTTGGAGCTAATTGGTAAAAGCAAAATTGGGAGAGAAAAAGAAATATTCTGAGGTGGGGGCGGGGGGGAATCTTTCCTATGTATATATTTAAAATGAAAAATTAAATACCTTGATGCAGTCTATTAGCCAAACCAAGGCTGCCACAATGTGAGGCCATGTATGAGGGGCCCCCACTGTATACATGGAGCTTTTCGATAATGCAAAAGGATACCTATGAAAAATTAGAAAAAATAAGCTAGCATGTTAATTTTTATAAATGGCTAAATTAAGCAAGAAGTTACATTTAAAAAAATTCCAAGTATATACAGTCTTGACTTGTTTAGAAGTAAAATACTTGTTGAGACTCTCTTTGTCATCTTACTCACAAATGATTTTGTGTATTTTTTTGACGATTACTTTGTACACGTATCCCCTAAATTGCAAAACTTGACTTACAATCAAGTAGGCAGGACCTTCTCTTCTGAAAGATTATTTGTTCCCTCAAATGCAACGTATCCTAAATAAAACCCATGTATGTACTTCTCAAATCCATCTCTCCCTGTGTTTATTCTACGCAGGCTTTTCTGGACTCTGATCTCACTCCATTTTCACCAGGCTTTGACACCTGTCTTTTCTGATCTAAAAAATCTGCAGTATCTAGTCCATCCTATCTATTCCTTGTCACATGAGTCGTTGAGGGTTTTATGATATATCATATGTACTTTAGTAATAATTCCCAAATAGTTCTTTTTTTGCCTTTTCAATTGATCTTGCATAAGTGACCCACAAGGGCCATCTTAAAATATACTACTTCTCTAACTCAAAATCTTTACACACTTATTGAGTTTCATTCTCCTTGTGTTCCAATAATCTCTCTAGGCTAAAGAGAAATATAACATACAAACCCAAGATCTCTAAAGATTCTTGGAACCTCTTCTTCAAACTTTGTGTCAGGAAGTTCATACGAAGGGCAGAGGAAGCCATAAAGAAAAGTGAAGATCTTCAGGAAGTCTTTAACAGAAGGAGCTTGTAGAGATTTCATGGATACACTATATGCATAACCGTTTTCTGAAAGAAACTACAATAATTTTTATGAAATGTCAAATGTTTCACAATAGGAAAATTATTGAAAAGTACTTAAAGAGAACACTCACAGTTTACAATATTAAAGAATATAAAATACCTCACAGAGTTGTCGAATACATTGCTGAATAAATGCTTTGTCATTAAGTGGTCTTGGGTCCTTGATTTTTTCAGAAGTGGAAAATATACCAAACTGACTATTTCGGGATCCAGGTCCACTAGTTCTGCAAACAGAATCAGTCAAAATTATTTCCTTAAGTGGTGAAGCCTAAATTATTTCAACGCGATCTTACATATTTATTCATTTGGCTGTGCTGGGTCTTAGTCGCAGCACGTAGGATCTAATTCCCTGACCAGGGATGGAACCTGCATTGGGCCATCTGCATTGAACTTTAGCCCCTGGATCACCAGGGAAGTCCCATGATTTTATATTTTAACATCAGCATCAAACATTAAAATTCCATTCTTCAGTTTTTATTTAAACAGAATTCTCTTATTCAAAGCAGAGAAAAAAAGAGCAAATAATGAAGATTAAAGTATAAAATGAGGCGGGAAGAAATACTCTTCTGGTGGTTTGCATCACTAACATACATGTTATCCTCTAAAAATATGTGTTCTGAGTCCAACAGGTTCTCTGTACCAACAGTTTTCCAGGTCTCTTCAACAACCCAGATCTTTTCAACACCCTGCTCACCCCTTCATGACTGCTCCTTTACTTTCAATCCCTTTATTTGCCATTATTTATTGTAAGAAAATTACCTTTGAGATGTTGAAATAGATTGGGTGTGCTTTTTTGATGAATGTTATTGTCATGTGATATTATGTATCTGACTGTAATTTACCATAAATATATGTTACTACTTTTTAGTCATTAATAGCTATAGCATATATGCTCCATTCTAAGTGCCATCCCCCCAAACAAAACTTCATTTGTTTAAACCTTTATGATAATTCCTTTTGCTAATCTTTGTGGCCCAATTTACCTAACTAGAGGAGCTAAGATGGCGGACAAGTAGGACGGGGAGAATATTTTCTCCTCCACAAATCCATTAAAAGAACATTTGAATGCTGAATAAATTCTACAAAAGAACTTCTGAATGCCAGCAGAGGACATCAGGCACTTAGAAAGACAATTCATTGTCTTCAAAAGGAGATTACAAGCCCTGCGGTAACTCCTTTTGTAGAGAAGCGGCGTGGACACCAGCATTTGCTATTAGCAAGCGGGGGCTGGGCTAGGAGGAGAGGGGCGGCCTGCATCTCTTTGAGAAAAGATCTGGCCTGGCTATCTCGAGTGCTATCTGAGCAAAATAACCAGACTGTCAGTTATCTACTACATCAAAGATCAGATCAGATCAGATCAGTCGCTCAGTCGTGTCCGACTCTTTGTGACCCCATGAACTGCAGCACGCCAGGCCTCCTTGTCCATCACCAACTCTCGGAGTTCACTCAAACTCACATCCATCGAGTCAGTGATGCCATCCAGTCATCTCATCCTCTGTCGTCCCCTTCTCCTCCTGCCCCCAATCCCTCCCAGCATCAGAGTCTTCTCCAATGAGTCAACTCTTCGCATGAGATGGCCAAAATACTGGAGTTTCAGCTTTAGCATCATTCCTTCCAAAGAAATCCCAGGGCTGATCTCCTTCAGAATGGACTGGTTGGATCTCCTTGCAGTCCAAGGGACTCTCAAGAGTCTTCTCCAACACCACAGTTCAAAAGCATCAATTCTTCAGCACTCAGTCTTCTTCACAGTCCAGCTCTCACATTCATACATGACCACAGGAAAGACCATAGCCTTGACTAGGCGAACCTTTGTTGGTAAAGTAATGTCTCTGCTTTTGAATATGCTATCTAGGTTGGTCATAACTTTCCTTCCAAGGAGTAAGCGTCTTTTAATTTCATGGCTGCAGTCACCATCTGCAGTGATTTTGGAGCCCAGAAAAACAATGTCTGACACTGTTTCCACTGGTTCTCCATCTATTTCCCATGTAGTGATGGGACCAGATGCCATGATCTTTGTTTTCTGAATGTTGAGCTTTAAGCCAACCTTTTCACTCTCCACTTTCACTTTCATCAAGAGGACTTTTAGTTCCTCTTCACTTTCTGCCATAAGGGTGGTGTCATCTGCATATCTGAGGTTATTGATATTTCTCCCAGCAGTCTTGATTCCAACTTGTGTTTCTTCCAGTCCAGCATTTCTCATGATGTACTCTGCATATAAGTTAAATAAACATGGTGACAATATACAGCCTTGACGTACTCCTTTTCCTATTTGGAACCAGTCTGTTGTTCCATGTCCAGTTCTCACTGTTGCTTCCTGACCTGCATACAAATTTCTCAAGAGGCAGATCAGGTGGTCTAGTATTCCCATCTCTTTCAGAATTGTCCACAGTTTATTGTGATCTACACAGTCAAAGGCTTTGGCATAGTCAATAAAGTAGAAATAGATGTTTTTCTGGAACTCTCTTGCTTTTTCTATGATCCAGTGGATGTTGGCAATTTGATCTCTGGTTCTTCTGCCTTTTCTAAAACCAGCTTGAACAGCAGGAAGTTCACGGTTCACATATTGCTGAAGCCTGGCTTGGAGAATTTTGAGCATTACTTTACTAGCGTGTGAGATGAGTGCAATTGTGCGGTAGTTTGAGCATTCTTTGGCATTGCCTTTCTTTGGGATTGGGATGAAAACTGACCTTTTCCAGTCCTGTGGCCACTGCTGAGTTTTCCAAATTTGCTGGCATATTGAGTGCAGCACTTTCACAGCATCATCTTTCAGGATTTGGAATAGCTCCACTGGAATTCCATCACCTCCACCAGCTTTGTTGGTAGTGATGCTTTCTAAGGCCCACTTGACTTCACATTCCAGGATGTCTGGCTCTAGGTCAGTGATCACACCATCATGATTATCTGGGTCGTGAAGCTCTTTTTTGTACAGTTCTTCTGTGTATTCTTGCCATCTCTTTAATATCTTTTGCTTCTGTTAGGTCCATACCATTTCTGTTCTTTATAGAGCCCATTTCTGCATGAAATGTTCCTTTGGTATCTCTGATTTTCTTGAAGAGATCCCTAGTCTTTCCCATTCTGTTCTTTTCCTCTATTTCTTTGCATTGATCGCTGAAGAAAGCTTTCTTATGTCTTCTTGCTATTCTTTCCAACTCTGCATTCAGATGTTTATATCTTTCCTTTTCTCCTTTGCTTTTCGCTTCTCTTCTTTTCACAGCTATTTGCAAGGCCTCCCCAGACAGCCATTTTGCTTTTTTGCATTTCTTTTCCATGGGGATGGTCTTGATCCCTGTCTCCTGTACAATGTCACAAACCTCATTCCATAGTTCAACAGGCACTCTATCTATCAGATCTAGGCCCTTCAATCTATTTCTCACTTCCACTGTATAATCATAAGGGATTTGATTTAGGTCATACCTGAATGGTCTAGTGGTTTTAAAAGCCAGTCCTAACTTAAGACACCACCAGGACTATGTACGGAACAAAGGACTGCACAGAGATGGCCGGCTGCAGGCCATCCCACTCCGGTGACAGGCAGCCAGGGCTGGAGGCGGGCAATCATAGCCCTAGAGAGACACTGTCTGCAGAACCGTAAGTAGGTTTCTGTGTTGACTCACGCTTCTTGGGGCTCTGGATGGTCAACATCTGCCTGAGAAAGTGCGCCGGTTGTATACCCAGAAAACTGAGCGGCGAGGAGGCGATAAGTTGCAGCAGCTTCGCTCGCTAAACACTTCATCACCTGCGCTACTTGGATCTGGGA
Organism: Tragelaphus eurycerus; assembly: GCA_935064755.1. Lineage (NCBI taxonomy): Eukaryota > Metazoa > Chordata > Mammalia > Artiodactyla > Bovidae > Tragelaphus > Tragelaphus eurycerus. Next base: position 27,094,922 of record CAKXYN010000023.1, read on the forward strand.
AGGGCATAAAACTCAGACTCAACTCAGAGTCTGTGCTTCTGAGGATTATCCGAGTGCCTGAACCTGGCCACCTTAGATTTGGGTGTTCATCTCTGCCCCCTCTGTAACAGGGCAGAGATCAGGTATTGAAAAGACCAGTAAACCGCCTCAATAAAGAGAATTCAACAAACTACCAGAACATAGTAAGGACACTCTAAACTTGGCAATTTTAACAAAATGAAGAGACAAAAGAACACCCAGCAGCTAAAGGAACAGGATAGATGCCCACCAAACTAAACCAAAGAGGAAGAGATAGGGAATCTACCTGATAAAGAATTCCGAATAATGATAGTGAAATTAATCCAAAATCTCGAAATCAAAATTGAATCACAGTTAAAGAATCTGGAGACCAGGATTGAGAAGATGCAAGAAAGGTTTAACAAGGACCTAGAAGAAATAAAAAAGAGTCAACACATAATGAATAATGCAATAAAGAGATCCAAAACACCTTGGAGGCAACAAATAGTAGAATAACAGAGGCAGAAGATAGGATTAGTGAATTAGAAGATAGAATCCTAGAAATAAATGAATCAGAGGAGAAAAAAGAAAAACGAATCAAAAGAAATGAGGACAATCTCAGAGACCTCCAGGATAACATTAAACGCTACAACATTCGAATCATAGGAGTTCCAGAAGAAGAAGATAAAAAGAAAGACCATGAGGAAATACTTGAGGAGATAATAGTTGAAAACTTCCCTAAAATGGAGAAGGAAATTACCACTCAAGTTCAAGAAATTCAGAGTCCCTAACAGGATAAACCAGGGAAGGCAATGGCACCCCACCCAAGTACTTTTGCCTGGAAAATCCCATGGACGGAGGATCCTGGTAGGCTCCAGTCCATGGGGTCGCTAAGAGTCGGACACGACTGAGCGACTTCACTTTCACTTTTCACTTGCATGCATTGGAGAAGGAAATGGCAACCCACTCCAGTGTTCTTGCCTGGAGAATCCCAGGGACGGGAGGCCTAGTGGGCTGCCGTCTCTGGGGTCGCACAGAGTCAGACACGACTGAAGCGATGCAGCAGCAGCAGGAGTAACAGGATAAACACAAGGCGAAACACCCCAAGACACATATTAATCAAATTAGCAAAGATTAAATATAAAGAACATATATTAAAAGCAGCAAGGGAAAAAACATCAAATAACTCACAAGGGAATTCCCATAAGGATAACAGCTGATCTTTCAATAGAAACTCTCCAAGCCAGGAGGGAATGGCAAGACATAATTAAAGTGATGAAAGAAAATAACTTACAGCCTAGATTATTGTATCCAGCAAGGATCTCATTCAAATATGAAGGAGAAATCAAAAGCTTCACAGATAAGCAAAAGTTGAGAGAATTTTGCACCACTAAACCATTTCTCCAACAAAAACTAAAGGACATTCTCTAGATAGGAATCACTAAAAGGGTGTATAAATTCAAACCCAAAACAATAAAGTAAATCCTATTTATCAATAATTGCTTTAAACGTTAATGGGCTGAATGCCCTAATCAACAGACAAAGACTGGACGAATCGATACAAAAACAAGACCCCTACATACCTTCTCTACAAGAGACAACTAAAAGACTAAAATGGGTCAAATGGATACAAAAACTAGACCCCTATATATGTTGTCTACAAGAGAACCACCTTAAAATAGGGGATATATACTGACTGAAAATGAAGGGCTGGAAAAAGATTTTCTATGCAAATATGGACCAAAAGAAAACAGGAGTAGCAATACTCATATCAGATAAAATTGACTTTCAGATCAGATCAGATCAGTCGCTCAGTCGTGTCCGACTCTTTGCGACCCCATGAACCGCAGCATGCCAGGCCTCCCTGTCCATCACCAGCTCCCGGAGGTCACCCAGACTCACACCCATCAAGTCAGTGATGCCATCCAGTCATCTCATCCTCTGTCGTCCCCTTCTCCTCCTGCCCTCAATCCCTCCCAGCATCAGAGTCTTCTCCAATGAGTCAACTCTTCGCAGGAGGTGGCCAAAATACTGGAGTTTCAGCTTTAGCATCATTCCTTCCAAAGAAATTCCAGGATTGATCTCCTTCAGAATGGACTGGTTGGATCTCCTTGCAGTCCAAGGGACTCTCAAGAGTCTTCTCCAACACCACAGTTCAAAAACATCAATTCTTCGGCGCTCAGCCTTCTTCACAGTCCAGCTCTCACATCCATACATGACCACAGGAAAGACCATAGCCTTGACTAGGCGAACCTTTGTTGGTAAAGTAATGTCTCTGCTTTTGAATATGCTATCTAGGTTGGTCATAACTTTCCTTCCAAGGAGTAAGGGTCTTTTAATTTCATGGCTGCAGTCACCATCTGCAGTGATTTTGGAGCCCAGAAAAACAAAGTCTGACACTGTTTCCACTGTTTCTCCATCTGTTTCCCATGTAGTGATGGGACCAGATGCCATGATCTTCGTTTTCTGAATGTTGAGCTTTAAGCCAACCTTTTCACTCTCCACTTTCACTCTCATCAAGAGGCTTTTTAGCTCCTTTTCACTTTCTGCCATAAGAGTGGTGTCATCTGCATATCTGAGGTTATTGATATTTCTCCCGGCAATCTTCATTCCAACTTGTGTTTCTTCCAGTCCAGCATTTCTCATGATGTACTCTGCATATAAGTTAAATAAACATGGTGACAATATACAGCCTTGATGTACTCCTTTTCCTATTTGGAACCAGTCTGTTGTTCCATGATCAGTTCTAACTGTTGCTTCCTGACCTGCATACAGATTTCTTAAGAGGCAGATCAGGTGGTCTGGTATTCCCATCTCTTTCAGAATTTTCCATAGTTTATTGTGATCCACACAGTCAAAGGCTTTGGCATAGTCAATAAAGCAGAAATAGATGTTTTTCTGGAACTCTCTTGCTTTTTCCATGATCCAGCGGATGTTGGCAATTTGATCTTTGGTTCTTCTGCCTTTTCTAAAACCAGCTTGAACATCTGGAAGTTCACGGTTCACATATTGCTGAAGCCTGGCTTGGAGAATTTTGAGCATTACTTTACTAGCGTGTGAGATGAGTGCAATTGTTCGGTAGCTTGAGCATTCTTTGGCATTGCCTTTCTTTGGGATTGGGATGAAAACTGACCTTTTCCAATCTTGTGGCCACTGCTGAGTTTTCCAAATGTGCTTGCATATTGAGTGCAGCACTTTCACAGCATCATCTTTCAGGACTTGGAATAGCGCCACTGGAATTCCATCACCTCCACTAGCTTTGTTCCTAGTGATGCTTTCTAACGCCCATTTGACTTCACATTCCAAGATGTCTGGCTCTAGGTCAGTGATCACACCATCATGATTATCTGGGTCTTGAAGCTCTTTTTTGTACAGTTCTTCTGTGTATTCTTGCCACCTCTTCTTAATATCTTCTGCTTCAGACTGAAATTGAAGAAAGTAGGGAAAACTACTGGACCATTCAGGTATGACCTAAATCAAATCCCTTATGATTATACAGTGGAAGTGAGAAATAGATTTAAGGGCCTAGATCTGATAGATAGAGTGCCTGATGAACTATGGAATGAGGTTCGTGACATTGTACAGGAGACAGGGATCAAGACCATCCCCATGGAAAAGAAATGCAAAAAAGCAAAATGGCTGTCTGGGGAGGCCTTACAAATAGCTGTGAAAAGAAGAGAAACGAAAAGCAAAGGAGAAAAGGAAAGATATAAACATCTGAATGCAGAGTTCCAAAGAATAGCAAGAAGAGATAAGAAAGCCTTCTTCAGTGATCAGTGCAAAGAAATAGAGGAAAACAACAGAATGGGAAAGACTAGGGATCTCTTCAAGAAAATCAGAGATACCAAAGGAACATTTCATGCAAAGATGGGCACGATAAAGGACAGAGATGGTGTGGACCTAACAGAAGCAGAAGATATTAAGAAGAGGTGGCAAGAATACACAGAAGAAATTGACTTTAAAGATCCTGAAAAGGGGAGACAATCAAGGTTATACATAATGATTTAAAGGAACAATCCAAAAAGAAGTTATAACAATTATAAATATATATGCACACAACATTGGAGCATTGATATATTTAAGACAAACATTAATTAATATGATAGAAGAAATATGCAACAATACAATAATAGTGGGAGACTTTAATACCCCACTCACACTTATACAATCTGGCTGTAATAGACAAAGTAAAGAGGAAAACATATTCAGTTATGAGCCTCAAAAAATTCAGTTCACTCAGGAGAGTTAAAAAAAAAATAGACTCATTTGTTCACTCTGTAAAGGTTTATTGACTATTTTATGGGTCTGGTACCACTTTGGGTAGCAGGGAGGTAGAAGTGACAAATGTGATCCTGTCCTAAATAATATATTGTGGTAAAGATAGACCTACCAATAAAAAATACCAAGATGTGCCTAAGATGAGGACACCCAAACTGGACTTTCAGTTTCCTGAACTTTTCATTTCCAGGTCAAACCTCCTAATATAGGATGAATTCAACATGATTTTTTTAAGTGTTCTTTGTGATTAAAAACAGAAAGCCATTAGTTAAGAAATTATATATACTCCTCCCCACCATCACTCCCCTTCTTTCTTCCCATTTCCCTCCCACCTTCACTGATCCTTTCCTTCGTTCATTTTCCCCTGCAAAAAAAAAAAAAAAAAATAATACAAATCCACAAGCAAACCAAAAGCACAATTATTTGGTCCCTAATAAAGTTGACATAACAAGTAAGTAGTGGAAATGATGAATCATTCCACTATTGTATAAATATATTCTATAAAATATTATTTATTATATTAGATGTGTATATTATTTATACATAAACATTAAACTATATATTTGTATACATTTATATTTTCTATTGTATAAGTACATATATTATAAAAGTTACCATCATTATTAGGATCTGGGAAAAAAGTTGGATCTCAAGCTCACACTTTATATCACAATAAACCCAGAACAACCAAATATGTTTGTATATAAAACGGGAAAGCATTAGTTATGCTAATAACAGACAGATAAGACTTTCTAATAATTGATTGGTCTAATAGTAAAGATGTAGAATTGTTTAAAAGTACCATCTTGAATTTTGATTTAGAGGAAAAGATACATTGTGTTAAAAAAAGTGAAATTGTGAGTCACTTAGCCATGTCTAACTCTTTGTGACCCTATTGACTGTAGCCCACCAGGTTCCTCTGTGCATGGGATTCTTCAGGCAAGAATACTGGAGTCGGTTGTCATTTCCTTCTCCAGGAGAAAAAAAAAAGAAAAAAAAATATACTTGGAATAGTACTTTTCTTTATTGGACAGACTCCACAAAGCTGAGTTACAGCGGACACTGCTCTCATATCTCAAATCTGTTCACCAAAACAGAGTTTCTCCCTCGAAGTTTGCTTGCTGCTTTCAAATTCTCTTCTGCCCAGGCTCTCAAAGTTCTTTAGCTTGGGCCCTCTTTCACTGCTGCTCTGACTAATTAGCTAATTTCCCCCCTGAGAATTTGCTAACTTGAGAACCACTTTTCTACCTACTGCTAGTAGTTAATCTTTAATATGTACATATATTTTTTACCAAGGAATACATGTATAGACTTAGCTCTTATTTTACACAAAACACTAATAGCTTTTCAAAAGCACTAATAGCTTTTGAAATTATTAAACTATTTCCTAACCAATCAAAATACTGTATTATTCAACTTACAATTTAAGAGTGTAGGGTCTAGAACCAGAGTCTGTGGTTAAAAATGCTATCTCTGTTACCAGTTGTATGACTTTGGGTCACTTACTTAACGTCTCAATGCTTCAGTTTCCTTATTGATAAAATGAAGACAATAACTACCTACATATAGAGCAGTTCTGAGGATTGAATAGAAGAGACATAAAATAGCACTTTTCTGGCTTATAAAAATGCCCAGCAAACATTAGGTTTTATCATCATTATCTCCATTATCTCTGAAGTTCAGCTTTGAGATCAGAGTTACATTATAAAAATTCCTTAGGATTGTTCAGCTAGAATGAACACCAGAGACAGTTTAACCTGGGTTTATGACAAAGATTTCTCATAAGGTAACAAATATGTCATCTCTAAATATTTTCAAAGTAGTTAAATAAACACCTGTCTTAAAGTTATATTTTAAGTTTTGGTGAGATTAAAAAAAAAGTTTGTTTGGAGTTGGGAATTTCTTTAAAAAAAATTAACTTTATTGAGGTATAATTTGCTTAGAGTAAAATGCACCTGCTTAAAGCACACAGTTTGATGAGGTTTGACAAGGTACATACCTGTGAAAACTCTACCATGATCAAGATTAAACATTTCTATCATCCCAAAGTCTCATTCCGCTAAACAGTCAATCCTTACTTCACTCCAGACAACCTCTGATCTACTCTAGACAGCGGTTCTCAAAGTGTGATCTAGAGGATCTGAGAAGTCAAAACTCTTTTCACAATAAAATTAAGGTTCTTTTCCACCCATTTCGTTCTCATTCTCTCTCTTCTGAGTGTACAGTGGAGTTTTCCAAAGGCTGGCTACATGATGTCAGATACTGCAGCAGACTGAATTCAGAAACAGATGAGAATCTAGCTACCTTCTGTGAAGCCAGACATTAAGAGACTGCAAAAACGTAAAACGATGTCACCATTCTTATTGAAATACTTTTGTTTTTAAAAAATGTTTTTAAAAATAAAGTATGTTATTTATGTTAACATGTAATAAGTTATTGTTATTTTAAATTGAATTAATAAGTATTAAAAATTTCCCCCTCAGTTTCAATTTCTAATATAGTTAATATCTATAGATATAGCCCATAAGAGCCCATATTTGTTTTTGTTGTTGTGCAGTCGCTAAGTCATATCTGGCTGTTTGTGACCCTATGGACTGTAGCACACCAGGATTCCTTGTCCTTCACTATTTTTCAGAGTATGTTCAAATTCATGTCCATTGAGTCGGTGATGGCTTCCAACCATCTCATCCTCTGTCGTTCTCTTCTCTTTCTGACCTCAAATCTTTCTCAGCATCAGGGTCTTTCCTGATGAGTCAGATCTTTGCATCAAGTGGCCAAAGCATTGGCACTTCAGCAGCAGTCCTTCCAGTGAATGTTCAGCATTTATTTCCTTTAGGATTGACTGGTTTAATAATATTTAAGAGTACTGCAGCCATGAAATTAAAAGACGCTTACTCCTTAGAAGAAAAGGTATGACCAACCTAGACAGCATATTCAAAAGCAGAGACATTACTTTGCCAACAAAGGTTTGTCTAGTCAAGGCTATGGTTTTTTCTGTGGTCACGTATGGATGTGAGAGTTGGACTGTGAAGAAGGCTGAGCGCCAAAGAATTGATGCTTTTGAACTGTGGTGTTGGAGAAGATTCTTGAGAGTCCCTTGGACTGCAAGGAGATCCAACCAGTCCATTCTGAAGGAGATCAATCCTGGGATTTCTTTGGAAGGAATGATGCTAAAGCTGAAACTCCAGTATTTTGGCCACCTCATGCGAAGAGTGGACTCATTGGAGAAGACTCTGATGCTGGGAGGGATTGGGGGCAGGAGGAGAAGGGGACGACAGAGGATGAGATGGCTGGATGGCATCACTGACTCGATGGACGTGGGTCTGGGTGAACTCCGGGAGTTTGTGATAGATAGGGAGGCCTGGCGTGCTGTGATTCATGGGGTCGCAAAGAGTTGGACATGACTGAGCGACTGGACTGAACTGAACTGAAGAGTATTAAAAAGTCTGTGACTAAAATGTTGGACTAGATGACGATTCCTAATGTTAAAATGCTCTATTCCCGAGAGTCTATGTGAAGAATTTTCCATCAAGTATTCACTTGTAACAATCAAACAGTGGTCTGAATGTTTTGATATATCTTTCAGCATCATCTAAGGCAAATGTAACCAATTTAACCATTTAAAACAGAGGAAAACAAGATTATAACTTTCTTTTGAAAGGGACCATGATATCTAATTTTTTGTACTTTGAATATTTGACTCAATATATGGCTATAAGAACCTTATCAACATTATCATAATTATGATAATTATCATTATTAATGATAATTAAGAAAAATATCATTACCTTTTACCAAATACAGAGGCTTTTCTTTCAGATGTGGGTCTGTTTATATTCAATTTTCCAAAAGTTGATTTCTCTTTGCTTTAAGAAAAGGAGAAAAACAAACTCTTCAAATGAATGGAAAAATATTAGTTCAAGAGACTTTTGGAAATTTGTTACCCATTCCCAACAATAATAACAACTCAAAAGCATGAAAATTTTCAGCAGCAATTACAGTTGTTATAAATGGGATAGGCTTATAATATAGTATACATATGCTTAACTCAAGTGTTAAGAAGAAAGCAGGAAAACACCCATATCTACATTGTTATTTTAATTATCTTAAGATATGTACATTTACAGATAACAACTTCAAAGGAAAATGAATAATTTAAAAATAGGTATTTTCAATCATAGACTGATAGTCACACTCAAATTTTGTTCTTTTGAGGCTTACTCTTTATTAGAACGTGGCTATACTTAAGAACATATATTAGGTCAATTACTGACCAAAAATATTGACAAAAGCAGTCTTTTAGCTTCTGACAATTTAAGGCACAAATCTTTTGCAGTAGTAATGTGCAAAAGTACAAAAAATTTCTGATTTCAGAAGAAAAAAATGTATAAATATTTCAAATTTCTAAAAGTTGCAGAAGCTCATACAATGTAAACCTAAGTAATTTAAGAACAATTAGCAAGTAACTTGTACCTTGGTAATATAGGATTGATACAACTCATGGATTACAAATAGCCTTCTCTTAATTTTAAGAAAATCATTCACAGGGAAAAATTAGTTTATGATTGAAACTTCTCCGCCCCCACCCAGTTGATTTTTTATTGAAAACCTAAAAAAAAAAAAAAATTGAAGTACAGTTGATTTATGATGTTACAGGTATACACCAAACTAAGTGTTTATTATATAGGGATGGCCAAAAAGTTCGTTGGGATTCCTGTAATATCTTGCATGTATATACATATATATACACACACGCATATACTTTTTCAGATTTTTTCCCATTACAACTATTATACATTATTACAGGATATTGATTACAATAATAGGAAGTTCTTCTGGACACCTTTCTTGGACATCAATGAATCTCCAGGAAATAGTTTAGAGAAGCAGCTATAGGTGGCTCCTAAACTGCAGTTAATTGTCAGAGCAAGTAATGGTTTTGATTGAGAACTGTGCTAGTTGACTAAACTGCAGTAAACTGAAAATTATAGCATAGAACCTGCTCAAACAAGCAGCTCTGAGGAAAGCAGGAAAATAAGAATGAAAGAGCACTGAAGGGGAATTAGCATTCCCTTAGGGATTGCCTTCGGAGAAGGTGATGGCACCCCACTCCAGTACTCCTGCCTGGAAAATTCCATGGATAGAGGAGCCTGGTAGGCTGCTGTCCATGGGGTCGCTGAGAGTCGGACATGACTGAGCGACTTCACTTTGACTTTTCACTTTCATGCATTGGAGAAGGAAATGGCAACCCACTCCAGTGTTCTAGCCTGGAGAATCCCAGGGGCGGGGGAGCCTGGTGGCTGCCATCTATGGGTCGGACACGACTGAAGTGACTTAGCAATAGCAGTAAGGATTGCCTTACAAAGTTTGTGGCTTTTGAGATTTAAGTATTAAATGAGATAAGACACAACGTGGAGTAACGGCCCACTCTCAGCCTTCACTGACTCCAAATCAGGTACCGCTGACAGCAGACAAGATTCATCACAATATTACTCACACTACATCTTTGTATTAACTACCTTTACAGATTTCTCTGCCAAAGACAATAAGGCATGAGGTACTCACGTTTGAGGGGTATGGAGACCTGGTTTATTTAAGTCCTGGGATCTTAATTCCTGCATAGACAGGCGGCCAGCACCACCGGTGGAAACTGAACTGCGTTTCATGCTTATGACCTGCATTCATGAATTTGGTATTAAACAAGTCTTTCCAGATGTAGATGGTACATTAAACCTCAACTATCATCTTCATCCTCAAACAGAAAGGCAGCCAAGTTTCATTGTTCTTTCCTGGGTTATCTTGTCATGTAAGCTGAAGTCCTCATTTACAGGGAATATTTATCTATTTGATTTCCTTTAAAAATATTCAACAAATGAAAATACTGACTAATTGCCTATCGTGTACAAGGGCGTGTGCAAAGCAGTGCAAACAACAGAAAGGTAAATAAGGTATGATTCCTTTTCACAAGGGAATTTATGGTAGTTAAAACCCTGAATCCTAACTCTGATCACATTACCACTGTTGGCTGTGCCTATTTCGATGGGAAGTCAGAGGCCACCTGATAACAACTACCTCTGATGTCTCCTTTGGTCTCAAAGGAAACCATCCTGTTTTCTTTTCCTAATGTCCATCCTCTTTAGCTCTGTCGTTAACCTTCTCTTTCTCATTTATATTCTTCAATTACTGGCCCTCTTGTTTCAGTCTCCTTTTTATCAAGGATAAATTATCTGGTCTACAGGCCACATCCAGTTCCTCAGACTACATTCACATCTCACTTCCTTCCCACCTCCTGGGGTATCTTTCATTGACAAATCTTCCGATCCTATTGTTGCTTAGACCAACCTCACTCTGATAGCTGCAGGACAGGCCAATTAATCTGAGACATGGTGTTGAAAGAGCTAACTGAAATGCCAGGTTCTTTTATAGATCAGAGATGCCCGGGAGGTGAGGAAATAGAGTAAAATGGCCATTAATCTTGAAAATATCTCTTAGAATGGCAAGTCCTAGGCCGGGGATGTGTTAATTTCTTCCTTCCTGTTATCTACAGGTGGACAGGGTTCTGAACAAAGGCACTTTAGTTTAACAGCCAGGCAGAGGGGCAAGATTCTCTGAGGTTGGCCATTATGTATGATTATAATAACAAAAGCTACAGAAAACAAGTCAAAGAAATAGTTCTAACTAGAGTCAGAATTGGCTTTTCTCTGCAACAGGATCTTGTCTTCTAGGCATTAGACACTGTACTCCTCACCTGTCCAGGTCCTGCCCTGGTTTCCAGGACAATGGACATCTGTGGTTATCCTTTTCTCTAAGCTCTCCTTTGTCTTTGAAACTGATATACTCTTTCCTTCTTTGTGTGGACACCCATTTCTTCTTCAGTATACACTTCTGTATCTATTAAACTTTTCCACTCTCATCTATATGTTCCCTCCCAATCTCCACTTAAAATGTCCTCTCAGAATCTGAGATTAATACTTCTGGATGTACTCCGTACACGGCAATCGGGATTTTACACTCAAACGCAAAAACAACAAACAATTCCTCATCTTGTCTTCCTCTCTTCTTGTTGTGCTCTCATCAATTTTCCCCCTTTTCCCTCTCTCCAGGCCCTCTTCTTCGCATCAGTGTCCGCTTGGCCCACCCCTTCTCCCTCGGAAAATCACTGCCATAAGAAATTTATTGGACTCCGGGAAACTAGCGCCTCGTACTGACTGGCTCGAGAGGTCGGTTACAACAACAAACACCAAAACGTCGCCTCCTAGGGCTTGTAAATCTAACCTGGTGGCCTGGCGTTCTCCCTCCAGCTGCCCGGAGCAAAATTAACCAAAAATCATTAGTTACCTTTCTTCCAGCTTCCCGAGACGATCCAGAGACCGAATTGCTGTAAACGCTGCAACTGCCTGCTGGACAGGACAGCAGCCGCCAAAACACAAACTCCTTCCACCCGCCGCCGCCTTTCGAATTTTAAAATCTCCGCCGGCGTGTACGTCATCGCGCAGGACGTGCGCGCGCGTGCGCAATTTTCTTGCGCAACGCTCGTACGCATCTCTCGCGCGCCTCTCCTCGTCGCTGGACGTTTTGCGTGTTGCTGGCGCGCCGCCACCTCACCGGCTGCACTAGCTTTTCCTGGCCACTGTAAGCGTTCTCTGCAAAGTCAGGTCCAACCTTTGAATTTAGCGGTGAATGCCGGAGCGCTGTACGTCACTGAGTAGCGAGCAGAACGCTCCAGGCCTGGAGACGCCTTTTTTTTTTTTTTTCCGTACAGCAACATGGCCGCTCCCGTCGACTCTTAGAAAAGGAGAATTTTTTTTTACCCCCCCCGCCATCACCCCCACCCGCACCATTTTGTTCTGAAAGGCGTGTCTTTCAGGATCTCTGGGTTAGACGCGTGCTGTTTCATGAAGCAAGTCTGGGAAGTACTGGAAGTACTGGGAAGGCGGCGAGGTAGGCGTTAGTGACAGCGGAATGTGGGCGCAGTCGGCCTCAGGGTCGCGCTGCTGATGCAGGCGGATTCTTTACGGACTGAGCTAGCAGGGAAGCCCAGTAAGCTACTTTGCTAAAACAGGACATCACCCGCTCTCCTGAGTTTGAACTCAGAGGCAAACACAACCCCAAACCTGGAAAGTGGTGGGGGTGACAGGGGAGCTCAGAGCTCCAGGACTGGATACCTGGATCTTGTAGCAGTTGTGCCATCAACGAGTTGTACATACTGTCGTGGTCCGGGTGCGGCTTGGAAAAGGATTTCCAGACATGAGACAGAATGAGAGGGAAATAAAGTTTATTAGAATGGGAGACGCTGTTAGAACAGCGGGCCAGCTCTAGGGAAAACCGACGTTGAACAGGGGTCCTTAGTCCACTTTTATACCTAGGGTACAAGGAGTGGAATAGGGGTCTTGCGGGTCATTTGCAGATTGGATGAGGCATGTATCCTGGGTGGGGGAAGAGTAGGGCAAATACCTTCTGTCTAAGGAGTAGGAGGGGAGACAGGTTATACTGTTCCATTAATAGTTACAGTATGGAGAGGGAAGGACCATAAGGGTCTGGTTTTTCTATTCTTGCATTCCAAGACCCTCCTTGGTTTTATCTGCTCTTTCGTCCTAGGATCACCACACATACTTTAGGGCAAGTCACCTTTCCTGTAAGAGTTTCAGCCTTCCCATCTACACTTCTAGCTTGCACTCTCCGTTTTAAGACCGCTTCACCACAAGTGATGATTCTTGATACCCCGTGGGCTGTAGCCCGCCAGGCTCCTCTGCTCATGGGATTTTCCAGGCAAGAATACTGGAGTGAGTTGCCATTTCTTCCTCCAGGGCATCTTTCCGATCCAGGGATGAAATCCCCGTCTCCCGTGTTTCCTTTGGCAGACGGATTCTTTACCACTGAGCCACCTGGGAAGTCTTGCTGACTCTGAAGGGAGGACCAATAACAGAATTACTGTCACCAGCAGCGTTTATTTGATTGCTTTGTGTGAAACACGAGCACAACACTTAAAAGTTAGTTACCTCATTTAATTCTCTAAACTGCCCCCTAAGATGTCTTAAAATGATTAAATCGAAGCTCAGTGAAATCAAATGACTGGTCCATGGTCATAATGCTAATGCAAATGGTGTTAGAAATTTGAATCTATATACATTGCTACTGTTACTAGCTGTGCTATTAACTGCTTAATGTATTTCTTATTTTATTTCTTATTCTATATCACCTTTTAAGTTCTCTACTACACAACTTTTAGTAAGCAAAATCTAGAACTGAATGCCTTTTTTGGTCTTTTTTTTTTTTTTTCCTATGGGCAAAATTAAGATCCTATGGGATCTTAGTTCCCTGACTGGGCCTGGAACTGAGAACCTGGAATCCAGACTCTGTGAAAGCCTGGAGTCCTAATCACTGGGCCACCAAGGAATTCCCTAAAAACTGTCTTTCAGGAAAAGATAAGTTCTGAAAAAACCTAGTTGCCAGAAGAGGACTGCTCAGAACCAATTGCAGATCTGGACTCTACCTTGCAGTTTTGCTAGGGGTCAGTGCTGCTAATATCCTGTTAAAATTGCATTTTGCTCTGTTTTGACTCTTTCTGCACTCCATTGGTAGCAGTGATTAGTAAAGCAGTTGTGCTGGAGGGGCTTACTGTAGTAAGTGTGGTTTAAAAATGAGCTGACACCCTAACAGCTCCAATGGAAATTCTGTGGCCTTCTCTAGGCTTACGTCATTTAAAAGGCTGAATTCTTATAGGTAATGCAGTATTCTTTGGTTTGACAGGACACTCACCATTTTAGAATTCAGTGTCTTCGTGACTTGTAGGCTGTAGACCTACTGGCTAGAGCCAAGTGCTGAATGAGAGGTTGTATGGAGGCTCGAGAGACAGGGGCATCTCATTGGGATTCCAGAAGTAAGGTCAGGTTTTCACCCTCTTTGTTTTTTTTTTTTTTTTTAATTTTTTTAAAAAATTTTATTTTTATTTTATTTAACTTTACAATATTGTATTGGTTTTGCCATGTATCAAAATGACTCCGCCACAGGTATACATGTGTTCCCCATCCTGAACCCTCCTCCCTCCCCAGGTTTTCACCCTCTTTGGATGAAATTTTTGAATTATCAACCCTGAAATTACAAGTTTACATTGTTTTAGATATAGAGAATAGACTTATGGACATGGGGAGCAGGGAGGAGAGGGTGAGATGTATGGAGAGAGTAACATGCAAACTTATATTGCTGCTGCTGCTGCTGCTAAGTCGCTTCAGTCGTGTCCTACTCTGTGCGACCCCATAGACGGAAGCTCACCAGGCTCCCCTGTCCCTGGGATTCTCCAGGCAAGAACACTGGAGTGGGTTGCCATTTCCTTCGCCAATGCATGAAAGTGAAAAGTGAAAGTGAGGTCGCTCAGTCGTGTCCGACTCTTAGCGACCCTACGGACTGGAGCCTACCAGGATCCTCCGTCCATGGGATTTTCCAGGCAAAAGTACACCATATGTAAAATAGATAACCAATGGGAATTTGCTGTATGTCTCAGGAAACTCCAACAAGGGCTCTGTATCAACCTAGAGGGGTGGGATGGGGAGGGAATTGGGAGTGACGATCAAAAGGGAGAGGATATATGTATATCTATGGCTGATTCATGTTGAGGTTTGACAGAAAACAGCAAGATTCTGTAAACTAATTATACTTCAATTAAAAAATCAATATTAAAAAAAGCTTATGTTGTTTTAATGTTTCATTGCAATGTTTTAGTTTTTCTTAGTCCTACTAAAAATATTAACTCAAAAATTTTAAATTCGCTTCTGTGTACATTCACGTTTATATACTTGCACATAAAATCTACGTGTGTATGAAGTATATTTTTATTGAAAAACAGGACATTTAAGAATTTCTCAGGGAAGTTTTACTTCTAGTCAAACTAGGGTTTTACTTCTAGTCTCTAATTCCAAGAGGTGTTTGTATGTTTTACAGAAGAGAATGTCTGTGGTGCATGAGCTATCACCAGGATGGCTGCTGGATCACCTCGCTTTCATTAACAAGATAAGCTATGAACTTCACCAGCATCATGAGCCTTGTTGTAGTAAAAGCCAGCCTACTTCTTCTGTTCACCTTGATTCTCTTCACATGGATTCTGTGTCCTCTTTTGGAGCCTCTGCTACATTTGTTCCTTCCACCAGTAAGCCAGAGAATGATGATAGAGGAAATTGTGAAATGTTCATACAGAAATACGTATTTCGATCTGAACTGTTTGATGTCAGCAAACCTTATATAATTTCCACTATTCACAAAGAGTGCCAAGGAAGTAAAGAAAAGGAAGATCTAGTAAATGATATTAAGAAAGAAATCGCCATTTCTATTAATGGCAAGGTAATAACTCTTAAGAAATTTTTATTTTTCTATAGAGAACACAAATGTATCATTCCAATGTCTCAAATATCTTGTGATTTACTAATTCTAAAGAATAGTCAATAAATCATAGTGATACTTCAGCATATCCAGAGTAATTTTAATTTTTTGCTAACATTCTTCCATTTTTAGAAAACCAAATTTGCGTATCTCAAAAGTAAGCAAAGTTGATTCAAAAGTGAATGCTCTGTAAATTAACAAAGCTACACAATAAAAAACCCTGTCTGCTTAGGTTTGTGTATTAATTGCATGTTTTTACATATATTTTTGCTCAAAAACATGTTTTGTTCTCTGTAAAATTCTAAAGCAGTGTATAGATTTGGGGGGAATTTTAGAGATTTTTCCTTTGGGGATAAACTTGTATAATAAATGTTTGAAAGAAGGGTAATGTTTTTGAAAGATTTCTAGTAATAAAACTAGAAAGTTACTATGGAAAATGTCTATAGTCTTAAAGTATATATATTTGTATACACATTGGTGTTATCAGAAGTTTTGAGAATGCCATTAGGGTCAAATTAATTATGCTTTAAATACTTTTTATGTACTTGAAGAATTCAGAGATGATTATACCAAGTCCATTTCAGATAGATTATATTAACATTTTTTGTTGTTGTTAGAGATAGGAGTTCCATTCATTATTCAACCAATAAATGTTTCTATGTGCTGTTGCAAACAGAGTGAGGAAACAAGATAAATACAATCTGCTTTTTGGATCTTATAGTTGAGTGAGGAAGAAAGATACCAATATAAGAAAGCATGTTGAGACATATAATAAGGAAGGTAATAGAGATTCCATTTATTTATTCAGCCAACAAACTTTTGTTGTTAGCCTGCTAGGGGTTTGCAGCCATGTAGGCCCTGAGATTTTAGCAACAAAAAGTAGAAAGTCCCTGCTGTGTATTGTACTCACATGTTCTTTGGAGTTGTTACATGTAGAACAGATGTATCTTATTTGTACTCAATCTTCAGATTACGCCTAAAGATCTATTAAAAGTACATTGCAGATTTTTTTTGGTGTAGAAATTAAGAAGGTTCAGAATAATTACCCCACATAGCAACTGATAGATTTCACTGGTGACTCTTTATCACAGTATCAATTTCCTTGTGTCCATGGATGTCAGTGCTACATTTTATTTATCGTTATGCTGCTGCTGCTGCTGCTGCATCGCTTCAGTCGTGTCTGACTCTGTGCGACCCCAGAGACGGCAGCCCACTAGGCCTCCCGTCCCTGGGATTCTCCAGGCAAGAACACTGGAGTGGGTTGCCATTTCCTTCTCCAATGCATGAAAGTGAAAAGTGAAAGTGAAGTCGCTCAGTCGTGTCCGACTCTAGCGACCCCATGGACTGCAGCCTACCAGGCTCCTCTGTCCATGGGATTTTCTAGGCAACAGTACTGGAGTGGGGTGCCATTGCCTTCTCCGATTTATCGTTATAGTTCTTTCTAATAGTAGATGAGGCCTGGGTGGCCTTTTATCACCCATAAGTTTGTAGTAATAGTAATAATAATTATTATTATTTGAGAAAGCTTACCTCCCTAGTCCATACTCTTTGCACTTATTTCAACCTCAGTAGTTAATTATTACCTCTTAAAGAATGAGATAGACAATATGGAAAATGTGATAAAAAAGAAATATTAATGTATTTCAAAGTATCAATATTGTGATGGATGGCCACAAAATTTTTTCCCTGTAATTTACTCTTTAGAAGCGTAAGAGATGTGTTGCTTTCAATCAAGGTGAACTGGATGCTATGGAATACCACAGAAAGGTACAGTGTAAAATGTTCATTGATGACATTGGAAGGTTAATGTGAACTAGTATAAGTAAATGGACAATGTGAATAAGGGTGGTCTTAAAAATCAGGCAATCATTTTGATCAAGGTTAGAATTTAACAGTGGAATGGTTTATTGTTACTTCTATAGTAATTAACAATTTAAATCAATTTTTATTAGAATTCCATATACTTAACATACATTTAACATAAATAAATGTATGCTATATTGGTAAAGTCTAGACATTTTTTAAGTTATAAAAGTCTACTGTCAGTAGGTAAAAGATAGCATAAACTTATGCTACATTACTTAAGCATATATTTCACATAAATAAACTTATGCTGTATGAGTGTGGTGATATCTTATTGAGGTTTTTTGCTTGCATTTCTCTAGTGACTAATAATGTTAAGTCTTTTTATTGCTGTACATCCATACACATTCTTTGTTAAAGTTGTTTAGGATTAATGTTGATTCACCCTTGAATATTTGATGTAATTCACCAGTGAGATTATCTAGGCCTGGAGTTTCCTTTTGGGGAAGGTTTTTTAGTAACAGTATCAGGTTCTTTAATAGAGCCAGCGATTTTCAGATTTTCTGATTTGCTTATGTCAATTTTGGCAAGTTGTATTTTCCAAGAAACTTGTCCATTTCATCCTGGTTATCAAATTTATTGGCATGACGTTCCTAATATTCTTTTTCCGTGCTTTTAATGTTTATAGGATTTGTGAAAAGTGATCACCCTTTTTCATTGCTATGTTGGTGATTTGTATTCTTTCTTTTCTAGCTTGGGGCTTGTTTTTTGGTTGTATTTTTCAAAGAACCGGTCTTTTAAAAAAATTTTGGTAGCTTTTTTTGTGGCTATATATATATATATATACACACACACACAAAACATAAAATTTACCACTTTAACCATTTTTAGGTGTACAAGTTAGTGGCATTGAATACATTCACATTTTTTTCTACTCATCACCATTATTTATATCCAGAATGATTTTGCCATCCCAGCTAAAATTCTACCCATTAAACAGTAACTCCTCATTTCCTCTTCCCTCTATGTGCCACATTTTATTTATCTGTTCTGTTCATCCACATTTGGAATGTTTCTACCTTTTGGCTGTAGTGAATAATGCTACTATAAACATGAGTGTGCACATATAACATGTATACATAAACATGTGTAAACACATACATGTGTATACACTTACACATAAACATGAGTGTCTCTACTTTCAGTTATTTTTTGCAATATACCCAGAAGTGGCATTACTGGATCATATGATAATTCTGTTTCTAATTTTTTGAAGAACTGCCTTAGTGTGTTCCGCAGTGGTGGTACCATTCTGCCTTCCCGCCAGCAGTGCATAAACATTTCTAATTTCTCCATATCCATGTCAGCACTTATTTTCTGTTTTTATTTTTTTCAGTTGCCATCCTAATGGGTAAGAGTGGTGTCTCATTGTGGTTTTGATTTACATTTTTCTGATGATCTTTGATGTTGAGCATATTTGTATGTGCTATTGGCCGTTTGTATGTCTTCTTTGGAGATATGTCTGTTCATGTTCTTTGCTCATTTTTAAATTGGGTTTTTGTTGTTGTTTTTAGAGTTCTTTTATATTCTGAATATTAATCCTTTATCAGACACATACAGTGATATCAAGTATATTCAATGAACCAACTTTTAACTGAGTTAATTTTCCTTACTGTCTGTTTTCTATTCTGCTGATATTTGTTCTCTATTATTTTCTTCTTTTTGGTTTACTTTGCTCTTTTTCTGTTAATAACTTCTTAAAGTAGAGCCTTTTGTCAGTGAGTTTAGATCATTTTTCTTGTCTAATATAAGCATGTAAAACTGTAAGTTTCCCTTGAATTGCTGCTTTAGTTGCATTCCACGTATTTGGATATGTTGTATTTTCACTTTAATTCACTTCAAAATATTTTGTAATTTCCCTTGTGATTTTATCTTTGACCTATATGAATTTATTTAGAAGTCTGCTATTTCATTTTCAGATATTTGATGTTTATCTTAATATCTTCTTGTTATTGATTTCTAGCTTAAATCCATTGGAGTATAAGAATATACCCTGATGTCAGTCCTTTTAAATTTATTGAGTTTTATTTTACAGTCCAGCATGTGAATTATCTTTGTGACTGAATTGTGTGCTATTTTTTATGTATTTTTGAATATGTATTCTTTAGTTGTTGGATACAGTGTTCTATGAATGTCAGTTAGGTTAAGTGGATTGATAGTGTTGTTCGGAACTTCTGTCTTTAGAGATTTTTGGTTTATTGGTCTATCGCTTGTTGGGTAGATTTTGCTTGGGTGAGTTTAGAATGAGGATTTTAGTCTCAGGCTGATGATTATTCCCTTTTACTGACAGAAAATCTGTTATGCACCCAATACCCCTCTCAAGAACAATGATGAACTGTCTGAGATTTTACTTTATTTGGAAGCTAACAAGTTCGCAAGTTTAGGTCTAAGATTTTATTAAAACAGAGTTAGATCAAAGTATTAAAGTAACGAATTTATTAAATTAAGAAGTCTGTACTGATCACTGCTCAGCTGGAGGCTTGGCCTTCTGCAACTCTCAAGAGCTCTCTGTGCAGCTCTCTGCTCTGGTGTCCTCCCTGCAAACTCTCGCCGCCTTAGCTTTTTCAGACTCCCAGCTCTGGTTCCTTGGCTCTGAGAGACTGCTGGTCTCTGAACGGGTCTCCTCCCTGTCCTGCTACACGAAAACTTTCTCAAGGCAGTAAGCTGGAGCAGTTGGGTTCTCTTTTTATTTAGGGAGTACAATTCTGGGGCTTCCCAGGTGGCACAGTGGTAAAGAATGTGCCCGCCAGTGCAGGAGACGCAAGAGATGCAGGTTCAGTCCCTGGGTTGGGAGGATGCCCTGGAGGAGAGCATGGCTGGAGAATGCCAGCCATGGAGAATGTCTGCCTGGCGAATCCCATGGGGAGAGGAGGAGCCTGGTGGACTACAGTCCGTGGGGCCGCAAAGAGTTGGACATGACTGAGTACATGTGTAATTGTAATAATAATAATATTCTGCAGTGCTTGACATCTACCCAAGGTCTGAAAGCCTTTTTTTTCTGAAAATAATTTTTTAAAAGTAATTTCAGATGAAAAGTACTCCATCTTATCCAGAAGCAGTACTGGCTTTTACTTTTATAATTATTTTGGTTCTGTTATTGCAAAACTTATTTAATATATTCATTTTATAGAGTTGACTTTTTCTTCTTTAACAATCAAGCTATATTTTTATGAAATCAAAGATATGTTTATTTTAAAATTAAATTACTAGAAAAATTAAGATTAAACGTGATTAAAATTTAATTCTCTTTATAGATTAGAATTTTCACTTCTAGAAACATTATCAAATTCATTTTATAAATTTTTAAGGATTTTTAAAAATATATACTGCTTGGTTATTTAGTTTCCAGTGAGTTTACGAGATTTGTATTATTCCACAGTTAGGAAATAGCTGTTCAAAGGTATAGTCACACTTTCTTTTTCTTGTAGTATAAAATTATTTTATTGTAAGCATTAAGAATGTTGGTTTTAATCCATAAGTTGAAATATTCAAAGCATAGTAGGAAACTTTATTATTTAGAAAATTGTTTTAATGTCAGTGATGTTTTAATATACTTAACAAATTCTCTTACAGATCAGGGGGCTGATTTTGGATGGATCTTCACAGTTAATCCAAGAAGGTCTCACAAGTGGCTTTCTTCATTCACGTTCTGAAAAACGGAACAAGTGCAGTGAGCCCATTACTTTACCACTTGATACCTGTAATTTGTCAGAATTATGTGAAATGGCAAAGCATTTGCCTTCTCTGAATGAAATGGACCTTCAGACATTACAGTTGATGGAAGATGATGCCTCTGTTACAGAGCAGGATTTATTTTCACGGATAGTTGAGAATACCTCTAGCTTTACCAAAATGATTACTTTAATGGGACAGAAATACCTGCTGCCACCAAAAAGCAGTTTTCTTTTGTCTGACATTTCTTGTATGCACCCACTTCTGAACTGTAAGTAGTTATTATGTTTATTATTAGATAATTTTTCTGTGGCCTCAAAAGTCAAGAGCAAGTCTGATGTTGAATGAGCATCAGCATTTTGTGAATAGGGTGAATAATTTTCTCTGAATTTTCTTTTTTAATTTAAAACTTTAAATTCAGTTTTAAAGTGCTGACTTATGCTTTAAAAATTAAAAAAATAAATCTTATTACAAACAGAGTATCAAAAACTTAACTAGTCCCCAAGAGAATAAATATAGTTACTGCTCTATACTTAGGAATTAAGGGTATAATTGTGTTTGACCAAATAATTTTAATTTTTATTCATAGCAAAGTAGAAATGCTTCAGATGTGAATATTAATTCCCAAACTATTCTTAGCCTTTTAGGTTACATTTTAAGCTATTTTCAAATTTATTATCTAAAGTTTCTCAAAAGTATTTTCGTGTATAAAGTTGAAAAATTAGATATTGATGTTCAGAGTTATCTACATGTGAATTTGAATTTAGATTTCTGAAGCTTAACTATGAGTCTTAAGCTTAAAACTATGAGACTTGAGTCTTTAGACTCCTCACAAAACTGAGGCTCAGTTTACTGATCTGTAAAATGGATATGATGATACCTACTTCTGAGGGTAATTCTGAGGATTAGTTGAGATGATTTGCATCACAAGCTTAGCTCAGTGATGTGTTTCCAATAAATTATAACTATCATAATATTCTAAGGGATGAGATAAGAGGTATATTGATTAAATTGAATTTAATCTGCTATATACTGTTATTTGTACATTTTGTAGCAAAATTTTAAGTTAATTAAAGTAACATAGTTTATTAATGAAAAGCTTTTACTTTCAAGTCATTTTAAACATGAGTGCTTATTCATGTCACAGTGTCATAAATTCTTCACAGTAAATGACAAGATGACAAAATAATGAGAAAATCATGCAGTATTTGAACATTTCCCCCCATTCTTTCTCATCTTTGTTGCTCTAATTGTTTAACAACCATTGCATCCTTATTTTAATTTGCATTCTTTTGCTTACTTATGAGATTGTCCATTTACAAAAATATACGTTTGTGTATAAAAGGGAAAGGGACAGCTTTTCCTTATAGTAAAATCCCAATTAATAATTGTAGGTAGAATGATGTAACTAGGAAATTCCCGTTTGACACATAGCATAGTACTTGGGTGTCAAAATAGTGGGTGAAAAGATGAGATGCAGGATATTTGCAGAGTCTTAAAGTATGTCCCTGCTGCTACTGCTAAGTTGCTTCAGTCGTGTCCGACTTTGTGCGACCCCATAGACGGCAGCCTACCAGGCTCCTCTGTCCCTGGGTTTCTCTAGGCAAGAATACTGGAGTGGGATGCCATTTCCTTCTCCAGTGCATGAAAGTGAAAAGTGAAAGTGAAGTCTCTCAGTCGTGTCCGACTCTTAGCGACCCCATGGACTGCAGCCCACTAGGCTTCTCCGTCCATGGGATTTTCCAGGCAAGAGTAATGGAGTGGGGTGCCATTGCCTTCTCCAAGTATGTTCCTGCTGCTGCTGCTGCTAAGTCTCTTCAGTCGTGTCCGACTCTGTACGACCCCATAGTTAATAATTACTGAGGTAGAACTGGAGAAACCTGGCTGACAGCACTTTAACCAAACAAATAACTCAAGGTGGTATCACTAATCATGAGACATTTTGACACCCTGTGCCTCCTGCTGATGACCGGCCAGTAGTAGTCTTCAAAAGTATCAAGGTCAAAAAAGATAAAAACTGAGGAACTTTTCCACATTATAAGAAATTAATGAGACATAGCGATTAAATGTGATTTTGCTGGGGATCCTGGACCAGGGAAAAGGATACTAATAGACGATTGGGGACATTTTATCAATATTAAGGTCAGTATGTCAGTTAAAAAATTGAAGTTTTATTTCATGTAAAAAGTGAAAAAAAAAAAAAAAGCAAAAAACCCCACATCCATCCTGTGTTTGGAAGGACCATTTTATTTTATTTTTTTTTGGGGGGAAAAAATACTGTTTTTATTTCAACCTTACAACTTAACACCAGAATGAAATATAGATGAGATATGAGGTGAAATGCACAGATATAAAGCACACACAATATAACGTATATACACTTTTTTTGTGAACTGAGGAGGTATATCTAAGAATGATATCAAATTCAGGAGCCATAAAATAACATTGGAAGATTTGACTACATGGTGAAATGTATATACACTGGAAAACACCATTAAAAAGTTTTCTAAAAGATAAAAAATCTGCAAATGTGTAAAATATTAAATATATACAAATTAATAACAATATATGGTGAGAATACAAAATTTTTAAGAAAAAGAGACAAGCATTCCAATATTTAAAAATGGACTAAGGTAACTAACAGAAAAATCTCAGAGGAAGAAATATGACAAATGACAATAAATAGTCAACATTTATTCTCAAAGTCCTCCATCAGCTCAGTTCAGTTCAGTTCAGTCACTCAGTCGTGTCCGACTCTTTGTGACCCCATGAATTGCAGCACGCCAGGCCTCCCTGTCCATCACCAACTCCCGGAGTTCACTGAGACTCACATCCATCGAGTCAGTGATGCCATCCAGCCATCTCATCCTCTGTCGTCCCCTTCTCCTCCTGCCCCCAATCCCTCCCAGCATCAGAGTCTTTTCCAGTGAGTCAACTCTTCGCATAAGGTGGCCAAAGTACTGGAGTTTCAGCTTTAGCATCATTCCTTCCAGAGAAATCCCAGGGCTGATCTCCTTCAGAATGGACTGGTTGGATCTCCTTGCAGTCCAAGGGACTCTCAAGAGTTTTCTCCAACACCACCAGTATATGGCAAATAACAGCTATTATAATTGAAACTGTCTCAAATTATCTCTCCTGAAGGAACACTGACATTCATCCAAAGATTCTTTTTGCTTACTTACTAGTTCTACTGTCTAAATATAGTCCAAACCTAGCCATTTTTCCAGAAGCTGCAGGAGTTGCCTTCTGCCATGTCTAACTTTGAAATGGTAATCCTTTGACAGGCCTTCTGTTACTTGTTTAGTCTTCACATTCTGATGCACCCAAATTTGCTGCCATCCAGGTGGAATCAAAACCTGGGAGTCATTTATCACTTTGAAGAAATCAGACACATTCTTTCACAGTCCTTTCTTCCTTTTTTTTCTCCCCATCCCTAATTTCTACCCCTGCAGACAGAGAAATATATAAACCTGACAAACAACAGACAAGTAAATCTGGAAGGACCATTTTAATATGGCTGCCAAGACTTACATAGGGCATTTACAAATCATCCATGTCTAGCTAGGGCTTCCCAGGTGGCACTAGTGGTAAAGAACCCACCTGCAAATGCAAGACACAGAAGAGATGCGGGTTCAATCTCTGGGTTTGGAAGATCCCCTGGACGAGGGCATGGCAGCCCATTTCAATATTCTTGCCTGGAGAATCCTATGGACAGAGGAGCCTGGCAGACTACAGTCTGTAAGGTCATAGAATCAGACATTACTGAAGTGACAGCACAGTGTCTAGCTAAGGGAGCTGTAGTTATTTTTGGGAAGGGTGCAACAGGTGCAATTACATTAACATCCCAAAGGTACTAAATTATAAGGGGAATCTCAATTTTTTTGGATGAATTATTCTATTTGAATAAATGCCACAAATCCTTTTTTATACCAGTATATTTAGATATATTTGCCAGCATATTTATGTCCATAGTGAATGCACTTCATTGTTGAAGAACATGTTTAGTTTTTAAAGTGATACAAGTAGAAGATATTTTCTGAAATCCTTTCTTTGTTTTCAGGTAAGAAAACATATGATGTGATTGTGATAGATCCACCATGGCAGAACAAATCGGTTAAAAGAAGTAACAGGTAAGTGTATCTGTTACATATGCTTTCTGAAAGCTGTTGTTGTTTGTACATTATAGTTACATAAACTGAAAGTGTTACTTTATGGTACAAAGTGTCTGAAAAACTAAAACTTTAGTTTTAAAAGTTTAATTCCATTAAGTGGGTAGGTTAAGTAGGTAATTCTCTTAAACTAGAACTATATATAGGTATAAGAATGTTAAAAATAATATATTTATTAAAGATGAAGGTTGCTGACTGAATTAGTTCACAAATGTTTCCATAACACCAAAAGACAACATTTTTGCCTTCTTTGGGGCTTCCCTGGTGGCTTATCTGGTAAAGCGTCTGCCTGCAGTGTGGGAGACGGATTCAGTCCCTAGGTTGGGAAGATCCCCTGGACAAGGAAATGGCAACCCACTCCAGTACTCTTGCCTGGAAAATTCCATGGACAGAGGAGCCTGGTAGGCTACAGTCCATGGGATTGCAAAGAGTCGGTTGCATGACTGAGAAACTCCACCTTTCACTTTGCCTTCTTTGATATCAAATTCTAAAGTTTTGTACTATGTGCCAAAATACAGTATTCCTTAGTAATCTGCTATGAATGAAATTGTCTAATTCATTCTGAAATTTGTTTTAATTTATGCCACTGTTCCGGAGAAGGCAATGGCAAGCCACTCTAGTACTCTTGCCTAGAAAATCCCATGGATGGAGGAGCCTGGTGGGCTGCAGTCCATGGGGTCTCTGGGAGTCAGACACGACTGAGCGACTTTACTTTCACTTTTCACTTTCACACAATGGAGAAGGCAATGGCAACCCACTCCAGAGATCTTGCCTGGAGAATCCCAGGGACGGGGGAGCCTGGTGGGTTGCCGTCTATGGGGTCGCACAGAGTCGGACACTGTTCAGTTTACGTAAGCTTTTAGAGTGATAAGTTCAGTTAGTAAATAAGACGAAGTTAAATAGCTTTTCAAAAAACTAAAATTTTCCCTCTAGTTCTGGTGAATATCTTTAGTTAGATTTCATCTCACTTTTCAGTCTTCTAGACTGAACAATTTCTGTTACCTTGACTTAAACTTCATATGAAATTCTTCTTCTCCACAGTTATCTTCAGTTTCCTTATGTTTTTTGTTTATGAACTGTACCAATAATTGGATATTTTCCTCTTAAAAGTTGCAAGGATCATACAAAGAATTCATCTATCTATTGTCTATGTGTGTGTATTTGTGTGTGTGTGTGTGTGTGTGTAGATATCTGTATATATATATAATTTTTTCTGAACAGTTTGAGAATAAGTTATTTAAGAGAAAGAGTAACTTACTCTGAAATATTTATTCTTCTGTATTTCTTGAAAACAAAGATATTTTCTTACATAATCATAGTACAGTAATCAAAATAGGTAATTAATTTTCCTTTTCAATTTTCTAGTTTTCTTTTATTAATAAGAATCACACAGGGAGATACTGTGATATATGCATTGTTCCCAGTTTTACCATCTGTGATAGGCGAAATAGTTTCTTTCCATCCCCACCCCTACCCCTGTTCCACACTCCCTTCCATGTCCTTATCTTAATCCCTGGAATTTATGAGTATGTTAGGATACATGGTAAAGAGAAATTAAAATTCCAAATGGAATTAAGGCTGCCAAGGAAAAGAGATTACTATGCATTACGTAGATAGGCCAGCCCATAGCATAGCATAGCATAGCTAGCGGCCATGAGGAGATCCCCCATGTCCAAGGTCAGGAGCTGCGGCTGTGCTTTGCTGTTCTGGCCATGAAGAGATACCCCATGTCCAAGGTCAGAGAAACCCCAGTAAGGTGGTAGGTGCTGGAATGGCTGTGAGGAGATACCCCACGTCCAAGGGCAAAGGAGAAGTCCCAGAAAGGCGGTAGGAGGGGTGAATTTGTGTTTAGAATCAAACCCCGTTCTCACCAGAGATGCTCAGAGGGCATAAACAAACCTTGTGCACACCAGGACCCAGGGACCCCACAGAAACTGAGACAGAACTGTGTCTGAGCGTCTCCTGTGGAGGTGCGGGTCAGCAGTGGACTGCCACAGGGACAGGGGCTCTGGGTGCAGCAGACCTGGGTATGGCATAAGCCTTCTTGGAGGAGGTCACCATTATCCCCACCACAAAGCTGCCAGAACTTACACAGGACTGGGAAAGACTCTTGGAGGGCACAAAAGAACCTTGTGCACCAGGACCCAGGAGAAAGGAGTGACCCCACAAGAGACTGACCCAGACTTGCCCATGAGTGTCCAGGAGTCTCTGCTGGAGGCGTGGGTCGGTGGTGGCCTGCTGCAGGGTTGGGGGCACTGAGTGTAGCAGTACATGCATGGGATCTTTTGAAGGAGGTCACCTTTATCTTTATTATCTCCACCATAGTTTGGCCCCAAGTAAATAGCAGGGGTACCTCCTCTCAGTGGCTTGCTGCTCCAGTGCCGCGCATTCAGGTATGACCTAAATCAAATCCCTTATGATTATACAGTGGAAGTGAGAAATAGATTTAAGGGACTAGATCTGATAGACAGAGTGCCTGATGAAATATGGATGGAGGTTCATGACACTGTACAGGAGAAAGGGATCAAGACCATCCCCAAGATAAAGAAATGCAACAAAGGAAAATGGCTGTCTTGGGAGGCCTTACAAGTAGCTGTGAAAAGAAGAGACGCGAAAAGCAAAGGAGAAAAGAAAAGATATATCCATTTAAATGCAGAATTCCAAAGAATAGCAAGGAGAGATAAGAAAGCCTTCTCAGTGACCAGTGCAAAGAAATAGAGAAAAATAATAGAATGGGAAAGACTAGAGGTCTTGTCAAGAAAATTAGAGATACCAAGGGAACATTTCATACAAAGACGGGCTCAATAAAGGACTGAAATGGTATGGACCTAACAGAAGCAGAAGATATTAAGAAGAGGTGGCAAGAATACACAGAAGAACTATAGAAAAGATCTTCACGATGCAGATAATCATGATGGTGTGATCACTCACCTAGAGCCAGCCATCCTGGAATGTGAAGTCAAGAGGGCCTTAGGAAGCATCACTACGAACAAAGCTAGTTGAGGTGATGGAATTCCGGTTGAACTATTTTAAATCCTAAAAGATGAAAGTGCTACACTCAATATGCCAGCACATTTGGAAAACTCAGCAGTGGCCACAGGACTGGAAAAGGTCAATTTTCATTCCAATCCCAAAGAAAGGCAATGCCAAAAAATGCTCAAACTACTGCACAATTGCACTCATCTCACATGCTAGCAAAGTAATCCTCAAAATTCTCCAAGGCAGGCTTCAGCAATACATGAGCTGTGAACTTCCAGATGTTCAAGCTAGTTTTAGAAAAGGCAAAGGAACCAGAGATCAAATTGCCAACATCTGCTGGATCATCAAAAAAGCAAGAGAGTTCTAGAAAAACATCTGTTGCTGGTTTATTGACTATGCCAAAGCCTTTGTGTGGATCACAGTAAACTGTGGAAAATTCTGAAAGAGATGGGCATACCAGACCACCTGACCTGCCTCTTGAGAAATGTGTATGAAGATCAGGAAGCAACAGTTAGAACTGGACATGGAACAACAGACTGGTTCCAAGTAGAGAAAGGAGTACGTCGAGGCTGTATATTGTCACCCTGCTTATTTAACTTCTGTGCAGAGTACGTAATGAGAAACGCTGGGCTGGAGGAAGCACAAGCTGGAATCAAGATTGCTGGGAGAAATATCAATAACCTCAGATATGCAGATGACACCACCCTTATGGCAGAAAGTGAAGAGGAACTCAAAAGCCTCTTGATGAAAGTGAAAGTGGAGAGTGAAAAGGTTGGCTTAAAGCTCAACATTCAGAAAACGAAGATCATGGCATCCAGTCCCATCGCTTAATAGATGGGGAAACAGTGGACACAGTGACTGACTTTATTTTCTGGGGCTCCAAAATCACTGCAGATGGTGACTGCAGCCATGAAAATAAAAGACGCTTACTCCTTGGAAGTAAAGTTATGACCAACCTAGACAGCATATTCAAAAGCAGAGACATTACTTTGCCAACAAAAATCCGTATAGTCAAGGCTATGATTTTTCCAGCAGTCATGTATGGATGTGAGAGTTGGACTGTAAAGAAAGCTGAGCACTGAAGAATTGATGCTTTTGAACTGTGATGTTGGAGAAGACTCTTGAGAATCCCTTGGACTGCATGGAGATCCAACCAGTCCATCCTAAAGGAAATCAGTCCTGAATATTCATTGGAAGGACTGATGCTGAAGCTGAAACTCCAATACTTTGGCCACCTGATGCGAAGAGCTGACTCATTGGAAAAGACCCTGATGCTGGAAAAGATTAAAGGCAGGAGGAGAAGGGGATGACAGAGGATGAGATGATTGAATGCCATCACCGACTGAATGGACATGAGTTTGAGTAAACTCCGAGAGTTGGGGATGGACAGGGAGGCCTGGCATGTTGCAGTGCGTGGGGTCACAAAGGGTCAGACATGACTGAGCGACTGAAGTGAACTAGCATATTTGTAGATAGGAGACCTAACTGAGGGAATTTCTTTTTTCTTTTCTGTTATTTTTCTCTTCTCCTCTTTTCTTTTTCCTTCTTCTCCGCCCATCCTCCCCCTATTCTTTTCTCTTCTTTCTTCCTTTAAAAGTGTATAGTATGTAGAAAAACAATAATGAAAAAGAAAAAAGTTAAAGTGTGTAGTATAAGCATATTTATAGGCTGATGGTAAGAAACTATTAGAGAGTTTGAAAGTACAGAAGGAAGAGAGTACTTAGCATTACTGATAGACTGCTGCTGCTACTGCTAAGTCGCTTCAGTCGTGTCCGACTCTGTGCGACCCCATAGAAGGAAGCCCACCAGGCTCCCCCGTCCCTGGGATTCTCCAGGCAAGAACACTGGAGTGGGTTGCCATTTCCTTCCCCAATGCATGAAAGTGAAAAGTAAAAGTGAAGTCGCTCAGTCGTGTCCGACTCTTAGCGACCCCATGGACTGGAGCCTACCAGGAACCTCTGTCCATGGGATTTTCCAGGCAAGAGTACTGGGGTGGGGTGCCATGGCCTTCCCCGACTGATAGACTAGAAGATGGGAATAAAAGAACACAGCTGGAGGGATAAGCTTTAAACACATGAAACCATGCTGTTTCCTTTAAGAGAAAAGTAAGAGAAATAGGTAAGTGAAGGTGTATAATGAGGGTTATTATACACCCTCATTATACACCTGGCAGAGGGTTAGGTGGTTGAAAGTGTCTGAAGACCTTTATTTTGACTGATATTTGGCATATTTCATCTGCCAAGAGTGTGTTTGGGCAAAGGACTTAAGAAGAGATGAGAATTTGTAGTAGTTGACCAAGGGTAAGTAAGATAATTGATGAGTAGTTTTGAGAGCCTGAGAATGGATTGCCAATTTTCAGTTTAGCATTTTTCTCCATTTGATTTTTTTCTATATGAAGTTGAATAGAATTTTGTTGAATTGAATTTAAGATTGGAGGTTTGCAGGAGTTGTAGAGTGAAGGAGTAAGGGGGTGGTGATCATAGTGCATACAATTGTATTTATTAGGGGAAGAATGGTTGAGTGTGCACATTATTTAGATTGTCCTTTGACATCATCCAGCATACTGGCAAGATTTATGTTGGCTAGGCATAAAGATCTTAGAACTTAAGTCTTCATTGAGTATGGAGAGTGAGGATGTAATGGGTTCCATAAGAAGGGTGGAGGCTAGATAGCATAATTCTCAACAAGAAGGGGGTTTCACACAATGGTAGATGACTAACAGCCTGGAACTGAAGGGGAGCCAGGAGAATACCAGCCTCTCCTCTCATGGCTGTGTGTTGGGATTGGACAAACGACCACATTGGTTTGATGGGGTGTTATGGAACAAGTAGAGTTCTAACCAGAGAAACTAGACTTTGTGCTACTGATGGCCAGGAGGTTCAGGGCTGTAGAACTTTTTTGTAATGAGAGCATGAGTATTTCAGAGAGCCCAGTAGAATTGACTGAAGGATGAAAGAAGCAGGATGATAGATTGAGTGTTGGAAATGTGGTGGGATATTAAGATAATTTCCAGAATGTTAATGGAGTCTCTGGGCTTGCCAGATTGCGCTAGTGGTAAAGAACCTGCCTGCCAATGCAGTAGATATAAGAGACACGGGTTCAATCCCTGAGTTGGGTTGGAAAGATCCCCTGGAGGAGGGCATGGCAACCCACTCCAGTATTCTTGCCTGGAGAATCCCATGGACGGGGGAGCCTGGAGGGCTATAGTCTATGGGATCCCAAAAGATTTGGACATGACTTAACGAATTCACAAGCACATGTGTAGTGTACAGATCATCACAAGATGATATTTGCTTAATTTTAAATGGTATAAAAGCATATAGAAAATATTAGTAAAATTACTGAAATGTAATACATTCAGAAGTGATAAAAAATATGGCCTGATCATTTTGAGTTAGTAAAAATGAAAAGTGGTATTTCCAACTTATCTGTAAAACAACATGTCCACTGGGTGTCACTGTGGCTTTGTATTTAGTTACACAAATAAATAATTGTAGGAGCTTTGTGTTTGTGGAATCAGTGTTCTACAGGTCCTCTCCCTGCTTATTTTTCTCTTTTGCCGCGAATTTTGCTAATATTTTTTTTCTGTTTATTTTTAGATATAGTTATTTATCACCACTGCAGATAAAGCAGATCCCGGTCCCTAAGCTGGCTGCTCCAAGCTGTCTTGTTGTTACGTGGGTGACAAATAGACAGAAGCACCTGCGTTTTGTCAAGGAAGAGCTTTACCCATCTTGGTCTGTGGAGGTAGTTGCTGAATGGCACTGGGTAAAAGTAAGTTCCAAAGTTAACGAATCTGTTAACTTTATTTGTTCGTAAGGTGCAATGTACAAGTCACATAAAGGTAGCGCCTACTTTTTAATGTTTAACATGGCATCACTCTACTTCTTCAACATGGTCTAATTAAAACATTTACTTTGCTGCTAAATACCTTTGTCTTCTTATTCTCAAGGCTTTTTGCCTGTTTGTTCTGTATCTTTTTGGAGTAGAACCCCAAACTCCTGGTCTTAGGAAATTACTCAGGTAGATATCAGGATGACATTTTAAAGAGCTCTGATGGTCTGTAGTTTAAGAGACAATAAGCAAAAACCTTGGGGGATTTGTCCATCACTAAACATAGAAATTGTCTTACTGTTCATCTTCTTCCTCTTTACTCATCCAAAACTTCAGCTGCCCTTTGTGACTTATTTATCTTTTTTCTTTTCTTTGTCATTTCCCCCGCCCCCTCCCTTATGTTGCTGGGGATGGAAGGGAAAATAGCAAAGAAACCTAGTGTGGAAGAGTTGGGAAAATCCTGGAAGCAAGGCCTTTTATACTGTGAATCTTAACTTGTTCCTCAGTGCTTGTTTTTGAAAGAAATGATTCTAACTCCTTAATGAGTTGAAAGGTCTTTAATATTAATCTTTGCTTGGTTTCAAGAATGCCAAAAAATATAGAAAAGTGGTGTGTCGTTCAAAGTTCATTGGCTATCCTTTTAAAGATACACTCTCTACTTAAATGAATTCCACAAAAGCCATCCTAAACTTTAAAAAGACAAACCAGGTTTTATGGAATGTTAACATTTATATTACTGGTCTGTTCATTTTAGATGCAGGAGAGGTCTATTTTTAATGTGCTTTGTGTGCTTTGTAGTAATTGAAGTATCTTCTGAAAGCTGTGTACATTGTTTATTTGCACCTGTTTTATGACACTTGGCAAACAAGTGCTTATAATTATTGGCTTTTACAGTTGTACTTTGGGCTTAGCTCTGGTTGATTTACAATAGGATCGTTACAGGCACATAAAACTCCATTCTACTCTCTCTGTTATGACAGTCCTTTCATAGTCAGAAACTGGAACCAAAGTCAGGAAAAGGTTACCTTATGAAATTAAAACCAGTAAAATGTTAATACATAAAAACTAAGACTGTTCAGTTCTAAGAGGTGGTAATGATAGTTTAAAACAAAAATATATTTTACTTATTTATGAAATACATAAAATATGTAAAAATATGAAATACTTGTTAGGTGTTTGCACATATTGTTACATCAGATGGAGTAATCTGCATTGAGTATAAAGGACATCCAAAGCAACAGAATTTGCCATTGTTTATACAGCACTGTGTGGAATAGCTGCTGCTATTCGTAGGCCCTAGAGGTGATAAAAGGACTGTACTGGTTTAGTTTTTAGGTACCTTGATATACGCTAAAGGATTCCATAGAGGATAGATATGAATATTATGATAGTGAAAATATCTGCCTCCATGCTTAATTAACAAATTGAATATTGCTTTAAATTGTGTTTTGAGTTTGATTAGAGTGAGTCTCTGGGAGTCTGATCAGTCACTCCAGGATGAAATGATGAGATTGAATTTCTGGATTTATAATGCCAAGAGGTTAGAACTTGCATTGTCTGTCTCATCAGTTCCCAAGCTACTTCCATCATTAATTTTAGCTCTTGACAGTATTTAATGACACTGTTTCCTATAAATAAAGGAAAATACTTTACTTAGTCACATTGCCAGTAATATAGGTAAATATTATTTGAATGAACAAATGAATAAATGATGGCATGGTTTCTAGTAACATATTTTAATGAAAAACCAAGAGTTTTATGTGCAAGATGATAGAAATTTAAAATACTTTTTTAGTCATGTAAAGCTGCCCTGCCTACTATGGTATGGTATGGTGTGGTGTGTGTCACTAGCTATGTGTAGCTCTTTAGCACTTGAAAGGTGACTGGTCCACATTGAGATGAGGTAATAAATGTCACATGTAAGTCTTTTGGATTTAAAATACTTAATATGAAAGACTGTAACATACCTTAGTAATTTTTTGAATTAGCTACATACTAAAATGATAATATTTTAGATATGTTAGATTAAATTAAAAATAATTTAAAATTAAAATATAGTTAAAATGAATTTTGCCTTATTCTTCTTGCTTTTTTTAAATGGTGGTACTAGAAATTTTAAATTACATGGGTGGCTTCCATCTGTGGCCCACATTATATTTTTATTGGATAGCAGTAGCCTTGAGGTTTAATAATTCTTTTTCTTTGGTAGAAACTGTATACTGGAAGGAAAAAAAAAACTGATCCTTTCCTGGATATTTACAGGTGTATGGGTTGTTTCTGTTTCTATCTCCTTTTTGTCAGATCACCAGTTCAGGAGAGTTTGTGTTCCCATTAGATTCTCCACACAAAAAGCCTTATGAAGGTCTTATTTTGGGAAGAGTTCGAGAAAAAGCTGCTTTACTGTTAAGGTAGGAAGGGTGATTTTTCAAAATTGTATAAATGTTTTAATTTTCAGGCTTTCAAAAATTAACACAGTAATCATTGGTTTTCCTTAATTTTTACATTTTTGAAAATCTGGAAATGGCCCTGACAAGAAAAGTGTGAATGCTAATGGCACATGAAATTGTATATTATCATTTGCATTATCTAATGTGTAATAGTTATTATTGTAGAAGAGGAAACTATCTGAAATTTCTTAATACTTAAATTATTGATTTCCATTATTATTTCTCTTCTTAAATTTATTATAAATGCAGATGCTATTTGAAAGGTGAAAAGAAATCAAGACAACTATGGCTTAAATGTAATAAATTGTCCTTTAAAATACAATTACGTTGTTGTTCTGTTTCAGTAGGAATGCAGATGTAAAAGAGCTGCCCATTCCAGACCACAAGTTAATTGTCAGTGTGCCCTGTACTCTTCATTCACATAAGCCACCTCTTGCTGGTATGTTTCTATAAAATAGAATTGTTATGACTTTTATGAAATTGACAAAAGGATTGAATGTTGCATTTGAATGGTCTAGAGATTTGGAAATTCAATCCGATATGTGTTATTTTAATTAATATTCTAAAATCATATAGAAGAATTTGTGAGATAGAGAATAGATTGTTGTTTTTTTTTTCTTTTTTTTTTTAGCTCCAGAAACCTTTTATTGTTTGCATTGGGTCCCTGGCTTTGGGGAAAGGGCTCCAGGTGGTTAACCAGCTGCAGGTTAACCAGGGAGGGGCTCGGCCAGAGGCCCTGAAATCAGGTGGGGGAGCCTGGGCATCAAGGGGAGCTGGGCTCGCTGGCCTCTTGTGCTGTGGGAACGTCAGCCTTTCCAGGAGGTACCAACCTGGCTGGCCTGCAGACGTTGGTCAGGTGGTCACCACATCCAGGAGGTGGCGCTTCAGAAAAGTACAGAGATGGGGGATCTATGTGGGCAGAACCCAGGGCGTGCAGATCCAGAGCAGCTTGGTTCAAGTCCTTCTCCTGGCCCGTGGCGGCATCCAGTGCTTTGTCCCACTTGTCTGGGGGCGGCTCGGGTGTGGCAGGAAAGAGGAGGACTCCGCCGCTGTCACTACGCTGGCTCTGCATCTTCAGAGGCTGCCAGGCCAACGCGTGAGAGGGGCGGGGTTGGGAGCCCTCCAGAGGCACATCGTGGCCTCGAATCAAAGCTCACAGAGAGGTGGATGTCGGAGACCTGCCCAGCCTCCGCTGGGTGGAATAATTCTTATGGGTCTGGGAGCGCATCATTGTGGTTGGCAGTAAGGGGATCACCGCA
Organism: Tragelaphus eurycerus; assembly: GCA_935064755.1. Taxonomy (NCBI): domain Eukaryota; kingdom Metazoa; phylum Chordata; class Mammalia; order Artiodactyla; family Bovidae; genus Tragelaphus; species Tragelaphus eurycerus. The sequence goes on from CAKXYN010000023.1 coordinate 27,130,793, forward strand.
AAAATGGTGCTGAATGTTCTTGGAGGTTGTGACCTGAAAGAAGTCTAGTGGGTGGCTGGAAAAAGGGTCTGTTAGGTCCAAACTCCGTTGAAGCGGAGATGGAGCCGTGTGAACACCCAGGTGACTGTGTAGACTCATCTTACCTTACCTCAGTCTTTCCTCTCCCACCGTGTTTTAAGGTCGCCTGACTAATGGGGCTCTTATCCCATCACTGGTGCAGCCGAGTGAAGACTTGTGGTACTTCCGAGGACTGTAGTTCTGGGGGCTTTATTGTGTTGTCAGGGCTCCACCCCTTGCTTGTTCTAAAGCCTAGAGCTTAGAAAGCAGTCAGAGAGATGCTTACAGTTCCCTTGATATATGGTAGACAGTCTCAGGTTTATGTTGAGTAGTGTTGCTTTTCTGAACCGTTGGAAAGGTAGTATCCTGTGGTTCTTACTAGTCTTAATGCTTTAGTATTATGTTCATCATTTAATGAAACTAAACAGCAAGGAATAGTGGAAAGTTTTGGCTTTTCAGATTGACCTAAAGGACCTTGAATCCTGGATCTGCTATTGGAGCGAGTTACTCATAATTTTCCACCTCAGAGTCGTCGTTTGAAGGGGGAATAATGATATTTAGTCTTTCAGAGCTGTGAGGATTGGTTGCATTTGAGAGTCTTTCACATATAGTAGAAGATCAGTAAATGCTAAGTTTTTCAACTGAAAGAATAAAAAAATAGGAAGGAATATAAGTCCTTGAGAAATACTGAATTTGACATTCAAAGTTCATGAGTAGGATACATAGGAAGGTGAATTCACATTCCCAAAAGGATGTTTATTGGTAGCACTCCAGATTTCTCGTATCTTAGGTTTCATGTTCAGAAGTCTTTAGTGTTAATTCATTTGAGAAATATTCAGATGTCTACCTTTTGATCCATTTTTTGACCTAGAGGCATTCTCAGTGAATAATTGCCTTTAAACTTTGGACTATGATAGAGACTTTAATGCAAGTAAACATTTGACTTAAATGGAAAATCTGTACTGTTTGAGAAAAAAATTATGTTTGCTACCAGTTATACTCAGTGGAGGAAATCTAAGTTGTATTCTTCTAATTGGAATTTTCTTTATCATTTGGTGAGTATCAAAGGTTAATAAAAGGTTTGTCTTTAGAGCTTATTTTTTTTAGTTTAAAAAATCCAAAAGCCAGACCCAAAAAACCTTTCATTCCCAAATGATAGTTAAACTATTTCTCAATTCATTTTACACAGATTATGTTTAAAGATGAGTCTTAAGATACAAGGTTTTATAAAATAGTGATTAAAATTAGTGTTTTATTACTATTAATAAAAATTAGCCCTATATTTTATAGCTTCTATTTACGAAGTGCAGTTCTTCTGTATTCCCAGTAGAGAGCAGCACAAACACATTTTTAGGATTGAGACTACTTGAAAAGTTAGATTTTGGGGAGAAATTTTTTGCATGATTCAATATATGTAATCCTTATGTTTTGGTGAGGTACTGGTGGACAAGAAGTGTTTATACTCCTTTATCTTTGTTTATGTTTCTGTATAGCAAGTGTCTGTGTTTTGGATGTAGAGCTGCATAAAGCCATCAGAAAGCAACTTTCAGATTCCTGCCTATATTTTACTCTGAAATTATAACCCTAGGATTTAGTATAATACATGCTGTCTATGTAATGCTTAGAACTTTTACATGTAAATATTCTTAAAATGCTTTTTCAAATTCACAGAATGAAATGTTCTCTCCTTAGCTTCTAAAAACACCAAGGTGTTTTTTTTTTTTTAAACAAGTTTTAGTTTGTTTTTTCTACTGCAAAATAGAAAAAAACACCAAATTGGCAGTATATTCCATTTCAAAATGATACATTTACTCTTTTTAAGTTTTGAAATTTCTTCCTGTATATTGAAACATAAGCCAACAATAGCTATGGCTTTCCAGCCTAATGTAAATTTATAATCTTTAAAGATTTAAGGTAGGAATATAATGAAATAAAAGTATTTGAATCAAAATTTTGTTTTTCATATTGCTCCTTAGAGGAATTTCTGCTGCTTTTCACTGCTTTACTCACTAACAGTTTGTATGAGATATTTGAGTACTTTTCCCCCAGCCGCCTCTTGCTCCCAAGCAGAAGGGGAATGAACTAGCTATATATAAATTACTTCCTCTCTATTGGTTAGAAGTATGTTTTACTAATGCCAGATGTTATGTAATTATTTATATATGTGTCATATTTAAATTTATACATGTGAATTTACTTTTAAAAATTGAGATATAAATGCCAGAGAACATCGTATTAGTTTCAGGTGTGTAACATAATGATTCAAGGTATATGTACGTTTTCACTGATCACAATAAGTCTACACATAATTACAGTATTTTTTCCTGTGATGAGAACTTTTAAGATCTTGCATTTTCATTTAAGTTGATATTTAAAATTAGTAAGAATAAAATATTTCCATTAATTTTCCTGTTTCTTTTGCTTTGTTTTGAAATTAAACATATGTAGTTAGCACTGTAAAAACTTCACTCCTTGATTTTCTGTGTTTTGCAACTAAAAAGGAAAAAAGTGATGCCAAAATGTGTTCCATTGATAAAGTGGGAGATGATAAATGGATTTAAGTTTTATGTATTCTTTTCACTTCAAATACCTGGCCATCTTTTTCTGTTAGTTTGTGAAGTCTTAGAAAACATGGATATCTGTTTCTTTTAAGTCCTGTAGCTCTTATAATGGGTGCTCAGAAATAGTAAACATTTTTGGTTGGCTGATTCCAGTTTGGATTCCAGTTTAAAATGCCAAAGTAGAGTCATTAACATCTTTGTACTGAAGAACTGAACAAGCAAGCAGAAACAAGAAAACAAAACCTTGCTTCAGTATAATGTTAGACCACTTTAAAAGTGAGTTGAGGCTGGTGAGGCATTGAATTCATGGGGCAAAACATGGAAAAGTGATATAAAAGTTTATTGTCCTTCAAGACTCTGGGGAAATGTTTCTCACTCAAGTTTAGAAGCATTTAGTTATATAGTAAACAAAGGACTAGAAGTCTCATGTCAGCATCTCCTAGAAGCTATCAAAGCCCAGGTTTGAGTTTGAGTTGTAGGCAATGAATACTTTTGATTCTTTGATTTTTGATAGACAGGATCAGTGCTTTCAGACAAACAATTATTTTGTTGTGAGAGCAACTAAAGAACATTATGAAATATAAAATTTTTCATATATTAGCTTTTAAATCTAACCTCTATGAAGTATTTCTAAGGAACCCTTATCATTCCTAAAGAGAATTTGATGGATTTCTTTAAAGCTCAATCCTATAAAGCCATTAGGAACCATATTTTGCCTGTTCTAATGACTTTTCATACTTGAATTGTTATTTTCATACTAAGTTCCTGTTGAAGAATAAATATATACCAAAAAATATATAGCTAACTAGCAACATGATCAAGGTTAAACTGATTTAAATATTTGTCATTCAAATGAGCATGTGCTTAAAAAAAAGCTTCTGCTAGTGTAGATTATAGCTGTTTAGCCAGTCTATAGGTGAGATGCCATTTTCCCAACAAATACAATGTTCAGTAGTTATGAATATATTGAACAAGGAATATTTAACTGTGGAAATAATACAGTGAAATTTTAGGTAAAGAAGTATCTGTAATTTGGAAGTGAAGGAGTGTTCTCAGTACTGCCACATTATAGCTGAGGAGGTAAGAATTATTTGTTAGGTATATGTTCTGAATATTTATCTGTCTTTCCAACGCTTAACACTAAAGTATGTTTTTGTGGAGACTTATATTGATATTTATCTTAGTTTGTAAAGTGGATTGTCTTTGTATTATTCCTATGTACTTTTGTCCATGCATGGATTACATTTATTAAAAAATAAATTAAGCTAGTACTCGGGAGCTATGTCAGCATTACTGGAAAACTGAAAAGTCACCGATGTGGGTGTTAAAATCTTCATTTCTCCTCTACAAATGAAAAGTGATAAATCAGGACTATTGAAAGTTCTTATGGTATTCTTGATCTCAAGGGTGCTTATTTCAAATGACTTTCTAACTACAAATAGTGAAGTCTATGAAGAAATCCTTGAAATTAACTTGCTGTTTTTCTTTTTAAGGAAACATCTCTGCTTTTCTCCTCTTAACTACTAAAGGACGTTGATTCCTTCCTTAATAATAATTTTTGTGTTTTTTTTTCTTTTCTCATTTTTGGACAGAGGTTCTAAAAGACTATATCAAGCCAGAGGGAGAATGTTTGGAATTGTTTGCTCGAAATTTACAGCCAGGTTGGACTAGTTGGGGCAATGAAGTTCTCAAATTTCAACACATGGATTATTTTGTTGCTCTGAAGTCTAAAAGCTGACTAGGCTCCTAAAATTGTGTTTTTCTTCAGTTTTTCCTCACTCCTTCTCCTTTCATTCTGATTGATATTTTCCTTTTTTTTTACCAACCAGTATGCTTAGAGATGTAAACAGAACTTCGTTTTTCAGCAAAGTGACTAGAAGTGACTGACGGTCATATAATTTCAAGATGAATTTTACTTCAGGTGCACTAGTATTCCACATTATTCTGGACTCTCTACAAATAAAAGAGGTAAGGAGTTTGAAAGAAGGCAAGACTTTGTTATTGAAAAAGTTCAAAAAGCATGCGTTATGGACCTGAAGTCATAATTCTGCATATGGATGTGTTTTGTTTAGCCCACATAGTGGTGTAAAAAAAATTTTGAACCATCAGAGAATTTCAGGAAATCAGGAAATTTCACATACTAAATCTTTAATCATCAGCAACTCTGGCTATACAATAGTCTGTACTTTTTCCTGACATCAGTCTGTGGGACCCAGTGATGCCAACTCATTTAGGAAGGGCCATGTACTCTCCAGTTTACTTCAGTAACCTTGCCCCATGCCAATCAGTTATATGTTCTACTTGACTCCTGTACAACCTGAATTTAGAACTTCTTGTTTAGTGTTACATTCTGGAAAACATTCAAAGACCTGTCAAGTACCACATCATTGTACTGAGTTCATGAGACTTTTTTTGGAGGGTTTTAAATTGTATTCACGGTCACTTTTCAAGTACTTTTTACTTTTGCTTGTTCCTCTAGAAGGAAAAAAATTTTTTATAATATTAGAAAGTAAACATTGCTTGGACTTAATTGATATTTATAGACTATTCCATCTGAAAGCAGCAGAATACGCATTCTTCTCTAGTGCACTTGGAACACTCTATAGGATGGATCACATGCTGGATCTCAAAACAAACCTCAGTAAATTTTAAAAAGTTGAAATCACATCAAACTGTTTTCCAACCACAATACTATGAAATTAGAAATCAACTACAGGAAAAAACTAGTAAAAACTCTAAAAACTGTGACATGCTGATGAAAGAGATGGAATATGACGCAAACAGATGGAAAGACACACTTCTTGGATTGGAAGAATCAATAGTGTCAAAATTACTATACTACCCAAGGCAATGTACAGATTCAGTGCAATCCCTAACAGATTACCAATGGAATATTTCACAGAGCTGGAACAAAAAATTTTAAAATTTGTATGGATACGTGAAAAACTCAGGATATCCAAAGCAATTCTGACAAAGAAAAATGGAGTTGGAGAAATTAGGCTCCCTGACTTTAAACTATACTACAAAGCTACAGTAATCAAAGCGGTATTGTACTGGAACAGAAACAGAAATATAGATCAATGGAACAAGATAGAATGCCTAGATATAAACCCATGCACCTGTGTTTAGTTAATCTACAATAAAGGAGGCAAGAATATACAATGGAGAAAAGACAGTCTCTTCAGTAAGTGACACTGGGAACACAGCTATATAATAAATAATGAAGTTAGAATATTCTCTAACACTGTACAGAAAAGTAAACTCAAAGTGGATTAAAGGCCTAAATGTAAGACCAGATACTATAAACTCTTATAGGAAAACATAGGCAGAACAGTCTTTGACATAAATTGCAGCAATATCTTTTTGGGTCTACCTCATAGACCAATGAAAATAAAAAATACAGAAATGGGACCCAATTAAGCTTAAAAGCTTTTACACAGTAAAGGCAACCATAAGCAAAGTGAAAAGACAACTCACAGAATGGAAGAATATATTAATATTTGTAAATGAAGTGACCAACAAAGATTAATCTCCAAAATAATACAAATAGCTCTTATAGCTCAATATCAAAAAACCAAAAATAACCCAGTCAAAAAAAAAAAAAAAAAAAGGCAGATGTAAATAGGCATTTCTCCAAAAAATACATATAGATGGCCAAAAAAACACATGTAAAGATGCTCGGCATTGCTAATTTTTAGAGAAATGAGGTATCACCTCACACTGGTCAGAATGACCATCATCAAAAGTCTAAAAACAATAGAAGAGGATATGGAGAAAAGGGAACCCTCCTGCAGTGTTGGGAATGTAAAATGATACAACCACTATGGAGAATAATATGGACATTCCTTAAAAACCCAAATCTACCATGTGTGCAGCAATACCACTCCTAGGCTCATATTCAGAGAAAACCATAGTTCAAAAAGATATGTGCACCCCTGTGTTCATTGTGGCACTACTCAGAGCAGTTGAAACATGGAAGCAGCCTAAATGTCCATCAACAGAGGAATGGATAAAGAAGATGTGATACTTGTACAGAGGACTGTTAGCCATGAAAAAGAAAGAATACCATCTGCAGCAATGTGGATGGACCTAGAGATTATCTTACTAAGTGAAATAAGCCAGAGAAAGACAAATTGCATACGATACCACTTATATGAAATCTAAAAAGTTGATACAAATGAATTTATTTACAAAACAGAAACAGACTTATAGTCTTTGAAAACAAATATATGGTTAGCAAAGGAGAAAGGCTGAGAGCTGGGAGGAATAAATTAGGAGTTTGGGATTAACAGATACACAAAATAATCAACAAGGACCTACTGTATAGTACAGGGAACTATACTCAGCATTCTAAAATAACCTATATGGGCAGAGAATCTGAAAAAGAATGGATGTATATATGTGTATTGACTGAATCACTTTGCTGTACACCTGAAACTAACAACTATTGTAAATCAGTTGAAACTAACTATATTGTAAATGAACTATCAGATCAGGTCAGATCAGTCGCTCAGTCGTGTCCGACTCCCTGCGACCCCATGAACCGCAGCACGCCAGGCCTCCCTGTCCATCACCAACTCCTGGAGGTCACTCAGACTCACATCCATCGAGTCAGTGATGCCATCCAGCCATCTCATCCTCTGTCGTCCCCTTCTCCTCTATACCCCAATATAAAATTTAAATTAGAAAATTAAAGTAAAAGAGCACAGTAACCACTGCTTATGATTGTGAAAAATTTTTGTATATTATTTTCCAGATTTTCTACAAATAAATATTTGTTTACTAAGTAAAATATTTTTGGCTGACTGAAGTAAAATATTTTTACTGGAATGATTCTTTGAAAAGCATGCTGACTTATGTGTAACCTTTAAAATTTTTTTTGAGGTGTATTTTTTCACAGAGTAACATTCTCCAGTTTTCAGTTTAGAATTCAGTGAGTTTTGAAGATGTATATATAGGTGTCTGTCTACAACCATAAACATTAGATAGAACATTTCCTTCACCCTCTGAAATTCATGTGTCCATTTGCAGTCAGTCATATCCTCCCACCTTTGCCATTGGCAAATAATGATTTGTTTTGTATCATTAGTTTTGCGTTTTTTAGAATTTCATACAGATGAAAACATAGACTATGTAATCTATTGTGTTTGGCCTTTTAGCATTTTGAGAAAAGTGTTTATACTGTTCACAGATTTTTTACAAATCTTGATCAACTAAGTAAAATGTTAGATTGAAATGACAATTTGTCAGGATTGCCAATTTATTTGCTGATTTTGCCAAATAAAAATGCTGTTTTTGAAGCTTGTTCATTCTTTGAGTATGTGAGTTTCAGAGGCTTAACTTTGAGCCTTACTTTAGTTGCTGCCCTTGTTCTGACCTTGTAGACTCTATCTGCCTTGTCTTGTTCTAGTTAAGATTCTGGACTCAAATTCATTCTCACTAGAAACCCCCAAATTTTACCTTTTCAGGCTTGGAACTCTAGAGACCTATCTTCAGTGATTTTTATGTATTCGGCTTCAGAGAGACAATGGATTTTTTACTGACTGTGATTCAGAGGAGGATTATAATCACCTAAGGGCTTTCCCTTCCTTAAAGATGCTGCTTAATTCACCTCATTTGACTCATATCGTGTCCCATTGGGTTACCACATGCTGGGAAGCACCACAACACGATTGGCGTAGTTTTCTCTTTATCAGAGTTCTTTTACTTCAGTTATGTCACTTTATCCTCAAAGCAGTCTTATGAAGTTGAAGTTATAATGAGGGAACAGGTTCATAGAGGTGAGCTGACATGGTTAATAAGTGATAACCAAGACGTGAATTCTATTCTGTCTCCCAGTTGGGACACTTCATGTTGTACCATGTTTGCTAATAAACTTGAGGTCTTAATAGTAAGCGTATCAGCCACTAATCAGGATCCACCATGTGGCCTGAAGCAAATTTAGGATGGTTCACAGGTAGTCATCCAAAATAACTTTTTCAATATATGATGCCAGTCAGTCTTGGATTTTGAACACAGTATTTTTTTGTCAGGGATTTTAGTGACATTAGCTGGACTGACAGCCTGTGTGTGACTCAAGAGTCAGCCGGGCTCTAAGCCCTTTGACATAAGCTGTTAGCACATCTACCATGCAGTTGTATTTCCTCAGTCAGAATACCCATTTTTTAATTCACATTTGTAAGGAAGCCCTTCTGCAAGAGGTACTTGGACTGGAAGGTGGTGATTCAGCTTGTTAGATTAAGAAGTACAGGTGCAAATAATTTGATGTACCATGGTTATCTGGCATCAGTGTTCAATTGTGTAGACCAACCCCAAACTCCATAGAGAATCTTAATCAAATTCATGGCTGTATTGATCAATCTGCTCCAGCTTGAAAGCAAGTCAGAATACCAGAATACCATGATAATTTTATGGAATATTTTCTTCTAAATATTCCTAGGAGTCAACCTAGATTTTCTATGGCTTCTTGTGAACTTGAGTGAAAATTATTGGACTTTTTCAGTATCAGTGCAAATACTTGGGGCTGTGTAAAAATGAATTGATCTCTAGGAGTGGAGAGCATGAGGAAAACTTTTTTCAACCACTTTTGCTGATTAATTTTTGGGCTGGTCATCAGATAACTGTGACACAGCAATGAGGTAGCTTTGGATGACAGCTAAGGTGAATGAATGGTCATTTGTAGCATTGAGGCCAGGCCATGGCTGTCAAAGCGAGTCCTAACCACTAGACCACCTGGGAACTCCATGGAAGAATCCATTTTCAAGTTCATTCAGATTGATAGCAAAATTCAGTTGTTTCCTTGGGGGCCATTGGCTAGGAGTCAACTCAACTTCTAGAGGCTGTTCTCTGGTCCTTGCACATGACTCCCTCCATCTTCAAGGTCACAGTAGTGCATGGTGTGCTTCTTACCCTTTGATTCTCTGACTTTGCCTTGTGTTGCCACCTAGAGAAAATTCTGTTTTTAAAGTGCTTTTGTGATTAGATTGGACCCACCTGGTTAATCTCCCTTTTTTTCATACAATGAAACATAGTCACGGGCGTGATAATTCATCATGTCACAGGTCCCCACCAAACTCAAAGGGGAGAGGGTTATACAAGCAACAAGGTCACTGGGAGTCATTGTTAAGATTTTGCCTAACAACCTAACCCTTGACCCCCAACAATCCATGTCTGTCCCACAAGTGAAATACATTTACCCTATCCTCAGGTTTGAAATGGAATCATTCCATTACAGCATCAGTTCAAGTCCAGAGTCTCTCATAAATTCTACCAGCTTAAAAGTCCCATATCTCATCATCTAAATCAGATTAGAACAGGCTCTGGTGTAATCCATTAATTACAGCTCCTGGGCAAAGTTCTCCATCTGTGGAACTAAAGAAAATGTGACCTGCCTCCACCACTTCCACAGAAGTTGAATGGGCTTGGCATAAGAGTCACAGCTTTTCCAGTTAAAAAATAGGGGAGAATGGGGAGCAAATAGCATTTTTACTTGTCTACTTGTCCAAAGCAGTTTAAAAATCCAGCCAGGCAAACTCCAGGCAGACTTACTTGATTAGAGCTTCAAGGCCAGGCAGTAATGGGTGGTTTTCAGCTCTGCATTTTGGGTTCTTGGCCCCATCCTCTGAGCTCTGATTCTGCTCTCTGCTTTTATTTCCATCTTTTGAGTCATTCTTTTTTTTTTGAAACATTGAAGTATAGTTGATGTACAGTAATTTACTGGTGTACAACATGGTGATTCACAGTTTATAAAATGCTATACCACATTTATGGGCTTCCCAGGTGGCACTAATAAAGAACCCTCCTGCCAATGCAGGAGATGTAAGAGAGATGTAAGAGATGCAGGTTCAATCCCTGGGTGGGGAAGATCCCCTGGAGGAGGGCATGGCAACCCACTCCAGTATTATTTTTTTTTAATTAATTGGAGGCTAATTACAATATTGTAGTGGTTTTTGCCATACATTGACATGAATCAGCCATGGGTGTACATGTGTTTCCCATCCTGAACCCCCCTCCCACCTCCGTCCCCAAACCATCCCTCAGGGTCATCCCAGTGCACCAGCCCTGAGCACCCTGTCTCATGCATTGAACCTGGACTGGCGATCTGTTTCACATATCTGTTTCACATAATATGCATGTTTCAATGCTATTCTCTCAAATCATCCCACCCTCGCCTTCTCCCACAGAGTCCAAAAGTCTGTTCTTTACATCTGTGTCTCTTTTGCTGTCTCACATATAGGGTCATAGTTAACATCTTTCTAAATTCCATACATACGTATTAACATACTGTATTGGTGTTTTTCTTTCTGACTTACTTCACTGTGTATCATAAGCTCCAGTTTCATCCACCTGATTAGAACTGATTCAAATGCATTCTTTTTAATGGCTGAGTAATATTCCACTGTGTGTATGTACCACAGATTTCTTATCCATTCGTCTGCTGATGGACATCTACGTTGCTTCCATGTCCTGGCTATTGTAAACAGTGCTGCGATGAACACTGGGGTACACGTGTCTCTTTCAATTCTGGTTTCCTCGGTGTGTATGCCCAGCTGTGGGATTACTGGGTCATATGGCAGTTCTATTCCCAGTTTTTTAAGGAATCTCCACACTGTTCTTCATAGTGGCTGTACTAGTTTGCATTCCCACCAACAGTGTAAGAGGATTCCCTTTTCTCCACATCCTCTCCAGCATTTATTGCTTGTAGACTTTTGGATCGCAACCATTCTGACTGGCGTGACATGGCACCTCACTGTGGTTTTGATTTGCATTTCTCTGATAATGCCACTCCAGTATTCTTGCCTGGAGAATGCCTAACCCTAACGGAGGAGCCTGGCAGGCTACGGTCCATAGTGTCGCAGAGTTGGACATGACCAAAGCAACTTTGCATGCACGTCATATTTATAGTTATTACTATATTGGCTATATCCCCCATGTTGTATGATAGATCCTTGTAGCTTATTTTATACCTAATAGTTTGAGTTCTCCTTTTCTATGAAAGGTAGCATGTCGGGAGCCAGTTTGGATTAGCACTCTGCCCATGACAAAGGTCATGAGGAAGGAGGCTTAGCAATAACGCAAGGGCGAGATCAAGCCTCAGGAGCCCCTTGGAAGTTCTCGAGCATCTACCCCCAAAAAGCCGGAGTCTGCCTACTTTCTGCTTTGTGTTCTCACCTACACCTCTGACTTTACAGGGGGCTGTCCCCCACTACCTTTCTCTGAAAAAAGAGCTAACTTACAGCTCCAGTTAATAATTCCTGGGTGTGACAGTGTTTCAGCCTACAAACTCCTTTTGGAAATTCTCTAGCCTGCCTGAATAGGTTTTTCCGGCCACATGTGATTGTTTAGAGCCTCCCAACTGTGAGAGGCATGAGACGTTCTAAACTGTCTAAACACAGATTCCTTTGAGCAGTTAAAAGATTGATTAGAAATTGTATTGGTGAAGGGTTTTTCACTTGTTGGGCCAATGTCTGCTGTTAAGTCTCCATATCCCTTACCTATTGTGTCCTTGGCAGTGTATTGATTGATATAATTGGTTTATAGAAATGTAAGTAGTAGCTTTAATGTTTGTAACCTTGGACCCTTGAGTTGATTCTTTTTCTTGTTACAACCCACCACTGCTGCTGCTGCTGCTGCTAAGTCACTTCAGTCGTGTCCGACTCTGTGCGACCCCATAGACGGAAGCTCACCAGGCTCCCCCGTCCCTGGGATTCTCCAGGCAAGAATACCGGAGTGGGTTGCCATCTCCTTCTCCAATGCATGAAAGTGGAAAGTGAAAGTGAAGTCGCTCAGTCGTGTCCGACTCTTAGCGACCCCATGGACTGGAGCCTACCAGGATCCTCTGTCCATGGGATTTTCCAGGCAAGAGTACTGGGGTGGGGTGCTATGGCCTTCCCCGACTGATAGACTAGAAGATGGGAATAAAAGAACACAGCTGGAGGGAAGTTCTCGAGCATCTACCCCCAAAAAGCCGGAGTCTGCCTTTCTTCACTGAATTTCCTCCTCACTGAGCTATCTTCATTTTCATCACTCTTTATATCTTTAATTAATATTTTAATAAGCTGTTGTTTCCTGATCGCCTATGCCGTCTCCCCTTCGAAATCCCTGGATCCACTGGGGCTGGAACCCGGCAGTAGCATGTATTTACAGTTGAATTATTTTATCGGCCTGCTTCCTGTCTGTAGAATTTGGGAGATTTGATAGCCTTTTTTCATTTTATACTCTCCTGTTCAGTCCACGTTAGTATTGTCTGCTGATGTAAAATTCTCAAGAACCAATGGATCTTGTTTGAAATTCCCATTCACTCCCATCAGACAAGACGCAAATCCACAAATCTTTTTTTTTAACAATAGAAAAATGAATATATATATATATGTATGTATATATAATTTACACATGAGATGCCCAGAGGGAAAAGAGTACCTCCTCTAGGTGGTTTAAAATTCCAGCTTGTATAGCATCTTCAACAAACAATAATAAATTTGTGGAGAAATAGCAGGACAAAGAAAAGCAGTTTCAGGCTTCCAGGGGTGGAGATGAAAGGCTACTTAGTAAAGTTTGTTTTTTTAGATTCCTCTGGCGCCTTCTCCTGGCTGATAGGGTCTAAGGTTGTCTCTGAGGACTAACCTTTGTCCTTCCAGATAGAGAACGTGAATGTGAAGTCGCTCAGTCGTGTCCGACTCTTTGCGACCCCATGGACTGTAGCCTACCAGGCTCCTCTGTCCACAGGATTTTCCAGGCAATAGTACTGGAGTGGATTGCCATTTCCTTCTCCAAGGGATCTTCCCAACCCAGGGATCGAACCCGGGTCTCCTGCATTGTTAACAGACGCTTTACCATGTGAGCCACCAGGAAAGTCCCCTGTTTTTAGGCAGATTGACAGAGGACACAGAGATTTTCTTGTATCTACTTCTTTTCAATTGTAAAGTTTCCTTTCTATTGATTTCATCTTGGTAGCAATTATTGTCTAAATACTAATCTTTACATGTATTTTGACTTAATTCAACTAATTAAAGTGGAGTTTCAGAGGTACTCAGGCCATTTGACAGGGAGAGATTTGTGTTCTCTTAGCTCACCAAAACTGAAACTAAAACCAGAAGCTTAATAGACATAGCAGATATGGGCAGATCCAAATAAATCTTGTGTTCCCAGGAGGCTCAGTGGTAAAGAATCTGCCTGTGCATGCAGGAGACACTAGAGAAGTGGGTTTAATCTCTGGATCTGGAAGATCCCCTGGAGTAGGAAATGGCAACCTACACCAGTATTCTTGCCTGGGAAATCCCATGGACAGAGGATCCAGGCCAGTTACAGTCCATGGGGTGGCAAAAGAGTCAGGACTGAGCGACTGAACACACACACATACACACACACAGATAAATCTTGCATACAAATTAAAAAAAATAGCCACTTATGTTTCCTCCTTTGTGAATTTTTTTTTTTTTTTAATCATTTTGACAAATTTAGTACTGAGCTTCATAAAAGAAAACATGATCGAACTGGTTAAATTGATAATGTAGAGGCTTCCTCTTTACTCTCTGTGGGCTCATGGAACGATGCTTGCTTGTCCCTCCCTTCTAGGGAAAAGTAATTTAGATGTTTAAAGAAGTCCTCAGGTGTATACAAGTAGACTGTGGGGTAGAACTTGACATAAAGAGGGAAGTTTCAGAGGGAAGTATAAGGAGGTTAAAAGTGCTTTTTCTGCAAGATTTGTTGGGGAGCAAGCATCTATTTTGGATCTCTTCCTCTCCCTTTTCCTCCCCTTTCACTGCCCTTCTCTCCAGTGTGGCCCAGGGCTGCCTCCCCTTTCACTCTCACCCTTGGAAAGCCTAGAAGGACTAGAGTGGAGTACAGAGGATGAGTGGAGGGTACGATTCTGGCCTTGGTAGGGGCTTTGCATCACTCATGGTCCATCCAAGCTCCCCTGGGTTGGAGAGATCTCAGGCTTAGGACCAGGATCTCTGCTGAGGTTAGGCAGTAAATGGAGGAATCAAGGACTCGAGAGCTTTTGTCAACCTTTCCACTGGTGAAGACTAAGAAATAACAATATTTTTGTTATTACATCACATTTTGATTTTAAATGTACCGATGGAAAAGATGGTTCATTGTCTCCAAGGGCACATTGTTCTATAGCATTTTCAGCTCTGAAAGTTTTTAATGAGATAAAATGTATGTTTCCTTTCTTGACATTCTTAAAAGTTAGCAAGTGAAAGAGCAGAAAGAAAGGAAAATGAGAAAAAAAGCTTTGGTTGAAAAAAATGTCAAGCTTTTTGATTATTCTGTACATGATATGTCTCAAGGTTGTTCTATTCTATCAAATACAATGGGACAGCTGAGCCATATGATTTCCTCCTTCCTCTTGACTATTCCTTCTTTTGATCTTTAGCTCTTAACACAGTGCTTTATTACACGGTAGGAACTCAATAAATGTACGTTGAATATTGGATTGGAGATACTTGTGTTAAAGCTGAAGGTGAATAGAGCGGGGAGAGAGCTTGGACAGGGTGAGCTGAAATTTTACATGCCAAACACAATACGCTACTGTGTCTCTAAAACTTTACAGTTTACAAAGGGCTGGTACATACAGGGTCTTATTTTTCCTCACAACAACCCTGTAGGATATTCCTGTATTCCTCTTTTATTTATGCATCCCAGAGGGGTTAAGTCCTACCTACAGGCAGAGTTAGGTCTCACACCCGGTTCTCCTTTCTCCCCAAATGGAAGACAGAAAATTTTCCAGAAGCAGGGGATTAGCAGAGGATTCAGAGCTGCAGAAATTTTAAGGAAGATATAATATTGCCATAATCTTCATGGTTTTGCTGAGAAAAATCCATTTTGGTGGAGTAGAAAGACTGGAAGAGTTAAGGATGGGAAGAGGACTGTACCTTACCTTCTTACCTTACCTTCTTCAAGGGAAAAATCCTTTTTAAGTTAGATTTAATAACTGAAGAAAGTTAATGATTTGAGTAACTCCACAAGATGTCCTATAATAGTAGCCCAATTGTAAATGTATAGTTTATGAATGATTTCAAGTTGCTAAAGTAAAATTAAAAAAAAAATTTACAAAGAAAGAACGTATTAGTCAATTTGTTTTGCACTTAGAAGCAGTTATTTTCTGAAATACTTAAGGGCTACCAATCTGTACCCTGTTTCTTTGAGTATTCATAAATATTTGCTAAAAGACATATATTGGTAAGGATTATTACTATGCAAAATATACTGTAGGATTTTACTGTATTTCGTATGTCATCATTCAGGTTTTTCATGTAATTTTTTTTCAGTGTTCCACAGTTGATTGTTGAAATATCTGTGGAACTCGATATTTTAGAAAACTCTCTTCTATATATGTCAAGACATTTCTGTGTAAAATTATACAAATGCTGCTGTCTGGTAGTCATGTGCCCACTACCGCCCCCTGTCTAAATAGAGTAGAGCATGCATTCACCTGGCAGAGGTAAAGTGTCTGTAGCGATGAAATGAATACATGGAGCTTGTGCCCAAAGCAGAGAAACCTAGAAGATATCATGTGTTGATATACTTTATTTTTATAATATTCTTAGCATCCTATGTGCAATTTCTATCATTTTCTTAAAGTCCTTAATCTGTGAACTAATACATTTGCTCATACCCGAGAAAAAGGGCCTAAAAAGTTATGCGAGGATATTTTAGACATTTTCTCTTGAGTTTTTTGGTACATCTTGAAAAAGTGGGAGATAGATGATAGAGTGTTTGGCCCTTGGGTCAACGATGTAATTCATTTGCTAGCTCAAATATTTATTGTATACCTACCTATCAGGAACTGTGCTGGGGAGATAGTGTGGAAAAAGACAGACACTGTCCTCGGCCTCCTGGGCTTATAGTTTATAATCACCAGATAGCATATAGAATAGAAGCAAAGTGATTGAAAAATTGTGTAAAGATGAAAGTAGAACGGGAGTCCTGTGAGTTTGTGGATGAGGACAGAGCATCGCCTTGATGTCCCTTACTCTGCTTCCTTAAAAGGTCATCAGAATGCTGGTCACTTCCCTTGTGATATGAGCCTCACTCTCACTTGGGAACTCAGTCCACTAGCAGCTATAATTTGCTAAAGCATAGAAGTTTTTTTTTTTTTTTTTTTTTAAACCGATGTTCAAGTCAGAGCACAGATCAGATCAGTCCTCTGTACATTAGAGATTTCTGCCTGCACTGCAGTTAACAAAGGCAACACACAGTAAGCAATGCTGTCCCAGTGCAGTAACCTGTGATGACTAGTTAATCTCACTCTGCCTCCAAGCCCTGGTGTTGGGGGCCAGCGTGAGGCGCTCCGCCTGTGGCAAAGGTCATGAGGAAGGAGGCTCAACATATGCAAAGGCGGGATTTAGCCTCAGGAGTCCCCCTGGAAATCCTCGAGCATCTACCCCCATAACCAGAGTCTGCCTACTTTACTACTTTGTGCTCTCACCTACACCTCTGACTTTACAGGGGGCTGTCCCCCACCACCTCTTTCAGAGAAGGAGTTAACTTAGAGCTCCAGTTAATAAAAATTCCTGGGTGTGACAGGAATGTTTTAACCTACAAACTCCTCTGAAGGTTCTCTAGCCTGCCTGACAGGCTTGTGCGGCCACATGTGATTGCTCACAGCCTCCCAACCGTGAGAGGCATGAGATGCTTTAAACCTTCTAAAAACAGGTTCTTTATAGAAGTTAGAAAACTATTAGTATAAGTATAGTGGGCTGATTAGAAATTGTATTGGTGAAGGGTTTTTCATTTGTTGAGCCAATGTTTGCTGCTAAGTCTCCACATCCCCTGCCCTTACACACATTAATTAATATATAGAAGAAATAAGTATTAACCTTTGATATTAATCATATTAGACCTTAGGCTAAGTTAATTCTTTCCTTAATTAAAACCCACAACACCCTCACCCTATAGGAATGTAACTTTATCCGGTACCTTCGGAAGGTGGCGTCTGTTTTAAGAATAATCACCCCTGGAGAAATAAGTGTTCTGGTTGACTGACCGCTGTCACAAAGAGAGGGTCATAAATTGTCAGCAGGCCGCCTGGCCGGAAGATGATGTAACACCCCTAAGACCTCTGTATACATTTGTATGAAGCACCTGACTTTGATAAAAGTCAGGACTGCTGACCCCGCGTGACTTTTGTTTAACATCTCAGTGTATAAAAGCAGATCCTGGAAAATAAAGAATTGGGATCAGTTCCTCGAAAGACTGGTCTCCCCATGTTGCTCTCTCTCTCAAACTCTGGCTGAGTCTCCATCTGGAGCTCGGAGCCTGCCAAGCTTACTAATTATGCCTGGGTTTCTAAGATCCGACCGGGGATGCCTCAGTGTCCCCTCTCCTTTGGGAGAACGGAAGGATGCCTGCGGCCTACGTAAGTGCTGCAAACTTCTTGTCTTGAAGTTTTATTGGTTTCCTGTGTAAACCAAGCTACTCAGCCTCTTTTCTCCACTGAATTTTCCTGCTGAGCTATCCTCATTCTATTACTCATTATATCCTTAATTAACGTTTAATTAAGCAGTTGTTTCCTGATCTTTGCTGATGCCGTCCCTGCTTCAAATACCCTGGATCAGCCGGGGCTGGACCTCGGCACCCTGGCATCTTGTATGTTCCTGAAATGTCAGCCCCTTTAGGCCTGTGCCCTTTCCAGTGTGGCTTTTCCAGCCTGGCTCTGTGTTGCAACCTTTTCCTCTCAAACTGTCCCCTTCACTGCCCTCTTTGCCAGCTTTTCCACCTGCTATTTGGACCTCCTACGTGCTGGAATCATCCAGATTAACAGGGCTGCCTATCATGGAAAAGGATTCTGTAGTTTCAAAACTGAGTTCATTGAAGTGTAACATATAAGTTATCATTATCAGTCATATGTAAGTTTACTGCCATGGAAGTGAAGCTGAATCCAACAGTTAAGAGCCCCAGGAGCAGAGACAAAGTGATTTTATATGGATTAGAAGGTCAGAACCTTTCCTCCATGAGATCTAATGCCTGTGAAATAATTTTTCCTTCTCATGGAAAGCAGATGGGAGACTATAGAGTGTGATCATAACCTGCTGTGTGTAAGTGAGAAGACCCTCACTTTTGTGCCCTTCCCAGAGGTGGGCTATGTGATCATCAGAAGAAAACATGGAAGGGCTACTCATCTGATAAAAATCTTTTCAGTTAGCCATCATGGTTGTTTGCCTTACAGGTGTTTCTTTCGGTAGCCCACGTAAGGTAAAGGGAAATTATAACTAGATATGCAGTTGAAATTGTAACTTCTTGCCCGAGTGAAATGATTGGAACATGATCCTCTTCCTACTTCTCCCTCCATCCTCTGCCCTGCCTTGAAAAGACTGTAGACACATCAATGGAAGCTTCACTGTCAAGGTCAAGGAAAATCATCCAAGAGACTCATTGCCAAGGGTGTTTCACCATCTCTCAAACCCATAAATGCCTACCTGGTTGTGGAATCTCACTTTCAGACAGCAGGTAGGAATTGTGTAGGCAGTACTACAAGGCTCCACATTTGATGAGAAATAGAGACTAAAATCTTTTGACAAGTTTTGTCTTATATAATTTCTTTCTTATGGGGATCAACCAACACATGGTCTTGACGAGAGAAGAGAAATATTCCTAATTTTGGAAAGCTGTAGGACACCTCAACATTTTCTTATGTACTTTTGATTTGCCTTTCCATGGTCTTTCCTGTGGTCATGTATGGATGTGAGAGCTGGACTGTGAAGAAGGCTGAGCGCCGAAGAATTGATGCTTTTGAAGTGTGGTGTTGGAGAAGACTCTTGAGAGTCCCTTGGACTGCAAGGAGATCCAACCGGTCCATTCTGAAGGAGATCAGCCCTGGGATTTCTTTGGAAGGAATGATGCTAAAGTTGAAACTCCAGTATTTTGGCCACCTCATGCGAAGAGTTGACTCATTGGAGAAGACTCTGATGCTGGGAGGGATTGGGGGCAGGAGGAGAAGGGGACAACAGAGGATGAGATGGCTGGATGGCATCACTGACTTGATGGATGTGAGTCTGAGTGACCTCTGAGTGCTGGTAATGGACAGGGAGGCCTGGCGTGCTGCAGTTCATGGGGTCGCAAAGAGTCGGACACGACTGAGCGACTGATCTGATCTGATCTGATCTGATCTGATGGTGTATTTGGACATGGAAATACTTTAATTTTTCCTTTGTCATATCACTTTTCTCCTTTGAACTTTTGCTTTTATGTCTAGCAACTCTGTGACACTTCTAATATTACAGTTTAGAGGTCTTAGGAGAGCTAGTGGAGAAGGCAATGGCACCCCACTCCAGTACTCTTGCCTGGAAAATCCCATGGACGGAGGAGCCTGGTAGGCTGCAGTCCATGGGGTTGCTAGGAGTTGGACATGACTGAGCGACTGACTTCACTTTCACTTTTCACTTTCATGCATTGGAGAAGGAAATGGCAACCCACTCCAGTATTCTTGCCTGGAGAATCCCAGGGTCGGGGGAGCCTGGTGGGCTGCCATCTCGGGTCGCACAGAGTTGGACACGACTGAAGTGACCTAGCCACAGCAGCAGCAGCAGCAGGAGAGCCAGGGAATTTAGCATAGGGCATTCTTCATTCTGCCTCTGAAAGTACTTGTCACCTGTACCTGTTAGAGTTTGTTGCAAACAAGAGAAACCAACTTTGGTTAACTTAAGAAGAAAATTTATTGTGAAGATATCTAATAATGGGAAGGATTGAGAACCAGGCTCAAAAGAAAATGGGCATGCATGCTGATAGGGTGGTGAGTCTCTGGGAGAGGAGAGCCAGACATAAGTAGAGTATAACCTTAAAAAAAAGTTAGGACTCTCCTCAAAACAGCAACCCCCACCCCACCTGAACCGTGGAGAATTTCTCAGGTTGGCTGCACTCTTCCATGACTGCCTCTAGGGGGAGTGTCAACCGTGGAACTGGCCGGACCTGGACACAAGTTCTCTTTTCAATGGGCAAGGGGGACGGAGACTGCTTCTTCCTTGGCTTCTTTTCTTTTTTCTTCCCAAGGCCAAGGTATGGTTTGGACACTGGGGAGCCAGAAAAATAAAGAAATCTAAACCTGAGTACCTGGCTTTCCTCCAGAATCCCCACTCCCTTATTATCCTCTTCAGTGCTACAAACTACAGACCTGGGAAGGGGTGAGGTGACGTCGGTGGTCATTTGTCCTCGCTAACCCTTCAAAATGTCTCTCCTCTCTTGTTGGACCTCCTTTGGGGCTTATGCCATCAGCTAGAATACCCTTTTTACACCATTCTGGTTGGGATTATATACTACACTCCCCCAACTCCTTATTTGTTAAACATACAAGGTACCCCATTCTGCTAACTGCTTCTACTTCTGCCTGTGTCCTGAAAAGTGAACGTCAGTAGAGTTATGCACAGATCATCTAACACCATGACTTTACAATTAAGGTTGATCTTTAGGCTGAATTTATAGTATGAATTGATCTCCATTTGGATCCTATAGATAAGTCTACTTCAATATGTTAAACAGAATTGATAATCTTCCAAATCTACCTCTATTCCTGAATTCTCTTAGTGGATAGCATCACATTCTTCCAAGTTTCTCAAGCCAGAAATCACTGAGTCATTCTGTACCCTCTCCCTTTCTGAGGACTCCATACACCACTTTGTTTAATGTAGATAACCACTTCCTTAAACTCTCTTGAGTCCATTTGCTTTTTTTCTTTGTTTTACTATTGCCTTAGTATGAGTTTAGATGTCCTTTCATGCAGAAAGCTGAAATATCTTTCTAACGGATTTCTATTTTTAAAATGCTTTCTGTTCAGTCTATTCCCACATGCCAAAGTCATCTTCCTAAAACAAATCTGATCATCTCATTCTTCCGCTGAAATCCTCTTGTGGCCCTCGCAGCTCTCAGAATAAAAATCAAGTTCATCGCTTTAAGATAAAAGTCCGTTCTTGATATGACCTTTGACTATTTCTGTAAATCAACTATTGTATCTCCTGTAACATGTTATTTTGTTTCAGACAAACAGAGTTCTCCTGATTGGTCTTTTAATCTCTCTACTTCTTTCCTATGTCCATTCCTGTTAATGTTTTAAAACTCAGTTTGGCTTTCAAGTGATATATTTGTGGACAGGTAATACGTTAGCATGGGCCTGTGATACAGCTCATGTCAATCAGAGTCACTGTCTGGGACTTTTCTTCTGGAGGAGCAGGAGAGATCACATTTTGCCTTTTAGGTTAGGTTGCTGCAAAGATCGGAGAAGGCAATGGCACCCCACTCCAGTACTCTTGCCTGGAAAAATCCCATGGATGGAGGAGCGTGGTGGGCTGCAGTCCATGGGGTCGCTGAGAGTCGGACACGACTGAGCGACTTCACTTTCACTTTTCACTTTCATGCAATGGAGAAGGAAATGGCAACCCACTCCAGTGTTCTTGCCTGGAGAATCCCAGGGACGGGGGAGCCTGGTGGGCTTCCGTCTATGGGGTCACACAGAGTCGGACACGACTGAAGTGACTTAGCAGCAGCAGCAGCAGCTGCAAAGATGTGAACCTGGGGCTCCTGTCACTTGCAGGATATTCATTGACAGAGAGAATGCAGCCAACATCCACAGAGAAGCGTAACTAAGAATGGGAGCACAGGAGTACTAGGAGAGTGAGAAAGCAGGTCTTGGTAACGTCGGGCCCTGGATCTCATGTGGATAATGTGGATCTGTGACGATCCTTTGCAGTTTTTAGCTGATTCACCCACTCCCCCTGTTTCTTTCATTTAAACTAGGCTGATTTCAGTTTTATCACTTTAGACCGAAAGAGTCCATGTAGATACAAAAGAATAAAAGAGTTAATTAACATTATTTATAAACTTAGTTTTCACAATTTTGGCTCTAGCTACACACAGACTAATTTTGATGATGGTTTTGGGAAACCTACAGGTTTGTGTGTGTATGTTGATTTTTATTTCTACATAAAGCAAGTTCTTCTTAAAGGACAGTTCTAACTTTGCCTGAATTGGCACTGGAAGTAGACAGAGGGAAAATGTAAGATTTTTTTTTTAAAGAAGGTTTATGTGTAATCTTGTATCATTTAATCTAATGATTCTCAACTCCAGCTGTACATTAAAATCATTGGAGGGACGTTCAAAACTACAGATGCCTGGGACTCTCCCAGACAAATAAATTAGAATCTCTGGAGCTGGTGCTCAAGCATTAGTATTTTTTAGAAGCATGTCAGGTTTCAGCTTTCAGCACAGGGTGAGAATCACTGATCTGACCTAATATTTTGCCTCTGTTCCTTGAGGAATTCAAGTTCCTTACACATGACTTTTTGTTGATCTCTTTCCTTCATTGTAATTTTCTCTGTAATGAACAAAACATGAGAAATCAAATCACTGGCTTTTGTGTTGTCTTCTAGTTTGGGGTTTCTGCAAAACTGGCCAGGGACATGCGATTAGGCAGTTCTCACCGTTAATTTTGAATTTAATAATGTGGCTGTAAATGCAAATCTCTATAAATTAAGTTATTCTAAGCTGTCTTGCTTAGATTTATATTTTCTCAGACTTATTGAGATAAAAGTAATCTTTAAGGAAGTGACTCTGGAAGTAAGATGGTAACTTTCAATAGTAAAATTAATGCAAAAGAACCTATTAGAATGATATATTAAAATAAAAAACAACTTATGTTATTAGGAGTTTAATATGTAGGACAAAACATTCCTTATTAGTCAGATGTACATTTTGGTCTGTTTCTTCTAAGAGCTCACCATTATTCTCATGCTAAACCCAGGTGCTGTTCAATGATAAAAGTATATTTGGTTTTGAGACTTCCCTTGTGGTTCAGTAGTTAAGAGTCCACCTTCTAATGCAGGGGATGCAGGTTTGATCCCTGATTGGGGAACTAAGATCCCACATGCGTCAGGACAACTAAGCCTGCATGCCACGAGGAAGAGCCTGCATGCTGCAACTAAGTCCTGAGAATTTATAAATACATAAAAAGTATGTTTAATTTTTGATGATGTATCTGACGTATTTTTCTTACTTTTAAGTTTATGACATCCGCCATAAACTTATTTTATTTACTTTAATTGCAATTACATTTAAATAAAACCACAAAAAATAATAGATGGCAAGAAAACAATGTTAGAGAAATGTAGGGGTTAATCAAATTTGCTTAATTAATCATATAAGAATTTAGTAGGAAGGCTTCTTGGTGTCTAGCATTGCCGGAAGGGCTGAAAGAAGTACAGTCCTGATCACCTGAAATTTGCAATTTAACTGGAGCGATAAGACAAAGCAGAAACAGTAAATAAACTTGCTGGGAGTATGTGGGTAGATGCATCTGAAGAGGGATAACAGTAAGTACTGCATCTTGGAAAGGGAGAAAAGTAAGCTTTCTGAAAGATGCGGAAGATTGTTTTGATTTTTCTCTGTATATTTCAGTACCCTGTGGTGGGTTTTATTTTTCAAAAAATTTATTTATTTTTTTGGCCATGCTGCACAGCTTGTGGAATCTTAGTTTCTCAACCAGGGATTGAGCCCAGACCCTGGCAGTGAAAGCTCTGAGTCCTAACCACTGGCCCTCCAGGGAATTCCCCAGTTTCATACTTTTAACCGGGTTTCTCAGGTGATGCTAGTGGTAAAGAATCTGCGTGCCAATGCAGGAGACTCAGGAGATGCCAGTACAATCCTTGGGTTTGGAAGATCCCTTGGAGGAGGAAATGGCAACCCACTCCAGTATTCTTGCCTGGAGAATCCCACAAACAGAGAAGCCTGGCAGGCTACAGTCCGTAGGATCACAAATAGTCGGACACGACTGAAGCGACTTAACATACTTACTTTCAACCAGTTCCAAATCACAGGTAAGTTCCCTGGGTGGCCAACATTTTGTTTTCACAATCTATTCTTTACCTAGTATTTTAAAGAAAATTCTGTGTTGGTTGGTGTGATGTGGGGTAGTTGTGAGCTTATAGATTCTCAAGTGTTTCCAAAGTTTAAAACTCATATGTTGTAATTTAAAAAATTTAGACTGGATTTTGTTTATTCTGATTTCCTACCCTCAAAATGGGCTTCCCACATGACACAGTGGTAAAGAATCTTCCTCCCAATGCAGGAGATGCAAGAGATGTGGTTTCAATCCCTGGGTTGAGCAACCCATTTCAGTATTCTTGCCTGGAAAATCCCATGGACAGAGGAGCCTGGTGGGCTACAGTCCATGGGGTCACAAAGAGCTGGACATGGCTGAGCACGCATTATTGATCGTCCTCAGAGTAGAAGGCAGTGTGACTTGGGTAGAGATGTCTTGGCTCCTGGTGTGGAGGACTGGTCGTGAGTGACTGGTTTAAGATCCAGAAAATCTTTTAACCTGTGGGCTTCCATGAACTTGTTGACAAGTGGACAGATACTTTTGCCTTCTCTAGGAAGCCATGAAATTAAAAGACGCTTACTCCTTGGAAGGAAAGTTATGACCAACCTAGATAGCATATTCAAAAGCAGAGACATTACTTTGCCAACAAAGGTTCGCCTAGTCAAGGCTATGGTCTTTCCTGTGGTCATGTATGGATGTGAGAGCTGGACTGTGAAGAAGGCTGAACACCGAAGAATTGATGCTTTTGAACTGTGATGTTGGAGAAGACTCTTGAGAGTCCCTTGGACTGCAACAAGATCCAACCAGTCCATTCTGAAGGAGATCAATCCTGGAATTTCTTTGGAAGGAATGATGCTAAAGCTGAAACTCCAGTATTTTGGCCACCTCACACGAAGAGTTGACTCATTGGAGAAGACTGTGATGCTGGGAGGGATTGAGGGCAGGAGGAGAAGGGGACGACAGAGGATGAGATGGCTGGATGGCATCACTGACTTGATGGGTGTGAGTCTGAGTGACCTCCGGGAGCTGGTGATGGACAGGGAGGCCTGGCGTGCCGCGGTTCATGGGGTCACAAAGAGTCGGACACGACTGAGCGACTGATCTGATCTGAGGAAGCTCCAGTTGCCCTTCCTAGTTTGTCTCACTCTCTGCTTGGTAGGGAAACAACCTGAGTTGTCTATCATAAGGTATATTCCATGTAATGAATAATTTAACTTTCCCCATGTAGTACTTACCACACAAAGATGGTACAGTCGCACATTAACAGTTCTAGAGTTGAAGAAACAAGGATGAGATATGGTGAAAAATGGCAAATCTACATCCTAGCTTTTTAAAAAAATTGCTTGTGGGAGATATATCTTAAAAGGAAACATCATTTGGTCATCTGTCATGTGTCTTAGAAAAAAAGGATATGAAACAGTCACTCTAGTATAAGGACAGAGCTATTTCTCCCTGGACCTCCTCCTTCCTTTTGAGGAGAGAAAGTTTTTTGTTTTTCTTTTATCTGGATCTCAAAACCACTTTTTGGTGGCTGGTCAAAATTGCTTTCCTTTCAACCACTTGAACGCCGATTCAATTAGACCCTCTTTCCTCAGGACACCTAGCCCTTATTATAAAAAATCACCTATGATGTCCTCAATGTTTAACACCACCACCCAATTCTAACAACTTCTTACTTTAGTTTTTCTCCTGAAGTTCTCTAGCTTTCTGTACAAGTTTGCCTCTGTGGCTTTTTACTTTAGCGCCTCATCTGAGAATCAAATTCTGGTCCATTGTCTCAAATAAATATTAGTATATCTACCAACTAATTGTATTTCAAACCCTCTAGCCTCAGGTAGCTTGGGATTTCTTGAATCTCTTTCGATTTGGTAAAAGATTAAAAAAAAAAAATGTTTCCACTGCAATTGTTTAATGATTCAATGTTCATAGAAACTCAGACTTTAGAGGAGCACATAGCCTTGACATAAATCTAATTAAGCTCATGTTACTCTAACGAAGGAGGGAGAATAAGTAAGCAGGGAGGCTGTAGTTTCCTCGGAAGCCCATTTAAAAACAAAGTTTTAAAAATGTTTAACTGGTGCTAATCTGCGTGACTGCTTCAGGTTTCATTTGAGAAAGAATTGTGGCTGCTAATATTATCATTAAAATATGTGAATCTATTTCCATAATCAGAGCCCTGTGGGATGGTGCATAGATTTAGTGTGGCTTTGGTGCTTGCGTGTTTTCCAGTGCATTGATTAATACTGTCCTCTCAAGTGGAACCCAATCAGGGTAACCTGCCAGAGGACTGTTTTCTAAAAATTTCAGCTGAACTAATATCTGCAGAAACCTTAAGACTAAAGGAGAGTTGATGAATAGACCACAATTAAACTTGCCTTGTGAGTTGAAGAATGGGGTAGAGGATAATGAACATGTTGAAAAGATTCCGCATGTTTTATGCATGACACATTTGTAATTAAAACAGATCCTGAAGGTAAGTTTGCATATACTAATATTAATGATTTCAGAAAAGCAGAATGTGTTATTAAATATCTACAGGGCATATTTTCCAAGCAGGGAATGTGAAAATTTGGCTCATTTTGCTTCTTCAAGAGTTGTTTATCAGAAATTAGGAAAAAAAAAATAGAAATTAGAGATTGAGTGCACCAGCAAACCACACTTGTTAGGAAATTTGTTTATATTGCTTAAGTATATGATTATTGTATAAGTCTGTCAGTTCACCTTCAATATATAGTTTTCTAAACAATGTTTTATGAATAACTTTAATTTCAATTACTCAACTAAACTTTAATGTTTGTCAAAATTCCTTGGGCTTCCAGAAGCCTTTGAAACCCTTAACAGTTCAACAGTGACTGTACATAGCAACTCAAGGTTGCATGGCTGTTGTAGCCAGAGTCGTTTTAGGATTTAATAACAAACATTTATATCTGCAAACTATATCAACCCCATTGCAGTTTATAAAATATTATTATAAACTTTTTAATCATTTGATCCTTAAAGTAATCTTGTAAGGTAGAAATAAATATTGTTACTGTTTTACAAATTAGGAAAACAGAGGCAAATAATATATTCTGTACTTTTATTTTTAGGTTATGAATAAGTGCTAGTCACCAATAATCTATTAAAAGAGTTATTAAAGTTAACTGCAATTTGGTCTTCGTGGGCTTCCCTGCTGGCTTAATTGGTAAAGAATCTGCCTGCCAATGCAGGAGACTCTAGAGACACAGGTTCAATCCCTGGGTCTGGAAGATCCCTTGGAAAAGGAAATGGCTACCCACTCCAGTTTTATTCTTGCCTGGAAAATCTCATGGACAGAGGAGCCTGGTGGGCTGCAGTCCATGGGGTTGCAAGAGTTGGACATGACTTAGCAATTAAGCCCCAACACAGAGGCCTTTCATTTAACAATTAGTGTTAGTCGCTCAGTTGAGTCTGACTCTTGGTGATCCCATGGGCTGTAGCCCACCAGGCTCCTCTGTCCATGGGGATTTTCCAGGTAAGAATACTGAAGAGGATTGCCATGCTCTTTTCCAGAGGATCTTCCTGACCCAGGGATTGAACCTGGGTCTCCTGCATTGTAGGCAGATTCTTTACCTTTTGAGCTACAGGGAAGACCTCATTTAGTACATTAGTTGGCTACTATGTAGTGCTTGCTGCTGCTGCTAAGTCGCTTCAGTTGTGTCCGACTCTGTGCGACCCCATAGACGGAAGCTCACCAGGCTCCCCTGTCCCTGGGATTCTCCAGGCAAGAACACTGGAGTGGGTTGCCATTTCCTTCTCCAATGTATGAAAGTGAAAAGTGAAAGTGAAGTCGCTCAGTTGTGTCCGACTCTTAGCGACCCCACGGACTGGAGCCTACCAGGCTCCTCCGTCCATGGGATTTTCCAGGCAAAAGTACTGGGGTGGGGTGCCATTGCCTTGGCAAGTTTATAAAACTCCTGTTGCACTTATTCATATTTGGATAGTTGCAGTTGCCATGGTATCAAGGAGAAACTGTCATCCCTATATCACCCATGGATGATATCATCTCGAGTATGGGATGGTTTTTAGATGGCGCTCTTTTGCTTTGTAATTGTAAATAAATTACTCTTAGAGTGTGCTGAGTTGTTTGGTTAACCTTACCGTATAAAATGTTGTATCTTTGCAGCAAATGTATTCTTGGTCCTTACTTTTCATCTTAAGTAGACTTTAAGGTAAATTATTATCTTAAGGTTATGCAATATGTATACATTATATATACAAGTTTACCTTAAGATAAGTATATATAATATGTATTATTACATACACGTATGTATTATATATACATGATATAGCTTTATATCTATACATAGTTGTGTATGGCAACCACTGAGTTGTATGTGCCCCACTGAGTTGTGTATGCACAGATATAAACCAGCATTCTTCTATTAATATATTAAATGAAGCGGATGTACCCTACAGTGAGAGCGGATGAGGTGGATGGGTCTGGGCTTGCCAGGTGGTGCTAGTGGTAAAGAACCTGCTTGCCAATGCACAAGACAGAGATGCAGATTTGATTCCTGGGTTGGGAAGATTCCCTGGAGAAGGGCATGGCAAACCACTCCAGTGTTCCTGCCCAGAGAATCCCACAGACGGAGGAGCCTGGTGGCTACAGTCCATTGGGTTGCCAAGAGTCAGACAGGACTGAAGCCACTCAGTACACATGCATGAATGGGTCTGGGGGTCTTTGACGTTCCTCAAGTGGGCTGCGCTGGGAGGTGAAAACTCTGTCTCCAGGAGGTGGACAGTGACAGGCACCTGCTTGCTTGACATGTGGTTACAGGGACTCAGGATGGGTACTTCCAATTTCCATAAAGACCATGTTGAAGCCATTTGTTTGTAGAAGAGATCAGGATGGTTCGCTTAGAATCTGGGCATTTACTTTGTGATTGTGAAGAAGTGAATCACAGTTGTGTTGGCTGGAGTCACCATTAAGCTTTATATGTAAAATACAGAAAAGTATTTTTCTATTTTTTCTTCTGAAGCTATGGTTTCTTACACATGCCTAAAACTCTACACTTAGAGATTTGCCACTCTAACTTCCCGTATTCTTTGAAAGGAAAAATGAGCCACAGAGGAGTTGGAATAAGAGAGCAGGGACTGAGATGGAACCAGTGATCATAGTTCCTGTTGTTCAGCTTAGAGTGTCTTTTTCTTTTTTAATCTAAATTTTATTTATGTATATTTTTGTATAGGAAATATATACATATGATTAAACAATGTTGCAGTAAGATATCTTGTGTGTAATTTCGTACAAATTTTGTACATGTTTGAATATGATTTGATACATTCCCAGAAAAGGACTTTTCTTTGTTAAAGATATAGCACGGGCAACTATATTGACTATCTTGTAATAATCCTATAATTGAAAAGAATCTGAAAGAGAATATATATATGTATGCATATTATATGTGTATATATATATATCTAATATATATCTAATTCACTGTGTTGTACATCTGAAACTAACATAATATTTTAAATGAACTATACATCCATAAAAAAATATATAAGGGAAACTGCTCTAGGGACTCAAAAAAAGTAACAGAAAAAGAGTAGATTATCTGATACATATTGCAGAATTGCTCTTCATAGAAGTTGAATCAGTTTTCACTTCCACCAGCAGTATATGATACTGCCTATTTGTCCATACACTTACCAACACAGAGTGTTAAACTTTTTGGTTATTTCCTGTCTAATAGTTGACAAAAGGTGGCTGAACGTTGTTAAAATGTTCAGTTCTCTTCTTTTGAGGAAAGTTGTGTATTACTTCATATTACTCCAGAGTAATTCTATCTTTCCGTTTCTTCAAACTGTTCATATGTTTTGACCATTTTCCTACTAGTTTATTGGTCTTTTCCCTATCAATTTTTTTGGAAGTTCTTTCCCAATTAGTGAACTTGATACCCTGTGTTTTTTTCTCAGTTAATCCTATTATGTGCCAGCATTGGACTAGGATATGCTGCTTACACTTGAGAGAGATAGTAGAACCTTTATTTTGAATATTTATATATACAGAGGTTAAGAATCTTTTTTTCCTTGGCTGCATAATAAGAATTGAAGGGTCACTGAAAGGAAATCTGTATAACAATACGGTATATTTAGAAGCTCTAAATATATTGAAACTGCTGTGAGTCCTCATCAGGAGAAGCCTTCAATTGTGCTACAATGAAGGGAGACAAATGAAAGCTGAAGAATTTGTAGCTACCTGGAAAAATAAACTCTATCTTCTGGGAAACTGCTAATTTCTTAAAGGCCCTCATTTGCATTTAGTTTTGGGAATTCATATTAATTAAAAATTATGATTTAGTTTGGCGTTTGCTCTGTATTTCATCCTTATTTATGTGAATCAGTAAGCTCACTTAAACAATTAACACCAGGCACTCTTCATTTGTTAAGAATGTAAAGTAGGCATTAGTCTCCCCACTTGAGCAGCAAGGAAACCTAAATCTGGAAACCTAAAA
Organism: Tragelaphus eurycerus; assembly: GCA_935064755.1. NCBI lineage: Eukaryota > Metazoa > Chordata > Mammalia > Artiodactyla > Bovidae > Tragelaphus > Tragelaphus eurycerus. Next base: position 27,161,701 of record CAKXYN010000023.1, read on the forward strand.
CACGGAGAGATTATGCAAAATAAAAACTGAAAAAGGTGTCATTCTGTAATATATAGATCTGAGTTAGACCTATATGAATTCTTTATTTCAAAAAAGCTAGATAATCCTAGTGTTCAGCTTTTAAATTCACTCTTCAAACCCTCTGTGGTTGTGGATTTCAGTGGTAACTCATAGAATGAGAGCAACACAATTTTCTGATGATACCTCAGAAACTGAAAATGGTGAAAGTATATATAAGAAAGAAATTAAATTTTGTATTACAGTGTTATTTAAAATATACTACTTTGAGACAAAAGATCAATTATCATCATTGTTTAAGAGGCATAGATGGAAAAATTATTGAAACTGTTTTCTGCAAATGCCATAAGATATGGATGGGCTTCCCAGGTGACCCTGTGGTAAAGAATACACCTGCCAATGCAGGAGACACACGAGATGCAGGTTCGGTCCTTGGGTCAGGAAGATCCCCAGGAGGGGGAAATGGAAACCCACTCCCCTAATCTTGCCTGGGAAATCCCATGGACAGGGGATCCTGGTGGGCTACAGTCCATGGGGTCGTAAAGAGTTGGACATGACTGAGCATGTACGTAGATACTATCCATCCTAATCTCCTGTAGTGAATTATCTAATATACTAATGATAGTACCCAGTGAAAAATCAAACTAATATTTATACCATTATAGGTATTGATTTACTAGTGTATTGATAGTCCATTATATTTAACAGTTTCTAGAATAAACTTTCCTGTTATGTCGACTACTTATAGTACTATACTTTTCATAATAAAATATTAAAGTATGATATTGCACATTTGATGATGAGAACTGAGATGTATGTTGGTGTCTGGTATCAATAGTGTAATAGTCAGTCAGTTCAGTTGCTCAGTCGTGTCTGACTCTTTGCGACCCCATGAATTGCAGCACGCCAGGCCTCCCTGTCCATCACCAACTCCCGGAGGTCACCCAGACTCAACGTCCATCGAGTCAGTGATGCCATCCAGACATCTCATCCTCTGTCGTCCCCTTCTCCTCCTGCCCCCAATCCCTCCCAGCATCAGAGTCTTTTCCAGTGAGTCAGTCAACTCTCCGCATGAGGTGGCCAAAGTACTGGAGTTTCAGCTTTAGCATCATTTCTTCCAAAGAAATCCCAGGACTGATCTTTAGAATGGACTGATTGGATCTCCTTGCAGTCCAAGGGACTCTCAAGAGTCTTTTCCAGCACCACAGTTCAAAAGCATCAATTCTTCGGTGCTCAGCTTTCTTTATGGTCCAACTCTCACATCCATACATGACTACTGGAAAACCATAGCCTTGACAAGATGGACCTTTGTTGGGAAAGTAATGTCTCTGCTTTTGAATATGCTATCTAGGTTGGTCATAACTTTCCTTCCAAGGAGTAAGCGTCTTTTAATTTCATGGCTGCAGTCATCATCTGCAGTGATTTTGGAGCCCAGAAAAATAAAGTCTGACACTGTTTCCCCATCTATTTCCCATGAAGTGATGGGACCAGATACCATGATCTTCGTTTTCTGAATGTTGAGCTTTAAGCCAACATTTTCACTCTCCACTTTCACTTTCATCAAGAGGCTTTTTAGTTCCTCTTCACTTTTTGCCAGAAGGGTAGTGTCATCTGCATATCTGAGGTTACTGATATTTCTCCCCAAAATCTTAATTCCAGCTTGTGCTTCTTCCAGCCCAGCATTTCTCATGATGTGCTCTGCATAGAAGTTAAATAAGCAGGGTGACAATATACAGCCTCGACATACTCTTTTTCCTATTTGGAACCAGTCTGTTGTTCCATGCCCAGTTCTAACTGTTGCTTCCTGACCTGCATATAGGTTTCTCAAGAGGCAGGTCAGGTGTTCTGGTATTCCTATCTCTTTCAGAATTTTCCACAGTTTATTGTGATCCACACAGTCAAAGGCTTTGGCGTAGTCCATAAAGCAGAAATAGATGTTTTTCTGGAACTCTCTTGCTTTTTGATGATCCAGCGGATGTTGGCAATTTGATCTCTGGTTCCTCTGCCTTTTCTAAAACCAGCTTGAACATCTGGAAGTTCATGGTTCATGTATTGCTGAAGCCTGGCTTGGAGAATTTTGAGCATTACTTTACTAGTGTGTGAGATAAGTGCAATTGTGCGGTAGTTTGAGCATTCTATGGCATTGTCTTTCTTTGGGATTGGAATGAAAAATGACATTTTCCAGTCCCGTGGCCACTTCTGAGTTTTCCAAATTTGCTGGCATTTAGAGTACAGCACTTTCACAGCATCATCTTTCAGGATTTGGAATAGCTCCACTGGAATTCCATCACCTCCACTAGCTTTGTTCGTAGTGATGCTTTCTAAGGCCCACTTGACTTCACATTCCAGGATGTCTGGCTCTAGGTCAGTGATCACACCATCATGATTATCTGGGTCGTGAAGATCTTTTTTGTACAGTTCTTCTGTGTATTCTTGCCACCTCTTCTTAATATCTTCTGCTTCTGTTAGGTCCATACCATTTCTGTCTTTTATCGAGCCCATTTTTGCATAAAAGTTCCCTTGGTATCTCTAATTTTCTTGAAGAGATCTCTAGTCTTTCCCATTCTGTTGTTTTCCTCTATTTCTTTGCATTGATTACAGAGGAAGGCTTTCTTATCTCTTCTTGCTATTCTTTGAAACTCTGCATTCAGATGCTTATATCTTTCCTTTTCTCCTTTGCTTTTCGCTTCTCTTCTTTTCACGGCTATTTGTAAGGCCTCCCCAGACAGCCATTTTGCTTTTTTGCATTTCTTTTCCATGGGGATGGTCTTGATCCCTGTCTCCTCTACAATGTCAGGAACCTCATTCCATAGTTCATCAGGCATTCTATCTATCAGATCTAGGCCCTTAAATCTATTTCTCACTTCCACTGTATACTCATAAGGGATTTGATTTAGGTCATACCTGAATGGTCTAGTGGTTTTCCCTACTTTCTTCAATTTAAGTCTGAATTGGGCAATAAGGAGTTCATGGTCTGAGCCACAGTCAGCTCCCGGTCTTGTTTTTGCTGACTCTATAGAGCTTCTCCATCTTTGGCTGCAAAGAATATAATCAATCTGATTTCAGTGTTGACCATCTGGTGATGTCCATATGTAGAGTCTTCTCTTGTGTAGTTGGAAGAGGGTGTTTGTTATGACCAGTGTGTTCTCTTGGCAAAACTCTATTAGTCTTTGTCCTGCTTCATTCTGTATTCCAAGGCCAAATTTGCCTGTTACCCCATGGATTTCTTGACTTCCTGCTTTTGTATTCCAGTCCCCTATAATGAAAAGGACATCTTTTTGGGTGTTAGTTCTAAAAGGTCTTGTAGGTCTTCATAGAACCGTTCCACTTTAGTTTCTTCAGCATTACTGGTTGGGGCATAGACTTGGATTACTGTGATATTGAATGGTTTGCCTTGGAAACAAATAGAGATCATTCTGTCATTTTTGAGATTGCATCCAAGTACTGCATTTCGGACTCTTTTGTTGACCATGATGGCTACTCCATTTCTTCTAAGGGATACCTGCCCACAGTAGTAGATACAATGGTCATCTGAGTTAAATTCACCCATTCCAGTCCATTTTAGTTTGCTGATTCCTAGAATGTCTACGTTCACTCTTGCCATCTCCTATTTGACCACTTCCAATTTGCCTTGAACATGGTCCTGACATTCCGGGTTCCTATGTAATATTGTTCTTTACAGCATTGGACCTTGCTTCTATCACCAGTCACATCCGCAACTGGGTATTGTTTTTGCTTTGGCTCCATCCCTTCATTCTTTCTGGAGTTATTTCTCCACTGATTTCTAGTAGCATATTGGGTACCAACCGACCTGGGGAGTTCCTCTTTCAGTATCCCATCATTTTGCCTTTTCATACTGTTCATGGAGTTCTCAAGTAGTATAGAAAAATTCATTACTCATATTGGTACATTAGCAGTCTGGACTCTGTTGGATTATTGGGTTTTTACTGAAACTTGCCTATGAGTGGGCATATATGAAGTGGCAGAACCCAGATGGAGGGTCAGCCATTCTGGTCAGTCAAGGTTATTTTGCTATTTTGTATAATTTTCCTGTTCTAATATGGCTCCTTAGACAGGTTATTGAATAACTGTGATGATGGATAAAAGACATGAAAGGAAGGATACTATCTCAGGAGAACAAAGTATAATACTATAACATATCATATAATATATAATAAAATATATAATAATTTTTATAGTTATCAGAATATAGTTACCAGTAAAGTATATAATAATTTTTCTAGTTATCAGAATGTGCTTCTTAGGTAGCCAAGAATCCAATGGTCTTTTATTCTTTTAAAGTGGTGTTTTGAGAGTACTTTACTTCCTTTAAATTAGTTTATTGCACTGTTGGTAAAGTAACAAATTTTGTTCTTCTTCCTCATTGAGAGCTTGAGTCATGATCGTGTTTTCTTTTCCAGCGAGATTATTACAGAACCAAGGCCAGATAAATGTCCGGAAAAACAGGACTTCAATAAATAGAATTTCTAGAATCTTGTTACAAGGAGTAACCAGATGAGTTTTAAAGAAAATATGAGTATCTGTGTTGAGACAGTGGGTGGATGGTTGGGAAGAGGAGAGAACTGAGAAGATGAATCAGTGGGATGAGCAGAAAGTCTTCTTTCAGCTTTCTTCTTCTGGACTCTGGGAAAAATTTGTTCATCACTTCTCTTTTCTGGTCACTGACTCTTGAAACTCAGAAGGGCAGAGAGAGAGCTTGGATGAGCCACGTCTTGATAAAGCACTTTACCAAAGGTGTGCCTGTGTCTCAGCCTGGGAGCAGAGTCTGAGATAAGACTTTGTGTGTGGGTGAGGGAAGGAGGGAAAGCTGACCCATCAGTTGGCTGTTTACCACAGTGACAGACTGACAGCTAAAGACAAATCCTACTGGACTCTTCGAGGAGCCATGTACACCGCACCTGTGAATTGTTACCTGAGTGGCAGAGGAGGGTAGTGCTTACTCATGGGCTCCCATCCTCCATGGCTTCAGGGTTGCTCCATGGCTGGTAGTTTATTCAAGTTTTTGGAGGGTACATCTGTGAGTGTCTTAATGTCATAAAAGCCCTGGGCCAGGAAGGGGGAGATGCCTGGTCCAGCAGACAGGAGGACCCGCGGGACTGGCTCCATGGGCAGCATGTGCTACTGTACAGGGTGCGGGGCTTGGTTTAGTTCACTCATGTCATGTTTTGAAAAGCTTAATTGTTGAAAAAGGAGGCTTTCCTTTTCATTTTGCTGTCAGCTTTAAACCCACCTATCCATACACAGAAGCTGAAAAAATGTGTTCTTTAAGTGAATCTTACAGTGAACACATTTGTAAAATAAATAAATTCCTCTAATTTATAATCTTGTAGTGTGTTTTTTTTAAATGCCCTCGTTAATGGGTCTGAAATTGTTCAGCAATAAATATGAAGGGTGGGAGTGTTAGAAAGAAATCCTAAGGTAACTTTTATTTTGAGTAATAAGAAAAGAGACCTTGAGGTAGCACTTAGCCCAGAAGTTGTTTAGTTCTCACCAGTGGTGGAAGGAGTAGTGGTCCTTGAGATGACCTTGAGATTTAAAACAGGCCATGTTGTTATGGGCAGTAGAATAAAGGCTGTAACAACTGAAAAGTTTATGAATCTGAGCTTTGGGAAATTTCTGACAGAGAAAATTAATCAGCTTTGGTGAAAGGACTGACCAAAGAAGATGGGACAATAAAAGAGGATTAACAAGTTAGATACATTGGACAATGAAAGAAAAAAGGATCTGTCCAGAACCAGAACAGGCATTGTTCCCTCAGCTGCCCCCGGCTAGCACTTTTACCAGTGCTCAGTAGAGAGGTGCTCGGGTGAACACCAGAATGACTGTTATGTTGTGATGTGGGGTCTGTGTATGCTAGGCTTGTGTCTCTCCGTATTCCTGTATTCTTTATAATACCTTCCATTAGGTGTGTCCAGTCAACATTGCTTGCTGTGCTGTGCTCATTCACATCCAACTCTTTGGGATCCCATGGACTATAGCCCACCAGGCTCCTCTCTGTCCATGGGATTTCCCAGGCAGGAATACTGGAGTGGGTTGCCATTTCCTTCTCCAGGGAATCTTCCTGACCCAGGGATCGAACCCACATCTCTTGCATTGGCAGGTGGATTCTTTACCACTGCACCACCTGGGAAGCCTCAACATTGCTTAAACTTGTATTTTTAGGATGCTGAACCAACTAACTGATCAATTAGCCAACCAACCAACAATCAAACAAAAACCCCTAAGCCTTCTGAGATTATTCGGGACGGAGACCTGAATCGGAACAACAACTCCGGATGATATTTGTGCTTAGCCGTGTGGGCTTCCCTAGTGGCTCAGTGGTTAAGTATCTACCTGCAATGCAGGAGCCATGGGTTTGATCCCTGGGTCAGGAAGATCTCTTGTGGAAGGAAATGACAACCCACTCCAATATTCTTGCCTGGAAAATCTCACAGAGTAGCTTGGTGGGCCACAGTAAATGGGGTCGCAAAGAGTCAGACATAACTTAGTGGCTAAATCACTGAATCATGTGGGTGGAACAGGTATGTAGCACCGCCCCACCGCCCCCCTCCCTCCCCCTGCTCCCACCGCCCCTTCAAGGAAGACTCTGGTTAGGCTTGTTTCTATCTCCATGTAGTTTTGCTTGGGTCAGCAATGTGAGTGTTTCTATAACAAGTACAGTACAAGTGACTAGAGTGCAAAGGTCCTTCAACTGCTGATGGGACTCTATTTCAGGCAGTACACCTTCTGTTTAAAAATCTTCTCTGGACAAGTTCCACTTGATCGCCCAGTAGGAAAAGAGTGGCAGGCTTATCAGAAGCAATCATCCCCTTGAAAAGGATAAGAAAAGATGAACCTGGGTGTGATTACTCCAGCTCGAAACCCATCTAAACAGTCTCTCTGCAGTAAGCTTATTTCCTTTTTGGTCCCTTGTGTTATCCTCCCACATAGATATCTAACAAGGCATGGAAATGAGGCCCTTTTTTGATAGGGAGGGTGTTTAAAAAAGTAGCTGGATGCTCTCTCTCCTTCCTGGTAATTTTGTTGTTGTGATTTAGTTGCCCAGTTGTGTCCAGCTCTTTTGCAACCCCATGGATTGTAGCCTGCCAGGCTCCTCTGTCCATGGCATTTCCTAGGTAAGAATACTGGAGTGGGTTGCCATTTCCTCCTCCGGGGGATCTTCCTGACCCAGGGGTTGAACCTGCATCTCCTGCTTGGCAGGTGGATTCTTTACTGCTGAAGCACCTGGGAAACGCTCCTGGTAATTTACCAGCAATGAAAGCCCCAGCGGTGGCCCTGGAGCTTCCTATTCTAAACAACGAGGTCTTTCTGGTCACAAACTATCCAGAAGTCATAGCTGACTCTTTCTTCCCTTCTTGGAAAATGTGATTTGTGGTAGTGAAGATGCTTCTGACAGAAGCGAATGCCTTGAGGTATGTGGCATGTGTATCGAGAAGCGGGACAGTTACCTTTATGTGATGGTTATTGTTACATATAAACCTCAACTGTCTAAAGATGGATATTGACTGGTTTTGCTTCCTTTTCATATTTTTCTGCTCCACACTGTTACTGCTTTCTATTTTAAGATCAAAATAAGCAAGAAAAGACTTGGAGGCAGTAACTTAGATAAAAACCTAAAGGGTTTGATTTCATACCATATATGAGAGAGATTTGCTAATAGGTAAAATAGCTATATTTCAGTTCACATTTGCTTTAATTGCATAAAAGATACAAGGTTCCTGTCCTTTTGTATTTCATGTGTGTGTAATTAAAATTTTCTTTAATATTTCCTTTGAACATTTCTGTATATTAATGATATCATAGAAATATATGTGTGTGTGTACATATTAAGCCCTGATGGAGCTAGGAAAAAGTTAATGTGAGAAATTGTGTCTTTTAATTTACTGTGTTTAATATATCCTAACCCTAGTCTGTTGCCACCTGTTTTTTCTGGTGGCAAAACAGACATGACATAATACAGAAATGACATAATATGCTACTTGATGACTAAAGAGGAAATGATTAGTATATGGCTTTGAACTGTTTCTCACATTGAAAGTAATTCAGTATTCGGCTTTGTAGCACTGAAAGTTGGTGACTGTTTCTCACTCCCGAACCAGCTGGCATGGAGACTTAGACCCTTCAGTATTTTTCACATAAAGTCTGAACTGAACATTTACTGTTTTATGTGTCAAAACTCCTCCCCCTTTTTTTGGACCAGTGCTTCCACTGTCACGCAATGGAAGCTGCTGTCTTTTTGGCCACAGTGATAGCTTAGGGGTGGACGTCTGACCCAAGCTGGGCCATTGATAGAGTTGCCTCTGGCCTCAGTGAGGTGGTGCAATTGTGGGATGTGGGGCCTGGAGTGGCTGAGGCTCATATTCCCCACTCCTGGCAAGGAGAAGAGATGAGACTGACACCTATAGACAGCCAAGATGAGAGATGGAGAAAGTCAATGGACTCCAGTCTCTGGGTCCAGCCCTGTACCTTCCTCCTACCCTTGCCTTTCCTAGGCTAGTTAGGGTTAGGATTTTTTTTTCCCTTGCAACCTAAAGAGTCTGTAAAGGAAGAAAATTCAGGCATATGCAGAATTTTCTGGATTTTGATAGGCTTGGGTTTTTTTTTTTTTTTTGCGGGGAGTTATTCCACTCAACATTTCCATTAAATCATCTCCCTCCAGCATCTTATTGCCCTAGTTTCTTCTTCCCTTGAGCCCAGTGTCTTTCTCTAGACTCTCCTCCCCATCAGCATTGGGTTAACTTAGGTTTTCCTCTTTTCCACTCATGCAAGCAGAACATTTCTCTCTCTCTCTTTTTGATGCTAACTACTATCTCTCTTTTCATTCTGTCCATGGGGTTCTCCAGGCAAGAATACTGGAGTGGGTTGCCATTTCCTTCTCCAGGGAATCATTGTATGTCAGAACTCTTCCTTACGACCCATCCATCTTGGGTGGCCCTGCATGGCATGGTTCATAGCTTCACTGAGTTATGTAATTCCCTTCACAATGACAAGGCTGTGGTCCAAGAAGGGAGAGTAGGGGAGTACAGAGGAGTCTGATGCGCCATAGTCCATGGGGTCGCAAAGTGTTGGACATGACTTAGGGACTGAATAGCAATAACAACAACATTTTCTCCCTTCCTCAAGAAACCAAAGCCTAGCCAATTTGTTTCTGTTGCAAAAGAGCGCATCACAGCTTCTTCTTAATAAAGGTGGTGCTCTCCCTACAAAATAATTTTTCTATTGACTGCTAAGAGAATATAGTTTCCTACATGTTAGAACACATGCAATGTATTTAGATTGTTCTCCTCATTAACCAAGAGCTTCCCTGGTAGTTCAGAGGTAAAGAATCTGCCTGCCAATGTAGGAGAGGTGGGTTTGATCTCTGGGTCAGGAAGATTCCCTGAAGAAGGCAGTGCCAACCTACTCCAGGATTTTTGCCTGATAAATCCCATGGACAGAGGAGTCTGGCAAGCTACAGTCTATGGGGTCTCAAAAGAGTTAGATATGACTTAGCAACTAAATGACACCAACAGCCTCATTAACTGAACTCCCTATGGTCATTTTCAAGGCCCAATATCAGCACATTTTATTTAAATAGCTAATGTATATCTATTACTTTTCTTTTTCCACCCAATATTCCATGCAAACTTTAGATACACCTCTCATCAGAATCTATCATTTACTTCCCAAGTTGACTAATATAATCTAAATATTCAGGTTTTTTTTGCATTGAAGACCTTTTGAAATTCTACCATCTCCTCATGTTTTATGATTTGAGTAATGAAATATTTGAAATGGCTTGTTCATTAACTCAAAATAAATGCATATACTATATATAACAACCCCTCCCTCACTCACCTTTCTCTGCTTCCCCCAACTGTTCTTGGCAACCACTTTGCCCAAAGCAAGCTACAAAGCCAGCCCAGACTGAGAGAGAGGAGTAAAGACTCCATTTCTTTTTAGGAGGAGATGAAGGTAATTTACCGGGGAAGGCAATGGCACCCCACCCCAGTACTCTTGCCTGGAAAATCCCATGGACGGAGGAGCCTGGTAGGCTGCACTCCATGGGGTCGCTAAGAGTCGGACACAACTGAGCGACTTCACTTTCACTTTTCACTTTCATGCATCGGAGAAGGAAATGGCAACCCACTCCAATATTCTTGCCTGGAGAATCCCAGGGACAGAGGCGCCTAGTGGGCTGCCGTCTATAGGATCGCACAGAGTCGGACACGACTGAAGCGACTTAGCAGCAGCAGTAGCAGAAGGTAATTTACAACCATATTTTAATCCAACACAATCAGAGTAACTGAGGAAATATCAACGACTCATTTGCTGAAAGCAAAAAGAAGCCTTCTTAAACACCATCCTAACATCTTCAGATATTCTTATTAATCTTTCCGAGAGGGAATTATGCTCCAGGCTGGAGCTATTTTAATCATCTTCTTCCAGAATTCCCCCTCTCATCTCAGTAACACTGGAAATAACTTTATAAAGTTGTTCTTTCTTCCCTTCACATCTCCTACCCTCTCAGACACACCTGTATTTTACATCAAAGTGATTGCCAAGAACGGTTCTTCGCATCAGGTGCCAAAGTATTGGAGCTTCAACTTCAGCACCAGTCCTTCCAGTCAATACTCAGGATTGATTTCCCTTAAGATTGACTGGTTTGATCTCCTTGCCGTCTAAGGGACTGTACCTCATGTTATTGAAATTTCCTCAAATTTGTCTCCTTTCTTCCCTTGTCTCCTGCTATAGTTTATTCTCCAGGAGTGATCTTTTTAAAATGTAATTCAGGTAATTGTATTCCCCTCTTTGAAATCTTCCATTGGCTTCCCATTAGATTTAGAATAATATCCAGACTCTTGCTTTTTCTCTCCAGGATCTTGTGGGAACTGGCCCATATTTTTCTCTCTGATTTCATCCTGAACCAATTTCCACTTCATACATTGTGCTCCAGGAACACTGGCCTTTTCCTCTTCCAAAGACAGGTAGAATTCCTTTCTATCTCAGGACTTGGCATTAGTGGGTCCCATTACTTGGAAAACTGTTTTGGACCTGAATTTATTTATTTACTTTTTGTTCACTTTTTGGTTTTATGCCTCCCCTTGAACTAGATACAAATGTCTGATATGCACTGATCTATCTCATTGGCTGAGTGTGCCTAGGAGAGCTCTGGATAGGTTCTCAAGAAACATTTTTTTTTTTTCATGGAAAAAAGAGATACCTCAAAATATATAGCATAGAATATAGTTTGTTTATTGTTAGTTGAGAAGGCTTATTCCAAATTACTGACCCAGGTCTAGTAAAGTATTACTTCTTAAAAAAATTTTTTTAAATTGGGGTATAGAAAAGGCAGAGGAACCAGAGATCAAATTGCCAACATTCGCTGGATCATCGAAAAAGCAAGAGAGTTCCAGAAAAACATCTATTTCTGCTTTATTGACTATGCCAAAGCCTTTGACTGTGTAGATCACAATAAACTGTGGAAAATTCTGAAAGAGATGGGAATACCAGACCACCTGATCTGCCTCTTGAGAAATCTGTATGCAGGTCAGGAAGCAACAGTTAGAACTGGTCATGGAACAACAGACTGGTTCCAAATAGGAAAAAGAGTACGTCAAAGCTGTATATTGTCACCATGTTTATTTAACTTATATGCAGAGTACATCATGAGAAATGCTGGACTGGAAGAAACACAAGTGGGAATCAAGATTGCTGGGAGAAATATCAATAATCTCAGATATGCAGATGACACCACCCTTATGGCAGAAAGTGAAGAGGAACTCAAAAGCCTCTTGATGAAAGTGAAAGAGGAGAGTGAAAAAGTTGGCTTAAAGCTCAACATTCAGAAAACGAAGATCATGGCATCTGGTCCCATCACTGCATGGGAAATAGATGGAGAAACAGTGGAAATAGTGTCAGACTTTATTTTTCTGGGCTCCAAAATCACTGCAGATGGTGACTGCAGCCATGAAATTAAAAGACGCTTACTCCTTGGAAGGAAAGTTATGACCAACCTAGATAGCATATTCAAAAGCAGAGACATTACTTTACCAACAAAGGTTCGCCTAGTCAAGGCTATGGTCTTTCCTGTGGTCATGTATGGATGTGAGAGCTGGACTGTGAAGAAGGCTGAGCGTCGAAGAATTGATGCTTTTGAACTGTGGTGCTGGAGAAGACTCTTGAGAGTCCCTTGGTCTGCAGGGAGATCCAACCAGTCCATTCTGAAGGAGATCAGCCCTGGGATTTCTTTGGAAGAATTGATGCTAACTGAAACTCCAGTATTTTGGCCACCTCATGCAAAGAGTTGACTCACTGGAGAAGACTCTGATGCTGGGAGGGATTGAGGGCAGGAGGAGAAGGGGACAACAGAGGATGAGATGGCTGGATGGCATCACTGACTCGATGGATGTGAGTCTGAGTGACCTCCGGGAGTTGGTGATGGACAGGGAGGCCTCGTGTGCTGCAGTTCATGGGGTCGCAAAGAGTCGGACACGACTGAGCGACTGATCTGATCTGATCTGATAGTTGCTTTACAACGTTGTGCTAGTTTCTGTTGTACAATGAAGTGTATCAGCCATGAAAAGTGAAAGTGAAATCGCTCAGTCGTGTCCGACTCTTTGCGACCCCATGGACTGCAGCCTATCAGGGTCCTCTGTCCACGGGATTCTCCAGGCAAGAATACTGGAGTGGGTTGCCATTTCCTTCTCCAGGGGATCTTCCCAACCCAGGTCTCCTGCATTGCAGGCAGACGCTTTACCATCTGAGCCACCAGGGAAGATCTCCGTATCAGCCATAGGTGTATGTATGTCCTTTCCTCTTGAACCTCTCTCCCACCAAACCCCATCCACACATCTAGTTCTGTCTTGAAAGACTCATAGCCTTTAAGATTCCTCTCTTAAAATGCAGATAACCTTATGAGTTTATGTCCCAAATCAGTATCAACTAATGTTTTGGTTCTTAGTCATCACCTAGGGAGAAGCTGAGATAGGATGTGCAAATGACAGAGTGTCAGGAGTGGGGGAATTAAAAATAAGACCCAAAGGCAAAGGGCCATCAGAGGGGATAAATAATGATAAAAAGATGAATGGCAGTAGGAGGAGAATTATATCAGAATTTTACTGAGAGTGGAAACATTTTTGTTTCCCAATCTGCAAGACATGGGCACAGTTGACAACTGGTACTATATATGTCCAAGTATCATAAAAACTTTTTTAAAAAGCCAAGTCTTGATAGGTTTTCATGGCTACAAATAAATTAAAGAAGGGAAAGCTCTGCATTCTTAGATAAAAAAAATTAAAGGTAGAAGGAACCATTACAAAAGACAATGTATGCTGCTCAGCATGAGTATTTCAGGGAGAGATTTGGTGTCTTGTAATGTTGCAGTTACTATGGTGACAATGCATTTTTAATGGTACCATTAAATGGTAGTATAACTACTTGTAACTAAGGAGTGCTGAAGAGTCACAGCTGTGATGTTAGGAGTTTATGTTTCTTTTCTCCAGGATTTTTTTTTTTTTTAATGATTTCAGAGTAAAAGTGTTGTATAACAGAATCTTTTGATGTGAAATATATGTTCTTTTTATAAATAAAAAAGACTTTAGAGAATAATTCTCTCACTACACCTTACACACTCACATGAGCAAACACACATACATGTGCATATTTATTGTTGAAGATCTGGAGACAAAGATTAAGTAACTTTTCCCAGCTCATTTATTTAGTGACAGAATTAGGATGAGAGCTCAAGTTTTCTGGCCCCTAAGACACTTTCTTCCTACAATTGCACATTGCCTTTCTCCAAGACAGTACACACAATGAATTCTACATTTTTTTCACACATCAAAATTAGCAAGACATTGCAATGAGTTTCTATCACCCTGAAGGGTTTTTAAGATGCTTAGGACTCAGATGAAAGAGTAATGAATGAGTATTGTAATTAAAGAGTCTATAAATGGAATTCTAGAGGTCTATAAGCCCTTTAAAATTGTTTGCAGATGTGTATGTGTGTGTGTGCATTTGTTTATTTTCTAATGAGAGACTTCATCAGATTCTTGAGCTGGTGACCTCTCACCAAATAAGTAACAAATTACGACTGTTTCCCCATTTAGGTTATCAAAATATGATAAGCAAAATGGAAAAGTAAATTGTATATTCTATTTGTTATGATATGATAAAAGATTAATACCCTAATTTACAAAGAGAGGATACACATCAACAAACAGCAAGACCTGGCTGAAATTGGAATAAAGGAGACGAATGCAAATATGCAGACCGGAAGTATAAATAGCTAAAAGAAGTGAAAATTATTCATCCTCTTTAGTCATCAGTGAAATGCAATATAAAAGAATAAAAATTTTGCCAGTTTCACCCAACAAATTAGCACAGATTAAAAGCAACCATAACAACATATTATATGGTGAAGAGATGGTGGGATAAGCAGGTTTCTCTGCCATTACTAGGAATATAAATCTGGACAAAGGTTTTAGAAATCAAATTAATAATTTAAATTTTGCTGTCACATCTCAAACTGCAAAACTATGGTAATAGTGCATGATAAAAGCTTAGTTAAGATGGTGAAGGCATTACATTTCTGTAGTAAGACAGGTGATCCCAATCCCCGGGCCACAAACTGGTATTGGCCTGTAGCCTGTTAGGAACTGGGTCAGGCTACAGGAGGTGAGTAAGTAGCAGGTGAAATCGAAACCGTACCCCTACCTTCCTGGGTCCTTGGAAAAATTGTCTTCCAGGTATTGGTCAGTTCAGTTCAGTTCAGTTCAGTTGCTCGGTTGTGTCCGACTCTTGGTGACCCCATGGACTGCAGCACACCAGGATTCCCTATCTATCACCAACTCCTGGAGTTTGCTCAAGCTCATATTTTTCCAATACACGACTACTGGAAAAACCATAGCTTTGACTAGATGACCTTTGTTGGCAAAATAATGTCTCTGCTTTTTAATATGCTGTCTAGGTTGGTCATAGCTTTTCTTCCAAGGAGCAAGCGTCTTTTAATTTCATGGCTGCAGTCACCATCTGAAGTGATTTTCAGTTCAGTTCAGTTCAGTGGCTCAGTTGTGTCCGACTCTTTGTGACCCTATGAGTCGCAGCATGCCAGACCTCCTCGTCCATCGCTAACTCCCGGAGTTTACCCAAACTCATGTCCATCGAGTCGGTGATGCCATCCAGCCATCTCATCCTCTGTTGTCCCCTTCTCCTCTTGTCCGCAATCCCTACCAGCATCAGAGTCTTTTCCAATGAGTCAACTCTTCACATGAGGTGGCCAAAGTATTGGAGTTTCAGCTTTAGCATCAGTCCTTCCAATGAACACCCAGGACTGATCTCCTTTAGGGTTAGCCCCCCAAAATAAAGTCTGTCACTGTTTCCATTGTTTCCTCATTTATTTGCCATGAAGTGATGAGACCAGATGCCATGATCTTAGTTTTCTGAATGTTGAGCTTTAAGCCAACTTTTTCCCTCTCCTATTTCACTTTCATCAAGAGGCTCTTTAATTCTTCTTCACTTTCTGCCATAATGGTGGTGTCATCTGCGTATCTGAGGTTTTTGATATTTCTCCTGGCAATCTTGATTCTTCCAATAGTCATGTATAGATGTGAGAGTTGGACTATAAAGAAAGCTGAGTGCTGAAGAACTGTGGTATTGGAGAAGACCCTTGAGGGTCTCTTGGATTGCAAGGAGATCCAACCAGTCCATCCTAAAGGAAATCAATCCTGAATATTCATTGGAAGGACTGATGCTGAAAATGAAACTCCAATATTTTGGCCACCTAATGTGAAGAGCTGACTTATTTGAAAAGGCCCTGATGCTGGGAAAGATTGAAGGCGGGAGGAAAAGGGGATGACAGAGGATGAGATGGTTGGATGGCATCACTGACTTAACAGACATGAGTTTGAATAAACTCCTGGAATTGGTGATGGACAGGGAAGCCTGGTGTGGTACAGACCATGGCGTCACAAAGAGTTGGACATGACTGAGCAACTGAACTGAACTGTACTTCATCCAGCCCAGAATTTCGCATGATGTAATCTGCATTTAAGTTAAATAAGCAGGGTGACAATATACAGCTTTGACGTACTCTTTTCCTGATTTGGAACTGGTCTGTTGTTCCATGTCGAGTTCTAATTGTTGCTTCTTGACCTGCATACAGATTTGTCAGGAGGCAGGAAAGGTGGGCTGGTATTCCCATCTTTTTAAGAATTTTCCACAGTTTATTGTGATCCACACAGCCAAAGGCTTTGGTGTAGTCAATAAAGCAAAAGTAGATGTTTTTTTCTGGAACTCTCTTGCTTTTTCCATGATCCAATGGATGTTGGCAATTTGATCTCTGCTTCCTATGCCTTTTCTAAATCTAGCCTGAACATCTGGAAGTTCATGGTTCACGTACTGTTGAAGGCTTGGAGGATTTTGGTCATTACTTTGCTAGTGTGTGAGATGAGTGCAATTGTGAGGTAGTTTGAACATTCTTTGGTGTTGCCTTTCTTTGGGATTGGAATGAAAACTGACCTTTTACAGTCCTGTGGCCACTGCTGAGTTTTCCAAATGTGCTGGCATATTGAATGCAGCACTTTCACAGCATCATCTTTTAGGATTTGAAATAGTTCACCTATAATTTCATCACCTCCACTAGCTTTGTTCATAGTGATGCTTTCTAAGGCGCAGACATCACATTCCAGGATGTCTGGCTCTAGGTGGGTGATCATACCATATTGGTTATCTGGGTCATGAAGATCTTTTTGTATAGTTCTTCTGTGTATTCTTGCCACCTCTTAATATCTTCTGCTTCTGTTAGGTCCATACCATTTTTGTCCTTTACTGAACCCATCTTTGCATGAAATGTTCCCTTGGTATCTCTAATTTTCTTGAAGGGATTTCTAGTCTTTCCCATTCTATTACTTTCCCCTATTTGCTTGCATTGATCATTGAGGATGGCTTTGTAATCTCTCCTTGCTATTCTTGGGAACTCTGCATTCAAATGGGTATATCTTTCCTTTTCTCCTTTGCCTTTTGCTTCTCTTCTTTTCACAGCTATTTGTAAGGCCTCCTCAAATAACCATTTTGCTTTTTTGCATTTCTTTTCCTTGGGGATGGTCTTGATCCCTGCCTCCTGTACAATGTCACGAACCTCCGTCCATAGTTCTTCAGGCACTGTATCTATCAGATCTAATCCTTTGAATCTCTTTGTCACTTATACTGTATAATCATAAGGGATTTGATTTAGGTCATACCTGAATGGTCTAGTGGTTTTCCCTACTTTCTTCAATTTAAGTTTGAATTTGGCAATAAGGAGTTCATGATCTGAGCCACAGTCAGCTCTTGGTCTTGTTTTTGCTGACTCTATAGAGCTTCTCCATCTTTGATTACAAAGAATATAATCAATCTGATTTTGGTATTGACCATCTGGTGATGTCCATGTATAGAGTCTTCTCTTGTGTTGTTGGAAGAGGGTGTTTGCTATGACCAGTGCATTTTTTTGGCAAAACTCTGTTATTCTTGGCCCTGCTTCACTGTGTACTCCAAGGCCAAATTTGCCTGTTACTCCAGGTATGTCTTGACTTCCTACTTTTGCATTCCAGTCCCCTATAATGAAAAGGACATCTTTTTTAGTTGTTAGTTCTAGAAGGTCTTGTAAGTCTTCATAGAATCATTCAACTTTAGCTTCTTCAGCATTAGCAGGTATTGGTCCTTTTTGCCAAAAAGTTTGGAGACTGCTTCAGTAAGAATTTTTAAAACTTCTTTTTATTTATTTATTGGCTGTTAATCCAACAACAACCAATAAATTGTTAATATCTTACTGTGCTTATTTTATAAATTAAACTTTATCATAGGTATGTATGTGTAGGAATAAACATAGTACATGCAAGATTTCATAGTGTCTGTGGTTTCAGGCATCCGTTGGGGAGCCTTGGGCATTATCCCCTACAGATAAAGTGGGATTGTGTGTGTGTGTGTGTGTGTATTAGTTGCTCAGTCATGTCTGAGTCTTTGCAACCCCAGGACTGTAGCCCACCAGCCTGTCTATGAAATTCTCTGCCTGTCCATGACCTCCTATGTCCATGAAATTCTCCAGGCAAGGATACTGAGTGGGTTGCCTTTCTCTTCTCCAGGTGATCTTCTTGACCCAGGGATTGAAAAACTTTGCAGGCAAATTCTTTACTATCTTACTGACCAGGGAACCCCAGGGTGGGACTACAGTATTAATTTAATTTATACTTGAAATATGTAGCTCCAGACAAGAAGTTTTAGTTTTTGCTCCTGGATGCTAGTGGTCATTATGAATAAATATTATTAAAGCATTTCTGATAGCCATCTTTCTCCTCTCTGCTGTATGGTGTGAGAGCAGATGCATGCTGTTCTTCTTCTTTAAAATGATAATGCTGTCCAATGGAAGAGGATTGGATTGAAATAAAGAAGACACAGTCTAATTTCAACCTCAAAGTTACTCACTCTGTGATCTTCAGCCAAGAATTGGTTAATCTCACTGTAATTCATTTCCCCTATATTTCGAAGTTTCTTAGTCATATGTTTGGAGAAGGAAATGGCAGCCCACTCTAGTATTCTTGCCTGGAGAATCCCAGGGACAGAGGAGCCTGTTGGGTGCCATCTATGGGGTCGCACAGAGTCAGACACGCCTGACATGACTTAGTAGTAGCCGTCATATGTTAACCCCAGTCAGTTCTCTGAGACTTGCTTGATGAACCAATGCTTTCAGAGAATTCATGAAATCGAGAAAGAGTTCAGGAAAGGATTTGAAAACTAGAAGTAATTTATGGAAGATAGGATAGAGATTGCAAGGAAGATAACGAGGCATGAAATTCAGGGAATCTTTGTGAGATGTTGAGATGTGCAAGAAAATCTTGGGCCTAAGAGAATATGGGGCTTCCGCAATGGCTCAACGGGTAAGGAATCCACCTTCTAATGCAGGAAACACAGGAGATGCTGGTTCGATCTCTGAGTTGGGAAGATCTTCCGGAAGAGGAAATAGCCCACTCCAGTATTCTTGCCTGGAAAACTGCATAGACAGAGCAGCCTGGAGGGCTACAGTCCACAAGGTTGCAAAGAGTTGGACACAATGGAGCACAAGGCACTTGAAGAGAACATGAACTTTGTTTTGTTGAAGGAAAGTGGAAGGATGATATCAAATAACAACAACAACAAAACTAAGAGAATAAATGTCACATAGGAAAGGGCTTTAAAATGTCGGAGGTAGAAGATTCTGGAGCATGAGACATCAAGAAGTAATTCAGTGAAGTAACCATGGGGAATATTTTTCTATTTTGTAGAAAATAGGCCAGGATGAATCACAAGCTATATACCAAACTTGGCTTATTTACTTGGAGTCTGAGAAAAGAGCTTAGGGCTATTTACTGAAAAACACCCTTGTAAAATTACATATAGATACCACTTTGTTTTGATAAAGCACATTCTACTTTTGCTTCGAGATTTTCAATGTGAAAGCAGTACTGTTTGTTCAGAGATTAAAAAATTTTAATAGACTTTACTTTACAGAGCAGTTTCAGGTTTACAGAAAAACTGCCCAAACTACAGAGTTCTTATAGATCCTCTTTTCTGCTGCACAGTTCCCTCTATTATTTATACAGTTTCTCTTATTATTTACATTTTGTTTTAGTGTGGTACATTTAATACTTAACAAGCCAATATCAATAAATTATTATTAACCGAAGATGATAGTTTATATATGTGCTTCCCAGATGGTTCCATAGTAAAGAATCCACCTGCCAATGCAGGAGATGAGGGTCCCATCCCTAGGTTGGGAAGATCCTCTGGAGAAGGAAATGGCTACCCACTCCAGAATTCTTGCTAGGAAATTCCATGGACAGAGGAGCCTGGTGGGCTACAGTCCATGGGGATGCAGAGTAGGACATGACTGGGCAACTGAGCACAGGCCCCCTGAAGTGAGAGAAGTGCTTGTCCATGTAGCATACCCATACCTGCCAAGGAGGCTGGGAGGCAAAGTTGCAGGTATTTCAGCCTTTATAGCTGTAGGTAGCTCAGCTTCACTTCCATATCCACAGGATGGAGGAGGCCCACAGCTAAGACGGGGTTCAACTGTCTAGTAGCCAAAAGGAAGGACACTTGTCCAGGACAGTTTTTGTTCTTGATATGTTGTGGCTGGACCTCCCGCAGGCTGGAATGATTAACCGGAAGAGTTTTTGCTCTTTGCTTTGTTAGGGGGCATCTTGGAGTTTGTTTCCCTTCTCCCCTCCCCAAACCATAACTGTGATTGCCCTGTGGATCCTGCTCTGCCATGACTCGCCACGTCTCCCTTCACCTCCTGCCTTCTTTCTCCTTTTCCCTCCTTCCCTCTCCTCTTGGCCTCTCTCCTACCCCTTCCCATTTCTCTTCCAGACATTTCAAAACTTGATTTGAGTTGTCTTCCCTTAAGGTTTCTGTGAAAAGGGAAGTCATTCTTCCTCTATTAAAGGCTGCTATAATCACTGGCTTATGAAGTTAATGAAGCTTTCAGGGGAAGTTCTTTTTCATTTTTTAGGCAGGCTAAGAAATCAGACACCCTGGGCTTGCTCTAGGCAAAATGTTGAAGCTGAGAAGTTGATTTTTCGTGCCTCCAGGCTCTCTTCTACTCCTCCCCCTCCCTCACAGCTTCTTTTCTTACTTCACTTTCACCTCTGTCACTGGCTGCCCTCCTTCCTCTCACCCCCAATTCAAAATGGCCCTTAGGAAAAAGTGAAATGCTTAATGATGCCTTCAGTCAATAATACACAGAATCACCTCTCAAGGAGGGAGTGTTTACATTTAAAAGCTTTTTTTTTTTTTTAAAATTCTGATAGAGGAATCAAAGGTTTTGTTCTCACTAAGAAAAAGTTTCAAAAAACATCAGTCAATTGGAAAAGTTATGATTTTGTATCTGCTCACTTGGTGAATTAAAGGGTCTTAATCAAAGACTTTTCTCACTTGTCTACTGATTGAAGTTGTCTACTCTCCACTCTTATAGTTGGAGAATGTATCAGTATTTTCCCATCTCTACATGTGTCTCATGACATGTGAATGACCCCAGAAATGATGGGCTGCTGGAATGCCCTGGCCTTCATGAGCCAACACAGGAATGATGTGTTCCCCTCAATCCCACTGCTCCCGGGCATGTGTGTGTGCATGTGCACAGGCGCAGACACACACACACATACACACACTCCTTTTTTCATGAATCAGAAAGAGCCCTTGTCAGAGTTGCCAGCTTTTGTGCACTCTGCTTGAAGGAGCCAACCCCCGCAGGGTTTTGGCTTCCTGATTCTAAATCATTCAGGATCAAGGTCCCAAATAAATCCCTTGTTTACAACACATTTAAAAATCTTTTGAGAAGAAAGAAATGTGTCCCTTCTACTTTTTATAGCTAATAACTTAAGGGGCTGGCATCTAGGCTGATTGGACTACCTTAGCTTGGTAGAGAAAGGCACTTCTCTTCCCTGGGAGATGACTGAGGACAGGGAATTCTGTTTTACAATAGTGATCTTGAATTTGACCCTAAGCACTTGTGGTAGAAGGTAAACAGCAGGCTTATGTGAAAGATCAAAGCAGAAATTGAATGCAGAGAATAGAAAATGAAAATACATTTCACAGTGCCATAAATGCTGTGAAGCCAGTGTTTGGTTTTCTCTGTGGTTGGAATTAACTTTTAATAACAACTCACTGGCATTTATGTGATGTAGTTACTAGGGGAAAATAATGATAAAAATTTGAAATATTTGTGTGAAACAAGATAAACTGTGAAAAATGTAATAGACATATCACAGACAAAAGGTTAATACTTCCCTGATGGTCCAGAGGTTAAGATTCTGTGCTCCCAATGCAGGGGGCATAGGTTTGATCCTTGATCAGGAAACTAACATCCTTCATGCCATATAGAGTGAAGTGAAATGAAAGTTGCTCAGTCATGTCCAACTCTGTGTGATCCCATGGCATGGCCTAAAAATAAATAAGAACAAAAACAAAAAAACCTACCACCACCACCAAAAATGCCATAAAAAGTAAAGGGGGAAGAAAATGTAAGTACTTAAACATTAAAAAATATATGAGAGCTTTTAAAAATAGAGAAGAAAAATCCTAAAACTCTATAGAAAAATTGGCACAAGATTTGAACATGCAGTTAATAGGAAGTAAAAATTTCCTATAATATGTAAACAAATATTCAACCTTGCTCACCTTGAGAGATACAAATCAAAATTATACTGATACCTTTTCTTGCCTAAATACCTGCTCTTGTAAATATAATCGTGTGATACTCGTGTTCTGCTGGGGAGTCTAGGGAGAAATAGGCTCTGTCATATATTGTTGTGATGTGCTCTGTCACTCAGTCGTGTCTGACTCTTTGCGGGCCTGTGGACAGTAGCCCGCCAGGCTCCTCTGTCCATGGGATTATCCTGGCAAGAATACTAGAGTGGGTTGCCATTTCCTTCTCCAGGGGCCCTTCCCCACTCAGGGACTGAACCTGTCTTCTGCAGCTCCTACCCTGGCAGGCAGATTCTTTGCCACTGAGCCACCTGGGAAGCCCCCTCATATATTGCTGGTGGAATGCAGAGCTGTATAACTCCTGTGAGGGTGGATATGATAATATCTAGCAAAATTATATATGCATTTCTTTGTGACCAAGCAATCCTACTTCTAAAATTTATTAAGATTCACTGGCAAAAAAACAAAATGACTGATGCACAAGGTAATTTATTGCAGCACCATCTGTAACAGAAAAAATTGGAAATAGCCCAATAATTCATCAGTAGAGGATTGGTGAATAAATATTGATGCAGTTACCTGAGGGACCACTATGTAGATGTAGACAGATCTCATCCAGAAACTCTCACAGAAGCATCCAGAATGGTGTTTGGCCAAAACTCTGGGCACTGTGGCCCAACCAAGTGGACAAATTAAATTAACCAGCACAACTATAAAGAATATTATACAGAATGTACTTGCTTTTATTTAAAAAAAATTCAATGAATTAAAAAAAACCATAAAACTGATTCTAAATAAATTGGTTTTCTATAAGGGAATGGCAGAGAAAGCAATGGCACCCCACTGCAGTACTCTTGTCTGGAAAATCCCATGGACAGAGGAGCCTGGTAGGCTGCAGTCCATGGGGTCGCTAGGAGTCAGACACGACTGAGCGACTTCACTTTCACTTTTCACTTTCATGCATTGGAGAAGAAAATGGCAACCCACTCCTGTGTTCTTGCCTGGAGAATTCCAGGGACGGGGGAGCCTGATGGGCTGCCATCCATGGGGTCGCACAGAGTTGGACACGACTGAAGCGACTTAGCAGCAGCAGCAGCAGCATAAGAGAATGGAGGTAACAGATAGAGAAACTTGAATTATCTGAATGTACCTTGATTTACTTTTGAATTGGGAGTTACGTAAATTTTTGGTAATTATACAACAAAATTAAATCAACATTAAAAAGCAATTCTAAGTAACTGAAAGGAAAATGAAACAAATGAGCTTGTGTTTACAGTTGGTAGCTTACCCACATTGAGACAAAATATTTCAAGTGAATTTATGACACATCAATTTGAAACTGGTGGGATATAACCTAAAGACATAAAGAAATCACACTTTTTTTCAGGATTCATACCATTGCTGATAATACTGGTATTCTTATTTTGAATATATACTATACATGGGGTTGGCTAAAATGAGTAATTTTCATGATGTCATGAAGAACCTTTTTTTTTTTTTTCCCAGTGTGAGGGAAAAGAGATAAAAATATAAAATCAAATAGTTACATGAATCTCCTAAATTTGAGTTGGAAATTTCAATGTGGACTCATGATATATATTTACATCTGCTTCCCAAAACATCTAGTAATCTAGAAACAATGATCAACATAGTACCTAAGAGTACCTTGTTGTGGTACCTGATTTTGGTCTACAAATATCTTCTAAGAGGCTGTGTCTCTTGAAAGGAACCAAGATTCCTTGGATGAAGAGCTAATTTCAGATCTTAGGGGGAAAATACTCAAGATGACATGGAACATTTTGTATCAAACAACAGAGTGACTCACAGGACAACTGGGGTCATGTCAAAAGGACTCACTTGGAGGGTTTTCCACTAATGAGGACAATTTGAATATTGGAAAGAATAATTACTTACTGGAAAGAATAGTAATATCAGAAAGTCTACTGAAACACATAGAAAATGTTTAAAAACTCATGATTCCATAAGGATAATAATGAAAAAAACACTTATTGGTCATCATATTATTATTCTGAAAACAGGTGAATAAGGGGGGAAAACTCAAACTACTGCAGAGTGCTTCCTGAGCAATAGTATTTCAGGGTAACCACATAGTTCATATAGGAAAAACTTTTTTAAGGAATATTGCCTAACAAAGGAAAAGAGTAAGACACAATTAAACTATCTTCATTTTGTGCCCCTAATTTAATTATGTAATGCATCTAGTCAATGCTCACCACTGCTGCTGCTGCTGCTAAGTCTCTTCAGTTGTGTACAACTTTGTGTGACCCCATGGACAGCAGCCCACCAGGCTCCCCCGTCCCTGGGATTCTCCAGGCAAGAACACTGGAGTGGGTTGCCATTTCCTTCTCCAAGGCATGAAAGTGAAAAGTGAAAGGGAAGTCGCTTAGTCATGTCTGACTGTAACCTACCAGGCTCCTCTGTCCATGGGATTTTCCAGGCAAGAGTACTGCTAAAATCATTAGCATTAGAGAAAGCCTGATGTGGACTGTGTCAGGTATCTCTGAAGCTCAGGCAACATCCTCTGGGACCACCTCTGATTTTAGCCTCAGCTCTGGTAGACAGATATGCTGTACTCAAATTCCTCACCACTATCCTGTCAGTGTCCCTCAGAGCACATGGAGTCTTTTTACTTCCTGCTCCAGAGCCTTCTCTGGGTTACTCCACAAGTTTCCCTGGCTCCAGCTGTCAGTCAGTCCTGAGTATGGAAGAGTTAGTGTCTCTAGAAGCAACCTTTATCCCAGAGATGGGAGCTAAAGGACAAATGCTCCTGTCTCCTGTTTTCCTGATGGACTACTCTTGGAGGTCTTTTGTGGGCACCTCAGTGGAATTGCAAATGTCCACTTTCATTGCTTTTTCCTTCCTCTTCTGTGTTACTGGCCCTGCTTGCTCACTGCTGCTTTCTGAGATCACCTCCCCAATAAACCTGCTGCATCCATGTTCTCAGTCCAGCCTCTACTTGGGGGAAGAGATAGTACGGCAGACGCTATCATGGATTGATAGGCTGCCAACATACAAGCTAGCTGGTTCATGCCGTTGTTGCAGAAAGGCAATCAGACAATGTGTATCCCATATCTTTTATAAAGCATTCTTTTTAAATGTTGGGCTTGAATCTAATCATGCCTTTATATTTAACTACTGTTCATAAAAACATGTTAAATTATTCCTTAGGGATGTAATCAGTAACCCAGAATGTGGGAAAAGCTACAGGACAAATGGCTCAATTTCTGCCCTGACTAAATGATACAAGAAAAAAGTGGGAGGAGAAAACTGGATGAAAAGACACTTAACAGAACTGTCAACCAAATCTCTGGTTTAGAACCAACTATGAAAATTATAAACTATAAAAGCTACAAAACAATTGGAAAAGTTTGTTGGTATTAAGGAGCTGCTATTAATTTTAAGTGTGATATTTGATTAAGCGTCCTGTCTTGTAGAGATGTGTACTGAGGTACATGTGAAAGAAACGATGTGTTTGGGGTTTGTTTTATAATGATCTAGTGGGTGGGGAGGAGGATGGGGAATAGATGAAATAGTCTCCTGAAAATGACATGCAGCCGGGTGTTGTATACATGGAGACTGGGGAGTCTGCTGTACCCTTCTCTTTACTATTTAATGGGCTTCCCTGGTGGCTCAGACAGTAAAGAATCTGCCTGCAATGTGGGAGATGGGGGTTCTATCCCTGGGGTTGGGAAGATTCCCCTGGAGAAGGAAATGGCTACCAGCTGGTCCAATATTCTTGCCTGGAGAATTCCATGGACAGAGGAGCCTGGTGTGCCACAGTCCATAGGATCACAGAGTCGAACACGACTGAGCGACTTTCACACTTTACTATTGAATATGTCTGAAAATATGTGTAATAAATGTTTTTATTTCAAGAAGGTATTTCTCAGAATACAGAAATGAGAAACTAATGTACTAGAACTTCCAAAACAGACATATGCTACGACCTTATGCTGAGCCATGTGGCTTCTTTGTCCCTCTGGGATTGTTATTTGTGAAGCACGAGCACCCGCAGATTAACACCACACTGTCTTGCAGCAAGTGCTGGGCTCCTAGCAAGCAAGGACGCTTTGAGTCGTCTTTGAGTCGTCTTCTTGGCAACTCCTGGGAGTTGAAAGTGATGTTTTTGTGAATTATCTGCACGTGCTCAGTGCATGGTAGTGAACCTACGGATTCATTTCCGCAGATGGTCTCTAGTTTGATGATATCTCTGAACCTGTTCTCTTTGAAGGAAGGAATTTATTTTGTTGATTTTGTCTGTCCCATAATATCCATCCCAGTGTCTTCATTAAGTGGTTTCATTATATTTGATGGTGTGAACTGAAGGTCTCTTTTCTCACCTGGTAGGAGAGGTTTAATGGATGATCTGTGTAGCCTGCCCCAGGCCCTCTCTCTGGGTGGATGAGCCCATCAGTCATCTCATGGGGCAGTAAGAGTGGAGTTTATGTCGTATGGTCCTGGAATGGTGGTGAGAGCCCATGTATTCTGATGGGACATCAGCACTGTTGTGTGCTTTGTAAATGTGATTCTGTGTTTTCATCTTCCACTGGGGATGGAATGTTCCAGATGGCCCACCTGCCCCTGGAACATGGCCTTTCTATCCTTTCCATGATGTGACTCTATATTAGTTTGTTAGAGCTGTGATGGCAGAAAATCCCACAGCCTGAGTAGTTAAAACAACAGCGATTTGTCGTCTCACCATCTGGAGGTTGGCAGTCTCAGAGCAAGATGTTGGCAGGTGCTTTCTGAGGGCCATGAGGGGAAGGCCATCCCAGGCTCCCCTCCCTGGTGTGTGCATGGCTCTATTCGCCTTACGCCTCCTCCTCTTGCTTTTTTCCCTCTATGCATATCTCCCTATCCACGTTTCCTGTCTTCATTTTCATTCTGTTTTTTAAAAATTTTATTTGTGGTTAAAGCACAGCATAAAAAGAACCATCTTAACTGTTTTTTTTTTTTAAATTGCACAGTTCAGCAGTGTTAAGCATGTTCATTTTGCTGTGCAGCAAATCTCCAGAACTCAATCCCCAGCAACTCCCGCTTCCCCATCCCCTAGCCAGAAAATCTCCATTCCACTTTCTCCTTTTATGAATTTGATTACTTTAGATACCTAATACAAGGGTATTAGGTACAGTCAGACTGTACATACAGACTGTATGATTAGGTACAATCATACAGTCAAAAATTGTTTTTATTGTTTTTTAGTCTCACTACTCGGCAGGCAAGATCCTTGTTGTTCAACCAGGGATTGAACCGGGGCCCCCTGCAGGGGAAGCATGGAATCTCAACCACTGGATTTTCCAGGCAAGAGTACTGGAGTGGGGTGCCATTGCCTTCTCCGACTGGACTGCAAAGGAAGTACCAAATTTTCCATTTTTAAAAGGACATCAGTTGTATTGGACTCAGTCTAGTGACCTCATTTTCTTTTTTTTGTGACCTCATTTTAACTTGATTACCACTGTAAAGAACTTATTTCCAAATACAGTTACATCATATAAATTGGTGGTGGGAGTATGGCCCAATTTAACTGATAAGCCTCCCAAAGAGACAATTCCATATGCTATTCTAGAAGCATAGAATATGGAATTTGCTATCTTTACTTTGTTGAAGATTTGGTTTGTTCCTTGCTCAAAGATGTGCACAAGTATGGAAATTTTAGGGATGAAAAAGGTTAAGAATGTTGGAGTTGCTTTTGGGAGTTCTTAGATGTAGACAAGGATGAGGCTGCTGGCAAACTGTGAAGTACTTGAAAAATCTAGCTGTGGAGAAAAATGGGGAAATAATTCCTGTAACAATAATTAGTACCAGAACGGAAATAGCAGAGAGGGTAAAATATTTCTATTTGCAAGTCTCGGTAAAGTCTTATGAAAATGGTGAGAAGAAAAAAGACGTGCTGTGGGAAGGAAACAGTGAAAGGAGCATTTTCAGAAGTGAGTGCGCTGCAGGGAACAGGAGAGCCAGCTGTAGGAGGTTGCTCGGATCCTGACATTCCAGTTCCTGCAGGGCCTGGCTCGGCTCTGGCTCTGGCCCCAAGTGCTCATTCCATTCAGTCCTTTGCACCCTGCTGCCCATCCACCCCCTGCTCTGCACTCCCTTGCTCTCTGATTCCCTGGGTCCTAAATGTGAACTCTCTGTGCTTCTCTATTTTACCATCCGTGCAGTCTTTGCTACACAGACTCTAACTGCTGTGCGAGTCTTTGCTACACAGATTCCCTTGCCCTTAGAGTTCATGTCAGCATTGGATAGAGAAAATTCCTTTGCTAATTCAGTAGTGCCATACACCCCAACCACAGATTCTTGCATTTTCTTCTCTTCTGGGTGAAGAAATGAATTTGCAGTTAGAATATAGAGTGTGTGATCAGTCGTGTCCAACTCTTTGTGACCCCCATGGACTGTAGCCCGCCAGGCTCCTCTGTCCAGGAATTCTCCAGGCAAGAACACTGGGATGGTTGCCATTTCCTCCTCCAGGCGATCTTCATGACCCAGGAATTGAACCTGCGTCTCTTGGTCTCCTGCACTGGCAGTCGAGTTCTTGACCACTAGTGCCACCTGGGAAGCAGCTAATATGATCGACCCATATTCTGCTCCCTAAGTGCTTGAGGAGAATGAAATCATAAAGCTGCCTATGAAAACTTACTAGAGATATAAAAAGATATATATATATATATATATATATATATAAAATAGTTTTAAAGGCTATACAGCTTAAGTGTGTTTGCTCTGGGGATGAAAAATAAATTCAGTGTAAAGTGGGGTTACTCACTAGTTGCTTTTATATTAGGATGCTTCAGCCTGCCATGCCTTCTAGCTGGAACGTGACATAGAAATTTCGTTAGAAAATATTTCTTCAGGGTTGTCAGAGGTTGAAAGAGGAACACGGAGACTGGAGGATCACAAAGACAGGATCTGAGGTGGGGGGTATGCTAAGGGGATGCTTAGGGAGAAGAGAAGAAATGAAAAAGTCTTTGTTGTTATAGACAAGCCCTGGGTTTGCTTCCAGAATAAAGTGCAGTGGTTGTGGTTTCTCTGATTTGTAGAGACAGGCTCTGGAGTTCCCTTGAGGGCAATCTTTGTTCCCTTGACTTCCAAACTCCATGTCCTTCTTCTCTCCCTGCCTGAAACCTCAATTTCTCTGCCTCTCCTTGCTCTCTGGTTCTTCCTTCCCATCCCTGTCATGTTTGCAATTGTCTCAGCACTCCCATAGTCATCAGATTACTTGTCTGTTCTTTCTTTAGAAGGCCCCAGGACAAAGAGTATAAAGCTTTTTTGGGTTGAGGGAAGGAGATGAGGCAGGCTCTTAATGAAAAATAAGGACAACAGGCCTTGAAACTCTAGTGGAGACATAATATTAATGGAATAGTGTCTCTGTTTTATTTTCAAGCTAATCTTAACAGTCAGGTCAGGACTCAAACTTTCACTGTAATTCTTAACAGCTTCTCATCTCAAAATGAGGGAAAAACCTTGACTTCTCATGGTGGATGACAACAACTCCCCCTGGAAGAGGTTTTTCTTGGCACTTTGGTTAAAAAAGACTCTCATACGATTATATCATGTGGTGTAAGAAGCTAACAATTTGTGCTTCTATTTATTGGTCTAATACTATCTGTCTGTCTATCAAGAGTTAATCATGTGGTTTTACCTCCTTTGATTTGGCAGTGGGCAGATGACCCATTCCTGGCCAATGGAACTCTAGGGTCAGTCTGCTCTGGAGTTTCTGGGAAAGGTTTCTTTAACTCAAAAAGAAAACAACAAAAACCAAGCAAGAACAGACACCAGTATGCAGTGCCCCTCTTCTTCTCTGGATGTTGTCTGAGAGCTGTGATGCTTAGAATTGCAGCCTCTGGGGACCATGAAGAGAGGCAATACTAATACATCAGAGTGGAAGGGGGAATGAACTCAGGTCCTGGTGATCATCCTACCAGTCAAACAATCCTGTTTATCATCTGTTTTGTCATGCATCTTACTGGTTAAACTATTTGTCAGTGCAGCTTGGTCTAAAATGCTGTCGTATGGTTTACTCATATAATTCTTTTTTTAAAAAAATTAAATTTATTTACTTTGAATTGAAAAGTAATTGCCTTAAGTATTGTGTTGGTTTCTGCCAAACATCCACATGAATCAGCCATAAGTTAATTCTTTTGAATATACCCTGGACATATACAAGGTAAGTCTATAGACTTAGACTTGAAGATTGAAATATGAGCAGCGACAAAGAAGAAATACAAGGGGGAGTTGAGAACTTAGACTCTGAAACCATTTGCCTTGGTGTTCTCTCTTCTATCTCTTAGTACCTGGCTGAAGCTGGGAAAATTGTTTAGCCCTTCTGGGTCTCAGTTGCCTGATATTAAATGCGAATAATTATAGGACTTGCCTAGGGCTAAATGAGTAATGGAGGCAAAGCAATGAGCACAGTGGCTGGCACAGATTACATATGCAGTAAATATTAGTTGGGCTTCCCTGGTGACGTAGTGGGAAAGCATCTGCCTGCCAGTGCGGGAGATGCAAGGGGTGCGAGTTCGATCCCTGGGTTGGGGAAGATCCCCTGGAGTAGGAAATGCAAACCACTGCAGTATTGGGTTGTCCAACTGGAAAATCCCACAGAAAGAGGAGCCTGGTGGGCTACAGTCCATGGGATCACAGAAGAGTCAGATGCAACCAGGCACTCACACACCAGAGGTGATGCTTCCTTCAAGTAGCAGTAGATGGTTGGGACTTAGCTACTGACTAATATAAATTTGGGCTTTACCTAATTACTTATATCAAATCATCAGCGAGAATTGGGAGTTAGCTGCATTGCAGGATGGAATAATGTGACTGGTTTAGATTGTCCTCAACTGAAACAAAGTGTTATGTCTGTCCCCAAGCTGAATACTTAACTATTACCTGTTCAAACACCCAATGGCATGTTTACTCCCAATACATGTTTGTGTTGACCTTACGATGTAGTTGTGCTCACTTGCAAATTGTTTTTACGGAAATAAACAGTGTGACATAGGCATTCTTCACTTAAGAATATGAAGCTGACTTTTAGCTATAGCTGCTTATCAGAAACCCTGGGTAGCATCCTAGCATTTCCTGTAGAATTCTGTAATAGTTTTAAGTGTCATGCAAAACATTTTGCCATTTATCATTATAATGTAATAGAGAGGTACCTTATGGGGATGAGGGTAGAAGAAAAGGCTTTTATATGATTAAATCGTATGGTGATAAATGCTAACAATTTGTTCTTATTATGAGAGCAGTTTTCTGAAGAGAATTCTTGATAAATTTTGCAGTTGCTCTTCCCTAGATGTATATAGATATAACATATTATATCATAAATATAGATAACAAAGTTAGATATAGGCAAGAGGAATTGAGAATTTGTCTGGATAGAACAAATGAGAATTTGTGCATGTCTGCTAAGGTCTCGTTTTGATTAAAGAATGACTGGGAAGAATGGGGAAAAGAACAATTCAGAAAAATATTTACTAGAATTATAATCCATGCCTTTGCAATCCATGACCTCTAGAATAAATTATTGAAGGGCACATAAGCAGAGGTCAGAAAGAATATTCCTTAGATATCTGAGCTAGAACAATACATAGACTGAGAATTATTAGACATCCAGAGATAAATTTATCTGTATTCCTAAGGCTCAGCTCACAAGATAAGTGAGAGGCCTTCTACTGTGCCTTGGAATTCATTTTGGAGCTGCTGAGCTGCTTAATTTCATGAGCCATGAAATTAAAAGACGCTTGCTCCTTGGAAGGAAAGTTATGACCAACCTAGATAGCATATTCAAAAGCAGAGACATTACTTTGCCAACAAAGGTTCGCCTAGTCAAGGCTATGGTCTTTCCTGTGGTCATGTATGGATGTGAGAGCTGGACTGTGAAGAAGGCTGAGCGCCGAAGAATTGATGCTTTTGAACTGTGGTGTTGGAGAAGACTCTTGAGAGTCCCTTGGACTGCAAGGAGATCCAACCAGTCCATTCTGAAGGAGATCAATCCTGGGATTTCTTTGGAAGGAATGATGCTAAAGCTGAAACTCCAGTATTTTGGCCACCTCATGCGAAGAGTTGACTCAGTTGAGAAGACTCTGATGCTGGGAGGGATTGGGGGCAGGAGGAGAAGGGGACGACAGAGGATGAGATGGCTGGATGGCATCACTGACTTGATGGGTGTGAGTCTGGGTGACCTCCGGGAGCTGGTGATGGACAGGGAGGCCTGGCGTGCTGTGGTTCATGGGGTCGCAGAGAGTCGGACACGACTGAGCGACTGATCTGATCTGATCTGATCTGACAATGTATGTGCTTCAGAAAGGTGGTGGTTCCTGGTGGTCCAGTGGCTAAGACTCGGCACTCCCAATACAGGAAGCCTGAGTTCGATCCCTGCCCAGGGAACTAGATCCCATATGCTGCAACTAAGACCTAGCACAGCCAAATAAATAAATATTAAAAAAAAAAGAAAGTGGTCTTTCTGACTCCAGTAACTTTAGAGTCAATGTTCCCAGGCTAGAAAGAGCTCAAAGGCTCTGGTAGACCCTACCTGTTACTGTGTATCTGGAAAGAGGTAAAGTGGCTGTGTATTTTACTTGACTGATGAATAAGTCAATGTCAGTCAACCAAAACTTAGTGTTTACTGTATACTTAGCATTGTGAAAGGTACTATGAGATGTCATGAAAGCACAATCCATGGCTCCTACTCACTAAATGCCATAATCAAGATTTATAACCTGGTCTACCTGTCTCTAAATCCTATATATTTTACTATACTGTACCATTGCCTAGGCATTTCTCTTACATTATTTTATTTAATATTTACTGTAAGCTTTCAAAGAAATGATAATTATTTATAATTTATGAAGAAACCAACCATTTCAGCAGAATAAACTTAGTTAGGGATCTGGGACAACCTGGAGGTGGAGGGAGGGGATGGTAAGGGAGGTAAGAGGGGGTTTCTGGTGGGAGGGGGTTTCCAGAGGGTGGGGACACATATATGCCTATGGCCAATTCATGTTGATGTAAGGCAGAAACCATCACAATATTGTAAAGTAGTTATCCTCCAATTAAAATAAATAAATACATTTAAGAAAAGAAAAAAAAAAGAGAAATGGAAAAGCATTTTTCATAATCAAAGGAACGAAGCCAGTTGCACCCTATGTACATGCTCTGCTTATGCTGCCGTGAAAGCCTTATCATTCTCACCTTGTATGAGGAAGCAAAGGTCCAAAGGAGGTAAATAACTTCCTAAGTTTTTACTGCTAGAGCAGTATATGCAGAGCTCATGTATAAACCTAAGCCTGCTGATTTCCCCTTATCTCATGCTGCCTTCCTCTCAACTGGGAATTGAAGCTTAGCCAAGGCAGACAGGATTTTTATGGACAGACAGAAGGAGAGTATGTAGGAATGATAGCTACCTGTTTCTTCAGGTGATTAGAGAGGTGCCCCTACAACTCTAAACAAGACTAACCCTCCTTGGAGTACTTTGCTCATAATAGGTATTTAATAACCTTTAGTTGAATGAGGGAAGAGCTGAAAATTCTGATCCCGATTCTTAAACATGCTCGTAAGAGACTTTCATGAACAAAAATTTGTCTTCAAAGGGTGTTCAACACACTGTATTAGCCCAGTTTTCTTGTGACACATGCTTTGTTGGTCAGTTGCTCAGTCGTGTCCGATCTTTGCAACCCAATGGACTGCCACACGCCAGGCCTCCCTGTCTATCACCAACTCCCAGAGTTTGCTCAAACTCATGTCCATTGAATCAGTGATGCCATCCAACCGTCTTATCCTCGACCATCCCCTTCTCCACTTGCCTTCAGTCTTTCTCAGCATCAGGGTCTTTTCCAGTGAGTTGGCTCTTTGCATCAGGTGGCCAAAGTATTGAAGCTTCAGCTTTAACATCAGTCCTTCCAATGAATATCCAGGGTTGATTTTGTTTAGGGTTGACTGGTTTTGATCTCCTTGCAGTCCAAGGGACTCTCAAGAGTCTTCTCCAGCAGATGATCACTAATTTTAAAATGACTGGAGGTGAAAAAGTCTGAATTGGAACCCACACTAGAGCCCTCAATGCATGTGGAATCAGTGTCCTTATTCCATCTGCTTCTGGAGGATGTAGAAGCCACAGGCCAACAGCACACATCTTCATGTTACCATTTATCAGGGCCCAGTGGTGCTCTCCGGAGAAGGCAGTGGCACCCCACTCCAGTACTCTTGCCTGGAAAATTCCATGGGTGGAGGAGCCTGGTAGGCTGCAGTCCATGGGGTCGCTAAGAGTCAGACACGACTGAGCGACTTCACTTTCACTTTTCACTTTCATGCATTGGAGAAGGAAATGGCAACCCACTCCAGTGTTCTTGCCTGGAGAATCCGAGGGACTGGGGAGCCTGGTGGGCTTCCACCTATGGGGTCGCACAGAGTCAGACACGACTGAAGCGACTTAGCAAGCAAGCAAGCAAGCAAGTGGTTCTCTCTCACCAGATGGGCTTTTATGAGCAGTAGAGTTGTTTTTCTTTTTACATAGCTTACCTACATCCCTTTTAAATTGTAATTCGGCTCTGAAGTACCAGGAAAATGAACTGCTTGGCATAACCACTAGTTTGAAAAGCTTAAATATCACCCATTTTGTGCAAGTTGTATTTTGAGATGTAGAAAAAGTTCATCTAAAGGGTGAAAAAAAGTAGTCAAAGCAGTCTTTCCTCAGAAACATCAGGTTTCCCATTGTTAATTAGTTGATATAATACTTGTAATGTGCTTAGAAGATGAAAAGCACTGTGTACTTAAGTGTCGCCTTTCTTATCAGTACCAATAGACTTTAATCACATTATAAGGTCATAGTGTATCTATTTTGCTCCATTAGAGAGTTTCTTTCTTTTGCCTTCTTAGAAGAAAATAAAGAAATTATTCTCTCTCAGTGTTTCCTGCTCTTAAACCAACTGGGACTTCTGTAGTTTTTGTGGGTTTTGTAATCCAGTCATAGGTACATAGGGCCTTCCCTGGTGGAGCTAGAGGTCAGGAACCCTCCTGCAATGCCAGAGACATAATGAGACGTGGGTTCGATCTGCACTGGGTCAGGAAGATGCCCTGGAGGAGGAGATGGCAACCGACTTCATTATTCTTGCCTGGAGAATCCTATGGACAAAGGAGCCTGAAGGGCTACAGTCCATAGGGTTCCAAAGAGTGGAACATGATTGCAGTGACTTGGCACACACGCATGCATAGATCCATAATGCTTGGGAGTGGGGGTGTCCTGTGGGGGGTCTGGAGTGGCAGTGAATGTCAACACACCTCTCTAATCCTGACCGCTGTCCTCTTCTGAGTCTTCTACCTATTGCTATTTATCGGACAGCTGTCCTCAGATGTTGACTGACCCCCAAAATAAAACGTGATTTGAACCAAGCTGCCCCTAACTTTATTCTAATTTAAGTATTGTCATCCTTCTTTACTCTCAGGATCGTAAATTTGTAGTTACCATTTATTGCTCCTCTCTTCAGTCTCAGTTGTCCAGCCAGTTATTAAGTCTCAGACTTATTGGCTTTGTCTCCTCTTTACCAAGACCCCAGTGGCAGCTTTGGTTTAGGTCTTCTACATACGTGTCACTTTTTTGCTTCCTCTTGTTTATAATATAAGCACATTCTTATATATTTTTTCACATTCTTAGATTTTGAAAGAGTCCTTGAGGATCCCAGATGAAAGACTTTTTTCCTTTAAACAAAGAATTTCAACTATGAACAACTGTCTCATACACTGTGGATAGCATTTGTTATTATTATCTTCTGATGTTCAGATCAGATCAGATCAGTCACTCAGTCGTGTCCGACTCTTTGCGACCCCATGAACTGCAGCACGCCAGGCCTCCCTATCCATCACCAGCTCTCGGAGGTCACTCAGACTCACATTCATCGAGTCAGTGATGCCATCCAGCCATCTCATCCTCTGTCGTCCCCTTCTCCTCCTGCCCTCAATCCCTCCCAGCATCAGAGTCTTCTCCAATGAGTCAACTCTTCGCATGAGGTGGCCAAAATACTGGAGTTTCAGCTTTAGCATCATTCCTTCCAAAGAAATCCCAGGGCTGATCTCCTTCAGAATGGACCGGTTGGATCTCCTTGCAGTCCAAGGGACTCTCAAGAGTCTTCTCCAACACCACAGTTCAAAAGCATCCATTCTTCGGTGCTCAGCCTTCTAACTTACAATTCTAGAAGTCCTGTTTAGGAAAGTCCTAACAGTTTGTTGGGGAGAGATAACTAAGTAGATTTTTTCCATTAGTGAATTGTTTATTTCACAATTGGTCAAGGTTAACATACTCTTTATTTCAGTGGAGAAATAATTCCAGAAAGAATGAAGGGATGGGGCCAAAGCAAAAACAATACCCAGTTGCGGATGTGACTGGTGATAGAAGCAAGGTCCAATGCTGTAAAGAGCAATACTGCATAGGAACCTGGAATGTCAGGTCCATGAATCAAGGCAAATTGGAAGTGGTCAAACAAGAGATGGCAAGAGTGAACGTAGACATTCTAGGAATCAGCAAACTAAAACGGACTGGAATGGGTGAATTTAACTCAGATGACCATTATATCTACTACTGTGGGCAGGAATCCCTTAGGAGAAATGGAGTAGCCATCATGGTCAACAAAAGAGTCCGAAATGCAGTACTTGGATGCAATCTCAAAAATGACAGAATGATCTCTGTTTGTTCCCAAGGCAAACCATTCAATATCACAGTAATCCAAGTCTATACCCCAACCAGTAATGCTGAAGAAGCTGAAGTTGAAAGGTTCTATGAAGACCTACAAGACCTTTTAGAACTAACACCCAAAAAAGATGTCCTTTTCATTGTAGGGGACTGGAATGCAAAAGTAGGAAGTCAAGAAACACCTGGAGTAACAGGCAAATTTGGCCTTGGAATATGGAATGAAGCAGGGCAAAGACTAATAGAGTTTTGCCAAGAAAATGGACTGGTCATAGCAAACACCCTCTTCCAACAACACAAGAGAAGACTCTACATATGGACATCACCACATGGTCAAAAACGAAATCAGATTGATTATATTCTTTGCAGCCAAAGATGGAAAAGCTCTGTACAGTCAACAAAAACAAGACCAGGAGCTGACTGTGGCTCAGATCATGAACTCCTTATTGCCAAATACAGACTTAAATTGAAGAGAGTAGGGAAAACCACTAGACCATTCAGGTATGACCTAAATCAAATCCCTTATGAGTATACAGTGGAAGTGAGAAATAGATTTAAGGGCCTAGATCTAATAGATAGAGTGCCTGATGAACTATGGAATGAGGTTCATCCCTGTACAGGAGACAGGGATCAAGACCATCCCCATTGGAAAAGAAATGCAAAAAAGCAAAATGGCTGTCTGGGGAGGCCTTACAAATAGCTATGAAAAGAAGTGAAAAGCAAAGGAGAAAAGGAAAGATATAAGCATCTGAATGCAGAGTTTCAAAGAATAGCAAGAAGAGATAAGAAAGCCTTCTTCAACGATCAATGCAAAGAAATAGAGGAAAACAACAGAATAGGAAAGACTAGAGATCTCTTCAAGAAAATTAGAGATAGCAAGGGAACATTTCATGCAAAGATGGGCTCGATAAAGGACAGAAATGGTATGGACCTAACAGAAGCAAAAGATATTAAGAAGAGGTGGCAAGAATACACAGAAGAACTGTACAAAAAAGATCTTCACGACCCAGATAATCACGATGTTGTGATCATTGACCTAGAGCCAGACATCCTGGAATGTGAAGTCAAGTTGGCCTTGGAAAGCATCACTATGAACAAAGCTAGTGGAGGTGATGGAATTCCAGTGGAGCTATTTCAAATCCTCAAAGATGATGCTGTGAAAGTGCTGCACTCAATATGCCAGCAAATTTGGAAAACTCAGCAGTGACCACAGGACTGGAAAAGGTCAGTTTTCATTCCAATCCCAAAGAAAGGCAATGCCAAAGAATGTTCAAACTACCACACAATTGCACTCATCTCACACTCTAGTAAAGTAATGCTCAAAATTCTCCAAGCCAGGCTTCAGCAATATGTGAACCGTGAACTTCCAGATGTTCAAGCTGGTTTTAGAAAAGGCAGAGGAACGAGAGATCAAATTGCCAACATCCTCTGGATCATGGAAAAAGCAAGAGAGGTCCAGAAAAACATCTATATCTGCTTTATTGACTATGCCAAAGCCTTTGACTGTGTGGATCACAATAAACTGTGGAAAATTCTTAAAGAGATGGGAATACCAGACCACCTGACCTGCCTCTTGAGAAACGTGTATGCAGGTCAGGAAGCAACAGTTAGAACTGGACATGAAACAACAGACTGGTTCCAAATAGGAAAAGGAGTACATCAAGGCTGTATACTGTCATCCTGCTTATTTAACTTCTGTGCAGAGTACATCATGAGAAATGCTGGGCTGGAAGAAGCACAAGCTGGAATCAAGATTTTTGGGAGAAATATCAATAACCTCAGATATGCAGATGACACCACCCGTATGGCAGAAAGTAAAGAGGAACTCAAAAGCCTCTTGATGAAAGTGAAAGTGGAGAGTGAAAAAGTTGGCTTAAAGCTCAATATTCAGAAAATGAAGATCATGGCATCTGGTCCCATCACTTCATGGCAAATAGATGAGGAACCAGTGGAAACAGTAGCTGACTTTATTTTTTGGGCCTCCAAAATCATTGCAGATGGTGATTGCAGCCATGAAATTAAAAGACGCTTACTCCTTGGAAGGAAAGTTATGACCAACCTAGATAATATATTCAAAAGCCGAGACATTACTTTGCCAACAAAGGTCCATCAAGCCAAGGCTATGGTTTTTCCAGTAGTCATGTATGGACGTGAGAGTTAGACTGTGAAGAAATCTGAGCGCCGAAGAATTGATGCTTTTGAACTGTGGTGTTGGAGAAGACTCTTGAGAGTCCCTTGGACTGCAAGGAGATCCAAGCAATTCATTCTGAAGGAGATCAGCCCTGGGATTTCTTTGGAAGGATGCTAAACCTGAATCTCCAGTACTTTGGCCACCTCATGTGAAGAGTTGATTCAATGGAAAAGACTCCGATGCTGGGGGAGTTTAGGGGCATGAGGAGAAAGGGACGACAGAAGATGAGATGGCTGGTTGGCATCACCGACTCGATGGACATGCGTCTGAGTGAACTCTGGGAGTTGTTGATGGACAGAGAGGCCTGGCGTGCTGCAATTCATGGGGTTGCAAAAAGTTGGACATGACTGAGTGACTGAACTGAACTGAACATACTCCTTAAACTTTTATATTGAAACTCATAATTAAAAAATTATTTATTTATAATGCCAGCACCCAACTATGTAGGGCGAAACAAAGCAATGAATTCATAATCACAAAGAGCTATTTATGTCAGGAGGAAAAACTCTCTTCTACCCTTTTGGATGTCTGGGCCTAAGAATTACACTGATTCCTGGATCTGGAGGATCCTCTAGAGGACGGCTCAGCAACCCACTCCAGTATTCTAGCCTGGAGAATCCCTTGGACAAGAGGAGCCTGACGGGCTACCTTCCATAGGGTCGGAAATAGGCAGACAGGACTGAAGAGACTGAGCACGCAAGACAGATTTACAGGAGAAATATATATATATATATATATATATATATACATATATATTTTTGTTGTTGTTGTTGTTGAATTTTTACGTATACAGGGAAGCCTTCACAAGGGAATGAAGACATGAAGTGACCAGAGCTGGAAGCTTTTATATCTTTTAGACAAAGGAGTAATAAATTTGTGAAGAATTCACATAACAAAGGAGTTTGGGCTGTGGATAGTGAATAGTGAAAAAGTAGTGACTGGACACCACCATGTGTAAAATAGCTAGCTAGTAGGAAGCTATGGACCTAACAGAAGCAGAAGATATTAATAAGAGGTGGTAAGAATACACAGAAGAACTGTACAAAAAACAGCTTCACGACCCAGATAATCATGATGATGTGATCACTGACCTAGAGCCAGACATCCTGGAATGTGAAGTCAAGTGGGCCTTAGAAAGCATCACTACGAACAAAGCTAGTGGAGGTGATGGAATTCCAGTGGACCTATTCCAAATCCTGAAAGATGATGCTGTGAAAGTGCTGCACTCAATATGCCAGCAAATTTGGAAAACTCAGCAGTGGCCACAAGATTGGAAAAGGTCAGTTTTCATCCCAATCCCAAAGAAAGGCAATGCCAAAGAGTGCTCAAACTAGTGCACAATTGCAC
Source organism: Tragelaphus eurycerus (assembly GCA_935064755.1). Taxonomy (NCBI): domain Eukaryota; kingdom Metazoa; phylum Chordata; class Mammalia; order Artiodactyla; family Bovidae; genus Tragelaphus; species Tragelaphus eurycerus. The sequence continues at coordinate 27,202,167 of CAKXYN010000023.1, forward strand.
TCATCTCACACACTAGTAAAGTAATGCTCAAAATTCTCCAAGCCAGGCTTCAGCAATATGTGAACCGTGAACTTCCTGATGTTCAAGCTGGTTTTAGAAAAGGCAGAGGAACCAGGGATCAAATTGCCAACATCTGCTGGATCATGGAAAAAGCAAGAGAGTTCCAGAAAAAACATCTATTTCTGCTTTATTGACTATGCCAAAGCCTTTGACTGTGTAGATCACCATAAACTGTGGAAAATTCTGAAAGAGATGGGAATACCAGACCACCTGATCTGCCTTTTGAGAAATCTGTATGCAGGTCAGGAAGCAACAGTTAGAACTGGTCATGGAACAACAGACTGGTTCCAAATAGGAAAAGGAGTACGTCAATGCTGTATATTGTCACCCTGTTTATTTAACCTATATGCAGAGTACATCATGAGAAATGCTGGACTGGAAGAAACACAAGTTGGAATCAAGATTGCTGGGAGAAATATCAATAACCTCAGATATGCAGATGATACCACCCTTATGGCAGAAAGTGAAGAGGAACTAAAAAGCCTCTTGATGAAAGTGAAAGTGGAGAGTGAAAAGGTTGGCTTAAAGCTCAACATTCAAAAAACGAAGATCATGGCATCTGGTCCCATCACTACATGGGAAATAGATGGAGAACCAGTGGAAACAGTGTCAGACTTTGTTTTTCTGGGCTCCAAAATCACTGCAGATGGTGACTGCAGCCATGAAATTAAAAGACGCTTACTCCTTGGAAGGAAAGTTATGACCAACCTAGATAGCATATTCAAGAGCAGAGACATCACTTTGCCAACAAAGGTTCGCCTAGTCAAGGCTATGGTTTTTCCTGTGGTCATGTATGGATGTGAGAGCTGGACTGTGAAGAAGGCTGAGCGCAGAAGAATTGATGCTTTTGAACTGTGGTGTTGGAGAAGACTCTTGAGAGTCCCTTGGACTGCAAGGAGATCCAACCAGTCCATTCTGAAGGAGATCAATCCTGGGATTTCTTTGGAAGGAATGATGCTAAAGCTGAAACTCCAGTATTTTGGCCACCTCATGCGAAGAGTTGACTCATTTGAGAAGACTCTGATGCTGGGAGGGATTGGGGGCAAGAGGAGAAGGGGATGGCAGAGGATGAGATGGCTGGATGGCATCACTGACTCGATGAATGTGAGTCTGAGTGACCTCCGGGAGTTGGTGATGGACAGGAAGGCCTGGCATGCTGCGGTTCATGGGGTCGCAAAGAGTCGGACACGACTGAGCGACTGATCTCATCTGATCTGAGGAAGCTTCTGCATAACACGGGGAGCCCAGCTCGGTGCTCTGTGATGATCTAAAGGGGTGGGATGGGGGAGATGGGAGGGAGGCTCCCCGAGGGAGGCTCCTGAGGGAGGGTTATGCATACACATGTAGCTGATTCTCATTGTTGTACAGCAGAAACCAAAACAGCATTGTAAAACAATTATACTCCAATTTAAAAATGTAGTAACTAGAAAGATAAGGGTTAACCTAACAGGTCTGTTTATACAGCCTCCATGGCCCTGAATCCCCAGTCTCTGGTGATAAGAATGTCTTCTATCCTCCTGGTAGAGAAAAGGTGCCTTTCACATGGAGCCATAATCCCTATGGTCACTTTGCCTTTGGTCTGTATTTATTCAAACAATTTCAAAGCTTCCCACGATCATCATTTTACCTTGGCTTCTCTGTTTCAGAGTTCTTTGTTTTGATTTACTTTGTCTTTGATTGGAATTACCATTTAGTAGTTTTTCCAAGAAGGATTGTGTTCACGTGCTTTCCTTTAAATAATGTCTTATTTGCTTTTTTTCCTCCTGAGCTGATTAAACATAATTTTAAATCTCTTTTTGGACAAAAACCCAGTATGTTTCACAAATTTGTCATCCTTTCTCAAGGCCCATGCTCATACAACCTCAGTCTTTAAAATTATACATGTACTGCAGTCTTTGGCTGTGTAATGTTACTATCATTTAACTCATCAACAACAGCCATATTTTGAGTAGTGCAATTGTACAGGTATGAGCAAACTCTTGACATTATCCCTTTTATAAATTTTATGTTTAAAAGTTTTTATTGTGTTTTATCATACACACAGATAACAAACTCTTAAGTGTTGGTAATCCCTTAGAGATCCTCTAATCAACCTTGAACTCCATGACTTTTGTGTCTTCTTACAGTATCATTTAGAGATTACCTGACCCCTGCTTGAATTCTTCCCGGAGCTCGCTATTTTAGCTGAAGCTCTTTTCATTGTTGAAAATTCTTCTTACATTGAATAGAAAGCTCTGTCATTGCCATTTCTGATCATTAGTTGATATAATGAGAGTATGTCCATCTTTTCTTTCTTGAGAGTCTTTCAACAGTTTGAAGAATATGTCTAACCTGATTCTTCTCCACTCATACTTTCTTCCTTTGTTATCTCTATTCTGAAGAAAGATTTTCAGGGAGAATTTTACTTGTAACTTCCCTTCTTTTTAATTTACCTGATACCCTTTTAAATTACTTTACTTCCTTTTGAGAATTCTGTGAAAATACAGTTTATGAGGATGGATTGTTTAGTGAGTAAAATTATAAAGTCATTTGTATTTAAGAATATACATGATATCCGTGTAGTGTAAATTCATGTCTAGTCACAAGCATTGATTTAACAAAATAAATGTGCATTTAACAATTTAACAAAATTTATTTTAGCATTTTTATTTTAACAAAATTAAAATATTACACATATGTTGGGGATTGATGTTGTGTGCCTCAAATAAAAAAAATCTGTGAGAACACATAAAAAGCATCCATTTGGACAGGAAGCCTAGAGTACAAGACGTGGGGGAATAAGATTCCCTCCACATTGGGTGAGGGGAAGACAGCACAGGTTGCTCCCTCTATCCAGTGTAGGAGATGAAATTCTCTAAAAAGCCATTCCAGGATGGAGCCTATTTGAAGATGGTTTTCATCTCCAATTTCTGTGGACATGTCTGACCTTTAATATTACTAAATAAGTTAAGACCAAGAGGAAACACCAGTGTCCTTTCTCTCCCTCTTCTCCATTTCTTTGTCTCTCTCTTTTTCTTTTCAGAACAAACAGAAGATGGAGGAGAGGTGGACTGCTGCTGTTAGTTTCTCAGCAGCACTGGGAAAATCTCTCTGTGGCAGAGTAAATGATAGAGAACCTAGTCCAGTTTCTGAAATGTAAGTCCAAGTACACTTGGTGGTCAGCCTTCCTCTTAATGACCTCATGATAATTATCCAAAATGAAACCCAAACCACAGCACCATGAGCACATAGTGTTTTCAGATTCTTGATCTGGACAGCTTTTTCGACTAATGCAAATCGTTTTCATCATCCTATTTAGGCTAGTTTATACTGTTGGCTCATATTGATTTTATCCTAAAATAAATTAGCAGGTAATTTTCATAAGAAATGCAGTTAAAGCAGATCTCCTTATGCTGCTGCTGCTGCTAATTCGCTTCAGTCGTGTCCGACTCTGTGCGACCCCATAGACGGCAGCCTACCAGGCTCCCCTGTCCCTGGGATTCTCCAGGCAAGAACACTGGAGTGGGTTGCCATTTCCTTCTCCAATGCATGAAAGTGAAAAGAGAAAGTGAAGTTGCTCCGTCGTGTCCAACTCTGAATGACCTCATAGACTGCAGCCTACCAGGCTCTTCCGTCCATGGGATTTTCCAGGCAAGAACACTGGAGTGGGGTTCCATTGCCTTCTCCGCTCCTTATGCTATTCTTGTGCAATTAAAAAAAAAAAAACAAATTTAAATGTAGAATTTTATTTTATTTTTGTCTAATTTTGTTTGATGTAGTTTCAAGCACCAAGATAATTTTTAAATTGGATCCATCAATCATCACCCTATGGCTTTCTATGAGAATCTGATAAGGATATCTTCATTTAGATAAAAATGACACAGCTGTTGACTGAAACAGGAGCAAGGTCAGAGTCGTATGGCATGGCACAAATCTTCCAGGTGGGTGTTTAGCCATGAGTCAACATTCTAGATACTTCATGCAGGTTAGCTGGCCTTGGATCCATGCAACTCATGCAGCCAAAATTTCAGTGTTTTAGCCATGCAAACCAGTAAGCTCACATTTTAATGGAAAAGATGTCTAATATTCAGATATATGGCATAGACAGCATTCTCCAATATAATTCTCCCTTCTTAAATATTTGACTTTCCCTCTAATTTCTTCTCTATTATTTTCATTTATGTTTAATTAAGCTATTTGGTCATTTTTTCCCCCAAAGTACTTTTTAAATCCATTCTCATTACTCTGCTCTGTTATCAATTTGAGGCATTCTGAATGGACCACATAACTGAAGCTGTGCTGGCACATAGATATGTACTCAAAGGAAATGATATGCTTGGTTACTTGCTGATTATTTATATGAGGATTAGGAATCATGCCTCTTCTGCATTAAGCTCGAGTGGTTCTTAACATTTGAATGTTAGCTTTCTAAAGAAACCAAAACAAAGCATTTTATCTTCCAGAAACTGATCTATAGAAATGGAGGAATGATTTAATTTTCTCCCATCCAGATGTAGCTAGTGGGATTCTAGCCTACAGGTGAAATAATAAGAAAAAATCTGAGGCAAAGAGATTGCAGGATGCTAGAAATTTTAAATGGTTTTAATGAAATTTTATGATCTGTCACATCAACTGGATTGAACCAGTTCCAGACAAAAAAAAGATGAGTGAAAGACAAACACAGAGGATGTGTAATAATAAAGGATGAGTTTGGCAGAAGATAGGTTTCCTTCTCTGTTCCCAAATGGAGGGATAAAGTAGACTTTCCTTTGTAGAAAAGAGAAAATAGCTCTTTCCCACCTTGATAGACACCTGCAGATCTGGGTATGTCCTCAATCTTTGTCTCATATCTCAGCAATATGGTTCTGAAATAGAGTCTGTCTGGGACATACTGGCAGAGATTATTTCTTAATATTCAAATAACAGTGGTGAAAAATCAGTTATGAAGCACTGTATTACGTGATAACTTGCAATGAGTTGACAGTATCAGAGAAATGAAAGGAATATATAGGAACATCACAACAGTTAGGCTACCTAGTTAGAACTCGTTTAGCTGTCAAGAGGCCAGTTATATAATCATAATGTTTCTGAGTTGTAAGAGTCCTTAAGATTGTTTACTCCAACCCTCTTATTTTTAGAACTCAATGATTTATTTGCTTTTGGGAAAAGATTGGCAACTTTAAAGATAATTAGGTATACATTAAGGCTCTGTGTGGCAAGATAAAACAATTAGTAAAGAGTGTTCAATAGTTCTAGTATAATAACAACAATAAAAATGAACATTTACTGAGTGCCAGGTACCATTCTAAAAGCTTTGTCTGTATTAGCACCTTTATTCCTTACAATCACCATAGGAGATGGGTATAATTTTTATATCTCATTTTTTCTGTTGGGGAGGCAGGTAATTTGCCTAAGAGCTGAGATGTGACAGAGTCCCAAGAAATCTAGTTCTGTAGCTTGTAACACTTACCCATGATGCTGTCCTGCCTGTCAGGATTATGGACACATAAAGCAACTACAAGCTTGAAGTGTTAACTGCAGTATTTGCTGAAAGTTGATTCCAGTACTTTGGCCACCTCATGCGAAGGGTTGACTCATTGGAAAAGACTGATGCTGGGAGGGATTGGGGGCAGGAGGAGAAGGAGATGACAGAGGATGAGATGGCTGGATGGCATCACTGACTCGATGGACGTGAGTCTGGGTGAACTCTGGGAGTTGGCGATGGACAGGGAGGCCTGGTGTGCTGCGATTCATGAGGTTGCAAAGAGTCGGATACGACTGAGCGACTGAACTGAACTGATTAATCAATGGAATAGATATTCAAGGATGCTATGTTGGTAACTCAGATGGCAAAGAATCCACCTGCAATGCGGAAGACCTGGGTTCAATCCCTGGGTCAGGAAGAATCCCTGGAGAAGAGAATGGCTACCCATTCCAGTATTCTTGCCTAGAGAATTCCATGGACAAAGAAGCCTGGTGTGCTACAGCCCGTGGGGTTGCGAAGAGTCGGACATGACTGAGTAATTAACACACATGTTGGCAGTTCTAGATTGATAATGTAAAAATGCTGGATTTGTCAAATTTAAGTACTGTCCCCAGTAGGTTTGCTTTGTTTATAATAAATTTTCTCTTCCTTGTTCCAGGTTCCTTGCTGGGGATTTCTGAAACCCTTGGAACTTCTCAAGTGATAGAAGTGTTTTTGTTATTCATAAGCTTCTTGGATCACATCTGAGTTTATGATAATGAGGTGGGTCCCTAAAAGCTTCAAGATGGGGGCTGGCTGTCAGAAAAACCAACCATATGATTTTGGAATTGAAACTTTGAGACAGCCTGACCTCTGGGGAGGGACGGAGGCTAGAGACTAAGTCATGTGACCAATGATTCAATCAATTATGCTTATGTAATGAAACCCAAGTAAAAATTGGGTTTAATTTAATTTCATTAATTAATGAAACCCAAGTTAAAATTCTGGACATTGAACTCGGTGATGGTTCCTGGTTGGTGAACATGTTGATATGCTGGGAGGGTTATTTACCTCGATTTCATGAAGACAGGGCACAGAAGCTCTGAGTTTGGGACCATCTTAGACCTCGTCCTGTGTGTCTCTTTATTTGGCTGGTCTTGAGTTACAACTCCTTTTTAATAAGACTGTCATCATAAAGATAGCATTTTCCTGAATTCTGTGGGTCATTCTAGTGAATTATCAAACATTAGGGGGCTTGTGGGAATGCCCCACATTTGTAGCTCATTGGTCTGAAGTGAGGCAATCTTCTTGTAGGCTGGGCCCTTTAACTGGTGGGGTCTGTGTTAACCCCACATGGTTCATACCAGAATTGAATTGAGGAATACCAGATGGAATTGAAGCATAATATGGTGAACAAAGATAAGCACTAATCTAGCATTGAAACATATATATTGCCGTATGGAAAATAGATAGCCAGTAGGAACTTGCTGTATGATGCGAGGAGCTCAACCTGGTGCTCTGTGACAACCTAGAGCGATGGGATGGGGTGGGAGGTGGGAGGGAGGCTCAGGAGGGGGCACATGTACTGATTCATGTTGATATATGGCAGAAACCAACACAACATTGTAAAGCAATTATCCTCCAATTAAAAATAAATAAGTTAAAAAAGATAAGCGCAAATCATTACTTCCTCTTATTTGGTAACAAAGCTAAGACTTCATTTCATTAAGTACTGAAGTCAAGGTTGTAGAGAGGTGCAAAAGATGACTGGTTTTGAGGTCCTCTTGAAGGCTGTTTAGGAGAAGGCAATGGCAACCCACTCCAGTGTTCTTGCCTGGAGAATCCCAGGTATGGGGGAGCTTGGTGAGCTGCCGTCTTTGGGGTCGCACAGATTTGGACATGACTGAAGCGACTTAGCAGCAGAAGGCTGTTTGTGCATATATAAATTCATGGCATAAGTATGTATATAAAATAGAAACTTAAAAAAAAATGAAGTATATTTGGTTTTATGTTAGTTTCAAGTATATAACAAAGTGATTCAGTTTTATATATATATATACACACACATATATACACACACACACACATACACACACACACATATATATATACACTTTAGATTCATTTCTATTATGGATTATTACAATATTACAATATATTGAATATAGGCCCTCTGCTATACATTAGGTTCTTATTGTTTATTTTATATACAGTAGTATGTATCTGTTAATCCCAAACTCCTAATTTATCCCTTCCCCTCATAATTTTGTTTTCTATGTCTATGAGTCTGTTTGTAAATAAGTTCATTGTAAATAATGAACTTTTTATAAATAAATCATTTTTTTGATTCCACATATAAGTGATATCATATGATATTTTTGATTCCACATATAAGTGATATCATATGATATTTATCTTTCTCTGACTTATTTCACTTAGTATGATACTCACTAGGTCCATCCATATTGCTGTAAATGGCATTATTTGATTCTTTTTAATGGCTGAGTAATATTTCATTGTATGTTATATATATATATATATATATATATATATATACACACCACATCTTCTTTATCCATTCATCTGCAATGGATGCTTAGGTTATTTCCACGGGGGTGCATGTGTCTTTTCAAATGAGAAGTTTTCATCTTTTCTGCTTTTGTGGACTTTTTTCTCCCTTAACTACAGGTCACATTTTCATACTCAGCCCATGTCTCATAATTTTTGATTGTATTCTGGATATTGTATGTAAAAAACAGCAATAATTGAACTAGATATTTCTTAAAGGTAGAGGACATGCCTTTTCCTTTGTGAGGAAGGCACGCGGCATGGCAGACCATTTCAAATGCAAGCACTAGTGAACTTGGCATTATGCTATATTCAAACAGACTGTGATGAAGAATGGAGAAAATGTAGTGATGATTCACACATGTCAAAAACTTTTCTTTAACAACATAAATCTTATTTATTCAGTGGCAAATTCACTGGCAAACTGACTAATCACAAGGGCCTATATGATAGAAAACTTACATTAGATTTTTGAAAATTATTAATAGAAAGCATATATGTATGTGTGCGTCTGTGTGTGTTTTGCTATTGTGCTTGCTTATTTGGATTTCATGTCAAACTTACGTAATGGAAGCAGTACTTGTACTTCGATCCTATTGATAAGCCATCTGAAATTTGTTTATCTTTCAACTCTAAAGAACTAATCCAATCTATTATATAAACTTCAAAGGCCATAATTTATGCGATAAGGTATCTATCACCATCAGTAAGAACAAGTTTTCATTTTCAACCAAATTGGGCTCTTGGCAGGCTTCATCAGAATGAAACAAATATGGGAAACAAGAATCAGGGGACAAACTCCATCAAGAAAGTGTGATTAAACCAAGAAGAAATGTGTGAATGTGTTTCAGTCACTGAGCTCCTCCTTAATTTCTAATCTTCCCTAGGGAGAACTACCACTAAATATTGTAAATTTGTACTAAGAACATTTAATAAACAATGCAGAGAAGGTCTGATGCTATGCTGACTCAAGCACATAGAAAAACATTTTAAGTATTTATATGTACTTGAAGCATGCACCATTTTTTTCTGCTTCATTTGTTTGCAACTCATCAATAATTTCTGATCTATGATGATAAATCCCCTTCTTATCACAGCACCTAAAGAGTTAGACGATTTACAGTTAATCACATAATGAAGTGTTGAAATGAGCTAAATTTAGAAAAATGCTGCAAAATGTAACTATTGTAAATATATTTTTCAAGGAAAGAGAAAGACATGACAGACATTTACATGAAACAGTTTAATTTCAGGTAACAAGGACAACACTGGAAGCAAAAAATAATAAAGGGAAAGCGCTCAAAGTCCAAAAAATAAAACTGAAGCTCCTTTAGCTTTCTTTCAATCAGGGGATGTGGATATACCTTTTTTTATACTTTTTTTTAACACACATTTGAATAGGTACAATCCATGTAGGAGTTAGAAGAATGGATTAGAGCTACAATGCTGACATAGAAATATGACTAATACCTCATTATATGTGAAAAGAAAGCTAAAGAGCAATATGTATTCATGAACTCTTTTATGAAAAATCACTTTTAGCCAAGCCAATATATCAACATCATGTATGAAAATGCATAGAGAAGTGTTTGGAGGAATACACCCCAAGTGATAAAAACGGTTCCTCTGGGAGAGAATTGTGATGGATGTGGGGAAAAGGAGTTTTGATATTAATTCTAGGTATTTCTGTATTGTTGAAATGTTCAATAAGAATGAATCTATGTATTAGTTGCCAATTTACATAAACAGTTGTTTTAGTCCCTGAGCCGTGTCCAACTCTTTGCAACCCCATGGACTGTAGCCTGCCAGACTCCTGTGTCCATGGGATTTCCCAGACAAGAATACTGGAGGGGGTTGCCATTTCCTTCCTCAGGGGATCTTTTCAACCCAGAGATTGAACAGGCATCTCCTGCATTGGCAGGTGGATTCTTTACCACTGAACTACCAGGGAAGCCCTACTAATTCTTAGAGAAGTGCAAATCAAAGCTGCAATGAGGTATCACCTTGAATTGGTCAGAATGGCCATGAAAAAAAGTCTGCAAATAATAAATGGTGGAGAGGGTGTAGAGAAAAGGGAACCCTGCTATACTGTTGGTGGGAATGTAGATTGGTATAGCCACTATGGAGAACAGTATGGAATGCCTTTAAAAACTAAAATTAAGAGTTACCATGTGATCCAGAAGTCTCACTCCTGGGCATATATCTGGAAAAGAAGGGTGCTTTATTTCACCCCAGTTTACTACTTCCTCCTGACATCCGTATCCTCCTAATTTTAGAATATCTCAGATCTAAGTCCTTAGACTCCTTAATTTTTCTCTCCACCCTTTCCCCTAAGTAAACCTAACCCAGTCTCGTAGCTTTAAATAACATCTGTATCCTGATGATTCCAAAATGTATGTTTCTAATCTAGATCTCTCTTTTAAACTATCTTTGCTTGGATATCAGATAGATACCTCAAACTTAACATATCTGAGAATGAGTTCTTGATTTTTTTCCTCCAAACTTGCTCTTCCCATTTTTCCATTTTTTCTCCGTTCTCTAAATATTTACAATAGATATTTTAAAATCTAAATCTGTTAATAACATCATCTTGATTAACTGTGTATCTACTTCTGTGGACTCTCTTCTCCCTTGATTATGGGTCACATTTTCATATTTCAGCCCATATCCCATAACTTTTTATGGTACACTGGATATTGTATGTAAAAAACAGAAATAGTTGAAATAGACTTTTTCAGAAAATAGAGGACATGCCTTTTCCTTTGTGAGAATGCTGGGGTGAAGGGTTGATATTTTTTGCTTTATTAGAATTGAGCTAAGTCAGTGCTAGGTTGAAGCTTTAGTTAATTTCAGTTCATCTCTGTTTTAAAATATCTTATGAGCAAGTTCACTCCAACTTCACAAGCACAAATTTGTGACTTGGGAACTCGAAATCTATATCATTCTCTACCTTTGACCCCTGGCCTCAGTTGCTACTTGAGTAGCTAGATTGGGAAAGAATTGTTGAATTAGGATAATTATATTTTACATTATATTTCTAGATCATACAGTCTTGCAGGGTTTTTTGTTTTTTTTTTTGGTTTTCTTCTTGTCCCAACAAATAATGCTTATGGCAGCCCAACTCCTCCATCTATTGATAGCCCCAGATGTGACATAGCCCAGGTATGAAAGTCACTATTTACTCACCTAGAAAGGGCTCACTCCTCTTCGTAAATATGATTTGTGTTTACTGTGCTTTGATGGTTTTAAAGGAAAACATACTTGATAGTTTATCTGGTGTTTTCTTATTATGGCAGAAGCAATATTATGATTTTCTACACTCTAAGTAGAAATAAAGCTGTGGAATTTGATCTGATACCTTTAACAATAAAGTAGGTTGATAAAAATCCTTCATTAAAGCTACTTTGAGAACATTGACACTCGGGGTGCTATTCAAGTTAGTGTAGTAGAGGACCAGTTAAGATAGACATTGGCCAGTACAGCTGCTGGTGAGGGAACTGGCATATTTTAAAGTAGCACTGTTACGGTAAAAGTTAAAGTGTCAGTTGCTCAGTTGTGTCCGACTCTTTGTGACCCTATGGACAGTATAGCCCATCAGGCTCCTCTGTCCAGGGGATTCTCCAGGCAAGAATACTGGCGTGGGTTGCCATTCTGTTCTCCAGGGGATCTTCCCAACCTAGGGACTGAACCTGGGTCTCCTAAACACGGGTATAAGTAGGTTAGTTATGAAAGTCTTGTGAAACAGTGAATGAGATAAACATTTAAAATTTTGCACTTCAAGTGAAAGTTTAAACAATATGGCTCTTGTTCTGAATGGTGTTTGCAATATCTGACTCTAAATAACAGCCATTTCCTCACCAGCCCCCCAACACCTGTTACCTGTCTAGTATTTGAGAGAGGTCACACCATGAATCTTTATTTCCTCTCTTTTGACTAGTTATAGTATAAACCAGTTAGAGGGACTTTCTTGTTTAACCAGCTGAAATTCTGCTTTTGAAAATGCTGTCAGTTGGTACGGTTTAAAATGAGTGCCTTTTTTTTTTTTTTTTTGCTTAACTTTACAATATTGTATTGCTTTTACTATACATCGGGATGGATCCGCCACCAGTATACACGTGTTCCCCATCCTGAACCCTCCTCCCTCCCCCCTTCCCACACCCTCCCTCCAGGTCATCCCAGTGCTCTAATCCCAGGCATCTGTTATAGGGCATCATACCTGGACTAACTCATTTCAGATATGATATTATACATATTTCAATGCTGTTCTCCCCAATCATCCCACCCTCTCCCGGTCCCAGAGTCCAAAAGTCTGTTCTATACATCAGTGTCTCTTTTGCTGTCTCGTAAATAGGGTTATTTTTACCATCTTTCTAAATTCCATACATATGTGTCAGTATACTGTATTTGTGTTTTTGTTTCTGGCTTACTTCACTCTGTATAATACGCTCCAGTAAAAAAATAAATTAAAAAAAAAAAAAATAAATAAAATGAGTGCCCTGGTGGGAAGAATGGAGGCTCAGCTTCCTTTATAGATCTTGTTCACGGTGGGAGGCAGGGGCTAAGATCTCTGTCCTGCTGGCAGCCCCAGTGATGCAAATCAGGCTCTCTCACTTCAGCCAACTTTACCCACAGTGAGTGAAACCCAAGTCTTCAAATAGCACACGGCCAGGCTGCGGTTTCATTGCTCTCTCGGAACGTGATCTAAGCTGTCAGCGTCTAATCTAAGGAAAGACAGGGAAAATGAGGAGGAAATGACAATGAAGCCTTTCATTTCTTTTCAAGAGAAGGCAGGATGTATTGCTCTAGTTGTTCAATCACTCAATCGGGTCTGACTCTTTGCGACCCCACAGACTGCAGCACGCCAGGGTTCCCTGTCCTTCACCACCTCCCGGAGTTTGCTCAAATTCATGTCCATCGAGTTGGTGATGCCATCCAACCATCTCATTCTCTGCTGCTCGCTTCTTCTCCTGCCCTCAATCTTTCTCAGCACCAGCATCTTTTCCAATGAGTCGGCTCTTCCCATCAGGTGGCCAAAGTTTTGGAGCTTCAGCTTCAGCATCAGTAAATATGTGAATAAAGAAAATAACTATATTTTAGAGTTATTATTTTGATTTTAGAGTTCTTGTCCATCTGGCCCTACCTAGAATCTCTGTGGCCCATTGCATTTTACTGTCTTTATCATAAACTTTAAGATACTCAATAGGAGAATGCAGTGCATTTTTTAAAAAAACATTTTGCATTCATGACAATGCATATTGTAAGACAAAACTTCAATCATAACTCACACTTAAGAGTGCATTTCTGAATGCATACTTTGAAAAAAATACTGTGTCTTTAAGAGAGGAACAAATGAGAGCAACAATTACCTACTACCATTATACTAACTTTATCTATGCACAACTAAGTGACATGCTCTGCAATAAACATATCAGGTACTTCAAGAAAATGCTAGATGGAAATCTAATGCCTTGGACATATTGTATTATGATAATAAGCGGATGTATTGTATTATGATAACAAATATACATACAATATAAGAAAAAATTTTGTATTATTGGTAATTAGTAGAAATCAGTAACAAAAATGATATTTTTTTGAACTGAAACAGTACTTTTTAAGGAAGTATCTAAGCATTTAGATAAAAGGACTGTTGAACTACAGTTCCACAAGTGAGGGGATTTTAAATCTCCAAAAAGAGATAAAAGAAAGACGCTTTTAGCTCCAACCTAAGAATCCTGATATGTGTGTTTATGACCATCTGACACAAACTATGAAGCCATCCCTAAATTCTAAAGACTTTTTTCTGATGTATAAATGTTTATTTATGGATTTACTGTGTGTTTTGCTTTGTACTTTCTCTGTATTTATTTCCCCAATGTTCTATAATTACACTCATCTTTTAGATTTTCTGCTTGCTATGCTGGAGGAACACAAGATTTTTGATAATTGTTTACTTAAAATTTAATGTTAACCCAGGAAAATTTCTCCTTTGCAAGAGGAGGAGATAGATAACATTTTAAACCCTGGAAAATGGACCAAGGTAGTCTTTTCTAGGCAGAAAATCTCAGATGAGTAACTCTGAGTTGATATTTTCTATTGGCTCCTCCAGATCCACTTTCCACCTTTTCCTACCTGTTCTCTGCTCCAGGAGGCTGACTGGAATGGTTCGGATTTCCTTGGTCTTCAGAGGGGTCTTCAGGTGGGGAGGTCTGGTAGAAGATCAGAGGGAAGGAGTAGAGAGCTGCCTGGGTGTTCATTCCTGTGGATTCCACACTGTGAAGTTGATTCTGTGTCTTCCAAGAGAAGTCTCTGGTCCTCTTGAAGGCTCTTCTCCACTTGACTCTCTCTCCAGATTCAGTAGTCCCTGAGTCCCTCCTTCATTCTGGCACAGCCCTGGTCACAGGCTGCTTCCAGCCCTTGGTGATTCTCCTGTATATTGTGGTTCCCCAAATAGCATTGCCGTTATAATTCATCTCTGTGAATAAGCTCTCAAATGAGCCTATTTGAAGCGTGCCACCTGTTTCCTGTTGGGACTCTGGTAAAAATTCTATTAATCCACAAGAAATCAAAGTTATTAACAATGTGTATATTAAGTACAGAATGTTGTTATATTTATGTTGGATCAGTGTTTAATGCTTAACCTCACAAAAAGAAAGTATTATTTTCTATTACCTAGAAGAATATTAAATCAAGATGGTTAGGATTTCAAAGACCATGTAACTGTCATGCCTTTAAGAGTTTATTCTTAAGGAAAATAAAATTTTGTATGTGCAGCCAAAAAGTTGGTACTGGGGTACTAGCCTTTACTTGCATTTCTTTGAGGTATGTCTCCTTTCAATCTTTGTTGATCCCTCTGATGAGACAGCTTTAAAAAAGCTAATCTGTTTATCTCATGAAATGAATTTGGAATAAATGGAAACACGTTGATTTTGTACCATATTCTAGGAAGATGTTTTTGACAGTGAGTTCCGCTTAACCATGGAAGTATTAAATTAGAGAGACTGTGGAAATTTTATTTTTGGAGGGAATGATACTGAAAACAAAATGCATTTCTTACTCTGGAAGTTGACGTGGGTAGCTGCTGCTGCTGCTGCTGCTAAGTCACTTCTCAGAGCTAAAAGTGGCTTTTTTCCCAAACATTATTTTTCCTAGATATATAGGAGTCACCTCAAATCAATATGCTGATGTTAATTCAAGGAGTATTTAGTAAATGTCTAGAATGTCTTGGAGCTTGTACCTGGTGATACAGACAGTGGTAAACGTGGCAGTGTGGTTCAGAACCTCTTGCAGAGTATAGGCTGGTATTAATAATAAAGACTTATGGGCTTCCCAGAGAAGGCAGTGGCACCCCACTCCAGTACTCTTGCCTGGAAAATCCCATGGATGGAGCCTGGTGGGCTACAGTCCACGGGGTCGCTAAGAGTCGGACACGACTGAGCGTCTTCACTTTGATTTTCACTTTCATGCATTGAAGAAGGAAATGGCAACCCACTCCAGTGTTCTTGCCTGGAGAATCCCAGGGATGGGGGAGCCTGGTGGGCTGCCGTGTGTGGGGTTGCACAGAGTTGGACACGACTGAAGTGACTTAGCAGCGGCAGCAGCAGCATGGGCTTTCCAGGTGGCTCAGTTGTGAAGGATCCAGCTGCCAAAGAGAACATGCGGGCTTAATCCCTGGGTTGGGAATATCCCCGGGAGAAGGAAATGGCAACCCGCTCTAGTATTCTTGTCTGGGAAGTTCCATGGATAGGGGATCCTGGCAGGCTACCGTCCATGGGGTTGCAGAGAGTCGGACACGGCTTAGTGACTGAGCATGAGTCACTGAGCACAGTGAACACGTATATGGCATTTCCAGGGTGGTTTGTGTTATGAAAGAAGCATGAGAAAAATCTAGAATTCTTTTTGGAAGCGAAGCTAATTATATTTTCCTAAACCATTACCACCTAGTCACCCAAGTTAGAGATTTGACTGTCATTCTTGAATTTTGACCTCTAAAGCTCATCAAATTGTATTTATTTTGTATCTTATGCCTGTTCCCGTTTCTACATCCTTGTGACTATTGTAGTTGAAGTCCTCATCATTTTTCTCCTGATGTCCTACACCATACCTTGCTTCCAGTTCTGCCCTTCAAATCATATTTCACATGGTCAGCAGAGAATGAAGCAAAACTGACCATTTTATGCCATGTATAAAATTCCTCATAAAGGGGCTTCCCTGGTGGCTAAAATGGTGAAGAGTCTTCCTGCAATACAGGAGACTTGCGTTCGACCCCTGGGTTGGGAAGATCCCCTGGAGAAGGGAATGGCTACCACCCTACTCTAGTATTGTTGCTGGAGAATTCCATGGACGGAGGGTCCTATAGCCAGCTATAGTCCATGTGGTCACAAAGGATTGGACATGACTGAGCAACTAACACTTTGACTTTTCAAAATTCCTGAGTGACTTTCTGACTTCTAAAAGATAAGTTACGAGGATCTCCATGACCTGGACTCTGCCTGTACCGTCCATGGCATCCTTACCCTTGAAGGGCAGGCACTGCATACTGCTGCTGCTCTGCTGCTAGGTCACTTCAGTCGTGTCCGACTCTGTGTGACCCCATAGACGGCAGCCCACCAGGCTTTCCCATCCCTGGGATTCTCCAGGCAAGAACACTGGAGTGGGTTGCCATTTCCTTCTCCAATGCATGAAAGTGAAAAGTGAAAGTGAAGTCCCTCAGTCGTGTCCGACTCTAGTGACCCCATGGACTGCAGCCTACCAGGCTCCTCCGCCCATGGGATTTTCTTGGCAAAAGTACTGGAGTGGGGTGCCATTGCCTTCTCCTGAATGAATGAATTAAAAACATTTAAAATGGTTTCATTATCAGAGATGAACATCTAAAGACATTTCACTAAGCTGCACAGAGATGTTGGGAAGAGTACTATGCTAGTTAAAAGCCAAATACCTTGATTCATTCATTTGATATTGATTTAATACATGCATGTGTTGGACTTGAAAAGGATATATAAGACATTATCTGCTGATGTGGAGATAGGAGCTCACAGTTTCTCTGACAAGATATTGCTCAGTTAGGCATTAATGTAAGGCAGATTTTAACAAGGGCCAACATTTGCACTTTGCAATCACTTGCTGAAGAAATTCATAGAAGGAGAAGGTTCCCTGTGGGGCAAAGGTTGAGCTGGACAGGCTGTAAGTGAGTTCTGCCCTGAGGGCGCCTGTTTTGGGGGAACTGGCCACACTATTCTGGAAAAAGAGGGAGTTTTCAAGCAGAACATTACTGCCTTGACTGTAGAGCTCAGACTTCCCACTGCATTGCAGAAAAGTCACTGATAAAGCAGTCCTCCTTCTGCTGTTGTCCTTCTGAGATGGACTGGGGCCCAGAATCCTGCCTCTCCGTGAGTTCTTTCAAGGGACCGTTATCTCTGGGAAGTCACGTCCAGGACCACAGTGGGAGCTGGAGGAAAGGATGAGACTGGTCAGTGGATCCCAGACGCCTGAAGGAGAGGTTCAGACGAGTGAGTCACTGAACATGAGGGGAACAGAACTAAGCCTGATAGTTTTTTGTGTTCTGACAGCTGAAAATGCTGTGAATTCAAATCCGCCCTCTGCACTGACTTGGGAATTACGCGAGCAGATACTCTTTATATACAGGAAGGTGTCACAGTGGCTTTTTATTGTCTCTCATTTCAAGAAAGGGATCTGGGACATCTCTGATAATGTCTTTCCCCTTTGTCCCTTCTCTCCAAATGTGGTGCATTCTTAAAGAGCCAAAGAAAACAATAAACCACATAAAGTTTTGTTATACTGCATACACACTAGGTCGTTTCAGTTGTGTCTGACTCTTTGTGACTCTATGAACTGTAGCCCTCCAGGCTCCTCTGTCCATGGAATTCTCCAGGCAAGAATATTGGAGTGGGTTGCCGTGTCTTCCTCCAGAGATCTTTCCGACCCAGGGATCGAACCTGCATCTCTGGTGTCTCCTGCATTGGCAAACAGGTTCTTTACCACTAGTGCCAGTAGCAAACCCCTTTGTTATACTTTTATCGTATTAACAGCCTGTCTCTGGAATTTTCTGTGTGATTAACATTCGAGGGTTTGACCAAAATGTTCTTTTTATGACTGCATATTTTACTGATACCCGTTTACTGAAATGTACTTTTAATAGCAGGATAAAAAAAGTTATGCTTCTGGTTTTAGAGAGAGTAACCTATCTGGAATACAGCAAAAACTCGATTTCTCCCAATGTTAATTTCTGGTATGAAAGGAGAGGAACCTTTACACTGCAATTTCTGGGTGATTTCAGTGAAAATTTAAGTTCCTAGGATGGCTCAAAGATTGCCATACCAGACTGGATGGATGTAAAGCAAAGCAAAAATTCAAGAGACGCTGCAGAAAACATATGCAGGATGGATGTGGTGCTAAAATTAGAGATGCTATTTTGTTGTAGGAGAATGGGGGGATTCTAAAAATTAAATTGAGGATTGAACTATTTTGCATATCACCAGCATATAAAGATAGAGATATCCAATAGGCTTCTGGCCACAGAACAGACTAACTGTAGATGTGGTTGTCAGTTGCACAAACGTAGCATTTATTACTCAGATGATCACACCACCTCCTGGCCCGTCTTATTGTTTGCACCCTTCTCCCTCCACTCAATAGCTAGAGTGATCTGTTAAGGCAGTAATTGGAACCTATTGATTCCTACTTAAATTTATTTAATACACTACTTCTAAACGGGAAGACATGGATGTGTAGAGGCATTTTCCAAAGGAGAAAGAGGTGTTTTGAGTGGTCACAATGAAAGTGGGTCTACTATTATTTAGTGGGCGTGAGTCAGGATTTCTCCATATCCTGAAATGCCACAATGGTTGAGCATTCGTATGTGAAAATTCATATTGTTCCATTATAAATGATCATTTCTCCTTTATGATATTGTTAGAATGGTTTATTGATTTTTTAAAAAAAGATTATGTGTATGCAAGTAAGTTATATATCATCTCTGGAATTCATTTCAGGGAAAGAAGGGAGTTTTATATAATATTTCTTATAAAGTATTGTTTTCTTATTTTATTCAATTCTGAAGGAAAGTGAATAATAAATAATAAGTATTAGCTCCAAAGAATATATTGGGATGTGGTGAGACATTCTAAATGTAGATGAGTCTAAAATATAATTGTTTTTAAGCCTTGGGTTCCTCTCCTCATGGCTAACAAGAATGCATACAGTTCTCAGTGCCACCCTGAAGTAAATTTGAGTTAAGAACCCAAGAGCTGTCTTCCTGGGTCATGCCTGGGCCAGACAGCCTGGAACCCTACCCCAGAGAGGGGCATGGAGTGGCAGGGTAGAAGCTGACTGAGTGACATTTGCCTGGACATTAGGTTGCATCATTGCTAGTCTCCCTTGGTAAGCTCTGATAAATGTGCCCTTCACAAATCTGTTCTGAGCTGCTTCTGAATCTATTTATATTTTTATTCTATACCGAATTTTGGAAGAGAATGAGTTCTCTAAGTTTACTTCCGACTGTCCTACACAGTGTGTTTCCAAGCTATGAGAGATGCTCCTGAGAATGCGCTTTCCAAAATTTCGTTAGTTGTGGGATTCGTAAGAATGGTAGCTCCCCATGAGAATCCAAGGGACGCTCATCTGTCTGGTTACTCAATAAAGTGGGTTCTGTGGTGAAATATACCTGGAAAACATGTATTAGACCCTTTTCCAGGAGCATCACGGTGCCCATTAGCACACTGATGAAGGGAAGGAATGGAAATGTGATCACAAAATTTCTCTGTGTGCAACACCCTGCAGAGCTGGTGCCCCATGGGGGAAACTGTCCTTGTGATTTAGGAACAAACTGTGGGAGCTTTTTATGTTTTTCTACTGACTCAGGGAAAGTTGTCAGATGACGGCAAGCAAATAATTTTCTGCTCTCCTTATCCATTTCTAATGCAAATTATTGACTCAGAGTGGTGAGACAGTGGGTCACCAATCTAATGAGTCTGTCACCAGCATCAGGGCAGCCAAACAACAAGGACAGCCAACTCATGGAAGAAACTCATGAGCTTTGGAATGATAAGACATGGCTTGGAGTCCCTGCACAGTTATCACTCAGAGCCGTGTGATCTTGGGAGGGTCATTTGGTTCTCTGAGTTGTCGCATGTATGAAATGGGGACAATTGTTATAGCTATTTATTATTAGAATCATTTTATGAATTGCATGTGCAAACTTGGCAGAATGTGTTAGTTATTCTTTATATATTTAAAGTGTTTAATCAATTCTAAATGAGAATGAATTCTGGTGTTCTAATTAGTGAGCTGAATCATTAAACATGTAGTAGGTGATGCTTTAGGTCGAAGGTTAAAATCATGTCTTGTGTTCTAATATATAAAGGGAAAAGAAATCCAACCCTTCCTCTGGCAAAAAGAAAAAAACTCATAGCAGTTAATAACTGTGCTCTTTCAGTGCCCCAGGTGCAGAAATCAGCCATTAGGTGGGTGAGGCATATGCCCAATTTGGTGCTCAGCACCCGGCTTTATTTTGCTCTGCTGGAACTCAAAATGCAAAGAGCAGCTTCTGAAAAACTGGTTTTAATATTTGCTAAGATAATATACCCAACAGTTTAGGTGCACAAATAAATAATATCTTCCATCATTTCCTTTTATAGCAAAAAGAGTTTCAATCTGGCTTTTGTTAAAATGTCTTCTTACTTTGTGTAAAGAAAGCAAAAAAAAAAAAAAAAAAAATGGCTACACACAGAACTCAGATTTCTCCCCTCTAAATCCAAAATAGAGCCAGAATCATAGTGCCCTTCCTGATACTCAAGAAGTAGAAGCAGTTGAAGAAACACGTTAGCTTCCTGATGCAGGTAATTTAAGAAAATATTCTTAAGTCCTGAATGTCTAATTGGAGTGCAGTTAAGCAAGAGTTCACAAGGCAATGCTTATCAGCAGTGGTTTGGCCATTTCCAAACAAAAATAACTTGAATCTACTCACACTTACAACGTACATATGTGTCGTAGGCTACTGCTCAGAGATGACTTATTACAACATCAAACAAATGATGAGATGAAGCCCCTCTTGGAGGTTGAGTCCTCCTGTTATAGGGCATGCTCAGGGTACAGCTCTGTGCTTCCAGGCAGAAATCAAGCTGCCCCTACACTGTGGAAGCTAAATTCAAACTAGGTTTGGAGAGGTAAATCTAGGTGATAATCTCAGACATTATGAATGACCACCACAGGGAAAAGTATTAAGGAGGGAAAGAAAGGACAGCCTTGTTTTGTTTAATTTTTCCTGATGGCAGGTTGGTGGTGTGTGTGTATGTGCAAGAAATAAAATATGTGATTCAGAAGCCTGTTAAATATCAAAGAAAGATGTATAGCACAGCAAGTGTCAACAACCCAAATGTACTGTGTGCAGGCAAATTACATGCCAAAGAGGGAAGGATGAAGCCTGTTAGGCCTAGTGCAGGCTGTGATGTAATGAACATACATACCTCCTAAATACATTCAAAGTACATTTCTTTTTTGAAAACACCTTGCAGCCCAAACCCAAACAGCTATATGAGTTTAAATCCATCGCCTAGATTGGTGGCCCGTTTGCAAACTCTGAACAAAAGTTTAAAGAGTAGGGGTTCTGGAGTCAAACTGTCCAGACTCAGTTCTTCTTAGCCAGCCTGGCTAATACGTGTGGCAAGGTAGTTAACATCTGAAAGCCTCATTTTCCTTATCTCTAAAAGTGAATAATTATAGTGTTTACCTCATGTGATTATTATGAGATATTGTGATAATATATATACATATCTACTTAGAATGACCAACACTAGTAAGAACTTAATAAATATTAGCTGTGTTCACATACATACATGAAGTTATGTATGCAAATGACTGTTTTCCCCTTCATATGGTCATCTGAGAAAACTATACATTTTTAGTGATGTCTTGTGGGTTGTTGGCATTTTCTTTTTTTTAAATTTTACCTTATTATTTGACATTGAAGTATAATTGATTAACAATGCTGTGAACAGCACAGGGACTCATGCATACATATATGTGTATCCATTCTCCCCCAAATTCCCCTCCTATCCAGGCTGTTGTGGCATATTTTTTTGAGTGTAATTGATGGCAGCAAATATTTTCTTCCAGAGAGTAGGAGGGTATGTGGGTTTTGGAAAATATCATAAGTCCTTTGAAGTAAAGACTGATGGGTAAGATAAACAATCAAGTTGGATAATACAATAGTAAGCTAATAAAAGGGAACTAGGATTTAAGCATGAAAGGATGTGTGGAGTGTAGATAGGGATTCAGAAAAAATTCATCATAATTATTTTGTTGGGTTTCTAGTGTCCTGATATTCTCTTCTAGCATATCAGCTCAGCGTTTACATGTGGGAGAACCCTGGGGCTCGGTAATTGAGGCCCTCCTCCATCTGTCCTCACTCTCTGTGGGTGATCTGATCCAGTCTCATGACTTTCAATATTTTCTATTTGCTTTACTCCTAAATTTGTATCTTCGCTAGGCTTTGTCCTCTGGACTGTAAATTTAAATACCCAATCACCCAGCTGACACCTCCACGCAGACATCAGATAAGCTCTGCAAATTTATGTCAGGAACAGAGCCCCCGCTATTCAGCACGTCTTTTCCAAACCAGTGTCTCTTGTGCGCTTTGTCTCTGCTCATGGCAATTCTTGTTCCAGTTGTCAGTGTGAAAACTCTGGCATCATGCATGGCACCTCTTTTTCTTGCCTTGCACATCTGGTCATCAGCAAACTCTGTCCACTCTACCGCCTCTAGTGCTGCCATTCTGGCCCAAACCACTCTCATCTCTCTTGAGTATTATGATAATCCTTCCTGCTGCTATTCTTGTTCTCTTCCTAACCATATCATCACTGTAATTTTGTACAAATGAACACATGGTCATGGTGTTCCTCCATGGCTCTCCATCTGAGTCCACGGCTGTCCCCACCGTGACCTACAGAACTCTCCATCCACTTGTCCCCTGCTGAGCCTCTTGGACTTCACTGACTCCCTCGTTGTTCACTCACACCTGCCACACCAGCCTCTGTGCTGTTCCTTGCACACACCAGGAGCCACTAACTCTTTGCTAAACCTTTGCTCTTGCCTCTGTCTGGAATGCTTGTCTGGAATATATTTGCTTGGCTAATTTTCTCAGTTCCTTCAGGTTTTACTTAAAAAAGTCACCTTCCCTGGCTACCTCATGTACAACTCCCCCATACCTTCCTTTATTTATTTATTTTTCTCCTAGCAGTTGTTTTTCTGTCTCTTATTTTAGAAGGTAAGCTCCACGGAAACAGTGGCTTTGAGTAGAGTTCCCTATGTTATAAGGTCTGACTGATTATTTTGTATACGTATATGCTAATCTCAAACTCCTAATTTATCCCTCTCCCCCACCTTTCCTCTTTGGTAACCATATATTTGTTTTCTATGTCTGTGAGTCTGTTTCTGTTTTGTAAATAAGTTCATTTGTATCATTTTTTAAAGATTCTACATGTAAGTGACATCATATGATATTTGTCTTTCTCTATCTGACTTACTTCAGTTAGTATGATAATCTGTAGATCCATCCATGTTGCTGTAGATGGCATTATTTCTATGTACCACATCTTTATCCATTCCTCTGTTGATGGACATTTGTATTGCTTCCGTGTCTTGGATGTTGTAACAGTGCTTCAATGAACATGGGAGTGCATCTATCTTTTCAAATTGTGGTTTTATCCAGATATATGCCCCAAAGTGGGATTGCTGGATCATATGGTAACTGTATTTTTAGCTTTTTAAGGAACTTCCATACTGTTCTCCACAGTGGCTGTACAAATTTACATTCCCACCAACAGTATAGGAGGGTTCGTTTTTCTCTACCCCTCCTCCAGCATTTATTTTTTGCAGAATTTTTGACGATGGTAATTGTGATTGCTGTGAGGTGATACCTCATTGTAGTTTTGATTTGCATTTCTCTAATAATTAGAGATGTTGATCATCTTTTCACGTGCTTCTTGGCCATCTGTATTGGAGAAATGTCTGTTTAGATCTTACACCCATTTTGTGATGGGTTGTTTGTTTGATAGTGAGCTGCATGAGGTGTTTGTATATTTTGGAGATTAATCCCTTGCTGGTTGCATCATTTGTGAATATTTTCTCCCAGTCTGTGGGTTTTCTTTTTGCTTTGTTTATGGTTTCCTTTGCTGTGCAAAAGCTTTTAAGTTTAATTAGGCCCCATTTGTTTATTTTTATTTTTTTCATTACTGTAGGAGGTGGATCCAGAAAGATATTGCTGTGACTTATGTCAAAGAGTTTTCTGCCTATGTTTTCCTCTAACAGTTTTATAGTATCTGATTTTAAATTTAGGTCTTTTTAAAAAAAAATTATTTATTTTTAATTGGAAGATAATTGCTTTACATTATTGTGTTGGTTTTTGTCATATATCCATGTAGGTCTTTAGTCTATCTTGAGCTTATGTATTTATTTTAAAAAATACAATTTATTTTGAATTGATTGATAATTGTTTTATAATATTGGTATGGTTTCTGTCATACATCAACATGAATTAACCAAAGATGTATATCTTGAGTTTATTTTTGGTGTTATTTATTTTTGGTGAGTATATTTATGGTGTTATAGAATGTTCTAATTTCATTCTCTTACATGTAGCTGTTCAGTTTTCCCAGCACAACTTATTGAGGAGACAAAGACAATGATTCTTGATTGTTTTATTTACTGTTACAATTCCAGTGCCTTCAGTATTCCTGGTTCAAAATAAGGGCTCAGTAAATGTTTGTTAAATGAATGAATAAATGAATCAATTGCCCTTTCTGCTACCTATTACAAAACAATGCTCAACCATGGGAGCAGTAGGTGATGAGGTATAGAGGAGGAAGCACTGGGTCCAGGCACTGTGCTGTGAAGTGGCCATGTAGGTTTGGGTCATATGCCTTGGTGTCCTCATCTGCAAAATGAGGCAGCTAAATGAGATAGATGGTTACTTGAATCTCTTCCATCTCTGGGGTTATGTGACTCTGATCTAACTAAGGAGATGCTGTAACCACAAAGATCTATGCTCCATTCCAGACCAACTTAGAACTTTCTGTGATAACAAGAAAGCATGCATTTCTGCATCTCTCCTTTCAAAGGTTACACCATTAATCATCCCTGTCTTTGAGGGAGGCCCAAAGCCAAGCAGTGGCTAGAGGAAGAGGTAATTCCCCACTGTTGGTCCTCAGCTCTCACGTTGCCTTAACACATTTCCTCACCAGGCTGGCAACATAGTTTGTACTACTTGCTCTAGTGCTGATGCTATAATATCAAGTTATATCTTTTCCCAATCGCTTCTACACGTATCAGTTGCCATCACAACATCACCATGCAGAATGTGGGTGAGGTTTTATTAACATAGTCATATACAGAAGCTGAAAGGTAATTAATTAGCATCACCACAGAGACAGTTGGCCACAAGTCAAGGCTAGAGCTCCGTAACAAGAAGGAATTTTTTTTTTGTTTTTTTTTTAGGAATAGAGTGCCAGCATAAGAAGCTGAAGTCAGAACTGGTAGCATAGTTGCCAGTGTCTCCAAGTCTGGAGTGGTAAGTTGTTTAAAAATACATATATAAATGTTTCTGCAACTCACGGAGTTCCAGGAACACTATAGCATTTTGTTGGAGACGTGAAGATTTTCAGTATCCTGTAGAATTGAAAGAACATATCTTCTTGACTCTGGGCTTTATAGGATAAGCACTCCTACCCTTCTCTCCTCTCAAATTATGTGACACTCATGGCCCTCCCTAGGCATTTTACCAGAACAGCAATAGAATTCTCTCCCCTGAATTTCCGGTCAAAAAAGGTGAATATGTGGAGGAAAATGTGCTTAATTATTAAGCAACCCAATATATCCCTCATGAGCTTCCCTGGTGGCTCAGATGGTAAAGAATCTACTTGTGATGCAGGAGATGTGGGTTTGATCCCTGGGTGGGGAAGATCCCCAGGAGAAGGAAATGGAAAACCACTCCAGTATTCTTGCCTGGAAAATCCTGTGGACAGAGGAGTCTGGTGGGCTACAGTCCATAGGGTTGCAAAGAGTCTGACATGACTGAGTGACTAACACTTTCAAAATATTCCTCAGCTGAGAGCAGAAGTGAGCAGGGGCAGCTGAAACTATTCAGGTGCAGAATAATTCAGAATCAAAGTTTGGATAACTAGGAAGTTTATCACAGTATCAGATCAGATCAGATCAGATCAGTCGCTCAGTCGTGTCCGACTCTTTGCGACCCCATGAACCACAGCACGCCAGGCCTCCCTGTCCATCACCAGCTCCCGGAGGTCACTCAGACTCGCATAAAAAACTACAAAGACTTAGATCCAGGATCAGTATTTAGAAGACAACTGAGTATAAGATCAGCAAGCCCATCCTGGGTAGATTTGGCTTCCAGTAAGATGGGACCTAGAAACTGAGGCAGACTGCTCAGAGTTCCATGATAAAATATATACAAACTACAGTGTAGAACTATGTCTCTTTTCCCAGAAAAGCATAACAGTGGTTTCTAAAAGCTGGATTCCTCAGTTATATTTTTAAAATACAGTAATTTTTGATAACAAGGTTAAATATGTCACTCTGGGGAGAAAGTTGAGCATGCCGAACATAGCAAGTACAGTATATGCAATGTCATTTCTGAGTTTTTAGTCTTGGAGACAGAATGATTAAGATAGAAAGTATCAAGGGCATATACATTGTAGGTTTATTTGTAGCTGGAGCCCCAGCACCATAGAGACTCTTTCTGGCAAGGGAACAGATTAAACCTTCCTCTTGGCCCCAACACCCTAGAGTTCTACACCTGTTAGAGACTTCAGCATGTGAAGTTCATGTTAGAGCTGCCTAAGCCAATAGGCAAATAAAAGCTATTCTAAGAGACAATGAGTAAAGCAGGCTGCAAGCATTTTGCAAAGCATATTAATATGAAACAGTATAAATCAACAGGTGCAGAAGAACAATGAATATTTTCATATACCAAGACTGATCATATTGAAAGGAAGTGGCACCGCACAGAGATGCCCAGCACGTCCGGAGCCATCCAGGAAGACGATGGTCCCTGCTGAACCATCTGGTGCTCTGCTGTTAGTCATGCCTGCCTCGTGTGCTTGCCTGTGTCTTCAGAGGACCTGAAAGTCAGTTTCAGAACCTTATTGCCTTGCTATTTATATTTGTATTTTTTTTTGTCTTTGAGTGTGGGTTGAGTCATTCCCAGTGAGTACTTCTGGCCGACTCATGTACCTCAGTTGAGAGAACCCCTCAGGGGATTGTTATATTTGGACACCTTAACTGAGTGGACCCTGAACTACTGATAATTGTGGAGATTCTGACTTCCAGTAATTACTGTATTAGCAGGTCTGGTTTCTGTCTCAGTAGCAATTTATACCTCACTGTTCTCTGAGTGATAGTGGTTAGAGTCCTTTCCATACACTGCTTCTGGAATCATATGCTCTCAGAATTATAGTATAAACTAATGTTTCATTGCTGTCTTTGCCACATAATTCACAATAATATTTGTGCACTTTCTTCTAAAGGTGGTTTTTGAGAAAGTATTAGATGCAGATTAATCTATCTCCCTGGCACACAAATACACAGGAAAGAACATGAACTTTTTTGGCCAGGAGACCATGGTAACACGCAAGCTCATGGGCTGGATAATGTGTCTACAGGACTTCTTTTCTCTGGATTAAGACCTGTTAGTAAATTATCACTGAGGGAAGTCTTCTACCCACGTGACGGACTGTTCAGTGGGTAACAAATATGGTGCTTGTTGGTGTGAAGCCTTCACTGATCCACATCTCCTATGGATCTGCCTCAGAGTCCATCATGGACCGTATCAAGCATCGTCTTCCGCTGTCCCTGCCTCACATTTTATGCTGTAGTGGCTGCACACTGTTTCTGGTTCCTAGAACGCAACACAATGTTTATTGCCTTTTCCCCTTGGTTTGTACCCCCCCCCCCCCCGCCCCCCGTCTCTGGGATAGCTTCACCTCATTTCCTTCTGACTATTCATGCTAAAGATTTTTTTTTCCAACAATCTCCTCTTTTAGCAAGTCTGTAAGATAATTTATCTCTCCTGTTCTTTTCCATCAGGCCTTCTCTTGTCCGCTGGTGGGCCAAGATGCCCCTCTGAGTTCCCACTGACCTCAGTGAAGATCACTGTGAAACACATTTATTTATTTGTCTGTCTCCTCCAATAGACTCTAAGTTCCTTGAAGGCAAAGGGTCTATTTTTTATTCATCTTTGGCTTTCCCACTGTCTAGCTCAATGCTTGATATATTGTAGGTGAAATAAATACTAACTGTTTATATAATTGAAATGATATTATCATTCAAAAAATAGCAAGCAATTTTGAGAAACCCAGCAGAACTTGTGACAGAACACCTAGTAAAGTTCAGTTTTGAAGTCTAGCGAGAATGACAGCTTAGATCTGCATTCATTTCCGCTTGTGTGGGTTTACAACCAAATTGGCAAACAAGCAGTGTAAAGAAAGCAAGGGACAAGGAGTAAGGTGAATGAATGGCTCTCATATACTTCCTCTCCTTGGAAGGAAAGCTATGACAAACTTATACAGGGTATTAAAAAGCAGAGACATCAGTTTGCTGACAAAGGTCTATATAGTTAAAGCTATAGTTTTTCCAGTAGTCATGTATGGATGTGAGAGTTGGACCATAAAGAAGGCTGAGCACCGAAGAATTGATGCTTTTGAACTATAGTGTTGGCGAAGACTCTTGAGAGTCCCTTGGACTGCATGGAGACCAAACCAGTCAATCCTAAAGGAAATCAACCCTGAATATTCACTAGAAGGACTGATGCTGAAACTCCAATACCTCGGCCACTTGAAGTGAAGAGCTGACTCATTGGAAAAGACTCTGATGCTAGGAAAGATTGAAGGTGAAAGGAGAAGGTGGCAACAGAGGATGAGATGGTTGGAAGGCATCACTGACTCAGTGGACATGAATTTGAGCAAACTCCAGGAGATCGAGAAGGACAGGGGAGCCTGGTGTGCTGCAGTCCATGGGGTTGCAAAGAGTCAGACACAACTGAGTGACTGAACTGAACTGATAAAAGAAAATAAAAATGTCAAGAAAATAATGAAAGTTCAGGCTGAGGTTACAGAAAATTTGTTTGTATGCTTAGTTAATAAAAGCTGTAGAAATACAAAGAAGGGCTGATGGAATTTTCCACCTACTATGAGACAGAGAGCACTTCACATCTTAAGAAATGATATTGTTTTGTTTTCTCAAATGATGTGTGCATGTGTTTGGTTGGGGAGGAAAAGTGGTGACTGCTGATTACAAATCTGCTTTTTGAATATGTAGATCATCCTTCTTGGTCTACTTTAAATACACTGGAGTGCATCTTCTGGATTATACAGAGTGATTCATCCTGTCTCATTGGGATAACACAGGCTTTTCCTGTTTTCAGGCACTTAGTTCTGGTCCAGCCACTCACTGTACCATTTGTAATTCTATTTTGGATTTCTGGAAGGTTAGCAAGATTGAGTAAAGTTAGGTCCAGAGTCAGGCTATAGGATTTAATGTATGTTTAAAAATCCATGTCACAGTGTCCTGGAATTTCAAATTTTCCCATCTGCCATCCTACCAGTTTTATTTCCTGTTCCTCCCCAACCAGTACCCTCTGCTCTTGTTATTGTTGGTTAATTGCTGATTGTTGTGTCTGACTCTCTTGTGATCCCATGGACTGAAGCCCACCAGGCTTCTCCATCCATGAAATTTCCCTGGACAGAATACTAGAGTGGGCCCTTTTCTTCTCCAGGGGATCTTCCCTCCTCAGAATTCGAACCCCTGTCTCCTGCACTGACAGGCAGATTCTTTACCACTGAGCCAAACTCTCTGCACTACTGGACTTCTTATCCTCCAACCCCGCTGTCCTGAGAACTTGCTGCACTTCTTTCTACCTATGTTCCGTTGCTTCTACATTTTCCCTGTAACTAGGATGTTTTTTTTTTTTTTTTCTGCTTTATCTGTTTAATGTCTGGGAATTCTTCAGGTTGCAATCATCTACCACCTCTTCCTCATCAATCTTCAAGTTTTCAAACATATTTATTTCTCTCTTTTTGAACTCTTATAAAAATTTTTATTTTATCTGAGGGTGTTATCTTTATTTAGTGTTTCAGGTGTGTGTTTTGGCCTTAACAAATCCCCATAGTAACTCCCATCCTTGAGATTCTGACTCTCGATTGTCTCCTTAACCAAACAGCAAACTCTATAAAGGGGGTGATTTATTTTCTGAAGCCATTTATAATGTTTAGAGGGCTTCCCTGGTGGCTCAGACAGTAAAGAAATCGGCCTGCAATGTGGGAGACCAGGGTTCAATCCCTGGGTTGGGAAAAGATGCCCTGCAGGAGGGCATGGCAACCACTCCAGTGTTCTTGCCTGGAGAATCCCCATAAACAGAGGAGCCTGGTGGGCTACAGTCCACTGGGTTGCAAAGAGTCGAACACGACTGAGCATAAGCACAGCACAGCACATAATATTTA
The DNA here is from genome assembly GCA_935064755.1 of Tragelaphus eurycerus. Lineage (NCBI taxonomy): Eukaryota > Metazoa > Chordata > Mammalia > Artiodactyla > Bovidae > Tragelaphus > Tragelaphus eurycerus. The sequence continues at coordinate 27,232,767 of CAKXYN010000023.1, forward strand.
GAATGGTACAAAGTGCACAGATGCCTACTAAGTACAGTATTGCTGAGAAGAAATAAAAACTGATATTAAAAAATGGAAAAAGATGTATTTTCATGAAGAAGATGTAGATAGGTGAACAGAATGAAACCATTTGTGCTCAGTTGATAAAATTAACATTGGTTATCTAAATTTTTTGCTCATCTACTTATACTTTAATACCCATAAAATGAGAAAATGACTGATTATATGGATCCACAGATTGAATCAGCAGCAGCAGCCTATAAGGAGGCTGAATTCTAAAAGGTACAGTTTTAATTAAACCAAAGCACCATAAAACCAAAAATCTTAGGCTAGCTATCACCTCTATATTTGACTTTGCTTATTTTTCCTTCTGAGGAATTTATCTGGGAAAGGATAGAAAGGTCACAAGGGCAGGACATGATAGAGTGGGAACCAGCTGTCGTAGAAGATGGTCAGCTATCAATTTCAGCCTTTGGAAGCTGACGCTAAATCTTCTAACATGTTTGAATGGGCAGCAAATAGGCTTATTGGTTTCTCCTCTGAACCACATCCTTTGTTAAGCCCACTGCCCCTAGGGTAGCTGAGATTTCTTGTTAGAGAACAGTAGCCAACACACTGATACAGATTTGAAGACTTAGATTGAACAATGTGGACCATTCTTAGAACCAGTACACTATCTTCTACTATGTACACATAATATGCATGTACTCTTTCCATCAAAAATGTAATTCCATCAGTTCACTATTCCAGCCACAGTCACCTCAGCTTTCCTCAGTGGCTCCTTGTGTGAGTTTCCCTAACCTTTTTACCTGGCTTTATTGCACTCTATTTGTACCTGATCCACTGTGTGTGCTTTTCCAGAGTCTCTTGGGCTCATCTACCTTCCAGATCTTTCTCTGTGAGCTCTGCTTTACCTATCATGGTGGCAGGTCAACCAGCTACATGCCTGCCTCTGGCTTCCCAGGGGCTGCCTAAGGGCTTGATGGTGCAAACTGACTGGCATGGGAATCGATTCTCTACTGCATCAAAGTCAACCAATGGAAACAGGAAGAAGGCAGCCATGTAGGAAGGTCCTCTTTCTTTCTCACAGGCTTCTCTCTCTGCACAGAGTGTCCCGTGCAGACATCCGAGTAGCTGAGAAAATGCACCACCAGTGGCCCGCTGCGTCTTTTCAGGATTCTTTGAGAAGCAGTTGCCAGCCCAGTGATGTGTCCCTTTGCCTCGCTCCCCATCTTCCCAGCTATACTTACAGTTTTCCTTACTCTTGCTTCCTGGGGATCCTGCACTGCAAGTAAACTTTCAGAGTTCATCCTGCCCCAGGCTGTCTTTCCAGGGAACCTTTGACAAAATGATACAACGCTGCTGCTGCTGTTGCTAAGTCGCTTTAGTCGTGTCTGACTCTATGCGACCCCATGGACGGCAGCCCACCAGGCTCCGCCATCCCTGGGATTCTCTAGGCAAGAACACTGGAGTGGGTTGCCATTTCCTTCTCCAATGCATGAAAGTGAAAAGTGAAAGTGAAGTCGCTCAGTCGTGTACAACTCTCAGCGACCCCACAGACTGCAGCCCACCAGGCTCCTCCATCCATGGGATTTTCCAGGCAAGAGTACTGGAATGGGGTGCCATTGCCTTCTCCGAAATGATACAATAATGATTTGTTTATATGCTTCTCATTTCCGGGAGACTATCAACCCCTTGAAAGCAGAAACCACTTTATCAGATCAGATCAGATCAGATCAGATCAGTCGCTCAGTCGTGTCCGACTCTTTGCGACCCCATGAACCGCAGCACGCCAGGCCTCCCTGTCCATCACCAGCTCCCGGAGGTCACTCAGACTCACACCCATCAAGTCAGTGATGCCATCCAGCCATCTCATCCTCTGTCGTCCCCTTCTCCTCCTGCCCTCAATCCCTCCCAGCATCAGAGTCTTCTCCAATGAGTCAACTCTTCTCATGAGGTGGCCAAAATACTGGAGTTTCAACTTTAGCATCATTCCTTCCAAAGAAATCCTAGGGCTGATCTCCTTCAGAATGGACTGGTTGGATCTCCTTGCAGTCCAAGGGACTCTCAAGAGTCTTCTCCAACACCACACTTCAAAAGCATCAATTCTTCGGCTCTCAGCCTTCTTCACAGTCCAGCTCTCACATCCATACATGACCACAGGAAAGACCATAGCCTTGACTAGGCGAACCTTTGTTGGCAAAGTGATGTCTCTGCTTTTGAATATGCTATCTAGGTTGGTCATAACTTTCCTTCCAAGGAGTAAGCGTCTTTTAATTTCATGGCTGCAGTCACCATCTGCAGTGATTTTGGAGCCCAGAAAAATAAAGTCTGACACTGTTTCCACTGTTTCCCCATCTATTTCCCATGTAGTGATGGGACCAGATGCCATGATCTTCGTTTTCTGAACGTTGAGCTTTAAGCCCACCTTTTCACTCTCCACTTTCACTTTCATCAAGAGGCTTTTCAGTTCCTCTTCACTTTTTGTTATATCTACCCCAATATTTGACATTAAATAGGCCAAAGGTCTGGAGAAGGCAATGGCACCCCACTCCAGTACTCTTGCCTGGAAAATCCCATGGATGGAGGAGCCTGGTAGGCTGCAGTCCATGGAATCACTGAGAGTCGGACACAACTGAGTGACTTCTCTTTCACTTTTCAGTTTCATACATTGGAGAGGGAAATGGCAACCCACTCCAGTGTTCTTGCCTAGAGAATCCGAGGGACGGCAGAGCCTGGTGGACTGCCGTCTATGGGGTCACACGGAGTTGAACAGGACTGAAGTGACTTCGCAGCAGCAGCAGCAGCAGCAGCAGCAGGCCAAAGGTCCATGTTCATGTAACAGACTTCTACAGGAAAATATAGGGAATCATAAAGTAAAAATGTGCTTTGTAAAATGGGTACCTTCATATATCATTATTAAATACATAATCTTATTGGCTAATATTTAAAAATCATCTCTTGTATATGAAATATAAGGTAATATTTGAATCATGGAGGAAGTAAGAAAAAGAAAATTTTACCAAGCAGATGATTCAAAGCCTTAGTGGTATTTCTGCCATTTTGTTTTGCCACTGGCAAGATAATTCTAACTAAAAGTGAGCCCTAAAAAATTCAAAATCTGTACCATATATTTAAACATCTTAGGATTTGGCTGCCTCTGAAAGGTGAAGGATAAATAAATATCAAATAATAAGCATCTAAGAACTTTGACAGGAAATAAAGGCAGAAAGCCCATTATGGTCATAAAAAGGGAAGTCTAAATAAAGCCTGATTGGGAATAAAGCAAATCTCAGCATCTTCGGTTGAATTTGTGATAAATTGCAGATGCTGACTGTTCGTCTCATTTAACTTAGTCCAGTGCTAAGCTTGAACAGAGAATTTTAAGTATTTCCCAAACTTTATAAATGATGGTGAAAGAAATCCTGCAACTGCAGATACCGGATGATGGGAAGATTGTAAACCCAGAGTAATTTATGATTGAGAATATATCTTAATCATGAATACCTCCTGTCTGAGGCTGTAAGACCAGGTGGGAACACTCAGTGACCTCAGTCCAGTGTGGACACAAATTAGATGATGTGCATGTTTTAGAAATTTATACCTCAATCTGAACTTTAAGTCTACCCTTTTAACTTTTGTTTTCAGCTGTGCTTTAAAGTATTTATTTGTTTATGTGTATTGAAGGGTCCCAGACCAAGAAAGCCCTAGTAATATTGCACTTAAAGAAAAAGTATCACTTAAAGATGTGTACGGAAAATGTTTTGAATTTTAGAATCTCAAGTTTAAATATTTCAGGAAATTTACTTTTTAAATGAAAAATGAAAGTAAGAGGGATACAGATGGGAAATAGGAGGAAAGAAAAATACTAATTTTTATTGAGCTAGAAGCTTTGCCTGTATTATCTCACTGAATTTTGATAACAATCAGTCTTCTGTGGTGGATGTGATTATTCCCATTGCATCAGATCAGATCAGATCAGTCGCTCAGTCGTGTCCAACTCTTTGTGACCCCATGAATCGCAGCACGCCAGGCCTCCCTGTCCATCACCAACTCCCAGAGTTCACTCAGACTCACGTCCATCGAGTCAGTAATGCCATCCAGCCATCTCATCCTCTGTCGTCCCCTTCTCCTCCTGCCCCCAATCCCTCCCAGCATCAGAGTCTTTTCCAATGAGTCAGCTCTTCGCATGAGGTGGCCAAAGTACTGGAGTTTCAGCTTTAGCATCATTTCTTCCAAAGAAATCCCAGGGCTGATCTCCTTCAGAATGGACTGGTTGGATCTCCTTGCAGTCCAAGGGACTCTCAAGAGTCTTCTCCAACACCACAGTTCAAAAGCATCAATTCTTCGGCGCTTAGCCTTCTTCACAGTCCAACTCTCACATCCATACATGACCACAGGAAAAACCATAGCCTTGACTAGACAAACCTTTGTTGGCAAAGTAATGTCTCTGCTTTTGAATATGCTATCTAGGTTGGTCATAACTTTCCTTCCAAGGAGTAAGCGTCTCTTAATTTCATGGCTGCAGTCACCATCTGTAGTGATTTTGGAGCCCCCAAAATAAAGTCTGACACTGTTTCCACTGTTTCCCCATCTATTTCCCATGAAGTGTTGGGACCAGATACCATGATCTTCGTTTTCCGAATGCATAGCTGAATGCATTTGTTTTCCCATTGCATAGCTGACAGTAAACTGAAGTTTCACTTTAGTTTCACTTTCAAGGCCACCCAGTCAGTGAGCTGTGGAGCTAGAGTACAAATCCAAGCCAGCTGACCCCAGAGTCTCTGACCTACTGGCCATGTCATGCTGCCTATTTATCACTAGCCATTGACAGAATTTAAGGTTCTTATGTTTTCTTATTTAGATGCCCTATTCTTTTTAAAGGGCAGCTATGACTTTGCCAGCCTTTTATTTCCTATCCTCAGGTCTTAGTTTTAATATAAACTGGACTGGCTTGGAGAATTGGCACACAAAAATAAGATGTAGGGCTTGGATCCTGTAAGATCCAGAGTTCTCCAAAGAAATGGAACAAAATGAACTATTCTGGATACAGTGGTCTCTCCCATCACTGGGCAGGTGTTAGTTAGAAAACCATTGGTGTCTTGAGTGTGAACCTGAATTTTGTAATAGAGGTAAAGGTTTACTACTTGAAGTCATGCCTTCAAATTCTGACTCTAGTTTTTCCTTTTGGTTTTGGGTCTGGTAGGAATATTCTTGTGATTTTTATTTTGATACAGTATAATGTAAAGAATCATAGACCCATAACTCAATGAGAAAGCCCATGTCCAGTGACCACTGGTGCACACAGTATTCTGTTTTCTAGGATGGGAGTTATCTCATATATTGGAACTGGTCTGTTATAAAATCTCATAAGCAAACTAACACTGAGATGCTATTATTAAGTGTGTGTGTGTGTGTGTGTGTGTAAATGTCTTGACATTGGGACAGAAATCAAGATATCCTTTTTCCATTTTAACATACGTTTTTTACTCTTTTCATTTCTTTCTGTAGAAACTGCAAATATCATCATGCAGAAATTTCACTTCTTCAGTTTCCTGAGCTCATAGGTCACATTGCTTTTTTTCTGAAATCTCTACCTGGCTCAGTAACCAAGGCAACAAATCCCTGGTTAATGATTCACTAGAAATTCACCGTTGAGGTGGCTTATTAGTTTTTTCCCCCAAGAGCTGGGATAAAAAGCTTGCTCCTGGCTTTTTTTTTTTTTTTTTTCCATCTATTTCTCCTTTCTCTCTTACTTGCAATCCTGACAACTTAAATTTAATTAAAATCAATAGATAAAAATATCCAGGACTTCACCTGACTATTTTGGGATTTATGGTGTTTGTATATGTAAATACAAAATGTTAATAACTTTAACAATATTTTATGACTTCTTTCAGTTTTCATTTTTGACAAGGGTATAATAAAATAGAAATAATTTTAGGATGGTGATTTTAGGTTTAAGCAGTATCCTAGTCCTTTGAAGAGCTGTTTGGAGAAGGCATCTTTAAGAAGGTAAGTGCCTGTTTGCAATGCGGGAGACCTGGGTTTGATCCCTGGGTTGGGAAGATACCCTGGAGAAGGAAATGGCAACCCACTCCAGTACTCTTGCCTGGAAAATCCCATGGACAGAGGAGCCTGGTTGGGTCATGGGGTTGCAAAGAGTCGGACATGACTGAGAGACTTCACTTTCACTTTCAAGATGCCTTCAGGGAAAGAAGATAGGACAGATAAAAATCTGACAGAAATTTGAATGGAAAAAAGTCAACTTTATGAAAAGGAATAAATGTAGGATGAAATAGACAAGAGGCAAAAAAAAAAAAAAAAAAAAAGCCAAACAAGCAAAAACTAAACTAAAAAACCCTTGGCATTGCTTAAAAACTATTCCACAATATGCAAAGATACAGTTTTACTGGATGAATAAATCCAAATACATTTTTGGAAAAATAATTTCCTACCAAAGTATTTACAGGGAAGCAAGAAGGAGAGGAAATGATAGAGTGACATTTGACTTGTTTCTCAAGTGTTTACAAAGGAGAAAAGGCAGTGACACTGGGGAACACAGTTGCCTGGCCTGAAAGTGCTAAAAGGAACCGGCCTCTTAAGGAAGGCATCGAGGAACAAGCGAGAGGCATTAACCACAGACTTTTAACACATTCCCTCTTGCCATGGGGAGCTTTTAGTGCCATGTTAGATGTGTAAAAATAGCTAAAATCATGAGACAAGACCTGTTAACTTAGGGAGATCTTTTAGGACCCTATTAAGAATTGCAGATGATTAATACAAAAATTAGACTTAATAAGTTGATAGAAAGTATTTATCTATGGTGTTACAGTTATTCATATGTCAAAAGACAGATAATGAATGAAAACCACATGATTTTGTTATATTGAGATCTTGAGACAAGCAGACTAAAGGACAGTGGAAGTCTGAGTACATCATTAGTATATCTGTTATTTTATATCATACACATCTGGAAATCATTTCTGGAAGGAAAAAAAATAAGAATTTCATTCAATAGTCCTGTGGAATGTGTTTGCCATTAGGGAACATAATAGCAGCACTATGGACCCCACACAGGGTTACTATTCTGACAAAGTTTATTGCTAAGGAAAATAATAGCAAATTACCTGAAAGGCAGAAGTGGATGCAGTCCCACAAGTGGCTATGGGTTGGTTTTGTTCCACTGTGTCCATGTTCCCCCACCACAGTTTTGCCCGGAGGCCATTCTGCCTCCCCTCCTGGCCCAGAAGCTTTGGGTTGGAGTTGCCTCCACCCTGCTCCCCTTTCCCAAGCTAAGCCAGTCAGAACCACTGATCTGGCCAATCTCAACTACGAAGACTCAACCCAGGCTTCTGTTGGAGCTTTTGTTTGACTTTCACTCTGGCTCTGGATTATGTGTAAAGATAAGAGGAGCTTGAAGTTGCAGGACCCACTGAAGGGAGAGAAGCGAAGAACACTGCTGATATCATCTGAGTCCTGAATAAAGAATCTCTCAAGTTCCTACTTAGTGTGACCTTTGATATGTGAGACTTTTCTCCTACTTCCAACTAGAAGATTCCTAAGAGAAGCAGAATTCTTAAAGCCATGCATAAGGCGCAGAACTTCCCGAGATGAACCGTAGGGCTGAGTAGTTCTGTTAAGGCAAGTGTCACTCATGCAGGGGACCTTCTTTTGGTTAATGACTGGAGTATTAGAAAAGAATTTAAAGGCAGGCGCTATGCTTTCAGGGCTTCCCCAGTGGCTCATTGGTAAAGAATCCACCTGCAGTGCAGGAGCTGGGGTTCGATCCCTGGATCAGGAAGATCCCCTGGAGAAAGGCATGGCAACCCACTCCTGTATTCTTGCCTGGAGAATCTCTTGGACAGAAGAGCCTGGTGGACTACATTCCTTGGGGTTGCAAGGAGTCAGACATGCCTGAAGCAACTTAGTATGCATGTACTATGCTTTCAGGAAGGCTGTATTTTAGTTAAGGAAAAAGAGCAGTAGCAAAACCCCAAAGAACTATTAGGCTTTGTGTTCTGCTATTCTGATTTTGTAAATGTACAAAGAATACACCAGAGGGAGGAGATAATGATTAATCATGAAACGGCTGTCAAAAGGAGATGGGCAGTATGTGGAGAATAACAGGGCTAAATGCATATGATTCATGGGCCAAAATTTAAGTGCTTATTATGGTGGATAGTTTGGAAATTTTGAAAATTTCTTAGAGTTTATTCCACTGAGATCATCTCTACTGGTTAACATTTTAGTAGAAGGTAAATCACCAGGTCACTTTATGGTGTTTGAACAAATACTGGGAAGAAATATTTCAATTTTTGCAAAATAAATTGGGAACCAATTTAGCAACTGAGAGAATATTTTCAATGCCTTTGTAGCAGATATGAACACTTTCCATTAATTATGTAATTCTCCTTGAAAGAATGAATACTCTCATTTTAACCACCTGGAAGTGATTTGATGCCTTCTAGACATTTTTTTTTCCTTTGCCTTGTGAGAACATACTGCAGATCTATTTTTAAGTTATAAGAAATGCTTATTTTCCAACTATTTTTTTCCTAGTCTCAAAAGGTAGCATTGGAATCAATTGAAGATCAGTCAGAAATGATGTTTTGATATTTTCATGCATTAGTACATTAGGTTGCTGCTGCTGCTAAGTCGAATCAGTTATGTCCGACTCTGTGCGACCCCATAGATGGCAGCCCAACAGGCTCCTCTGTCCCTGGGATTCTCCAGGCAAGAGTACTGGATTGGGGTGCCATTGCCTCCTCCGAGTACAGATTGAGTACCTCTTTATTTTAAACTTAACAGGAAGGGCCTAGGGCACTTCAGTGATGCAGAAAAGTCAGCAAGTTAGTTAGAAAGGAGTGTGGTCTTCTCACTGGAATACTGAGAGTACAAGAAATCCTGATGTCATGACTGACCACCAGTGAAAAAGAGTGGGTAGATTTTTCAGGGATGATAATAAAAACTAAGTGAAACATACATTGTGAGCCTACTGCGGACAGTAGTATAACTATAGGGTTTTAGTCTGAAATCCTGAATCTGTTGTGAGAAAGGAGGGAATTCAATTTGTAAATGAAAAGAATAGAAGAGGTAATGGAAAATAAAGCAAGCAGAGTAGCATTTTTATCAGAAATACTGATTTATTGTGTATCTGTTTTATTCATTTCTCTTGCAAAAAAAAAAACCCAACTCAGAACATTTCGGATATTTGTTCTGTACATCAGGTCTGTGTTTGAACTTGCAACTTAAGTTAAATGGAAATAGGACATTGTGGCAAAATTCACAGGGTAGGATACTGAAGTCTGTTTTGTTTTTTTTTTAAGTTGTCTAAAAAGGTGAAATTGTCTTCGCTTTTCTCATAAAATAATTGATTCTCAGAAAAGACACAAAAATGAAGTTGATGTCAGCCTGATGGTTTGTGTTACAAAGCATAAAGCAGTGGTTATGATATGTTACAGCTGAAGAACAAAATTAACAGACTGTCAAATTAACTCAGTCTCATGGCATCATACATCTCTAAGAAGTTTGCCAGAATTTTCTTCCTTAGTCTTAAAAGGAAACAAAGAGGCAAATAAAGCCCTGAAAACTAGTCCACCTCCCAATCTAAGAAAGGAGAAGTCTAGGATAGATTAGAGGCCAGTCTGGCCTTTCCGAGGCAGATTTGATGTTTCTTTCAATTATTATTATGACCCATTGCTGGTCATTGAACCCAGGTTGTTAAATGCCCACTGGGTAATAAATACTTTAATAAAAAAAAAACCCACAAAATCTCTTAATGGGTTTGGGAGTTAAACACTTTTCAAAGACACTGTGTTTTGAGGCAACTTGAAAATTCTGGCTGTGAAAAAGTTTTAATCAGAGGTAATGAAAACACTATGTCATATTTAAAGTACTGGTTTCTTTGCAAAAGGAGGTGATGAAAAACGTTCTAGACCCTGGAAAATGCACCTAGTCTTTTCTAGGCAGAAAAGCTCAGGTGAGTAATTCTGAGCTGGTACTTTCTGTTTGCTTCTCCAGATCCACCTTCCACCTTTTTTACAGTTTGCTGTAAAAAAGAGTTTGCTCTATTAGAGTTTGCTCTCGATGTTGTATATTCTATGGTTTTAATGAAGGTATAATGACATGTATCCATCATTATAGTGTCATACAGGGTAGTTTCACAGCCGTGAAAAATCCCTGTGTCCTGCTTATTCCTTCTTCACTCCCTGCACACCTGCCACTGCTTTTCCTGTCTCCTTGTATTAATAAGTTTAGGCTTTCTTGCAAAAACATCTCCTTCACAGTTTTGTTGGTGGGGATTGGTAGGTGTGGGTGTATTCAGTCCAGCCCCAGGATAACCAGCCCGAAAAGAATATTTTCCCAAACAGAATGATGTACATTTTATTTTGTTTCTCAAGTCGAAGGGTCTAAAAACAAATCAGTATACTAATATAATAGTTAAAAATCACATCTCATGACATTTCATTTTTGCTTTGGATTAGACAGTGAGACACCTAGTTTTTTTTTTTTTTTTTGTCCTGAAAGATTTGGACATTGTCTTTCAACAAAATCAATACAGTTGGTAGGATGTTTCACCCTTTCCCTTCACAAATACTATTAAAACCTCAACACTTAAAAATGATAAGACTTCAAAGTAATCATTTTGCTCAACACCTAATTTCTAAGTAATTGAGACCAGGCAATCAGTGGCGGCTTGAAGCTGTACCTTCTGTTTCTGGAAGAAGGGAAACTAGAGCCCAGGTGTTCTGAGGGAAGACTGATGATGATGGAAAAGGAGAGGAGAAGGAGGCCGTGGGTCAGGAAAGAAGCCAGTAAACTACCAGCCTGAGAAAAAATTGTCTCTTGACTGAAGTATGACTGGTGTTGGTGGCATTTATACTTCTTTAAACTCTCTCTTCATTGGGAGATGATGCTTCCCACATGTTCAGTTTTTCTCACGAAAAGGAAAGTAGCTCTTATAAATCACACACAGGTTTTAATTACATGTGTTACTTGGCGGGGATGGGATGGTGGGTGATATAGGGGAAGGGGATAAAGAGTTTAAAAAGCCTCCACGTATAAAATAAGCCATGGGATATAATGTACAGCATAAGGAATATGGTCAATAATGTAATAACTTTGTGTGGGGACCGATGGTTACTAGACTTATCATGGTGATCATTTCATAATGTGCACATGTCAGGTCACTATGTAGTATGCCTGACACTAAAGCAATGTTGAATGTCAACCATGCTTCAGTAAACATTTTGCATATGTTGCTTCTCTATGAAGGCATGAAAAGAGGCATTCATAGGTTGCTCTAATGATGAAACTTTATAGATGTCTTGATTGTCTTATGTAGGAGGATTATTTTGCAAACATCATTCTTTGCAGATCATCTTGGTTAATCTTCTATTTCCAGCCATTTTGTGAGACCACCCTGATGGCCTTCCTCACTTCCCCCAAAGGGGAGATATCTAGAAATCTTTCTTTCAATGAGATAATTTAGCTCAGTTTGAACTTCTTCCTATCTATGGTAACTGTTGGATTCTTCATCAAATTCTGTTTTATTTAGCTAGCAATATTTGGAAATCTCTTACATAGTTGATAGAATTTCATTATCATTTTTTAAACTGCTTAGTTATAAAGTTTGAGTACAAATTAAACAATTATAATTAATTAAATTTTAGAAAAGATGGGATATCATTAAGTCCAAAATAAAGACTTTTCCTTTATACTAACAATGATTAATGATAAAATATATTAATAAAATGACCTTCATAATAAAATACATGAATAACCTTAGCAAAAAACACTTGAGAAATATATGAAGAAACTGTATGTAAACTTACTTGTATTTGGTTGAAACAGAATTAAATCTTTACATAAATCTGGAAAGAATTGATATCTATAGAAAAATTGATATCATAAAGGTATTTACTTTTCCTAATTTAACATATAGATTAATATAGTTTTGGTTAAATATACTGACAGAGTTATTTTTTGAGTAGGACACTATTTTTCTGAAATTTTTGTGGAAGAATAACTGGGTAAGATTGCAAAGACATTTTAGAGAGAAGCATTATGTATAATTGCCATGTAATAGAAGACATTGTTAAATAATAGTACTTAAAAGTATGTTTTTGATACAAAAATAGACAAAAAGTAATGGAAAAGGTTAGGCCAGAAACAGACTCTAATGTATGATTAAGTAGGCATAATGAATAAATAGAAAACTTGTAAGTTTTAAATAGCTAATTAAGGAAACTTGGCTAAAAAAATTTATAAATCTAGTTCAAATTCTTATATTTTAAAAAGAAATTTAGATGTCCTGATGAGTTATATTAAAACTATCAGACTATAAAAAGTTAGATGAATATGTACAGAAATAGCTGATATCTCTATGTATAAGAACTTTCTAGGCTTAAATTAATAGAAGAAGTTACATAGAAAATTTAATAGGTTTTATCTAAAATAGAAAACCTTTTTGTAAGGAAATAAAACCCTAAAGTAAAAGGCAAATAAAAATTATATAAAACAATGAGCATATATATATATATTTTTATATATATATGTTTATATGACTAAGAACTAAAGTCTTCACAATATATCAAAAAAACAATAGATATCAATGTTAAAATATCCTGGCAAGGAAGAAGACCATTTACAAAGTACTGGGTAAGAAAATAATACTGTAGAGATAATGTTTATCTTCTCCAGTAGAGAAATGTAAAGTGAAATAAGGAAGAAAAGTTGTATTTTTATTATTTTTTTTAAAAAGATAATTGGTGCTAGAATAAGGATTTGTTATTGCCTCTGATAGTATAAACTAGAAACTTATGCAGTTTAGCAATATGTAGCAAGAGCTTTAACAAAGAAGGTCTTTGAAATAAGTATATAGCTTAAGGAAATCCAGCTGAAAGAAATAACCCTGACACCAAATGTACAAGAAAATAAGCAAAAGTAGACAAGTGGGACTCCATCAAACCAAAAAGCTTCTGCACAGTAAAGAAAACAGTCAACAGAATGAAAAGGAAACCTACAGAATTGGAGAAAATATTTACAAACCATATATAAGACAAGGGGTTAATATATCCAAAAAACATAAGGAACTCTTAAAACTCAACTAAAAAATCAACAAATAACCCAATTAATAAAGGGGGAACAGACACTTCTTCAAAGATGTCCAAATAGCCAACAGGTAGGTATATGAAAAGATGCTCAACATTATTAATCTTCAGATCAGATCAGATCAGATCAGTCGCTCAGTCGTGTCCAACTCTTGGCAACCCCATGAACTGCAGCACGCCAGGCCTCCCTGTCCATCACCAACTCCCAGAGGTCACTCAGACTCACATCCATCGAGTCAGTGATGCCATCCAGCCATCTCATCCTCTGTCGTCCCCTTCTCCTCCTGCCCTCAATCCCTCCCAGCATCAGAGCCTTCTCCAATGAGTCAACTCTTCGCATGAGGTGGCCAAAATACTGAAGTTTCAACTTTAGCGTCATTCCTTCCAAAGAAATCCCAGGGCTGAGGGAAATGCAAATCAAAACCACAATGAAATATCATATCGCACCTGTTAGGATGTATATAGTATCAAAAAAGTAAAAGATAACAATGTTGGCAAGGATGTGAAAAAAATTGGAATCCTTGTACAATGTTGGTGGGAATGTAAATTGGTGAAGTCACTATGGAAAACAGTGTGGAGCTTCCTTAAAAAATTAAAAATAGAACTGCCATATGATCCATCAATCTCACTTTTGGATGGTCATCCAAAATAATTGAAGGATTTGAAGGTTGAGGAAACAAAATGAGTTTTTGAATTCTGTAACGTTTCCTCTTTGTAGCTTCTCCTTTTTGTATTTTGTCTCCATAAGAAACATCAAGTGAAGCTAAGCGATCAGTGATGGGACAGTCAGGGCTTTTGTAAAATGTGATTCAGGGCTGTGGGTTTGAGAAGATTGGCAAAGGCCACCGTGAAGCCTGGCTGGTGACAGACACATGGACATGTGCTCCTCAGAGTGGAAACTTCCTGATTCTTGACCCACATGCGCACACTTGAATGCAAAGATGGAAAGTCACTCTTAAGTCCCCCTGGACATCCTTCAGGGCAGATCCCTGGGACAGTGCAGGGCTAAGCGGTGGCAAAATTAATTTTTTTCCTTCTCTGTTTGGATTTGTTAATTGGAGGCTGATGAAACAATAGGACATCTTTGAGCTTGGGATCTACTGAAACACAGGCTATTTTCCTTAGAGGGATATATAGGTTAGGGAAAAAAAAATCTGAATTGAATTTATTTTGCTCACACCTGCCAGGTTATAGCTACTGCTATAAAAGAAAGTTTTGCTAGATAATAGCCAGGAAAAATTCCTGTATCTTCAGGACCTGCTTACTGATCTCTTGAGAGAGGCTGTTAATAAATCCTCAGATGGGGATGGGAAGGAGAGGACACTTTCCTGGCACATAAAATATTAATTTAAAAATTTGACAGGAAACAGCAAAATTCTGTAAAGCAATCATCCTTCAATAAAAAATAATTAAAAAAATTGATCAAAGCAGTTCAGCAGTAAACCTGCACACCGTCTCCTGAAAAGGATGGTTCTGCTGCTGAAAAATTTTTTTAAGTCACAGAGAACTACAATGGGCCTGGCAGAATTCCTTTTTGTTTCTATTCAGCAGGGGTTCAAGCTTTAAAAAACCCGGGAATTCTGTCATCTATACTTTACCATATATGTCACTACAAAATTAAAGAAAATCAGGCCACTAAAAATGACCTGTGACATGCAGCCTTCCCAGGTGGTGCAAGTGGTAAAGAATCCGCCTACCAATGCAGGAGACACAAGAACTTGGGCTCCATCCCTGGGTTGGGAAGATCCCCTGGAGCAGGAAATGGCAACTCACTCCAGTATTCTTGCCTGGAGAGTCTCAGAGACAGAGGAGCCTGGCGGGCTGTAGTCCATGGGGTCAGACATAACTGAGCACGCATGCACACACTGTATGCAGCCTTAAAGGGTATATGACATCTGTCTGGATTGGGGTTCCTGAACTTTCTTCATTATCAGAATGTGCCTCAAGTGGCAAAGCTGGCTGTGAAATGTTTATTTTCCACACCTTCCAGCCTCAACAATCTTCCTGGTCCCATGGGAGACATCAGCTCTGAAAGAGGGAAAATGGCTTTCTACCACTTTTTTCCCCCTCATTTGTTTCTTTGTCCTCCTGCACACCTCTCTTCTACATGGATACACACAGAAATATCACACATGCATGCAGACACAAATACACAGACTCTATGCACACACAATATGACACACACACACACACACACACTTGTAGACACCACACACACATGCTCACAAACACCGTGTACACACACAGGTACCATACACAGACATCACACGCACATACATGGACATCCCCCCTCTCCACATATGCATGAATAGACCTTAGATTTAGGCTTCTGCTGTATATTAGTGGCTTTTAATGATATTTTTGTTTTTGTGGCTTTACCACAGTAATATTGTTTGGCAGTATTTGATATCATCTGAGAGCCCCTATAGAGTTGGATCTCACTGTTTTCTTAAGACCTGTCTGGTTCTATACGACCTAGGGCAAACTGCTCTTCCTTATTGGGCTCTTGTAATTAATCATGAGGCTGCTGCTACTGCTAAGTCGCTTCAGTCGTGTCCGACTCTGTGCGACCCCATAGACAGAAGCTCACCAGGCTCCCCCGTCCCTGGGATTCTCCAGGCAAGAATACTGGAGTGGGTTGCCATTTCCTTCTCCAATGCATGAAAGTGAAAAGTCAAAGTGAAGTCGCTCAGTCGTGTCCGACTCTTAGCGACCACATGGACTGGAGCCTACCAGGATCCTCCGTCCATGGGATTTTCCAGGCAAGAGTACTGGGGTGGGGTGCCAAGGTGAGGCAGGCGTGAGGAAATATGGAAAGATTAAAAAAGGAAGGTCTGACTGTATGAAGACTGTCTTGTTCTGCCTGCTGCTGCCCAGTCACTAAGTTGTGTCTGACTCTTTGTGACCCTGTGGACTATAGCCCACCAGGCTACTCTGTCAATGGGATTTTCCAGGCAAGAATACTGGAATAGTTTGCCATTTCCTTATTCAGGGGATCTTCCTAACCCAGGGATCAAACATGGGTCTCCTGCATTGCAGGTGGATTCTTTACTACTGAGCCACCTGGGAAGCCCTTTGTTCTGACTAAAAAGTCCAATAAAATCAGGGTTCTAGTGAATTTGCTAACTCTTTTTAGTTTACTTCAGTATAGGAAAATACATGCTGAACTTGAATCTTTACTGAAAAATGCAAATATGTGAGTACACAATTGTTTGTGAAATTCAAACTCAGTATTAACTGATTATCACAAATGACATTAATAAAGAAGAATCATTTCACTTCTAATGTTATTCTTGGTTAAGAAAAGCTAAGAGGGAGCTTGAGAAATGAATATGTTGATTGCGGGTTATAGTAAGAGGTGGTTAAAAAACCCAGCTTCTTCTCGTAATAATAATGATAGATTCTTAAATTGTAGAAGAAGTATAAAATGCAATGTAAAATTGATATCAGTAAAAATATTTATCAGGGAAGAAAACATCAGGAAAAGAAAAGTTCATAATATGTGAAGTCAAATATAAACTTTAGAAGACCAAGAACTTGCTTGGGATTATTGTTAATTTAGTACTCTTGCTTGGAAAATCCCATGGATGGAGGAGCCTGGTAGGCTGCAGTCCATGGGATCGCGAAGAGTCGGACACGACTGAGCGACTTCATTTTCACTTTTCACTCTTATGCATTGGAGAAGGAAATGGCAACCCATTCCAGTGTTCTTGCCTGGAAAATCCCAGGGACAGAGAAGCCTAGTAGGCTGCCATCTCTGGGGTCGCACAGAGTCGGACACGACTGAAACAACTTAGCAGCAGCAGCATATAAATAAAAGCAAACACAACTTTGTAAGTCATCATTTCTTTTTAATTGAATGGTAGTGGAATGAAGAGTAGTTTCCCATTTGAACTAGGAAGATTTTCCTAGATTTTATGCAAAAGCAAGAAGTAATGCTTTCATATAATATAAACTCCTCAAAGAAATGTGATGGATTGTTTTTAAGAAGGAACTGGATATTTCAAATTCACTGAGTTTTCACAGTCTATAAATGTACAGTTTTCTAAACTTAAAAATGTATTACAAGAAGTCTTTTAAATTTTCTCTCCATAATACTGAACTGTTGGGGTTTTATTTTTAGTCTTGGACTGTGTAAAGAGGCTGTTGACCTTCACTGTCAATGCACAGAAATTTATGTAATTCTCCAAGTAGATTAATGAATGTCATTCACATGACAATGTTGAGATTCTTTTGTCTGATCACAGTGTTTTCAGAGTGAAAGAAGCATTCAACAATTGGAGGTTCAAAGCTCTAAATGTGACCTTCAGTTAAGATGTCTCATTCAGCTTCGTTGCACAGTCTTTTCTTGTTGGCTTCAGGTAGGCTTGAAAAGAGTTAAAAGAGAGTTTTAATTATGAACTAAATTGAAAACAGGATTTTCATTTTTGTTATTAATGCAAAAATCTTTTTAAATTATACAGTGGAAAAAACCACGAAGAAATGCCTATTCCATATTGAGCAGATTTGTCTGTTTGAGTACAAAGGCGGAGACGATTCTTTGTTGTATTCTTTCACTGTTTTCAGGTCTGACTCCATGTGTAGGACTTTGGATTACAATTGATTCTATACTGAATGGAGGGAAGAGTGTGTAACAGTGATGAATAATTTTTGTTGTATGATGTGCAAAGCCGCCCTCACAGGACCTAGAAAATGTTCTCCCACATCTTTGGGAGTTTTCTTTCAAAAATATATTAAAAACATGATTAAAACTTTCCAAAAGGCCTTTCACTGATTGAAGAGAAGTTTGAGGACTGAGGAGGAGGATAGTAAGAAGAGTATGAATCATATACTGAATTGTGCATCAATGCAAAGGCATACAAAGCCATGAGCACACACGTAGCCTACTCTTCAAGAAATTAGGAATGCTGTATCCAGATCTTAAATCCTTTCTTGAGCCTTTGGAGATATTTACAAAGGAATCTAACCTTTCAGTCTGAGTTGGGGATGATAGTGTGGGTGTTGGAGTGAGAGTGATTTAACTGTGACATTTACTGCTTCATTGATCACCAGGCTTTATTCAGAAGACGTGACATGCTTGGCAGTTGTTAACCAGGTACTATGTGCCAGTCCCTCAGAACAGGTTAACTCGAAAGAAGAATATGTACGTAGTCTCTTCAGAGAGAGAGTGAATCAGTTTAGGTTATGTTCTGGTAGCAAACAGTCTCAAATCATAGCACCCTAAAATGGTTCTAACCCTTCTACTTGGGTTGAGGATTATGGGGCAATCATTCATACACACAAACACATGCGTGTACACACACACACACGCACACACTCCTTGTGGGAAAAGGAGGAATTTAAAAAACATAAAGTATAATTTTATTTTGTGTCCTCATCAGATTACTAAATAAATAACATTTTGATTGATCCCTAATGAGGTTTAATTGAGAACTTTATGTTATCTGGAGGATAGCTTAATAATTTCTATTTTATCTGAACCTAAACATCACTTATGTGTGTGTGTGTTAGTTGCTCAGTTGTGTCCAACTCTTTGCAACCCCATGGACTGTAGCTGGCCAGCGTCTTCTGTCAATGGAATTCTCCAGGCAAGAATACTGGAGTGGGTTGCTTTTTTTCCCTCAGAGGATCTTCCCAGGCCAGGGATCGAACCCTAGTCTTCTGCATTGGCAGGTGGATCCTTTACCACTGTGCCACCTGGGAAGCCCAAAATTTAACTTAGAGCATATTAATTATGAACAAGTTCCAATCCTTTTTGGACCTCAGTCAGAGGCTAGAATGTCCTTTCTTATGTTTGCTTACTTCTCATTGTCCCTTTCTCTCCTACCTTTAACATGTAACTTATCTTAGACTTGGTACAAATACTCTTTATCTTCTTAAGTATACACAGTTATAAATTAATTTATTTACAATCTCAGTAGGAAATTCAAACCTTTACCTGATCATAGTATTAATGTTTTAAAATGTTTCCCATGTGTATTTTAAAGCATTTTATCTTTAAATGCTGTCTTTGAAGTTATAGTCTTTGAAAAGAGATACTCTTCTGTTAACTCAAACTGTAGTATGACTAGTTCAATTTGCCAAGATCTCTAAGTGCCTGTGGATTATCCAGGAATGTACCAGGGGATTGTGTGTACAGTTGCTGAGGCAGCTTAGTGGGGGCAGAGAAGGGACAAGCCTGGTCCTGTTTCAGCCCCTAGAGTTTCAACTTTGTAAAATCTCATTAAGATAAAGTATGCACAGTAGGGCTTCCCAGGTGGCTCAGTGGTAAAGATTCCACCTACCAAAGCAGGAGATAAAAAGAGATGCAGGTCCAATCCCTGGGTCGGGAAGATTTCCTGGAAAAAGAAATGGCCACCCATTCCAGTATTCTTACCTGGAGAATCCCATGGACAGAGGAGCCTGGTGGGTTACAGACCAGGGGGTTGCAAAGAGTGAGACATGACTAAGAGACTGAGCACAACAATACTTTGACAGCTGGCAGTTACTCACTAATCCTGTTAAGCCTTATGGTAAGAACTGCAAAGTGGGGGTAAGAACTGTACCCACTCCCCTACATAGAATTATTGTAAAAAGTAAGTCAATTATAGCATAGAAGTGCTCAGATCAGGTAGTCTAGTCTATACACATATGCAATAACATGAGAATATACACCCACATAGAAGTTTTTTGTATGAAAAACATTTCTGGAAATTTCTCAAGGACCGAAAGTACTAGAAATATGAGCTTATTGGACAGTCTGGAAAAGATGAGGCAGCGTTTCTTTTATGAAATGCTCAGGCAGATTTTGTAGAAAAGGAAACTCCTCTTGTCTGGTAACCTCACTGGCCACCGTCTGGCTTTGTTCATTAGGAGAAAAATCCAAGCAGAGGAACCTGCTGGTTGCAGGAAAGGTTGGAGCACAGTGGGTTTCAGGTGCTGAGCAGGAGATACGCAGCCACATCCCGTGTTCCTGGACACTCAGTCAAGGAAGGACGTGTTCTGTCGATATTATCTGGAAGATGCCTACAGCCATGGGTCAGACTCATGTCCTTGAGCAGTTTTTGTTTTCTTATAGAGAATCAAAATTTAAAAGAAGTTTGTGAAAGAACAGCTTTGACTGTGAGAGGCAAAAGATCAATATGAAGCTTGATCTGATCTGAGGAACTTAGGGAGTTCTCAATTTTATTATTTTAGAATTTTTATGGGGGTATCTTAGTAGAAGAAATTATATGTATGTTTATATCTGTCTGTATCTATTAATATCTTTTTATCTATCATCTATCTATCTAGATGTATATGATACACTAGAACAATAAAATACTGATTTGAATGATGAGTTTGAATTCTGATTTCATTTTTTAGTAACTGTCCCTTAGGTGTCAATAAATGTCTCTAAACTTGAGCTTTCTGCATCTTCGAAAGTTCTTATTTACCTCACAGAGTTGAGTGAGATATTTATGTAAAAGGATTTATAAACAATGAGAGTCACACATATTAGTTATCCCGAGAAGGAAATGGCAACCCACTCCAGTGTTCTTGCCTGGAGAATCCCAGGGACAGTGGAGCCTGGTGGGCTGCCGTCTATGGGGTCACACAGAGTCGGACACGACTGAAGTGACTTAGCATAGCATAGCAATACAGTCTAGAGAATTTTACTACATGTTTATAGAAAGTAGAATTAGATTATCTGTTATTGTGCTCTAAAATGGATGGCAATATTTTTCAGTTGTGTTATTGTAATTCTTGGTGATATGAAGATGAAACTTTAGTTATCGGATTTGCTTAATTGGTTCATACTTTGACATTCCCCATTTCACCAACAACACCCACTGGAAAATTATAGCAATAGCACAAGACATTTTCGTATTGGTAATTGGAGAAACGTGTAATGTTAACTTAATCTGGTTCAAATCAACATTTTCTTTTTCTAATGTAGTGTCACAAACCATACCATTAGTGAGCTAGCACTTTGAATTGAGACATTGTATATACAAGAGCCCATTATTAAAATTCAAATAATGCATCTTTAGAGAGAATAGCAAAATAACCTGTGATGTTTTGATAATTCAGTTCAGTTCAGTCACTCAGTCGTGTCCGACTCTTTGTGACCCCATGAATCACAGCACGCCAGGCCTCCCTGTCCATCACCAACTCTCAGAGTTCACTCAGACTCATGTCCATTGAGTCAGTGATGCCATCCAGCCATCTCATCCTCTGTCGTTCCCTTCTCCTCCTGCCCCCAATCCCTCCCAGCATCAGAGTCTTTTCCAATGAGTCAACTCTTCGCATGAGGTGGCAAAAGTACTGGAGTTTCAGCTTTAGCATCATTCCTTCCAAAGAAATCCCAGGGCTGATCTCCTTCAGAATGGACTGGTTGGATCTCCTTGCAGTCCAAGGGACTCTCAAGAGTCTTCTCCAACATCACAGTTCAAAAGCATCAATTCTTTGGTGCTCAGCCTTCTTCACAGTCCAGCTCTCACATCCATACATGACCACAGGAAAAACCATAGCCTTGACTAGATAGACCTTTGTTGGCAAAGTAATGTCTCTGCTTTTGAATATGCTATCTAGGTTGGTCATAACTTTCCTTCCAAGGAGTAAGTGTCTTTTAATTTCATGGCTGCAGTCATCATCTGCAGTGATTTTGGAGCCCAGAAAAATAAAGTCTGACACTGTTTCCACTGTTTCCCCATCTATTTCCCATGAAGTGATGGGACCAGATGCCATGATCTTCGTTTTCTGAATGTTGAGCTTTAAGCCAACTTTTTCACTCTCCTCTTTCACCTCCAACAAGAGGCTTTTTAGTTACTCTTCACTTTTTGCCGTAAGGGTGGTGTTATCTGCATATCTGAGGTTATTAACATTGTATAAAAAAGAAATAAGATTCAAGATGACATTATCCTTGTAATTTTGAGGCATGTCTTTCATCCTATTTAGCTTTTATTAATCTAAGCCCTAATTTTGAGTTTCAGATTCATTAAAAAAATGATAACTTGATATGATTCTAATATGATCACTTTGGGTATCAAAGAATAATACACAGCAACTTAATATAATTTTATTTTGACAGGTATCAGATAAAAGTAGATCAACAGCAACAGTATCTAGAAAATATTTTATTAATTATAAAGAAAGGACGTTTCATCAAAGTGTTCCATCCAAAGGTCTAGTTCATAAACATTTTGTTTTATTTTTCTCATATAGTCTCTTAAAGTTTGTAATGAGATTTTTATAAGATCAGCAAGCCTCAGAGCAGTAATGATTAAGAATCTGAAGGTACTAGGAAAAAAACAAAATTAAATTTAGTTTGATATTGACTGAACATGATGAAACAAATTTTTGTTAACAATCTTAACAGAATATTGCAAGAAGAGAAATCCCTTTTAAACCGTTCTCATTCTAAACTTCCTTCTATCAGCTTTACCTTCCTTCTCTCTCTTGATAGCAAAAATACTTGAAAATTACCAGTACCTATTTCTATCTTCATCTTTGATTTTGTCTTCAACCCTCTGCAATCTGGTTGATGTCTGCATTGTATTTACATTTTTTGAGAGATTAATATTTGTTAGGTATGGTACATGGGCTTCCCTGGTGGCTCAGAATGTAAAGAATCCGCCTGCAATGCAGGAGACCTGGGTTCAATTCCTGAGTTGGGAAGATCCCCTGGAGGAGGAAATGGCCACCCACTCCAGTATTTTTGCCTGGAGAATCCCCACGGACAGAGGACCCTGGTGGGCTATAGTCCATGGGGTCACACAGAGTTGGACACGACTGATGTGACTGATCATGCAACACAGGCGTGGTACTAACAATTTACATATATTATCATTCTTTTCTTAACAGCTATCCTGTGGCTGGGTATTAGGAATGTCATTCACTTTGGAGAAAGGAATGGCTACCCACTCCAGTATTCTTGCCTGGGAAATCCCGAGGACAGAGGAGCCTGGCAGGCTACAGTCCATGGGATTGCAGAGTCGGACACGACCGAGAGGCTAAACAACAACAAACAAGGCGTGATGTTAACAATTTACATATATTATTATTCTTTTCTTGACAACAGCCTCGTGGTTAGGTATTAGGAATTTCATTTGCTTATACTGAAATGGCTCCAGAAAATCACTCTATTCATCAGGATTGTTTGATTACTAATGAGAGAAACGGACTCAAACTTCCTTAAGTAAAGAGGAAGTGTTGGGTCGGACGATTGAAAAGTGTAAGACTTAACGCTGGCCAGAAATTTCCTCTCTCCCTCTCTTGGGTCTGCGTTCATTCTCAGGCAGGAAAACACCACACAGTAACAAAGATGGCCAATATTCGATGTAAGTTCACATTTTACCAGTTTATCAAAATGCTAATGAAATGAAATAGAAGTGAAAACAGTGACTCAATCCCAGAAAAGAGGCCAGAGCTGATTTTTATAGGTCAAACTTGGATTATGTGCTCATCTGAGAAAACAGGAGAAAACCCTTGTAACATTAGGCTAAGAAAAATTTCTCAAATAGGACTCCAAAAGTGTGATCCACAAAAGAAAAAAGGGGCACATCAGAGCATTTGCTGTCTTTATTGAATCTTACATCCATGCAGCATTTGCCATTGATCACAATTCCTACTTTGTTGTGACTTTTTCCTCTTTCCTTACAAGTTCAGGTTTTTTTGTTTTTTTAAACATTTATTGGGATTTGCCGGGTCTTAATTGCGGTGTGTGGGATCTAGTTCTCGGACCAGGGATTGAATGTGGACCTCTTGCATTGGGAGTGTGGAGTCTTAGCCACTGGGCCACCAGGGAAGTCCCACCAGTTCAGTTTAAGAGGAATTGTTGTTTACATATGTATGCATTTATTTAGCATGCCAGACACTACTGGATCCTGGGTAGACACTAAGTAGGACAGAGTAATGTTCCATTCCCACCACTCGTCGTTATATTCAGTTTAAAAAATTTTAGCTGTTCTAGTGGATGCATAGTGGTTTCTTACTGTAGTCTTAGTTTGTCTTTCCTTAGTTACTGAGTATCTTTTCATACGCTTATTCAATATCCATATACCTTCTTTGGTGGGCTTCCCCGGTGGCTCAGCAGAAATAATCCACCGGCCAATGCAGGAGATATAGATTCAATTCCTGGGTCAGGAAGATCCCCTGGAGGAGGAAATGGCAAACCCACTCCAGTATTCTTACCTGGAGAATCCCACGGACAGAGGAGCCTGGAGGGCTACAGTCCATGGGGTTCACAGAGTCGGACACGACTGAAGTGACTTAGCATGCAGCACAAACTAGGGACACAGAAACATATATTTTTTGACAGCCTGGAGTAAAATTCCTCCTCATGTAAATATAACATCTACTGCAAGAGAGTTGGGCAATTTAAGATTAACTTTATAGGTGTTTCCCCCTGTCCCTCCTCATAACCACTCTCCCTTCAGTGGCAGCGTGGAAGAAACGCTTCCACATTTCTGTTGGACCAGCCTTCTTCTGAGCAGATACCTGGGGTAGACAGGTGTGCTTCTGTGATTTAGGGCAGGTGCAACCGTAGACATGTGTCCAAAGGAATCAGTTTTGTCAACAGTGCTCAGAGACATCCTACCTACAAACTCGCCTAAGAGAGATCATTCAGAATACACTCAGCTTAAAGCAACATGTCCCTCTGATGTCAAGCCCCAGTTTTCTTCAGAGAAATAGCAGCTATGGCTATTAGGAAAGGAATTATGACACTTTTTAGAATGGAAAAAAGAACCCAATAAACTCTATGATACTACATATTATACGAGAAATTTAAAAACTGACAGAAGAGCATTATTCCTGCATTTATAATGTTGAAGTCAGACATACAAGAGGAAGAAGGAATATAGGTGAGGGGGAAAGAATGAATGTGTGAGGTTATAAATGGAAGAAAGAGTCCCAGATGGGTTTTTAACGTAGAGTTTCAGTAAATATTTTGTTACAAAAGTAGAAGTAAATAAGGAGAAATATATGCACATTTAGATGTGTCTCCTTCTTCTAGTAATAATAAAAATTATAGTTTCTTTGTCTCTGAATCTCTTTGTGAGAACTAAATACTAAAGACATGATGTTTTTTGGTAGTCAATATTCACTTTTTTGAATATATAGATTTGCAAAATAGCTCTAGATGTCTTCCTGCTGTGATTTCTGTGTTTTGAATGTAGCAAAGAATGTTCAAAGTTTGTATAAATAAAAGAAGAGCAGAAATGTGTGCTTAAGGGCTGGTTCTAGGAAAAAAACTGGAAACTCAAGCTTCATAGAACTGTCTACACTTTCAAGTCTGTGTCTCAGAATTTGTTTTGTCATATTACAAAGTTCTAGTGGAGCCTGATGTAAGTTCAGCCCAGGGTTCCTGCATATATATTTTATTTCCATGGTAAGGAGATGAAAAAAGTGATAGCGATGAGTAACAAGGTCCAATAAAGGAGTCAGTGATATTTAGGAAAAGAGTGACTGAAACTGAAGTGAGGGAAATGTCTTCAAATCTGAAGCGTCTTTGTTTTGTTGTATCAAAAACACTGTGTGTTCAAAATAGGAGAGATTATCTGTGAGTTTGAATAGTTCTCTGATTTTTATCCTTCTTGCAGGTCTGATTTGGAAGGTGATATTAGAGAATACCCTCTGGTGAAATGAATATGAAATCCTTCAGTTACAGTATCTCCCATCAAAGCTATTCTTCTCCTTTATTCTGTTGCTGTAGTGATTATATTTCCTTTCTCATTAGAGTGGATATTCAGAAGCTCTCTTTGCAATTTATAATGCTGATTAATTAACTGATAATTCCCATTAGGTGTGGGGCTTCCCAGGTGGCTCAGATGGTAAAGAATCTGCTTGCAATGCAGGAGACCTGGGTTTGATCCCTGGGTTGGGAATATCCTCTGGAGAAGGAAATGGCAACCCACTCCAGGATTCTTGCCTGGAAAATTTCATGAACAGAGGAGCCTGATGGGCTACAGTCTGTGAGTTTGCAGAGAGTTGAACAAGACTGAGCAACCAACACTTTTAGCTCATTAGGTGCTTTTTGGCTGGGATGTAGGATCTTAAGGCACTTTCTTGATTCTTGTTTTTTTATGGAACGGAGAAACCTGATGTCAACCTAAAATTCAAGTAAATCTCAAATAATTTGTTTCTATAAAGAGGTGGGTGAAGATAGTAATAATGTTCTTGCTACTGCTATACAAGCTTATCACCTAGAACTTCCAGGAGCCTCCTTGAACCATGAGGAGGATTTAGGGAGGGCAATAGTCACCTTCCTCCAGCATCCTCCTTAATCTCTATCATGTAGAAAGGAAGATAAACTCATTTTAGATATTGTCCACCATCGCAGCATCCCAGGTGGCACTAGTGATAAAGAAGATTCTGCCTGCCAATGCAGGAAATGTAGGAGATGCAGGTTTGATCCCTGCATCGGGAAGATCCCTTGGAGGAGGATATGACAACCCACTCCAGTATTCTTGCCGGGAGAATCCCATGGGCAGAGGAACCTGGAGGGCTATATCCCATGGGGTCACAAACAGACACAACTGAATGTCTGAGCATCTGAGCACTGTTGCTTATATTCTTTCACTGATTATTTTTTTAAATAATAAACTTGACATGTTATTTGTAATGTTTCTTAAAGGAAGCAAAAGTTTCAGATCAGATCGGATCAGATCAGTCGCTCAGTCGTGTCTGACTCTTTGCGACCCCATGAATCGCAGCACGCCAGGCCTCCCTGTCCATCACCAACTCCCGGAGGTCACTCAGACTCACATCCATTGAGTCAGTGATACCATCCAGCCATCTCATCCTCTGTCGTCCCCTTCTCCTCCTGCCCCCAATCCCTCCCAGCATCAGAGTCTTCTCCAATGAGTCAACTCTTCGCATGAGGTGGCCAAAGTACTGGAGTTTCAGCTTTAGCATCATTCCTTCCAAAGAAATCCCAGGGCTGATCTCCTTCAGAATGCACTGGTTGGATCTCCTTGCAGTCCAAGGGACTCTCAAGAGTCTTCTCCAACACCACAGTTCAAAAGCATCAATTCTTCGGCGCTCAGCCTTCTTCACAGTCCAGCTCTCACATCCATACATGACCACAGGAAAGACCATAGCCTTGACTAGGCCAACCTTTGTTGGCCAAGTAATGTCTCTGTTTTTGAATACGCTATCTACGTTGGTCATAACTTTCCTTCCAAGGAGTAAGCGTCTTTTAATTTCATGGCTGCAGTCACCATCTGCAGTGATTTTGGAGCCCAGAAAAATAAAGTCTGACACTGTTTCCACTGTTTCCCCATCTATTTCCCATGTAGTGATGGGACCAGATGCCATGATCTTCGTTTTCTGAATGTTGAGCTTTAAGCCAACCTTTTCACTCTCCACTTTCACTTTCATCAAGAGGCTTTTTAGTTCCTCTTCACTTTCTGCCATAAGGGTGGTGTCATGTGCATATCTGAGGTTATTGATATTTCTCCCAGCAATCTTGATTCCAACTTGTGTTTCTTCCAGTCCAGCGTTTCTCATGATGTACTCTGCATATAAGTTAAATAAACAGGGTGACAGGTCCACATATTTCACAGTTGCCTTTATCATGTTATATTAAATAGTCTTTGACTTCTAAATTATGAACTGCATGTAGTTTGATTTGTTTCTTTAAATTGTTACCTTTGATGTAAACTGCATCTGTTCGTTAAGATATTTTTAGCATGTTGAAGGCCGGAGGAGAAGGGGATGACAGAGGATGAAATGGTTGGATGGCGTCGCTGACTCAATGGACATGAGTTTGAGCAAACTCTAGGAGATGGTGAAGGACAGAAAAGCCTGGCATGTTGCAGTCCATGGGGTCGCAGAGGCAGATACAGCTGAGCAACTGAACAAAAACAAAAGTATGCTGACATTATATAGCTTCTAACTTGATATAGAGATTATACCTCTTTTAAGTGAGATCTATCTTTCAATTATAAAGGCCATATAAGAAATGCTCATCCTTTCTGTGTACTGTATGTGGAAGGAGGTAGACAGTAATGACTTTGTGCCATATTAACATATATTGTGTATGTATTTTGAAATTGTTCTCTTTTTCCTTTTAATAGTTCTCTCACTCAGTTCTTGAATGAAAACTCTGTATGGGCAAAGGTTGTGCATTTTACTTCTTATATTGCATTCTTTAAAACTTTTAAATCACTCTACTAGTTATTTTTGAGACATTTGATATGGGCTTCTTATATAGATTGTGTTATCAATGCATCCATACAGTTGCAAAAGCCTTGGCGCACAGGTAGGGTTTCCAGGTTCAACATTTCCAGTGGCTGGTAGTACTTAACTTCCTCTTCTTTGATTTCTCATTTATAAAAAAGACATGACAATTTCTGCCCTACCTAACAAAGGATTGCTGAAAGAGTCAAATTGACTTGATATTAAATTATAAAATACTATAAAATATTAAGTAATAAAAGTATGGGCAGGTGGTTTTACATAATTTCATAATACAGCTTGAAACAGTTAAACCATTCCATTCCAAATGAGCTAGTGTTAAAATTGAGTGTAACTGATAAAAATGAATGTGAAACCAAACAGCAAATGATTTAAACTTTACCACACTTTATTTTTAATTTTTTTGAGATAACTAGAGTTCTCATAGCAGGATGCTTCATCCTATGCTTTGATGAAGTATATGCCTTAAAACCTTTCAGCATAAAAGGATAGAGAAGAACTCTTATCTTGGGTCATGATGGAATTAAATATAATGACAATCTCTTCAGTAGGAAAACAGTGAAATAGGGATAAATAAATATATGTTTTTTGACAGCTGGGAATAGAATTCTTTCTAGTGTAAATACAGCCTCTACTGCAAAAGAGAGTTGGGAGATTAAAAGATTAACTTTAATGTTTATGAACTAAGCTGAATTTTTTAAGGAAAAGACATTTTGTTGAGCAAGTTTACAATAATAGGTAACTTTTTATGGAGTAATTTTGGTTAACAATTTGAACTTTGGCATAGCTTACTAAGAAACCAAGATAAATCATGACGGCAGTTTTAAAAATGTGTTTCCATTCCTAATCTTGTATTAGTAAAACTCTAGCACTTCAAGACAAGAGAGATATTTACATATGCTTAAAGTTAGTTTGATGCAATTAATCAAATATAGAAGCAGAGCTTTACACTTTACTAGGGAAGGACATCCAGAAATGCCATCTTCTAAATGTAACTTTATATTTTTCTGTCCGAAGGTAAGGAATTGTGCCTTCTGTGGAAATATGGTGGTTTGTATAAAAAAAGAAAACCCATACAAAGAAATATAAAAATGAAACTGCTGAGAGATTGTTATAGGGAATGGGAATACTTTTATTGCTCTAACTATCTATATCACTAAAATGAGCTCAGTTTGATCATTCTTAATTTAGTATCTGCAATAATGGAAGATGATAAGAATCTTTCCTACAACAAAGCTCCAGCTATTAAGAAATACACAAAAAGAAAGCTCCCACTTTCAGTGTTGAAAACAGGAACTATATTATTCTTGGATCTGAGAATGAAAAAGTGAAAGTGTTAGTCAGTTGTGTCTGACACTTTGCGACCCAAAGGACTGTAGCCTGCCAGGCTCTCTGTCCATGGAATTCCTCAGGCAAGAATACTGGAGTGGGTAGCCATTCCTTTCTCCAGGAGATTTTCCTGACCCAAGGATTGAACCCAGGTGTCCTACATTGCAGACAGATTTTTTTTTTTTTTTTTTTTACCATTGTGGCTCTGGATTTGAAAATGGGATATTCTTATTAGTTGAAGCGTGCTTTAATAAGTTGCTTCAATAAGTTTATCTTGATGCCCTTCATTCTCTCTCTTTTTAAATATAGGATATACAGAAAAAATGTGAATGAGGTCAGAAATGTAGAATTTGACTGAAAAAAAAACCTGTGGTGCTATAAGGAACCTAGAATCCTAGTTATAAATGAATTTATTTAAGTGTTTTAAAGTTTTAGGTAAAGCAGAACCCAGTCACCCAACTAAACGGTATCCAACACATTAAATTCTTCCTTCAAAGATGTATCAAGTCAATAAAAATTTGAGTTCGAATGAGATTGATCAGGCATTAGGTGATGAAAATGGAAAATATCTCAAAAGTCTAAATCTCTGAAACAAACAAACAAAACCAAATTAAGCTGCTGTTTTATCTCCTAGTACAAAGCATTCAGAATCCATGGACAACTAAAATAATTATTTAAGAAAAAACTTTGAAGCTTAATGAAGGTAAAAGAACTGTGTATGAACCAGTGATGAAACAGTAGGGAAGGATTAGAAGTATTTTAGAATAATCTCTTGAGATCTCATTAGTGTTTAAAGAGTCTGAAATTCCTCTTAGTCCTCAGAAATTATATAACATTTTGAAATAGCTTAACTGAGTATAAAATATGTATTGTCAAAGCTTTAGAAGGATTATTTTCAGTTTTATAGAAATATATTAAAAATATTATGTGTATTAACCAGGACCCAAAATGGGAAATAGATGGGGGAACAGTGGAAACAGTGTCAGACTTTATTTTTGGGGGTTCCAAAATCACTGCAGATGATGATTGCAGCCAGGAAATTAAAAGACGCTTACTCCTTGGAAGGAAAGTTATGACCAACCTATAGATAGCATATTAAACAACCTTTAGATATGCAACCTTTAGATAGCATATTAAAAAGCAGAGATATTTCTTTGCCATCAAAGGTCTGTTTAGTCAAGGCTATGGTTTTTCCAGTGGTCACGTATGGATGTGACAGTTGGACTGTGAAGAAAGCTGAGTGCTGAAGAATTGGTGCTTTTGAACTGTGGTGTTGGAGAAGACTCTTGTGAGTCCCTTGGACTGCAAGGAGATCCAACCAATCCATCCTAAAGGAGACCCGTCCTGGGTGTTCATTGGAAGGACTGATGCTGAGGCTGAAATTCCAATACTTAGGCCACCTCAAGCGAAAAGTTGACTCATTGGAAAAGACCCTGATGCTGGGAGGGATTGGGGGCAGGAGGAGGAGGGGACGACAGAGGATGAGATGGCTGGATGGCATCACCAACTCGATGCACATGGATTTGGGTGAACTCCGGGAGTTGGTGATGGACAGGGAGGCCTGGCGTGCTGCAATTCATGGGGTCGCAAAGGGTCGGACACGACTGAGCGACTGAACTGAACTAAAAGGAGTACTTGCTATCTAATTGATCCTATTTGCTGGAAGGATGACCCAGAGACAGAAGTTTACATTTTATGATTATCTCTCATATCAAAAATATTTTTTACGTGGTATGTATCATTACCCAAAACAAATGACCTCTTCATTGTAGGGGACTGAAATGCAAAAGTAGGAAGTCAAGAGATACCTGGAGTAACAGGCAAATTTGGCCTTTGAGTACAAAATAAAGCAGGGCAAAGGCTAACAGAGTTTTGCCAAGAGAATGCACTGATCATAGCAAACACCCTCTTTCAACAACACAAGAGAAGACTCTACACATGGACATCACCAGATGGTCAATACCGAAATTAGATTAATTATATTCTTTGCAATGAAAGACAAAGAAGCTCTATACAGTCAGCAGAAAAAAGACCGGGAGCTGACTGTGGCTCAGATCATGGACTCCTTATTGACAAATTCAGACTTAAATTGAAGAAAGTAGGGAAAACCTCTAGACCATTCAGGTATGACCTAAATCAAATCCCTTATGATTATACAGTGGTAGTAACAAATAGATTCAAAGGATTAGATCTGATAGACAGAGTGCCTAAAGATCTATGGACAGAAGTTTGTGACATTGTACAGGAGACAGGGATCAAGACCATCCCCAAGAAAAAGAAATGCAAAAAAAGGCAAAATGGTTGTTTGAGGAGGCCTTACAAATAGCTGTGAAAAGAAGAGAAACGAAAGGCAAAGGAGAAAAGGAAAGATATACCCATTTGAATGCAGAATTCCAAAGAATAGCAAGGAGAGATTAGAACGCCATCCTCAATGATCAATGCAAGCAAATAGAAGAAAGTAATAGAATGGGAAAGACTAGAGATCTCTTCAATAAAATTAGAAATACTAAGGGAACATTTCATGCAAAGATGGGCACAACAGAGAATAGAAATTTTATGGACCTAACAGAAGCAGAAGATATTAAGAAGAGGAGGCAAGAATACACAGAAGAACTATACAAAGATCTTCATGACCCAGATAACCAATATGGTGTGATCACCCACCTAGAGCCAGACATCCTGGAATGCACTGTCTGGGCCTTAGGAAGCAGCACTACGAACAGCGTTAGTGGAGGTGATGAAATTCCAGTTGAGCTATTTCAAATCCTAAAAGATGATGCTGTGAAAGTGCTGCACTCAATATGCCAGCACATTTGGAAAACTCAGCAGTGGCCACAGGACTGGAGAAGGTCAGTTTTCACTCCAATCCCAAAGAAAGGCAATGCCGAAGAATGTTCAAACTACCACACAATTGCACTCATCTCACATGCTGGCAAAGTAATGCTCAAAATTCTCCAAGCCAGGGTTCAACAGTACATGAACCGTGTACTTCCAGATGTTCAAGCTGGATTTAGAAAAGGCAGAGGAAGCGGAGATTAAATTGCCAACATCCATTTGATCATTGAAAAAGCAAGAGAGTTACAGAAAAACATCTATTTCTGCTTTATTGATTCTTCCAAAGCCTTTGACTGTGTGGATCACAACAAACTGTGGAAAATTCTTCAAGTGATAGGAATACCGGATGACCTTACCTGCCTCCTGAGAAATCTTAGGAGGTCAAGAAGCAACAGTTAGAACTGGACATGGAACAATAGACTGGTTCCAAATCAGGAAAGGAGTATGTCAAGGCTGTATATTGTCACCCTGCTCATTTAACTTATATGCAGAATATATCATGTGAAATGCTGGGCTAGATGAAGCACAAGCTGGAATCAAGATTTGCCGGGAGATATATCAATAACCTCAGATACACAGATGACACCACCATTAAGGCAGAAAGCAAAGAGAAACTAAAGAACTTTTTGATGAAGGTGAAAGAAGAGAGTGAAAAAGCTGGCTTAAAGCTCAACATTCAGAAAATGAAGATCATGGCGTCCAGTCCCATCACTTCATGGCAAATAGATGGGGAAACAATGGTAACAGTGGCAGAGTTTATTTTCATGGGCTCCAAAATCACCATAGGTGGTGACTGCAGCCATGAAATTAAAAGACGCTTGCTCCTTGGAAGAAAAGCTATGACCAACCTAGAGAGCATATTAAAAAGCAGAGACATTACTTTGCCGACAATGGTCTGTCTAGTCAAGGCTATAGTTTTTCCAGTAGTCATATATGGATGTGAGAGTTGGACAATGAAGAAAGCTGAGCACTGAAGAAGTGATGCTTTTGACCTGTGGTGTTGGAGAAGACTTTTGAGAGTCCCTTGGACTGCAAGGAGATCCAACCAGTCCATCCTGAAGGAAATCAGTCCTGGGTGTTCATTGGAAGGACTGATGTTGAAGCTGAAACTGTAATACTGTGGCCACCTGATGTGAAGAACTGACTCATTGGAATAGACCCTGACACTGGGAAAGATGAAGGCGGGAGGAGAAGGGGACGGCAGAGGATGAGATGGTTGGATGGCATCACCGACTCCAAGGACATGGGTTTGAGCAAGCTTTGGGAGTTGATGATGGACAAGGAAGCCTGGAGTGCTGCAGTCCTTGGGGTCTCTAAGAGTTGGACATGACTGACTGAACTGATGTATCATTACTGCTTAGTACCCAGTTGTTCTTGTTGTTTAGTTGTGTGTCCAACTCTTGCAATCCCATGGACTGTAGCCTGCCAGGCTTCTCTGCCTGGCAGGATAGTCCATAGGATTATCCGAGCAAGAATACTAGAGTGGGTTGCCATTTCCTTCTCCAGTGGATCTTCGTGACCTAGAAATTGTACCCATGTCTCTGTCTCCATGGTTCCTGCATTGCAGGGAGATTCTTTACTACTGAGCCACTGGGGAAACCCAAAGGCTCAGAGAAATTGTCATACCATATGCAAGTGTTTGGAGAAAGATTGCTAAGAATTCATGTATAGGCTGGAGGTGGGATCTAATCAATACCTGGGATTAGAAACGTCAGGATGCAAGGAAAGAGACACTTCTGCTGGCCTGTGTACATCAGCAGAAGTCATTCTTAAATTACAAACAGGTGATATTTTGGAGTTCAATACATACACATCTGTAAATAGCATGCATCCATACACACATTTTTTTGCTAATGTTTTCCAGTATTTCTTCTTCTTTTAAATTGCTGAACCATGGATTTCTTTGTTGTTTTCTAGAGGGAGAGAAACCCAAGGTAAGAGAAACCCAAGTAAGACGGTAGGTCTTGCAAGAGGGCATCAGAGGGCAAATACACTGAAACCATACTCACAGAAAACTAGTCAGTCTAATCACACCAGGACCACAGCCTTGTCTAACTCAATGAAATTAAGCCATGCCCGTGGGGCAACCCAGGATGGGCAGATCATGGTGGAGAGATCTGACAGGGTGTGGTCCGCTGGAGAAGGGAATGGCAAACCACTTCAGTATTCTTGCCTTGAGAACCCCATGAACAGTATGAAAAGGCAAAATGATAGGATACTGAGAGAGAAACTCCCCAGGTCAGTAGGGGCCCAATATGCTACTGGAGATCAGTGGAGAAATAACTCCAGAAAGAATGAAGGGATGGAACCAAAGCAAAAAGAATACCCAGCTGTGGATGTG
Organism: Tragelaphus eurycerus; assembly: GCA_935064755.1. Classification (NCBI taxonomy): domain Eukaryota; kingdom Metazoa; phylum Chordata; class Mammalia; order Artiodactyla; family Bovidae; genus Tragelaphus; species Tragelaphus eurycerus. The sequence continues at coordinate 27,267,549 of CAKXYN010000023.1, forward strand.
ACTGGTGATAGAAGCAAAGTCCGATGCTGTAAAGAGCAATATTGCATAGGAACCTGGAATGTCAGGTCCATGAATCAAGGCAAATTGGAAGTGGTCAAACAAGAGATGGCCAGAGTGAATGTTGACATTCTAGGAATTAGCGAACTAAAATGCACTGGAATGGGTGAATTTAACTCAGAGGACCATTATATCTATTACTGCGGGCAGGAATCCCTCAGAAGAAATGGAGTGGCCATCATGGTCAACAAAAGAGTCCGAAATGCAGTACTTGGATGCAATCTCAAATATGACAGAATGATCTCTGTTCATTTCCAAGGCAAACCATTCAATGTCACAGTAATCCAAGTCTATGCTCCAACCAGTAACGCTGAAGAAGCTGAAGTTGAATGGTTCTATGAAGACCTACAAGACCTTTTAGAACTAACACCCAAAAAGGATGTTCTTTTCATTATAGGGGACTGGAATGCAAAAGTAGGAAGTCAAGAAACACCTGGAGTAGCAGGCAAATTTGGCCTTGGAATACGGAATGAAGCAGGGCAAAGACTAACAGAGTTTTGCCAAGAAAATGCACTGGTCATAGCAAATACCCTCTTCCAACAACACAAGAGAAGACTCTATACATGGACATCACCAGATGGTCAACACCGAAATCAGATCGATTATATTCTTTGCAGCCAAAGATGGAGAAGCTTTATACAATCAGCAAAAACAAGACCAGGAGCTGACTGTGGCTCGGACCACGAACTCCTTATTGCCAAATTCAGACTTAAATTGAAGAAAGTAGGGAAAACCACTAGACCATTCAGGTATGACCTAAATCAAATCCCTTATGATTATACAGTGGAAGTGAGAAATAGATTGAAGGGCCTAGATCTGATAGATAGAGTGCCTGATGAACTATGGAATGAGGTTTGTGATATTGTACAGGAACAGGGATCAAGACCATCCCCATGGAAAAGAAATGCAAAAAAGCAAAATGGCTGTCCGGGGAGGCCTTGCAAATAGCTGTGAAAAGAAGAGAAGCGAAAAGCAAAGGAGAAAAGGAAAGATATAAACATCTGAATGCAGAGTTCCAAAGAAGAGCAAGAAGAGATAAGAAAGGCTTCTTCAACGATCAATGCAAAGAAATAGAGGAAAACAACAGAATGGGAAAGACTAAGGATCTATTCAAGAAAATCAGAGATACCAAGGGAACATTTCATGCAAAAATGGGCTCAATAAAGGACAGAAATGGTATGGACCTAACAGAAGCAGAAGATATTAAGAAGAGGTGGCAAGAATACACAGAAGAACTGTACAAAAAAGAGCTTCACGACCCAGATAATCATGATGGTGTGATCACTGACCTAGAGCCAGACATCCTGGAATGTGAAGTCAAGTGGGCCTTAGAAAGCATCACTACAAACAAAGCTAGTGGAGGTGATGGAATTCCAGTGGAGCTATTCCAAATCCTGAAAGATGATGCTGTGAAAGTGCTGCACTCAATATGCCAGCAAATCTGGAAAACTCAGCAGTGGCCACAAGATTGGAAAAGGTCAGTTTTCATCCCAATCCCAAAGAAAGGCAAGGCCAAAGAGTGCTCAAACTACCACACAATTGCACTCATCTCACACGCTAGTAAAGTAATGCTCAAAATTCTCCAAGCCAGGCTTCAGCAATATGTGAACCGTGAACTTCCTGATGTTCAAGCTGGTTTTCGAAAAGGCAGAGGAACCAGAGATCAAATTGCCAACATCTGCTGGATCATGGAAAAAGCAAGAGAGTTCCAGAAAAACATCTATTTCTGCTTTATTGACTATGCCAAAGCCTTTGACTGTGTAGATCACAATAAACTGTGGACAATTCTGAAAGAGATGGGAATACCAGACCACCTGGTCTGCCTCTTGAGAAATCTGTATGCAGGTCAGGAAGCAACAGTTAGAACTGGTCATAGAACAACAGACTGGTTCCAAATAGGAAAAGGAGTACATCAAGGCTGTATATTGTCACCATGTTTATTTAACTTACATGCAGAGTACATCATGAGAAATGCTGGACTGGAAGAAACACAAGCTGGAATCAAGATTTTTGGGAGAAATATCAATAACCTCAGATATGCAGATGATACCACCCTTATGGCAGAAAGTGAAGAGGAACTAAAAGGCCTTGATGAAAGTGAAAGTGGAGAGTGAAAAGGTTGGCTTAAAGCTCAACATTCAGAAAACGAAGATCATGGCATCTGGTCCCATCACTACATGGGAAATAGATGGGGAAACAGTGGAAACAGTGTCAGACTTTATTTTTCTGGGCTCCAAAATCACTGCAGATGGTGACTGCAGCCATGAAATTAAAAGACGCTTACTCCTTGGAAGGAAAGTTATGACCAACCTAGATAGCATATTCAAAAGCAGAGACATCACTTTGCCAACAAAGGTTCGCCTAGTCAAGGCTATGGTCTTCCCTGTGGTCATGTATGGATGTGAGAGCTGGACTGTGAAGAAGGCTGAGCGCTGAAGAATTGATGCTTTTGAACTGTGGTGTTGGAGAAGACTCTTGAGAGTCCCTTGGACTGCAAGGAGATCCAACCAGTGCATTCTGAAGGAGATCAGCCCTGGGATTTCTTTGGAAGGAATGATGCTAAAGCTGAAACTCCAGTATTTTGGCCACCTCATGCGAAGAGTTGACTTATTGGAGAAGACTCTGATGCTGGGAGGGATTGGGGGCAAGAGAAAGGGACGACAGAGGATGAGATGGCTGGATGGCATCACTGACTCGATGGATGTGAGTCTGAGTGAACTCTGGAAGTTGGTGATGGACAGGGAGGCCTGGCGTGCTGCGGTTCATGGGGTCGCAAAGAGTCGGACACGACTGAGCGACTGGTTTGATCTGATCAGAGGGAGAGAGAATTCTTTTTTCAAATATGTGATTTTTTGGTGTGAGTCAAGAATGATTCCAAAACTCCTGGTCATCAAGATGCAAAGATAAAACCTGGGATCCCCTGACAGTTGTATTAAATAGCAGTGCTGAGTTCTCGAACATAAAGGGTTGCGTAAGAGGAATGCGTATTTTCCCCCTTGCATAGTGTTTTCATTCTGTATCGTCTAAAGTTGCCATCAGAATCATGCAACATTAGTTTATGATGTGGTACTGAAATAGCCAAAGTTTTGGTTTTTCCAGCAGTCATGTATGGATGTGAGATTTGGACCATAAAAAAGACTGAATGCCAAAGAATTGATGCTTTCAAATTTTGATGCTTGCGAAGACTCTTGAGAGTCCCTTGGACTGCAAAGAGGTAAACCAGCCAATTCTAAAGGAAATCACTCCTAAATATTCACAGAAAGGACTGATGCTGCAGCTGAAGCTCCAACGCATTGGCCAAGAGCCAAAAGTCACTTTAAAAGACCCTGATGCTGGGAAAGATTGAAGGGAAAAGAGGGCGGCAGAGGATGAAATGCTTAGATTGCATCACTGACTCAATGGGCATGAATTTGAGCGAACTCCGGGTGATAGTGGAGGAGAGAGGAGCCTGGTGTGCTGCAATCCATGGAGCTGCAGAGTTGGACATGACTGTGACTGAACGACAGCAATAAATTGAAATAGTACAGTAACTTTGTGAAAACACCGGCCCCTGTTTTCTTTACAGAACCATAGAATCATGAGAAACAACAGTGAAATTTTATTTTTTTTTGAGCATGTCTATTTTGCTATTAGGTTTTGAAATGTTTTTTAATGCATCCATTAAAATTTTTCAAGCTTTATTTATCTCTGCCTCAAGGCTTCTGCTGCATCTATTGTATTGTGGCTTAGATGTATATATGAAAAACAAGGAAAGTGCTTCATTTTATCTTCTTTTGCAGGCAGAAAAATACTCATGTGTCATGTAAATACAATGAAAGATGAAAACCAGTTACACATTTGTTCAGTGTGGTCATAAACCTGCTATGAAATGTTTGATGATTCAAATGTCTCAATATTCTGTACAGTCAAAAAAAGAATTATACAGTCCCCCATTTTTGCTTTTCAATTTGATGTTGGTTTTCTTCCATTTCTGATTGAATTTCCTTTAATGCTTTCTAGCCTTTTGTAGGCCATTGCTTTAAATGTTTCTATATGGGAATAAAATATCTTTTAAATTACATTTATGTTCCAGCTGAAAAAGTAATACATTCTCATAACTTTGGAAAAAAACAGAACTTTAAGAAGAAAATTATGATTGTACTCCTTCCACTAGCTAAAGATAATCTTTGTAGTAGTTTATCCTTTGACTTTTAATTCATATGTAAAATATAGATCTATGTGTAATATGCTTTTTTATTCATAGAATATAGATAAATATGTAGAAATATTACATATCAGAGTTGAGTTTATATTGTTACACATATATTAATCCTTTTTTATTGACTTATTGTCATATGGGCTTCAACTGGTGGATTGGTGGTAAAGAATTTGTCTTTCAGTGTAAGAGACTTATCGTTTGATCTCTGCTTTGGGAAGATCCCCAGGAAAGGGAAATGGCAATCCACTCCAGTATTCTTGCCTGAAAATTCCATGGACAGAGGAGCCCGAGGGGCTACAGTCCATGGGGTTGCACTCAACAACATTGTCATATTACTGGAGTTGATTAAAATGGTCACAGACTCTTTGCTGCTTCTCCCATTGAGAGATGCAATCTGTTTTCCCTTCTCTTGAATTGGGGACTGGCCCTGGGACATGTTTTGACTGATAAAATGCAGCAGAAGAGACACTAAATAACTTTTGAGGCTAGGCCTTAAGAGACCTACAGCTTCTACTTTGGATGCTTGGAACATTTCTTCTTAGATTCCAGTACCCATTCTCTGAGAAAGTTCAAGAAATCCTATGGAGTGGGTCATGTGGAGGAAAACCAAAGACTGGACTCATGAGAGAGGCCCCTTTGTCCCTTCCAGCTGTCCCAGGATCCCAGTCAAATTTGACCCAGAACTGTGAGGAGAAGGCAATGGCACCCCACTCCAGTACTCTTGCCTAGAAAATCCCATGGACAGAGGAGCCTGGAAGGCTGCAGTCCATGGGGTCGCTGAGGGTTGGACACGACTGAGCGACTTTACTTTCACTTTTCACTTTCATGCATTGGAGAAGGAAATGGCAACCCACTCCAGTGTTCTTGCCTGGAGAATCCCAGAGATGGGGGAGCCTGGTGGGCTGCTAAACAGCAGGGGTCTCACAGAGTCGGACATGACTGAAGTGACTTAGCAGCAGCAGTGAGGAATATAAGCTGGTGTTCTAAGGCATTAAGTTTTGGGGTGGTTTGTTATAGAGTGACCTAACTGAAATGATCATAAATATTTTCATGCATTTACAAACTGTATAAACTGTGATGGCTTCACAATATCACAATATTGCATCTTCCTAACACTGGATCTTCCTGACCCAGGGATCAAATCCAGGTGTTTTGCATCGCAGGCAGATTCTTTACCATCTGAGCCACCAGGGAAGCCTAACATTGCATTACATATGCACTGTAGTTTATCACTTCCCTCTTGCTAGACATGTAAATGATTTTTATTCTTTGCTAGTATAAATGATGCTTTGAAATAATATTTTAATGCACAAATATGAGGAAGCAATTGGGAATACTTCCTTGAGCTGAATCTCTGGAGAGGGAATTGTCACTTCAAATACAGATTTTCTCAATTTATGATGGGATTATGTCCCAATAACCCCATCATAAGCTGAAGATATCATAAATCCAAAAGAAGGAAGTACATTTAATCCACCTTACTGACTGAACATCATTGCTTAGCCTGTGTTTAATCTACCTTAAACATGCTCAGACCACTTACATCAGCCTGTGGTTGGGCAAAATCACCTAACACAGTCTATTTAAAATAAAGTATTGAATATCTCATGTAATTTATTGAATTGTATACTGAACATGAACATGAAAATGGTCTTATGGGTACAGAATGGTTGTAAGCATAAGAGATTTCACCCTTGTGATCTCGTGACTTACTGGGAGCTCTGGCTCCCTCCCCTGTCCAGCATCAAAAGAGAGCTCCATACTGCATATCAGCAGTCTGGGAAAGATCAGAATTCAAAATACGAAGCGTGTCTTCTATTGTACGCGTATCACTTTCAAACCATTGTAAAGTTGAAAAATTGTAAGTTGAACCATTTAAGTCAGAGACCATCTATAACGTCAACTTTTATAAGACCATCACTGAAGAGTTCTAAGCTGTTTTCCAACAGACATTGAACAAATTGACACTGTTTTAAACAGAAGGTTTAGTGTATGTCTTTCACTATATCTTATCAGCACTGAACACAAGCACTTAAGAAGCAAAATGATAAAGACAAAGCAATAAAAAAATCGAGACTTGGATAGGAAAAATTTATATGCTAGTTTGATAGGCAAAAATGATATTTTGCTTTAAATTACAGTTCTTTCTTGGTGAAATTAAACTATTTGAATATTTAATAGCCCTTTTAAATTTAACTGGGCTTCCCTGTGGCTCAGCTGGTAAAGAATCTGCTTGCAATGCGGGAGACATGGGTTTGATTCCTAGGTTGGGAAGATCCCATGGAGAAGGGAAAGGCTACCCACTCCAGTATTCTGGCCTGGAAAATTCCTTGGACTGTATAGTCCATGGGGTGGCAAAGAGTCAGACATGACTGAGCAACTTTCACTTTAAATTTACTTTATTAAATTGTATATTAATATCATTTACTGTTAAAATTGTAGAAATAGTATTTTTCTCACTACTTTTTTTTTTTTTTTTTTAACCAACTGAGCTATCAGGGGAGCCCCTTTTTATTTTTTTTAACTTTTTATTTTATATTGGAGTGGTCTCAGGTGTACAGCAAAGAGATTCAGTTACACATATACATGTATCTACTCTTTTTCAGTGGTTGGGGCTTCCCTGGTGACTCAAACAGTAAAGAATCTGCCTGCAATGCGGGAGACCCAGGTTTGAACCCTCGGTCAGGAAGATCCCCTGAAAGGAATGGCAACCCACTCCAAAATTCTTGCTTGGAGAATTCCATGGACAGAGGAGCCTGGTGGGATACAGTCCATAGAGTTGCAAAGAGTAGGACACAACTGAGTGATTAGCACTTGCTTCCTCATTCTTTTTCAAACTGTTTCCCATTTAGGTTGTTCCATAATATTGAGCAGAGTTTCCTGTGCTATACAGTAGGTCCTTGTTGGTTTTCCATTTTATTTATGTATCTATTTTTATTTTTCAATTGGAGGATAATTGTTTTACAATGTTGTGTTGTTGGTTTCTGCTGTACAATAGGTTGTTGAATAGGTGAATCAATGATAACTATACATATGTGTGTGTGTGTGTGTGTGTGTGTGTGTGTGTGTGTGTGTGTGTATAGGGTTTCCCTGGTGGCTCAGATGGTAAAGAATCTGCCTGCAATGCAGGAGACCCAGGTTTGATCCCTGGGTTGAGAAGATCCCTTGGAGAAGGGAATGCAACCCACTCCAGTATTCTTGCCTAGAGAATTCCATGGACAGAGGACCCCGGTGGACTACAGTCCATGGGATTGCAAACAGTTGGACACAACTGAGTGACTAACACAACACAACATACATATATACACACACACACCCCCCTCCGTTTTTGGCCTCCCTCTCATCCCCACCCTCTATCCTACCCGTCTAGGTCATCACAGAACACCAGCCCGGGTTCCCTGCACTAGGCCCCAGCTTCACACTAGCTGTCTGTTTCACGCATGTGGTGTATATATGTCAATGCTACTTTCTCAGTTCGTCCCACCCTCTCCTTCCTCTGCTGCATCTGCAAGTCCGTCCTCTGCATTTGTGTCTCCATTCCTTTCCTGCAGAGAAGTTTATTAGTACCATTTTTCTAGATTCCATATATATGCATTAATATGCCAATTTGTAACAGCTCTTTAAGGATGTTAATTTTTTATGTTTCTGGCAAATATTTCGAAAGAGCTTATTCCTTGCCTTTTTAATTTTGTTACATTTTTGATTTATGTAACTTTAAATTTTTTATTTACTCATATTTATCCACTTGCTTTTATTTAAGTTTCATAGCCTTTAAACTTAAATATTCCTCCTAGTACAACATTTTAATCATTTAGGGAAATAGTGTTTATATTCCAAGTGGTTGGATATTTTAAATTTTCTGCTCTTTCTCTCTTTTCCTTTTTTCATTCTTTTTTATTTTTACATTTCCTTCGGGAACTCGGTCTATATCATTTGAGCTGTGTGGGCTGAGTTTAAGTTTTCTTTGTGAATCAGTCATGATTCATTTTAGTAAATGTTTGATTTATAGAAGCATTCACCATTTCTGGGGTTACAAAGTTCAGCATATATTAATGTAACCTTGTTATATAGTTCAATTCTTCTATGCCCTTATTTATTTTTTATTAAATTGATTTGTCATAGATGGATAGTAGTGAGTTAAAATATCTCATGATTGCGTGACTGTCCTTCCTACTTTCATTTACAACAGTTTTCCTTCATATATTTTGATGTCATGTTATTTAGTGCAAAAGATTTGTGGCTGTGTCTTATTCATTCAACATTTATCAAGAGTTAGAGATAAAAACATAAATAAAATGTAGACACTCCTCTCAAAGAACTCCCAGATTAGTCTGTAAGCATACCAGGAGATGTTAGGACAATGCAGTTAGAGAGGGTTGCAAGAGAGCTGAGGTGGCTGTGGAGAAACCTAATCAGTCTCGATGGAAGGAGGATAGGAGGGCATCATTTAGACAAATGCAGTGATGCTCTGCTTTGCTTAATGCTTTCATCCTAAGTTAATTTCATAATTATGCCATTCCTACATTTCCATTCTTTTGTTAGCTGCTGTAACCAAACTTTAAAATTTAATCTGAAAGTCTGACTCACAGTAAAAGAGATACCAAATCCCTTTAACAAAACGTAGTTGAGCTCCTACTATTATGCCAGGTGTAGGGCTAAGCCTGGGGATAAAATGGGAAAGGCAGTCAGAACTCAAAGTGCTTGCAGTTCACAGCAGGCATGGCGAATAAATAAACTGACAAAGCACTAATGGTGTCCAGGGCGGTGGGTTGCCAATCTAGATGTAGTCTTGAGTCCTGAAAGGCAGATAGGTATCTATTAAGAACGGAAACAGGAATGGGTGTCTCAGACAGAAAATATTAATAACATATGTAAAGGCTGGAGAATGAGAGAGAACGATCCAGTCTAGGAAGTGCAAGTAGCTGTGTACAGGTGCATCCCTGAGGCTGAGGGAAGATGGGAGTGGCGAGGGGGAGCTAGAGAGACAGATGGAGCAATCATGACAGATCCTATCAGGAGGTTCACCTTCATTTAGAAGATTCTCAAGAGTCAGATTAAGTTGTTGAGTGATGTGACTGGATCTGCTTTTGAGTGATTCCTTTGGTGATAGCACGAGAAATGGGTAGGATCTGGGCTAGCCTAGAGGCAGAGGGACCAATAGAGTTTATTACAGTATTTCACTAGGAGAGAATGATGGAGTGGCATTTAAGATGAAAAAAACTGAACTGATTCTAAAGACACCAATAAAGTAAGATTATCAGGACTTTATGATTGATTGGATATGAGAGATGAAGGAGACTGCATCCAGGCTAACACCAGCTTCCTCTTTGCTCGCTCATTCTCTGTCCTCAAAGGTGGGAAACTGGAAGGGTGGTGGGTTCCATTTGTTGACACGAGAAATACTGCAGGGGAAACTGACTGTGGACATTTTGGAAAGTTTATGTTTGGAGCACTTGAATATCTAGCTGGAGTTGTTTGACAAGCAATTAGCTCTAGAGTCTGGGACACAGGATGAAACTCCAAGGAGGCACCACCGGGCTGCTGGTTAGTAACTCAAGGCTTGGAGCTAAATTCTTGGAGGAGGAGATAGTTGTCCGCATCCAGTGACGCAGAGAGAAAAAAGGGCCAAGAGTTCTCAACCACTCTGCCTTTGTCTTCGATCATCTTTCTTTATATTATGCTTCCTTCCTGGTTTATTTGCTTTTTAGTATTTTTATATGGATATTTAAGATATTTCAGTTGCAAAGTGGACACACACACACACACACACACACACACACACACACGTCTTTTCTTTCACCTGCTTGTCTCAGAAACCCTTTCTACAGAGAGCATTTCTTTCTAAATTTTGATAATGTGCCATCATTTGTAAGGCCTGAGGAGATTGTTGTAAAACAGTTTTGTATCTCTTAGAAAAGAGAAGACAGAGGAAAGATAGGTGAGGAAAGATAGGTAAAGAAAGAAAGAAAAAAATCTTCCCAAAGTCTACAGAATAAATGCAGGAAATAACATTAAGGAAAATTTTTTAGTCTTGATTAGCTTTTCTCCAATTCCTTGGTGGTTCAGCAGTAAAGAATCTGCCTGCCAGTGTAGGAGACGTGGGTTGGATCCCTGGGTTGGGAAGATGCCCTGAAGGAGGAAATGGCAACTCACTCCAGTGTTCTTGCCTGGAAAATCCCATGGATAGAGAAGCTTAGTGGGCTACAGTCCATGGGGGTTCCAGAGAGTTGGACACGACTCAGTGCAAAACAACAATGAGAGCAAAAGCATTCTAAGCTTTGGGTTCATAGATGAAACAAGCTTATAAAGTACAATTTTCTAAGCAAAATTGGAGGCATTTTGATCTTTATTATTGTACTTTTGGTTATGCAAACACTTTGACATTATAAATGCTCATATCCTCCATAAATCTGGTCAGAAATCACTTTTGATTTTGTTGATTAAATTCAACAGTCTACAGCGGGATAGAGTACTGGGTACAAGTGTTCCAAAATAAGATAAAAGACTATGATAGAAATGCTAGATCTTAAAAAGAAGAAGTTGGTTTGTGCACTAAATATTTTGTGACTTGGTCTAATATTAAAATGATATCTGCAAAATGACAAAAAGAACCAGTGTTGAATCATTTGATATTTTCTGTAATTCTTCATTATCCTAGATTGCTAAATGTGTCTTTTCCAAGGAGTTTGATTGAATTACTCTACATTTACTGTCCTATGTGACAGTTTTGTCATTGTGAGAGATTTCAGTAATTAAAATAGGATACAATAGTTTTCTAATGCCTCTTTTCTCTGATGTCTCTTCTTTCCCATCACTCATTACGTTGCTAAAATGCAAGCCTGAAGATGACACTCCTGTTTTGAAATGGTCCCCCCAAATCCCATCGCTTTACAGATAAATTGTCTACTCAGTTTTGCATGTGAGTGTCTTTATTATCTGACTCCTAGTTTCTGCTTTTGCTTCATCTTCATGTGTCTGAGATATAATGTCGAGGATAAGTCACGCTCTGTCGTGTTGTCATCTCTTCCGAATTGCTTTCCCTTCTGCTTGGAATCTCTTCCCACCACCTGTTTTTCTAATTAATATCTACTCTACCATCAAATTCCAACTCAGTATTACTCCCTTGAAAGGAGTCCTGGAACTCCTAATTTGACTTACATACGTTTTGCTAACCCTAGCAAGTACTGAAACCTTACCATCTGCCTACCCCAACAGAGTGTGAGATTTCTTGGAGTCAAGGACTCTCGATTGTACGAACTGTGCATTTGAGGAATTATTAATATTAGTCATCAGTGGATTTGTACTTGATCATTAAAATAGAATTTAAAAATTTTATGATTAAAAAAATTAAATTAATTAAAATATATGTCGTTTGATTTTTTCCCTTAAACATTAAACTTTTTCTTTTGTATTGGGATATAGCTGGTTAACAATGCTGTGGTAGTTTCAGGTGAACAGCAAAGGGGCTCAGCTGTACATATACATGTATCCATTCTTCCCCTAACCCCCTTCCCATCCAGGCTGCCACACAACACTGAGCAGAGTTCCATGTGGTCTACAGTAGGTCTTTGCTGGTTATCCATTTTAAATACAGCAGTGTGTTCATGACTGTCTCAAAGTCCCTAACTATCGTTCTCCCTGACAACCATAAGTTTGTTTTTCTAAGTCTGTATTTTTCTGTTTTGTAAGTTCATTTGTATCATTTTGTTTTAGATTCCATGTATAACGGATGTCATCTTATATTTCTCCTTCTCTGACCTATTTCACTCAGTATGACACTCTTTAGGTCTATCTGTGTTGCTGCAAATTGCTTTATTTCATTCTTTTTCAGTGGCTAAGTAATATTCCACTGTATACATGTACCACATCTTCTTTATCCACCCTCTGTTGATGGACATCTAGGCTGCTTCCATGTCTTGGCTGTTGTAAACAGTGAACACTGGGGTGCATGTATCCTTTAGGGTCATGTTTTTCTCAAGCTATATGCCCAAGAGTAGGATTGTAGGGTCCTATGGTACTCTTATTTTTAGTTTTTTAAGAAACTTCTGTACTGTTCTCCATAGTGGCTGTACTAATTTACATTCCCACCAACAATATAGGAGGGTTTCCTTCTCTCCACACCCTCTCCATCATTTGTTATTTGTGGAATTTTTGATGATAGCCATTCTGACCAGTGTGAGGTGATATCTCACTGCGATTATGACTTGCATTTCTCTAAAACTAAGCAATGTTGAATGCCGGGGTCCAGCCCCGGCTGATCCAGGGATTTCAAAGCGAGGACAGCGTCAGCGGGAGTCAGGACACAATTGCTTAAATTAATATTAATTAAAGATATAAAGAGTAATAGAATGAGGATAGCTCAGTAGAAAAATTCAGTGGAGAAAAGAGGCTGAGTAGCTTGGTTTACGCGGGAGACCAATAAAACTTGAAGACAAGAAGTTTGCACCATTTACGTAGGCCACAGGCGTCCTTCTGTTCTCCCAAAGGAGAGGAGACACTGAGGCCTCCCCGGTCGGATCTTAGAAGCCCAGGCATAATTAGTAAGCATGGTGGGTTCCGTGCTCCAGATGGAGACTCAACCAGAATTTAAGAGAGAGAGCAACATGGGGAGACCAGTCTTTCGAGGAACTGATCCCAATTCTTTATTTTTCATGGTCTACTTTTATACACTGAGATGTTATACAAAAGTCACGCAGGGTCAGCAGCCCTGACTTTTATCAAAGTCAGGTGCTTCATACAAATGTATACAGAGGTCTTGGGGTGTTACATCATCTTCCGGCCAGGGGGCCTGCTGACAATTTATGACCCTCTCCTTGTGACAGCGGTCAGTCAACCAGAACACTTATTTCTCCAGGAGTGATTATTCTTAAAACAGACTCCACCAGATAAATTTACATTCCTATAGGGTGAGGGTGGGTTTTAATTAAAGAAAGAACTTACTTAGCCTAAGGTCTAACGTAATTAATATCAAAGGTTAATACCTATTTCTTCTATATATTCATTAATGTGTGTAAGGGTAGGCAATGTGGAGACTTAGCAGCAAACATTGGCTTAACAAATGAAAAACCCTTCATCAATACAATTTCTAATCAGCCCACTATTAGTTTTCTAACTTCTCTAAAGAACCTGTTTTTAGAAGGTTAAAAGCATCTCGTGCCTCCCACTGTTGGGAGGCTGTTAGTAATCACATGTGGCTGGACAAGCCTGTCAGGTAGGCTAGAGAACCTTCAGAGGAGTTTGTAGGTTAAAACACTCCTGTCACACCCAGGAATTTTTATTAGCTGGAGCTGTAAGCTAACTCTTTTTTCAGAGAGAGATAATGGGGGACAGCCCCCCTGTAAAGTCAGAGGTATAGATGAGAGGACAAAGTAGTAAAGTAGGCAGGCTCTGGTTATGGGGATAGATGCTTGAGGATCTCCAGGGGGCCTCCTGAGGCTAAATCTTGCCTTTGCGTATGTCGAGCCTCCTTCCTCATGACCTTTGCCATGGGCGGAGGTCCTCTCGCTGGCTCCCGGCAGTTGAACATCATTTCATGTGCCTATTCGCCATCTGTATGTCTTCTTTTGAGAAATATCAATTCAGGTCCTCTGCCCATTTTTTGAGTGAGTTATTTGTTTTGAGGTTTTGTACATTTTGGAAACTAATATGTGAACCGCGAACTTCCAGATGTTCAAGCTGGTTTTGGAAAAGGCAGAGGAACCAGAGATCAAATTGCCAACGTCCGCTGGATCATGGAAAAAGCAAGAGAGTTCCAGAAAAACATCTATTTCTGCTTTATTGACTATGCCAAAGCCTTTGACTGTGTGGATCACAACAAACTGTGGAAAATTCTGAATACCAGACCACCTGACCTGCCTCTTGAGAAACCTCTATGCAGGTCAGGAAGCAACAGTTAGAACTGGACATTGAACAACAGACTGGTTGCAAATAGGAAAAGGAGTACGTCAAGGCTGTATATTGTCACCCTGCTCATTTAACTTATATGCAGAGTACAACATGAGAAACGCTGGGCTGAAAGAAATAAGCTGGAATCAAGATTGCCGGGAGAAATATCAATAACCTCAGATATGCAGATGACACCACCCTTATGGCAGAAAGTGAAGAGGAACTAAAAAGCCTCTTGATGAAAGTGAAAGAGGAGAGTGAAAAAGTTGGCTTAAAGCTCAATGTTCAGAAAACGAAGATCATGGCATCTAGTCCCATCACTTCATGGGAAATAGATGGGGAAACAGTGGAAACAGTGCCAGACTTTATTTTTCTGGGCTCTAAAATCACTACAGATGGTGGCTGCAGCCACGAAATTAAAAGACGCTTACTCCTTGGAAGGAAAGTTGTGACCAACCTAGATAGCATATTCAAAAGCAGAGACATCACTTTGCCAACAAAGGTTCGCCTAGTCAAGGCTATGGTCTTTCCTGTGGTCATGTATGGATGTGAGAGCTGGACTGTGAAGAAGGCTGAGTGCCGAAGAATTGATGCTTTTGAACTGTGGTGTTGGAGAAGACTCTTGAGAGTCCCTTGGACTGCAAGGAGATCCAACCAGTCCATTCTGAAGGAGATTAGCCCTGGGATTTCTTTGGAAGGACTGATGCTAAAGCTGAAACTGCAGTACTTTGGCCACCTCACGCAAAGAGTTGACTCATTGGGATGGCTGGATGGCATCACTGACTTGATGGATGTGAGTCTGAGTGACCTCCGGGAGCTGGTGATGGACAGGGAGGCCTGGCGTGCTGCGATTCATGGGGTCACAAAGAGTCGGACACGACTGAGCGACTGAACTGACTGAACTGAAACCCTTATTGGTCACATCATTTGCAAATACTTTCTCCCAATCTGTGAGTTGTCTTTTGTTTTGTCTATTGTTTCCTTTGCTGTGCAAAAAGCTTTTGTGTTTAAGTAGGTCCCATTTGTTTATTCTTGCTTTTATTTTCATTATTCTGGGATATGGATTGAAAAAGATGTTGCTTTGATTTATGTCAGAAAGTGTTCTGCCCATGTTTTCCTCTAGGAGTTTTATCATGTCTGGTCTCACATTTAGGTCTTTAATCCATTTTGAACTGATTTTTGTGTATGGAGTTAAGGAATGATCTTAAAATGTATATCTTTTAATTTTTAAATGTAGTACTTTGGTGTTAATAATTTACAGTTATTTCTAAAGTGTTAAGTCCTGCCTGGCTTCCTGATTCCCTGGTTGCTCAGTCCATTTTGTAGACATTGTCTCTCACTTTCTCTTGGCACAAGTCCTGGACATCTTGGAAACACGATTTGATGCCGTAAAAACACAGGACAAATGACCACAATGATAAATTACCTTATTTGCCTCTAATGCTTTTGTGAAATTAGTACCCAAATGAGAACTAAAGGGGGCTTCCCAGGTGGCATAGTGGTAAAGAATCCGCCTGCCAATGCAGGAGACACAGATGCAAGAGATGTGGGTTCAATGAATCTTAAGCTCATTTAGCAAAAGATAATATAGTAAAAGCTATTTTCTTTCATACTTTGACAGAAAGTCTCTGTTGTCATTTTGGGTTATAATCATTATAGATATTTCTAATATTCGTTATTATAAATTCTTAATCAAGTAATTTGTACCAATTTGGAGATAAATCTGAATAGGTCTATTGGAGTCTTAGGATTATCAGTGGGGTTGCAGGAAGTTTATTTCTAAGTTATGACTTTTTGCCTTTTTTGGTGAGATGAGCAAAATAAAATCTCTGCTCATAGAGATCTTTACCAGAGTTGCAGTGAATGGCATGTAAATTTTAATCAGATTGCTAAACTGTAAACAGTGCAGGTCGAATTTTATGGTTTAAAGTGATTATTTGGTTTCTATTTCATATTTGAGGTGTTTATCAATGTTGGGACTGGAAGAAACACAAGCTGGAATCAAGATTGCCGGGAGAAATATCAACAACCTCAGATATGCAGATGACATCACCCTTATGGCAGAAAGTGAAGAGGGAACTAAAAAGCCTCTTGATGAAAGTGAAAGTGGAGAGCGAAAAAGTTGGCTTAAAGCTCAACATTCAGAAAACGAAGATCATGGCATCTGGTCCCATCACTTCATGGGAAATAGATGGGGAAACAGTGGAAACAGTGCCAGACTTTATTTTTCTGGGCTCTAAAATCACTACAGATGGTGGCTGCAGCCATGAAATTAAAAGACGCTTACTCCTTGGAAGGAAAGTTATGACCAACCTAGATAGCATATTGAAAAGCAGGGACATTACTTTGCCAACAAAGGTTCATCTAGTCAAGGCTATGGTTTTTCCTGTGGTCATGTATGGATGTGAGAGCTGGACTGTGAAGAAGGCTGAGGGCTGAAGAATTGATGCTTTTGAACTGTGGTGTTGGAGAAGACTCTTGAGAGTCCCTTGGACTGCAAGGAGATCCAACCAGTCCATTCTGAAGGAAATCAGTCCTGGGATTTCTTTGGAAGAAATGATGCTCAAACTGAAAGTCCAGTACTTTGGCCACCTCATGTGAAGAGTTGACTCATTGGAGAAGACTCTGATGCTGGGAGGGATTGGGGGCAGGAGGGAGAAGGGGTCGACAGAGGATGAGATGGCTGGATGGCATCACTGATTCAATGGACGTGAGTCTCAGTGAACTCTGGGAGTTGGTGATGGACAGAGAGGCCTGGTGTGCTGCAATTCATGGGGTCGCAAAGAGTCGGACACGACTGAGCGACTGATCTGATCTGATCTGATCAATGTTTGGCCAAATATGACCCACCCTGGATTGTGAAGCTGTTATGTTCTGACAGTGCCCTCTTACTGCAGTATTAATGGAGTTCAGCTTACACTGGTTGAGCAAGACAGTAGTAATTTCTCATTTTCCTAGGTAAAATCACACTTATTCTTTTAAAAAATTTATCCATTATTTTTACATAAATCTAAACATTATCCATATTATAATATTTCTCTTTTTTCTCTCGAGGACCTTTTTATTTTTTAATTTTCATTAATTTATTTAGAATAATATTAATAACCCATGCATTTAATATGAAAAATAATTATTTCCCAAAATAAACACAATGGTGGGAAAAGCGGAGCCTTTTACATTTTCATAGTTTTCCAAGTCTCTTTCTTGTCTGTCTCATTAGAAGACCACAGGATTTTCATGTTTGCTTCTGCATTAAATCTTTTTCCCCTCTTTTTTTAAATTTTATTTTTTAAATTGGAGTATCAGTGCATAGGAGTGGGATTGCTGGACAATATGGTGACTCTTTTTAATTTTTTTAAGGAAACTCCATACTGTTTTCCATTTCCACCAACAATGTAGGAAGGTCCCCTTTTGTTGACGTGGTGTATCACACTGATTGTTGAGTCCAGTTTTTAAATCTATCAACTACGGAACAATTAGAACTACTGCCAGCAGCTAACATATTGAATCCAAGAACTTCGTTAGATTCACCTATATCAGTAAATTCAGCCCTATCTAAAATCATGTTCGTCTTCCCTTGCTTCATCTACACCCTAACTCTGTCTGCTGAGAGGGACCAAAACACCACTTACTATGGCTTTGAAGGAGAAGGCAATGGCACCCCACTCCAGTACTCTTGCCTGGAAAATCCCATGGATGGAGGAGCCTGGTAGGCTCCAGTCCATGGGGTCGCTAAGAGTCGGACACGACTGAGCGACTTAACTTTCACTTTTCACTTTCATGCATTGGAGAAGGAGATGGCAACCCACTCCAGTGTTCTTGCCTGGAGAATCCCAGGGATGGGGGAGCCTGGTAGGCTGCCGTCAATGGGGTCACACAGAGTCGGACACGACTGAAGTGACTTAGCATAGCATAGCATGGCTTTGAGTTCTACTTTGGCGGGCTTTCCAGGTGGCGCTAGTGGTAAAGAACCCACCTGCCAATACATGAGACATAAGAGACATGGGTTCACTCCCTGGTTTGGGAAAATCCCCCAGAGAAGGGAATGGCAACCCCCTCCAGTATTCTTGCCTGGGAAATTCCATGGACAGAGGAGCCTGGTGGACTACAGTCCATCGAGTCATAAGGAGTCGGACATGACTGAAGTGACTTAGCATGTGATACCTTGAATGAGATATACTTGTCCCCTGGGGGAAAGTGCAGAGCAGCAGCTTGGCCCCAGTAGAGATCAGATCAGATCAGTCGCTCAGTCGTGTCTGACTCTTTGTGACCCCATGAATCGCAGCACACCAGGCCTCCCTGTGCATCACCAACTCCCAGAGTTCACTCAGACTCACATCCATTGAGTCAGTGATGCCATCCAACCATCTCATCCTCTGTCGTCCCCTTCTCCTCTTGCCCTCAGTCCCTCCTAGCATCAGAGTCTTGTCCAATGAGTCAACTCTTCGCATGAGGTGGCCAAAGTACTGGAGTTTCAGCTTTAGCTTCATTCCTTCCAAAGAAATCCCAGGGCTGATCTCCTTCAGAATGGACTGGTTGGATCTCCTTGCAGTCCAAGGGACTCTCAAGAGTCTTCTCCAACATCACAGTTCAAAAGCATCAATTCTTTGGTGCTCAGCTTTTTTCACAGTCCAACTCTCACATCCATATATGACCACAGGAAAAACCATAGCCTTGACTAGACAAACTTTTGTTGGCAAAGTAATGTCTCTGCTTTTGAATATGCTATCTAGGTTGGTCATAACTTTCCTTCCAAGGAGTAAGCTTCTTTTAATTTCATGGCTGCATTCACCATCTGTAGTGATTTTGGAGCCCCCCAAAATAAAGTCTGACACTGTTCCCACTGTTTCATCTATTTCCCATGAAGTGATGGGACCGGATGCCATGATCTGATAGATAGAGTGCCTGATGAACTATGGACTGAGGTTCCTGAAATTGTACAGGAGACAGAGATCAAGACCATCCCCATGGAAAAGAAATGCAAAAAAGCAAAATGGCTGTCTGGGGAGGCCTTACAAATAGCTGTGAAAAGAAGAGAAGTGAAAAGCAAAGGAGAAAAGGAAAGATATAAGCATCTGAATGCAGAGTTCCAAAGAGTAGCAAGAAGAGATAGGAAAGCCTTCTTCAGTGATCAATGCAAAGAAATAGAGGAAAACAACAGAATGGGAAAGACTAGGGATCTCTAAGAAAATTAGAGATACCAAGGGAATCTTTCATGCAAAGATGGGTTCGATAAAGGACAGAAATGGTATGGACCTAACAGAAGCAGAAGATATTAAGAAGAGGTGGCAAGAATACACAGAAGAACTGTACAAAAAAGATCTTCACGACCCAGATAATCACGATGGCGTGATCACTGACCTAGAGCCAGACATCCTGGAATGTGAAGTCAAGTGGGCCTTAGAAAGCATCACTACAAACAAAGCTAGTGGAGGTGATGGCATTCCACTTGAGCTATTCCAAATCCTGAAAGATGATGCTGTGAAAGTGCTGCACTCAATATGCCAGCACATTTGGAAAACTCAGCAGTGGCCACAGGACTGGAAAAGGTCAGTTTTCATTCCAATCCCAAAGAAAGGCAATGCCAAAGAATGCTCAAACTACCGCACAATTGCACTCATGTCACACGCTAGTAAAGTAATGCTCAAAATTCTCCAAGCCAGGCTTCAGCAATATGTGAACCGTGAACTTCCAGATGTTCAAGCTGGTTTTAGAAAAGGCAGAGGAACCAGAGATCAAATTGCCAACATCTGCTGGATCATGGAAAAAGCCAGAGAGTTCCAGGAAAACATCTATTTATGCTTTATTGATGATGCCAAAGCCTTTGACTGTGTGGATCACAATAAACTGTGGAAAATTCTGAAAGAGATGGGAATACCAGACCACCTGATCTGCCTCTTGAGAAACCTGTATGCAGTTCAGGAAGCAACAGTTAGAACTGGCCCCAGTTATGCAGGGCCAAATCTCTGACTGGGAAATGGGGAGAGGGGTGCTGGGCAATATTAGCTCTCCCTGGTGATTATGGGGCAAAGCTGTGACTGAGCACTGGGGGTTGGATCCTTACGGCAGTAGTGAGCCTGGCTGTAGTGGGTTGAAGCCCCCACTTCGTATAGCACAGGGCAGTACAGCTGAGCACCAGTAATTACTGGTCAAAGTAGGACTTGGGGCCCAGGAATGGGATACAGAGCAGCAGCAGTGTGGCCCCTGTTACGGTGGGTCAAAGCCCTGACTTAAGACCCTAGTGTGGGTGCCGAACCATGGCAGCTCCAATCCCCTGTAAAGGCAAGGTGCAGTGGCATCCTGGTCGTGTAGAGCTGGCATGGGGGTAGTGGCAGGTCTTACTGCAGAGGCAGCTCCATCCTTGAGGAGGAGAGTCAGCAGTGGGGACTCGGGTGGCTCCGTCAGTTGAGTTCAGTTTTGATGAAGACTGTGGGTTCGCCTAGTCAAGGCTATGGTCTTCCCTGTGGTCATGTATGGATGTGAGAGCTGGACTGTGAAGAAGGCTGAGCGCCGAAGAATTGATGCTTTTGAAGTGTGGTGTTGGAGAAGACTCTTGAGAGTCCCTTGGACTGCAAGGAGATCCAACCAGTCCATTCTGAAGGAGATCAGCCCTGGAATTTCTTTGGAAGGAATGATGCTAAAGCTGAAACTCCAGTATTTTGGCCACCTCATGTGAAGAGTTGACTCATTGGAGAAGACTCTGATGCTGGGAGGGATTAGGGGCAGGAGGAGGGGACGACAGAGGATGAGATGGCTGGATGGTATCACTGACTCGATGGATGCGAGTCTGAGTGACCTCCGGGAGCTGGTGATGGACAGGGAGGCCTGGCGTGTTGCAGTTCATGGGGTCGCAAAGAGTCGGACACGACTGAGCGACTGATCTGATCTGATCTGATCTGTGGGAATCCTTGACAGCACAGGCTGCAAACCTCTGCGGTGGTGAGAGTGCGGGGGTCTCCTGCTCTCCTTTTCCCTGCAGGGTAAGATCCCTCTGCGGATCCTTCTTGATGCTGAGCTCCTCTGGACTGGGGTAGGGACGAGGCAGGTAAATGCTTCCTATGCTCTTCTAGAGAGCCATCCTTTGTTTTAGCCCCACCAGCTTTCTCTTGTTTCCTCACTATAGTTTAGAGTTCCCCCAGAACTAGTTTCATCAGTTTGTAGTTGTTTATTTATTGTTCTTGTTGCTTTTGTGGGAGTGATGGGTGTTGGGACTTCCCAGTCAACCATCTTGATAATGTCACCTCCAGGAACCATTGATTTTTTTCCTTCATAGTTTTGCCTTTACAGGAATGTCATATAGTTGCAATCATACAGTATGTACCCTTTTCATGTGGCTTCTTTCACTTAATCATATACATTTATGTTTCCTCTGTCTTCCCATGGCTTGACATCTCATTTCTTTTTAGTACTTAGTAACATTCCAGTGTTTGGGTGTATTAATCCATTCAGTTGATTAATCCATTTACTCACTGAAGGACATTTTGGTTGCTTGCTTCCAAGTTTTGGCAATTATCAATAAAGCTGATATAAGCATCTGTGCTCAGGTCTATGAGTAGATTTAATATTCCAACTTCTACAGGTAAATACCAAGGAGCACATTGCTGTGTCACGTGGTAAAAGTATGCTTAGTTTGGTAAAAGATAATCTGCCAACATGTCTTCCAAAATGGCTGTACCATTTTGCATGCCCACAAGCAATGAATGAAAGCTCTCGTTGCTCCACATTCTTACCAGCGTTTGGGGTATCAGCATTTTGGTGTCTGGAAATTCTAATAGGTGTGTAGTGGCATCTCATTTTAATTTGCAATTCCCCAATGATATATGATGTAGAACATCTTTTAAATTAAGAACTGTTGAGTCTTAGAGTTTTTTGTCTATTTTGGATCAGAGTTCTTTATCAAATATGTCTTTTGCAAATATTTTCTCCCGGTGCGTGTCTCGTTTTCTCATTCACTTAACAGTGGTCTTTTTCAGGGTGTTTTGGATCTCTACTTTAAGACAACCACAACATAGAGTAAGTTTTCTGCACGTTTAACCTCTCAGTGATTAATACTCAGTGTTAAGGATTAAGGGATGCCTGGCAGGTCTCCTTTGAGGAAGAACTCAAGGAAGAGAAAATAGAGATGCAGACTTTTACCCTTGTGTCATGAAAGTGACATATATCTGACACTTATTTTTGTAGTGCTTAGGGTTGAGAAAAGAGAAGGAACAGGTCAACAGAACAAGGCACCAGCCACTGGCATAGTCAGTTCCACCTCAGTATTTATTGTGTGACTTTACTGTGTTACCTTGGGCAAGTCACTTACTCTTTTTTGAGCCACAACTTCTTTATCTCTACAATAGGTGGGATATTGCTTACTTGTAATGTTTCTGTGAGGGTCAGTGACTCAGCATAGCACGTACTACAGCCTCTTGTCTGTGATATGAGCTCCCCACATTAGCCACTGCTCACCTTTCCCTCTTTCCTTAGCACTCCTTTTTTGTGGAAGGATTCAAGACTACAAAATGAATAGCCATAAATAAAGTTTATGAGTGATCCAGTACCAGTTTTAAACATATATAGTGACTCTCAGTGACCATATATATTATACACTTGGGTGTCTTAATAAAAGAAAAATTCTACCATATGTCACCTCTGTTAAATAGTGTGTAGACCAAAAGGCCCATCTGAAAAGAACCACTGAGGATGCAGAAACTAGTTTTAATAAAATAAGATTCTGGATGACTGGAAGGCAAAAACCAAACTAATAGTTCCAAAGGTCATGATAAATGAATTAGGAAAGTAATCAAAATGGCTTAGCCAAGCAAGGCTGTCATTCTTCATCTTAATGAATCTCTTAAAGAGTAAATAAAAGGAGAAAGATGAAAGTAATTATTGACTGTGTACCTAGTTATTGGAGCACTCACATCTCCAAGGAATTCAGTTCATAAAGCTGAGGCTGTAGGTGAATATACATACATCACGTAGCTGCCTGCAAGCAGAGGAGTCATATATCATGCTTATATAGAGAGTGTATAAATACTTATTTTAATGAACATGTTACATTGACCTCTATTCCTCTGCTGAATATATAGAGCCAATGTCTTGGGAGTTAGAAGAGTTTTAGAGAGAACTTGGCTGTTGGAGGCAGAGGCTCAAGCCAGTTCCCATTTCTACCATTTCTTACTGAACAGAGAAGACATAAAATTTTCTGATGTGCCACTGAGTAGCAGAAGAGATGGAGGAAACAAACGAGGGGAAAGGTTTTTTAAAAAAAGTTTCAAAAAAGGAGAATGAATGAGTCACAATATTATTATCACAATGAGAAATGGAATACATATCCTTTCCATGTATATTGTGTTAGAGGATGTTTTACTGGTACAATTTTACTTGCATCAGTTTAGTAGGACACCATTAAAGTTAGGAATTTCCATTTTAATGGTTGATGAAGCCTGGCCATTTTGACTGACATCTGCTATTAAATCCTCTTTTTCAGTAAGCTTTCACTCATGATTTAAAACTTATATTACTTTATATTTTAAATTTAAAGGCACTTACAAATTTTGTCATGAAAACATTATGAAGCCAGTATAGAAATGCCATTTTGTATTTTGTACAAGAAGTGATTTTTATATATGTACATGAAACGGGTTTTATAGAGTTTTAAAAACAAAAGGTATCATACATATTGTTTTGTTACCAGATTTATTTCACTTAGCAGTATACTATTAACGAGCTTCCCTGGTAGCTCAGCCAGGAAAGAATCTGTCTGCAAGGCAGAAGACCCTGGTTTGATTGCTGAGTCAGGAAGATCTCCTGGAGAAGGGATATGCTACCCACTCCCGTATTCTTGGGCTCCCCTGGAGGCTCAGGTAGTAAGAAATCTGCCTGTAATGCAGGAGACCTGGGTTCAGTCTCTGGGTGGGAAAGATCCCCTGGAGGAGGAAATGGCAACTCACTCCAGTGTTCTTGCCTAGAGAATCCCATGGACAGAGGAGCCTGGCAAACTGTAGTCCACGGGGTCACAAAGAGTGACACATGACTGAGCAACTAGGCACAGCATACTGTTAATAAGGTTCATGTTATTGCATTTTCTTATTCTGGAATGGGTATATAACATAGTTTATTTAACCAGCTCTGTAACTGGACGCTTAGGTCATTTCCCTTCTTTCTATAACCCTGTTGCAAATGCATCAGTAGCCATGTTCCACTCTGATTCCTTCCTTCGAAAGGAGTCTTAGACGAGAAATTGATGAGTGAAGAGTCAGAGCACACTTGGGGCAGAAAAGTTTTGAATAAACCTGAAGCTTTCAAAGAACTTAATTTTGGAAACAATACAGAATTAGGAACAGTGGAAATTCTCTTGAAGCAGAAACAGCCCTTAGAGCAGGGTGGTTTAGTTACTAAGTCGTGTCCTACTCTTGTGACCTTTTGGACTGTAGCCCACCATTCTCTTCTGTCCAAGGAATTCTCCAGGCTAGAATAGTGGAGTGGGTTGCCATTTCTTTCTCCAGGGGATCTTCCTGACCCAGGGGTTGAACCTGGGTCTCCAGTATAGCAGGCAGACTCTTTACTGGCTGAGCAACCAGGGAACCCCTAAGAGCAGAATATCACCTCTCAAAGAAGAGGATTGTTAGTACAACCCTGGGAATTATTGAATCAGAGTTATGGTTGTAAAGAGAACATTAAAAAAAAAAATCTACTATCAGAGAGTGGATTTAAGACTAAAGAAAGAGCGTATTTCCCTTGGTAATTAAACAACTAGGTGTATCATTTGTGATGGACTGGAGGGCTAAGGAGGACATAGTTTGGAAAGCTTCCTAAAAATCATGGGGCAAAACTTTGCAGTTGTGGGCTATATGTAATCATAGCATAATGGTTCTGACTCATTTGGAAACAACAGTAAGAGGTGGGTTTTCCCAGTGACCATGATTGTAAATTATTCTTTGGAGTGGAAATTTTAAGAGGCAAATATTTCAGACCTCGACCACACAGTGCAATAGAATTGACCTTTTCAAAATGATTCTTTTTGTTGTTGTTGTAGTAGGAGAGGATCATTTTAGGACTGGTTTAGACATGATGTATCCTTCTTATTGCAGTTGATTCAATTCTGTTCCCCAAATGTTAAGTTTTGGATTGACTATTCTTTGGGCGTATTTTTCTGTCTAGACATAACCTAAATGGCAGACAGCAAGGGGCGCTGTAAATATCAGCTGTATCTGCAAATGGAGAGGTGACCCGGGGCCACACATATGTCATTTTTATCACATGGAGGGCGTGTCAGTCTCAGGTTCCCTTAGTGCTGCTCAGCATCAAGCCCTAAAGAATTTCAGCTGGAGAAAATAGCTATGTTCAGTCTTTGTGTCAATTCTGACCAAATCTGTAAGGATACTTAGCACCTTGCCTTATCTAGGAGGGAAGGTGAGGAATCAGTCTAATGCCCGCAGTTGTAACTCCTTGAGAAGCCATCGCCTAGCCCTTCAATATTCTCAAGACCCCCAAGTCTATCCACGGTGGATAACTGGGCTGAACTTGAATTCTGTTTGACTGGAACCCTAGGAACCTCCTCCTGACAGACACTTCTCCTTGTTCCAGAGTTTTTATCTGTGGCGAGTGTCTTGCATCATCCTGGACATATTACCTTTTATCCAGAACTTACCCCTCACCACCTGCCTCTTAGGAGTTGTATGGTCTCCAGCTGCTCTGATCTTCATTCACCATACTAAACTTTTTGAATACTGACATTTGCCTTTGTTGGACCCAGAGCACCCAGATGATTTGTATCTGTCGAGAGGCCATGAAGATGTTTACATTATCCCCTCCTGGCCTTTGCCCTGCCCATCCTAACAAATTCTCAGCTCTCCTGTTTGCTGAGATCTAACACACCTAGCAGCAGAGGCTGAGTGAGCTGTACTAATGAGGATGACAGTGTACAGTGGGCAAAATGCTGTGTTTGTTGCCCCATCTTCAAATATGAAAATGGGACAGAAGTTTGTGTTGTTTAGTCGCTGCTGCTGCTGCTGCTAAGTCGCTTCAGTCCTGTCCGACTCTGTGCGACCCCATAGACGGAAGCTCACCAGGCTCCCCTGTCCCTGGGATTCTCCAGGCAAGAACACTGGAGTGGGTTGCCATTTCCTTCTCCAATGCATGAATGTGAAAAGTGAAAGTGAAGTCGTTCAGTCATATCCGACTCTTAGCGACCCCATGGACTGCAGCCTACCAGGCTCCTCCGTCCATGGGATTTTCCAGGCAAAAGTACTGGGGTGGGGTGCCATTGCCTTCGCTAAGTCATGTTTAACTCTTGCTACCCCATGGACTATAGCCCATCAAGCTCCTCTGTCCATGAGATTTTCCAGGCAAGAATACTGGAGTGCGTTGCCATTTCCTTCTCCAGGAGATCTTCCCAACCCAGGGATCGAACCCATGTCTCCTGCATTGGCAGGTGGATTCTTTACCACTGAGCCACCATTGCAAATAATGTCATATTCAATTTTGATAACTGCTTTTACTACATTATTTTCTATCACCAATTTCCCTTTCTGTCAATGTTGGAAGCATGATGCAAGAATTGTGTTTTTCCTTTGTGTAACTACCTTTTGATGGGTCATAGGTCTTTACAAGAGCAGTCTGAAATTGCTCAAGGTACGGCAATAGAAAAAGCCTGAAGTGTGTTTAATTTTGCTTGTTGATGCTCAGTGAAACTGTTAATCAACATTTATAATCTTTTCATAGATTCTGTCAAGTTTTCAGAAGATCTGAACAGTTGTTATTGCCTCACTAGGAGAGGCTTATGAAGAAGGAAATGGCAACCCACTCCAGTGTTCTTGCCTGGAGAATCCTGGGAACGGCGGAGCCTGGTGGGCTGCCATCTATGGGGTCGCACAGAGTCAGACACGACTGAAGCGACTTAACAGCAGCAGCAGCAGGAGAGGCTTATATGAAAAAAATTTATATTTCTTCCCTAAAATGATAGCCATGAGGGTACAGTAAAGGGAAGTATGCTGTCCATGGTGTGTGTGTGGGGGGCACCTGAATCTAGAAAGTGCTATCTAGGTCAAGTTTGTTGCATGTATACTTTTACATATTCTGATATTCTATTTTATAGTGGTAAAGTCTTTAAGAGGAGGGACAGAGGAAAGAGAATAGGGTTATAGTCTGTAATAATGCATTTATTGTTGTTAAAGAAATTAAATCCTCCAGGCAAGAATACTGGAGTGGGTAGCCATTCCCTTCTCCAGGGGACCTTCCTGACCCAGGGGTAAAACCCAGGTCTCTTGCATTGCAGGTAGATTATTTTACCAGAGAAGACCTTGGGAGCAGATAGGGAATGCATCTGCTCCTTTTTTGCCTTGCCTTCTTGCCCTCACGGTGCACTTCCACTTCCTCAGGATCTCATCCGGAGCCTGTCCCCTGTGTCTCTCCTCTGTGAGGTATTCTCAGCATCCTGTGTGTGTTTTTTCCACACCACCTATGGCTCACTCCAGAACTTCTGAGACAATATCAAGCTCAGGGGCTGCTGTGAGGGTAAATTAATTTAATGCATTAAAGCGCTTAGAACAGTGCTTGGCATTAAGTAAGTGCTCAGTAAATTTTAGTTATTGTTATCTGCCCATTCCCCATGGTCTGGGGCTTGTTCTGCTGGGTCAGTCACCTTCTGTTCAGGTCCTTTCTGACAAGAAGATGCCTTGCTTTCTGTGAGTAATACAAGAAAGATCAGAGCAAGGATAAAAGCCGTAGTATTTGGGTTAAAAACAACATTGGAAATGACCTTTATTATATAAGAAACTACAAAGCTATCCATAGGACCAGCATATTTTATACAATAAAATGTTGATAAGCGGAATATTACTTACAACTTGTCAAAGGTTATATCTGTTTTCTCATATTTTTCATGTTAAGTTTTGTGATCAATTTGTATATACATATATAAGATACCAAAAACTGAGAAAAACTCCAGAGAAAAAGCATCCATGCATAATCACATCTTCATTCTCCAGACAACTCAGTTTATTTCTAACGAGAACATCAGAAAGTTTCTTACCACGAGAGAGTGACCTTTAAAGAAAAGATCTGACAACCAGATAAACTGTGCACCATTTACAGAGGGATTGAGGGAATTTACTCCATCTATTTCCCTGTCCTCTGGGGGAAATTATTCATTCTTGAAGGGCAAAGCTGATTGAGGAAGGAAGAATCAGACTGAAAACAGACAATGCTTTTAGCTTTGCTCGTGAGAAGGAGTCCAGACTTCTGGGTTTTCACCTACAGAGTAAGGTGGTTGAACTAGATCACTTTAAAGGAGCTTCCCGGGTCAAATAGGGTGAGCTTTGCTGTGCTAATCTATGCTGTGTCTGTGCTGGTTAGATAAGAATCATAAACTCTCTCCCAGACAGCAAACTCCCTGCTAAATGGGGAACTTCAGTAGCCAGTTCTTGGGTCCTTAGTTTTAACCCAATGCTTGGCCAGTGTTCTGGGCTCTGTCCATGGTACCTGCAGAGAGACTCTGTAGCAGAGTAGTGGTGAGGGACAAGCAAGGTCATGTATGTACAAGTGCTTAGAGCTGCAAAGGGTGTTTTTTTAAAATTTAATTTAATTTTATTAAATTTAATTTAATACATAAACATTTAATTTAATGTATAGTGAAGTTGTAAAACGAAAGAACTAAGAATAGACTAAGAATATTTCTTTGGTTTTGAGAACTTAAGAGCTGAAAGAAAATGGGACATCAGTGCAACCTAGTCATTTACAACGGAGAAACCAGTAGGTTGCTGGTGCCTGATATTTAACAGAAAGAAGTGTCATTAATCTGAAAAACTGTAGAGTTTTTGATTAGTTAATATTAAAACTTATAAAAGAGAATATAGCAACATATGAAAAAAGAGATTATGTACACCAACCTAAAGGACTTCCCAGGTGGCTCAGATGGTAAAGAACCTGTCTGCCAATGCAGGAGCTACAAGAGACATGGATTTGATCCCTGGATCAGAAAGTTCCCCTGGAGGAGGAAACGTCAACCCACTCAAGTATTCTTGCTTGGAAAATCCCATGGACAAATGAGCCTGGTAGGCTACAGTCCATGGGGTCACAAATAGTTGGACATGACTGAGTGAGCACATATGCACACACACCACTATAACACTCTAATGGAGACCATTGCTGTATTTGCCTTTGAAGATTTCAGTAAGTAATAGTGATTTTCCAAAAGGACATGACACTGTAAATCAGATGTCTTCCTAAAATGGCAGAAATGTAAACCTAAATGTAGGAATAGCTTCCCTCTTCTCATTTAGATGCTGACTTTTGCTTCCGGCTGGGAGACTTTGGGCAGAAGTTGCATTTATTTTCTGTCATTGAGTTAATTTCACATATGCAGAACATCTCCTGGCTTGGTAGTAATAGACCAGGCTCTCAATTTGCCTCCCATGCCAATGTATATTTTTAGCTCAATCACTGAGGAATTGAAACATATTTGCTTGTTATCAATGCAGCTTGTAAGTGAAATACTGGAGAATTTCTTAGTTCATGGGTGTAGGAGAGATTCTGTAAGCTCAGGAACATGCTATAAAGGTGCCCATGTCTTTAGACTGACCTGAATTTTCAAAATTTACTATTTACCCACAAATGATTAGCACTGGTGTTCATTGTAACAGAGCAGCCTTTACAATGTGGATGGTTGAGTGAGCACGGACCATTAGGTGAATTAACAGATGAGGGTTCAGAGAGATTGGATAGAAGTAGAAAAAGAAAAAAAAAAAAAGAAGACTTACGTACACTCTTCACATATACTTTTTAAAGTTATGATTTTTTCTTATAAGAAATATATGCTCATTTAAGAATATTTCAAAGATACTAATAACCATATAGGAAAATGGGGAAAAATCCTGCAATCCTGTTACCTGGAGATAAATACTACCAATTTAGTGTGTAGCACTCCTCAGGCTGTTTGCTATATATTTAAATTATATATATATACACAAACATGAAATCTTCCTGTTTTATAATCAGTCTTTTCTACCTATAATACCATGAATATACTTTCTAAGTATATTCTTAGTTCACTATTCTTAGTTCACGAAGTGAACTAAGTACAGCAAGTTCTTTAAATCACACACTAAACCAGTTTCCTTAGGGTCACTGGAACCAAATATCATGTATAAAAACTTTGTAAAATACTTTAAACTTTTTAGATACTATCAAAATCCTACCCTGAACTGTGCCAGACACATAAGAGATTTTATGATGATATAACTGTAATGTTATTTGAGAATGAGAATCCTTAATCTTGAAGGAAATTTAAGATTTCTAAGAGAGAGGGGAGCCAGTGAGTTGCATTTTGGGATGTGGTACACCTGCTTCAGCAAAAGCTAGAACTGTCCATGGTACTGAAGACCTCTGCGAAGGCTTTCATTTAGTAATTCTCAGTTATATTTACTGACTCAGTACTCACAGCATAAAGTGACTGAGCACACACGTACTCACTGCATAAAATGAATCACCACTAATTATCACAATCAGCCTACAAGATGAGAGACATTTTATTTATTTTTACACAAGGAAACGATGTAAGAGACAGGAAACAACTTAGGAAGGTTCTTTTGCAAAGGACAGAAATCATTCAAGCTATTTTAATGAAAAGGAATTTAATTTAAGAAATGTAGTATTTATAAAATTATGGAAAGTGCTGACGCAGCAGCCCCTAACCTGGGCCTCCTGGAATGACTCCCAGAACACCACTACAGAACTATCAAGCCAAAGGAACTGCTGTCTCTACTGCATCTGGGTAACTGGGAGTCATGAAGTTTCATGCCAACTGCTGCTCCAAGACCACACTGTCTTGGTTATAATCTGGGGTTTAGATGCTGGCATCAGAATGAGGCCCTCCAGAGCCAGGCTGAGATTACAATACATACAGGAGCAAAATGGTTAGTCTGCTTTCTGCCTCTCGGCATTCACTAAACCAGTTACTGGACACTCAGATCTTTGCTGATACTGTTTTGGGAAAACCAAGTTCCCATGATCCCTGTATCTCTGTGTACCAGCAGAAATAATAAGAGCTATAGAAGTAGCTTCTGAAGACTTCTGTTTTCCAGATATCCTATGAGTACTTCATATCAGTGGAACCTAAAGTACACCCTGAACCTTAGTTGCAAAGGTACCTGGGAGGAGTGGTTTTCAGAACAAGTTAAACTGAAAAGAAAATAGAACAAGTGTACATTAGATGACTTTACTTATCATCACAGGGAGCTGTTATTCAGAACTAAGTTTAAAGCCCTGGGTTCTTTCTATACCACACAAATTGATTTGGAATCAATATGAAATTTATTCAGATGACCTTGGGGATTATTTTTTATTAATTTTTAGTATATAAGTGGGTATTTATTGATAAAGAAGGACTTGAGTCAGACTCAGAGAAGTCTGTTATAGCCTATCTTGGAGTTGGAAGCCTGTAGGGCTCTTGAGTTGAATTAGACTGAAAAGTCATGATCATTAATGAGAGAAAGCATTACAAGAAAAGCTAGGGTGATGTCTGCATAACCTCAAGAGAAAATATTTTCTGAGCACAGAGAATTTGTAAATACCTAAAACCACTGGCAAATCATTTAATAGCATTCTCTATGAAAAATAATTCTTTTTGTAGAAAAGAATCTCAAAAGATTATGGACAAGGTTATGGGGATTAGTGAGGTTCATTAATCCAAGATTGCCTTCACATTGTTGTGGTGGATTTGAGATTCCAGTCTTTGTCTGTTTGGCTCTTTTGGGGTGGAATTTCCTTTCCCATGTTAATTGAACCATATTGGAGAACATCCTGGCCTCTCTGCACTCTTCACTCCTCTAGAAGTTACTGGTTAATTCAGAAGCAGGACTTCAGCTTCTTCCTTTCTGTTTCTTTTGGAAACTAGCTGCTTACAGGAAGCAGAATCTGGTCTGTGCTTCTATGCCACACCTTTTACAGTCAGCACTTAGAACTCAACCTGGTATCTGTGAATGTCTGTCGTATTTTGGGGTTTGGTTCAAGAATCCCTTGGTTTTCAAAACCTAAATCACATTCATCAATATTATTGATATCAATAGTAAATAAGTGATACTTGGTTGTTTGTCTATAGTTTTTCTAATCAGATTTGTTCAGAAGTAAATTATGGTTTATATTTTGATCTCATACTACATACCTTTCCCTACTAGAAAGTTAAATAAGAAAATTAAACATAAAATGGACAGAAGATAAAGAGGAGACTGTAAATAGCAGACATGAAGCTGGAAGAGAGAGAAAAAAATACAACAGTTCAGCTGTTGGGAAAAATTCAGAGGAGGAATAATCAACTCCATATATCAAAATCCCAAGTGCACAGCATAAAACAATAATTAATGTTCATGATGGCAACCCTTGATCCATCAAGAAAAATTAAATTATGTTCAGCAGACTTTCTTTTCTTTACCTAAGCTGAGAAAGAATGTGTAATATATTTTGGAAAGATTTATTCTTTTGATAAAGAAAATATCATTTTACTTATATTTGCTGGACTCTCTAAGGAATACTATTGTGAAAATACAGAAAAACAGAAGAGATTGTTGAGGATAACTTCTTCAGCACACATTATCTTTAAAGATTTTACCATAGCATCCACATTTTCCTACTCTCCTTCAATATGTCTAATCAGGATTAATTTTTAAAGTTTTACATTAATTGGTAAAATCAGTTCTAAGTGCCTGTTGTAACATGATAGATCATTTGATCTTGTCTTTAAGGAAAAGATGCAAAGCATCCATCTGGGTCTAAATTAAGTTGAATCTTGGGCTTCAAACCTATCAGATATAAATTATAATTATACTCACAGTAGTGGATAAGTGATGTTGTATTCATGTCAGAACGTGGATGTTCTAATTGACATTGCAGGTAGGAAAGGGAGAAGTATAGCAGTCTGAATGTCTTCAGGAGAGGTATGAAGGTGCAAAGGCCTTTGCTGGGCTGCATTTCGAGCAGTCCAGGACCTGGCTTCTTCAGAGCCCTGGAGTTGAGCAAACTGAGAAGGGCCAACCTCAGGCCAATCATTCTATATGAGACGACAGTACACAAAGTGGGCCACCAGTTTATCAACTCACAGCAGAGCAGGGGAGGATGAGGAGGAATATTCATAACTTCACCCAGGGCACCCTCTTTATAACATCAGGATACTTTAGAGACCAAGTGAATAATTTACAGGTTGCTTGGTAAGCATGATAGTAAGGCAAAGAGAGATGGATAATCTTGGTCATTTCAACCAGCTGGCGTAGGGCATTTTGAATCATCCCTGAGCTGAAGTAGAGTTGTAGAAATATATGATTATGAATCATCCCGTAGGCACATTATAAATACCTTAACTTATATCACTTCATTAATACTCCCAGCCACTCCATGAGGTAACCCCCCAGGAGGTGTCCTCCCCAGTAGGTAGATGAAAAAATGGAGGAACCAGAGTTTAAATAACTCTCCTCAGGTCAAAGGCTGGCAGATTTGAGAGGTTGGAGTCCAAAGCCAACGGTCTTAAGAGCTACATTATTTATGCCTCTAAGGTTCGTATGTTTGTCCTGGATTTAGTGTTTCTTCTCTCAGGATAGTGCTGGATAAACACCAAAAATTCTCATTTTTTTCTCCACTTTCCTTTTCTGTATTCCAAGCTCTCCATTGCACTTTTGGTCTTAAGCTTCTTCCAGACAAATTACAGGCAAACGGGTTGTTACTATTTACTAACTTACACTCCGGGGAAGGCAATGGCACCCCACCCCAGTACTTTTGCCTGGAAAATCCCATGGACGGAGGAGCCTGGTAGGCTCCAGTCCATGGGGTCGCTAAGAGTCGGACACGACTGAGCGGCTTCACTTTCACTTTTCGTTTTCATGCATTGGAGAAGGAAATGGCAACCCGCTCCAGTGTTCTTGCCTGGAGAATCCCAGGGACAGGGGAGCCTGGTGAGCTGAGATCTCATCCAGTCTATTTGAACTGAATGCTTGGTTTTCGCAAATTCTCTGGTCATCCATTTGTGTTTGAGTTACTCTCGGAGGGACTGAGAGTCTTGAGCCTCATTCCCACCTAGTATTTAATAACTTTGCCGAAACCTAGTTTCTGTTACTCCCAAGTTCTTAGGCATAGGATAAAATGTTCTTCTCGTTATTGCTTTCCTATAGCACCTATATCACCCACAATTAATGGATAAAATATTGGTAGAAAATAGTCTCAAAGATGGATTATAAAGCTATTTAACTTGGTACTAGTTAACTAGGTACTTCCCTAAGAATTCCAAAATTCTCATTATAAGATGGATCCCAGTCTTGTACAATTTTCTTTCTTTTTTCATTGAATTTTAACAACTGGGACTAGCAAAAGAGTCTTACTTGTTGTAGTTTATTTTATTTTTTTTTTTTGTCTGTACTTAGAGATTTTTCTAAGAATAGCATGGAAAGGGATTTGACTTTTGTCATTTCTAGTATGATCAATTTCCCATCATTAATCATATGAATCATGGCTGTGAAAAATTAGTCAAAAATTTCCCCCACTTTATTTTATGTTTTCCTGCAAGTGAGGAGGTAATCTCTGACCTGAATCCTCATATTAGGATATAGTTCAGATTCTCTGAGCAGTTCCTCGAGATCCTTGGAAGAAAAGTGCTTTATATAGCCTTCTATGAAGCATTTGAGATAACCCTTTATGAATTACTCTGTGCTGACAATTTTACTCGACTGTACTGAAACACGTGGGATGGATTATGAATGAGTTGTGGAGGTAACTCAGTTTTCTGGACTGTCAGTCACCCTAAAGGCAGGTGAGGTTGTAGAACAAATAACCCCGCTCTTCCAAAATCCTATGTGGATGCTTAGACCTTTTGAAAGCCTTCAACAGATTTTCCTGCCTTGGCAGTAAACTGCCAAATGATCAGCAAGGTCAGAGTGTCACTTGGCAGAGTGGCAGAAGTGCCTGCCGCCATGGGAAGAACAACAGGGGTTGGGGTTTTCTAACCTGAGGTACAGAAGCGAGGCCAGGATTATACCCCAGGCTCCATCCAGTCTTTGGAGCTGTTTCAATTCATAAATTATAAATGTCATATATTGCTGCACAGGTCATGAGTGAATTGTAGATGTTAATTCCAAGACTGTTATTAGTGGAAAGCGATCCTAAGGGAGATGGGGCAGTGGGATGAGGGACACAGACAGGGAATTATAGATGCACATTGTCCAGAGATGCTGAAGTAATGTGATGATGATAATTAAAGTTTGAAAATGTCAGCAGCAGATGGGACCTGCCATCACTTGCCAATCGCAGACTGTTAAGGTCCCCATAATAAACGTATGATTCCCTTGGAGCAAAGGGTTGATAGCACAAAACAGTAGCAGAAGTGTCTAAGGAGTTTGAAACTGCGAAAGATCTATTTAGCCATAAACATGCCCTGTTGGGAGGGATGTTGTAAGAGAGAGTAAAACGCAAACAAGGAGAGTACATAGGGGAGTCAGCTAAAGTTTAAGAATTATGTGAGTCCTCACCGATACAGGGAACAAGCTAGTGGTTACCTAGTGGGGAGAGGGAAGGGGAGGAGGAGGTACAAACCATTATTTACAAAATCAGCTACAAGGATATATTGTAGGACACAGGGAATATAGCCCATACTCTTTAATTATAAATGGAGTATAACTTTGAAAAATTGTGAAGCGCTACATTGTACACCTGTCACATGTAATATGGTACATCAACTGTACTTCATTTAAAACATGTATGTCCTAGTAACTAAAAAAAAAAGAATTACATGAGTCTTGTTTAAAACTTCATTTAGTCACAATCATAAAAAACTATCTTTCTTGGGTTGCCTATTTTTGAATGAAATAATCTCCCTCTGTGTTTGGAAAAAAACAAAACAAAACAAAACTTGTCTTACAGGAATAGCCCATAAGCTGATTTCCAAATCTAAAAAATAAAGTCATAGTAAAAAATGATGCTTTTCCAAGCTGAAAATATGTATTTTTCACATCAACTTTCTTCAGGGGGATGAAATGTAATGCAAATCCAACCATTACCTGCTCCATGCCCTCATTTTGTTAACTAACAGGGAAATAATCTGATCAGTAAGCAAACAAAATGCAGGGAAAAGGCAACAGAGAGAGAAATGTCACCTTAATACAAAAGCTTTATAAGTAAAAATATTCTATCTTTTGTCCTCTAGAAAGTTTAATTAAAAAAGCACATTCTCTCTCACTAAATCCATGGTAAAGAGAAACGACGCTATTTCCTTCTTTGTTTTCACACTTTTCCTCCTTTTCCACATCAAGTCTGTGGTGAAGGAACACTTGAGTGGTGTGGTATACCTTTCGAGCTGACCTCTTGTGTCTTTTTAACTATTGATAAAAATGTTTATTAATTGGGAAGCTGGTAGGAATGACATTCACTATCAGTATATTCTGACAATAGGACTGGTAATATTAAGCATATTAAGCAATACAATTACATTTTGTAGTTTAATTAGTCTCTGAGAGTGCACACTTTTCTCTTGACCTAAGTTTATATCAATAACCTCAGATATGCAGATGACACCACCCTTATGGCAGAAAGTGAAGAGGAACTAAAAAGCCTCTTGATGAAAGTGAAAGTGGAGAGTGAAAAGGTTGGCTTAAAGCTCAACATTCAGAAAACGAAGATCATGGCATCTGGTCCCATCACTACATGGGAAATAGATGGAGAAACAGTGGAAACAGTGTCAGACTTTATTTTTCTGGGTTCCAAAATCACTGCAGATGGTGACTGCAGCCATGAAATTAAAAGACGCTTATGTCCGACTCTTTGCGACCCCATGAACTGCAGGACGCCAGGCCTCCCTGTCCATCACCAACTCCCGGATGTCACTCAGACTCACATCCATCGAGTCAGTGATGCCATCCAGCCATCTCATCCTCTGTCGTCCCCTTCTCCTCCTGCCCCCAATCCCTCCCAGCATCAGAGTCTTCTCCAATGAGTCAACTCTTCACATGAGGTGGCCAAAATCCTGGAGTTTCAGCTTGAGCATCATTCTTTCCAAAGAAATCCCAGGGCTGATCTCCTTCAGAATGGACTGGTTGGATCTCCTTGCAGTCCAAGGGACTCTTAAGAGTCTTCTCCAACACCACACTTCAAAAGCATCAATTCTTCAGCCCTCAGCCTTCTTCACAGTCCAACTCTCACATCCATACATGACCACAGGAAAAACCATAGCCTTGACTAGGCGAACCTTTGTTGGCAAAGTAATGTCTCTGCTTTTGAATATGCTATCTAGGTTGCATCAGTACTGAGGACTTTAGAGCCAAGAAATGGAATGAGAGGAATCAGATCCTGGTGACGTTGTTAGAGCTCCAGCATCAAGCTTTGCTAAGACAGGAGTAAAGCGTTATTGAGGAATAGTACTAGTGAGAGGAAAAGGGAAGAAGCAAGATTGGGCCAGAGAAAAACTGGATATTTCTCATAGCACTAATGGATTAATTTCCTAACAGAGTATTTCAGGCTCCCGGGCATGCATCTGACTTCACTGCCTTACAAAGTGTGCTTGTTTTAAGCCTACCATTAAGAAGGCTGCTGCCTATTTGATTTACTCAGTTCTACTTCCATAACCTCTTTCATTCTGTTGAGCCCTTAATTTCATATCTCTCCAATGAGACAAATTCTTTGGCAGAAGTATTTAATATCAACTAAAGAAAGTAGAACTGAGAACAAGGAATGTAAAATTTGAGTCAAGTGGCTTATTTTCTGTAGGTCTCAGTTTTTTGTCTTGGTAAATGAAGGAGTCGGTCCAGATGATGTCTAAGATCCTTCCAGCCCTTAGATTCTAATATGTTGTGGAAACAATTTTGATTTAAGGATTTAAGTTTCAAGGTGACTTTGAAAGGCTACAACACAGTTTAGCTAGATAAGAGTTAATAAAACTACTAAGGAATTAAAAGAATAATCAATTAAAAGTAGATTCCAGGGCTTAAGAATATTATGGAATATTCTTGCAAGATGAAGCCAGAATTAGAGACTGTGGGATAAATGAGGAATGAAGAGATAAAATATTTAGAGAGAATCAGATATTGCAATAGAGGAGGTGAGAATAATTAATTCATTTATTCCATCACATATTTGTTGGGAATCTTGTGTGTGCCACACCAGTAGGCCTTCAGTTCAGTTCAGTTCAATCGCTCAGTCGTGTCTGACTCTTTGCAACCCCATGAATTGCAGCACGCCAGGCCTCCCTGTCCATCACCAACTCCCGGAGTTCACTCAAACTCACGTCCATCGAGTCAGTGATGCCATCCAGCCATCTCATCCTCTGTTGTCCTCTTCTCCTCTTGCCCTCAACTCCTCCCAGCATCAGAATCTTTTCCAATGAGTCAACTCTTCGCATGAGGTGGCCAAAGTACTGGAGTTTCAGCTTTAGCATCATTCCTTCCAAAGAAATCCCAGGGCTGATCTCCTTCAGAATGGACTAGTTGGATCTCCTTGCAGTCCAAGGGACTCTCAGGAGTCTTCTCCAACACCACACTTCAAAAGCATCAATTCTTCAGCCCTCAGCTTTCTTCAGAGTCCAACTCTCACATCCATCCATGACCACTGGAAAAACCATAGCCTTGACTAGACAGACCTTTATTGGCAAAGTAATGTCTCTGCTTTTGAATATGCTATCTAGGTTAGTCATAACCTTCCTTCCAAGGAGTAAGCGTCTTTTAATTTCATGGCTGCAGTCACCATCTGCAGTGATTTTGGAGCCCCCCAAAATAAAGTCTGACACTGTTTCCACTGTTTCATCTATTTCCCATGAAGTGATGAGACTGGATGCCATGATCTTCGTTTTCTGAATGTTGAGCTTTAAGCCAACTTTTTCACTCTCCTCTTTCACTTTCATCAAGAGGCTTTTTAGTTCCTCTTCACTTTCTGCCATAAGGGTGGTGTCATCTGCATATCTGAGGTTATTGATATTTCTCCCGGCAATCTTGATTCCAGCTTGTGCTTCTTCCAGCCCAGTGTTTCTCATGATGTACTCTGCACAGAAGTTAAATAAGCAGGACAGCCTTGACGTACTCCTTTTCCTATATGGAACCAGTCTGTTGTTCCATGTCCAGTTCTAACTGTTGCTTCCTGACCTGCATATAGGTTTCTCAAGAGGCATGTCATAGGGGTACACAAATATAAAAGATATTACCCCTTTCTTTGAGGAGCCAGTAATCTAATTATGGAGATATATTGATAAACAAATGCCATAGTCTAACACATGCTTCACTGGAATAGAGAAGTCACAGATTTGTAGAGGAGCTTGTATTTAAGACAACACTCTGTTTGAATTCTATAATTGGACTCTACAGTTTCTTTGATAAGTTATTCACGCACAAAATGTGTATCATAAATTCATAACAGCAAATTAATAGAATTTCTATGATTAAATTTATTTCCTAATTTAGCAAAATACATGCTATGCCAAATTTTAAATTTGGGACCAAATCTTTGTTCTTTTGAGAAAGATGGGATGAGAGAGATAGAACTCTTAAAAATTAAATCTTGTAATTGCTGGAACAATCTTTACCAAGCCCAGCCAATACCTTGTTATACTCTAAATATAACTTGTCATTTTATGACAAAATCCAATTTTGAGATTAAGTGAAAATCCATTTTAATTTTCAATTGTTCATCATACTCGAACACCAAAAATTTACAGAAGGCACTTTCACATTTATTTTGTGTCAGGTGATGAGGAATTATACCCTCTGAATCCCTAGAAGATGGTAAGATTGATGAGTTGTTTCTGCAGGCAATTGGAATAGACACTATTAAATAATGTA
Source organism: Tragelaphus eurycerus (assembly GCA_935064755.1). Lineage (NCBI taxonomy): Eukaryota > Metazoa > Chordata > Mammalia > Artiodactyla > Bovidae > Tragelaphus > Tragelaphus eurycerus. The sequence goes on from CAKXYN010000023.1 coordinate 27,307,470, forward strand.
TTGTCTTCACTCACTTTAGTTTATCAAGATTTCACCCTAAGTCATCTCTGAATATCACCCCCAAAGAAATTTAATTCATTGATCTTACGCTTCAAAGAATGATTCTATATGGTAGCTGTCTGATAGTTAATATATTTCATGACTGGTAATTGTTCTTACTGACTAACAGAAATTCTCAAAATAATTTGTATTTTAGAGATTAAAATACAGCATTTAATTTTCAATATACGGAGTGGGCAACATTTAAAGCCTGAGGTAAAGGACAAAAGCATAATGAGAAGAATTAAAAGAGCATAAAGAGGCCATAACAATGTAACTGTTTCAAAAACATTCTCTTACTAACTAAGCTTAGCTATAGCCAGCCAAACAAAAATAAATTGTCTTAAAGTAGCCAAGTTAATGTAGTCAAATTATCAATTAAAAAAAAGGCAAGGGGAATTAAATTTGTTCTTGCTAGTTGCCAATTCTTTCCAGGCATGCTTTGAAATTTTGGTCTTCTGTAGACCTTAACTCAATAATTCTATTTTTTCCACAAACTCAAATTCGTAGAATTTGATGGTGAGAGGTGGAAATATCTGCTTTTGTAGGAGAAAATTTTCAGTACAGATATTTATCTTCTTCAGTGGTTAAGGATAAACATATTTGAAAACTAGGGACAGATAAATAAGTCAGTTTTCAAACTTTGTATATCCTCTTTTACCTTTGCATTTATAAATATTCCGGTATAATGTTCATGCCAGTAAAATGCTGGAATCTTAAATATAATTTCCAACCAAATCAAGATGAGAACATTTCCATTATTCCAAATTTTCTTCTTGCCTTTTCCTAATTCTAAGACTGCCTCCTCAGAGGTAACTATTTTTCTGACTTCTATCATGATATATTATTACCTTTACCTGTTCTTGAACTTGATATAAATTGATAGTATAGTTCTTTGATGATGACTTTTAAAATCATGTCTATATCATCACTATAAATTTGTTTAGGTGTCACAATATACCAGATTAGTGCTTTAAACTCATTATGTTCTGTCTCTCCAGTATTGGATTTCCTGTCTGTATTATAATTAAAAGTTGATTACTTTCACTTAAGTTAAATGATTCTGAATTTAAATGGGATGGGTATGAAGCAGTTCATTTTGGTGGAATAGTGCATCCTGGCAGATCAGGGGGCATGAATTAGGCTAACAGGTAGGCAGAGGGGCTTGCTGTGCTGGGGGCAGGAGAATCATTGACATGTTTCTAAGTCTGGGTTGTTGGACAGAGACTGTATTAGGTTCTGTTGGCAGGGATGGGGTACATGGTGAGGCTTACATTTGGGAAATAGGCTAAGAGCCCATATTGGAGTCAGGGATGAGCAGGGAGAATGTGATGCACCTGAGGGATTGGGCCATAGATCTGCCTGTGTCTAATCTTTTAGCAAATGCTTCTTCTGCCTGTGATGGTTGATATCAGCCTACAGACAGAGGTCAGGTGGCTCCCTCCTCCATTCTGGAAGGTGACACATAGAAGTTAGGAAAAAGCAGGACCAGTCTTCATACCTACAAGATAAAGGCCCGGCACCTGGACAGGGCGTATGTGGCTCCCATTAGCTGACCTGTGCTTTTGGTGGCTTCAGCTGCTGGCACTCTGCTAGATACGCTCTAAATTCCAGGGGATCAGAGCTCTGTGTGAACTGCTTCATCTGCCTGCACTGTCCTTCCCTGTTTACCAACTGGAATAGATGATCACGTACAGATAGGGAGAAAGCAAGCTCAGACCATTGGCTTGTCTGGACACTCATCTGAGCTCTGTCTCTTACCAGCCTTGTGATGCTGGGCAAGTTACTTTACTCCTGCAAGTCTCAGTTTCTCTTTTCACCAGAGGGGGACATAACAGTACTTACCTCTTGGGGTTAAATGAGATAAATTCTAAGTAACTGGTTGCCCAGTTGGTCACCATTTCCACCAGATGGGAAAGAACTTATTTAAACTGTAACCCCTCAAGAGTTTGGGATGGACATATACACACTGCTATATTTGAAATGGATAACCAACAGGGACCTACTGTATAGCTCAGGGAACTCTGCTGAATGTTATGTGGCAGCCCAGATGGGAGGGGAGTTTGTGGGAGAATGGATACATGTGTATGTATGGCTGAGTCTCTTTGCTGTCCACCTGAAACTATCATAATATTGTTAATCGGCTATACACCAACACAAAATAAAAAGTTAAAAAAATATAGGCCCTCAAAATTCAACTAAAATAACTCTCTATTCAAAAGCCTTCTCTGATCCTACCAGAAAGAGTAAAGCTTTCACATAGCCCTGTTTTTGATCAGCCCTGTTATAGTATTTCCCACACTTGTGTGTGTTCAGGCGCTCAGTCTTGTCTGACTTTTTGCAACCCCATAGATTATAGTCCATGAAGCTCCTTTGTCCATGGGGTTCTTCAGTCAAGAATACTGGAGTGGGTTGCCATTTCCTTCTCCCGGGGGATATTTCCAATCCAGGGATCGACCCAGAGTTTCTGACATCTTCTGTATTGCAGGTGGATTCTCTACCATTGAGCCGCCAAGAAATTCCCACACTTAAAAATAATAATTTCCTTTCTAACTCCTCCTCTGGACGCTATACTACCTGAGGAATGGGACTGTGTCTTTCTCGGTTAGATTTCTGGTGCTGCCATGGGGTCAGGTACATAGTGGGCACTCAGGAGATATTTATCACGTGTGAATAAAGCCTGGCATGCTGCAGTCCATGGGGTTGCAAAGAGTTGGACATGACTGAGCAACTGAACAACAGCAACAGTGAGTAAAGTCTGTTATTTGGCCATGATATATTGTACCCCATTTGTTTTTGGTAATTTTCCTTCAATGCATGGTTCATGTTCAAGATTATTTTGTAGGAAAGTATGAGTTTCACTGAGTCTTTCAAATTTACCTGTCGAGTTACTCCAGCTACCTTAAATTGGCTTGACAATCAACACCAACACAAAATTACTATTTATGAACTGATTCTCTGTTGGAAGGCTCAGCAGTGACACTGTGAAAATAGCTGCAATTTAGCAATTCAGTAGCATTTGCCTCAGTGAAGGAGTTAGTATAAATAATAACCTTTAGCTTCAGCTGATCCCCTGGAGGAGGAAATGGCAACCCACTCCAGTATTCTTGCCGGGAAAATCCCATGCACGGAGGAGCCTCATGGGTTATAATCTGTGGGGTCCCAAAGAGTCAGACAACAACAGAGAAGCTGAGTGCAGAGCACACAACAACTTCAACTGAAACCACAAAACCAGTGTCAGACTTCTGGGATGAAGATTTACACAGGAGCCTGGCTATTCATTTCACATTCTGCTTTCACTTTTGCCATAATATATAAGTTTAATTCCTGACCATGAGTCCCAAGGCTTGAGAAACGACACTAGCAAAACAGGAAATGTTTCCCCTTATCAGAAATGTAACTACAAGGTTCTTTTGATATTGGATTATTAATACTGTGCCAAAAATAAAGCTTCTCTGCACACGCACCAGCAAGGGAAGTAAGATGACAGCCACAGGCTTTCCTGTAATGGTGCTCACAGTTTCCACTCTTCTCCCTGCCTCATCCTAATGTTTTTCCTAAGGAGAAACACACAGGTGGTCCTCTATGTGCCACAGAACAGTTTACATTTAACTGTCTTTATCTATAGAGCAGTTTAAATTCTAAAGAAGCAAACATCCCTAGTATATTTATCTTGTAAATGGAAGTCTGTAACGTCTAGTTTCCCCTCCCCTACCCGCTGTCTCTAGTTGCCATGAATCTGATCTCTTTATATGCATTTATTTGTTTCTCTCTCTCTCCTAGGACTTTCATAATGTGTATAGAAGACTCATTGGAGAAGACTCTGATGCTGGGAGGGATTGGGGGCAGGAGGAGAAGGGGACGACAGAGGATGAGATGGCTGGATGGCATCACTGACTCGATGGATGTGAGTCTGGGTGACCTCAGGGAGTTGGTGATGGACAGGGAGGCCTGGTGTGCTGCGATTCACGGGGTTGCAAAGAGTCGGACACAACTGAGCGACTGATCTGATCTGATCTGATCTGATATTGGTCCCCCTAATGGTGTCTCGTGAATCCCTTAGACATTTCCCCTCACTTTCATTTAGTCTTTTTCCTTTTTGCTTCACTGACTCAATAATTTCAAAAGATACCTTTGAGTTTATTGATTTTTTTGTTGGTTTGTTTTATGAGGTCTCTTGAACACTGCTATTATATTAAAAATTTTTTTTATTAAAAATTTTTAAACTTTTTATTTTATATTAGAGTATAGCTGATTAACAATATTGTGATAGCTTCAGGTGGACAGCAGAGGGACTCAGCCATACATATGTAACTGGGAAGGGTTAATTTTAAATTTTCACTGGATCTACTTCTGTGACTTTAACCCTTTTTGTTACTAAACATACATAAAGGCCTGTCTCAGGGAGATTGAGGCTTCCCTAGCAGTTCAGTGATTAAGACTCCGAGCTTCCAGCGTGGAAGGGTGTGGGTTTGATCCCTGGTCTGGGAACTGCTGTGGGGAGGAGCCAAAACCCCCCCAAAGAAACAGTTTAGGACCTCAATGGCTCAGATGGTAAAGAATCTGCCTGCAATGAGGAAGACCCAGTTTTGATCCCTGGGTCAGGAAGATCCCCTGGAGAAGGGAATGGCAACCCACTCCAGTATTCTTGCCTGGAGAATTCCATGGACAGAGGAACCTGGAGGGCTACAGTCCATGGGGTCGCAAAGATTCTGACACGACTGAGAAACTACACTTTGTTTCAGGGGGCTAACCCGAGTCACCCACCTGTGAAGGACTGTGAGGAAGAGACTAACACGTTCACCTGCCTGAGGCTTGCCATTCTAGGGGATATTTGCAAGGATTGAATAGTCTTTTCACTTTGTTTCCTCACCTCCCCCATCTCTGGTCCATAAAAGAACCTGGCAACCAGGCCCTGACAAGATTTTGAGGTCTAGCCTGCCAACTTCTTGGTCAACTGGCTCCCTCAGTCTTCCTTGCCTCAACCTCTCATCTCTCAGATTCATTGGCCTGTTGTGTGGCGAGCAGAGCAAGCCTGGACTCCGTAACACATATACATGTATCCATTCTCCCCCAAACTCCTCTCCCATCCAGGCTGGTACATAACATTGAACAGAGTTCTCCATGTATACAGAAGGACCTTGCTGGTTATCCATTTAAAATATATCTGCTACTGTACTTTTCAATTCAGTTATTGTATTCTTCAGTTCCAGAAATTCTATTAAAACACTATCTCTATTGATATTCTCATTTTGTTCATGCATAGTTTTCCTGGTTTCATTTGGTTGTCAGTTTTCTCTTATGGTTCATTGAGCTTCTTTAAGATGGTTATTTTGACTCTGTCATATAATTCTTAGGTCTCTATTTCATTAGGCAGGTTTTGTGCTGGCCTGCCGGAAGAGCTATCCTGGGTTAAATGCAACAGATTTCTTTATCCATTTCAAGAGGCTGGGCTTGGCTTCACACTTGTCTGGGATACTGTGATTTCTTAACTAGTTTCTGGAGTTCTTGTAAAGGCTTTTTAGATGGTATATGTTGTTAAGTTGGTGTTTCCTTGGGAGAATGAAGTCTGAGGGTTTTATTTTGCTATCTTGCTAAAGTCTCCCTGTAGGATCATTTAAAAAGTGTATCCTTTTTACTTATTCGTAATCTTCACAGTATGAGTAGCAACTAATATGCCTGAAGTAGTAAAGCTAGCTATAATATTTTAAACATCTTAAGGAAATTTACAGACATTGCATTTATCCTGAGAAAACCTTGCAAGAGAGCCATTCTATTCTTCTGTTCCTGTTTAGGTAAAAGGTTATCTGAGAAGTTAAACTTGCCCAAGGTGAACATGAAGTTGGGATTCAGCCTCGGGTCTGCCTGGCTCCGAAGCCCCTGCTCTTCCTCCTCTACCCTTTTCTGCTGTAGGTCTTTTGGCAAAGAACACACGTTATTGAAATATGTTTGTCACAGAGAGGTTTTTTGTATATATTACTTCTGAAATACTATTGAATATAACTACCAGTATAAATTACTGCATTAGTAATGCTTCGGATGTGAAGAAGATTTTGGTTGGCTTATTCCTTGAATTTTGCACCTTTTTACTAACAAGTTTAATTTTGTTGTTAAAAATTTGGGTTAACTTAGATTTTTCTAATAGCCACAACATTGCCATAGGGAATTTTTTTCTTTGCATTCTTGTTTATTAGAGTAAAATATGAAGCCACATTAAAAAAATCTACCAATATATTTAGTAAATAAACAATGAATAGAACTGGAAACAGTATTGGCATTAAATATAATAGCGTGATATTTACCGCTATTGAAAGATACTCATATATTAAAAATTAAATAGAAAGCAGTCAACAGCATAATAAAACTGTGAAGAAAGGGGATTATTTATAAAGTTGGCTCTTGGCTAGCATCTGAAAACTTAGAAGGGCCATAGGGTATTAACTTGAGTCAACACATTACTATTCTGTTATAGACTTCAGAAAAAAAGATTTTTCTCTAAAAATAATAACTTGTCTGCAGGCCATAAGCTTGATGCATATCCAAATTAGAGCAAATTCTGAAGATTGTCAATTAATGATTATCATTCAACTCCTCTAACTTTACATGAAAAGAAACTAGAAACGCTGTTAGAGGTTCATGTGTATGCATAAGTAGTGATGGTGGAGAATTACCTAACACTCTAAAATGGAATCTTTTCCATGCCTATTTAATTTTTTTCTCAAGGAATCAAATATCTTACAGCCATCCTATAATTAATCTCCATATATACCTTGACATTTCTCCATAATTCTGTTTAATTAGAATTAACAGTGATATTAATTATGCAGGCAAATGAAGCAGACTGTTTCCTAATGGTTAAGAATCACTGAGAGCTCCCACTGTGTGACCTTAGGCAAGATCCCTAAATTTTCTTCATCTCCAAGAAGGGTCTGGGAAACAATAGAACATATTTCCTTGCTGAGTATCAAGGTTTAAATACAATAAGTCAAAAGTGTTTGGAACATGGAGATAAACCAATGAATGTTAGTATATTTTAGGGAAGGCTGGTACAAGTGGAAATGTTTCATCAGTTTATTTAGAAGAGACAAATATATATTTAAATTCTTCTGAGACATGGAATAAACTTTAAAGAGTCAGTGGGATATTTTACAAAATAAAATATTTCTAAAACATGAAAACACCGAAATTATTTTCAACTCAGAAAGTATTGAACATATTTGCTCTATAAATTTTTATTATCTATCCAGGTGTATTGGGGAAAGTAAATCAAACCTTTGCTCAGGCAATTACAATATAGTTGGGAAAGGCTGGCATGTTTTGAGAAAGACAAATAGAATGTTAAGTGTCAAAATGAGTGGAAATTTGCAATAGGAATTCTAAAAGAGAGCATGGTGAGGGGGAGTGGTACAAGGCAGCCTCCTGAAGAAGAGCTCTGAGCTTGGGGAGTTTGACTGGAGAAGAGAAGACCCTTTAGATGAGGGGCGTTGTGGTACATGCATTCTTCCCTGGTGGCTCAGCGGTAAAGAATCAGCCTGCCAATGCCTGCCAGTACAGGAGACGTGGGTTCGATTCCTGGGTGGGGAAGATCCCCTGGAGTAGGAAATGGCAATCCACGCCAGTATTCTTGCCTGGAAAATCCCATGGACGGAGGAGCTTGGCAGGCTACAGTCCATAGGGTCACAAAGAGTTGGACACGACTTAGGGACTAAACAACAACAACAAATTGTGGTACAAATAAGCCAAGAGCTTTACAAGCATCAGTGATCTATGGATTACCTTGCACACTTATTAAAATGTGGCATCTGACTCACAGGTATAGAGAACAACTAGTGGTTACCAGTGAGGAGGGGAAAGGGGAGAGGGGCAATATAGGATTAAGAGGTACTAACAATTAGGGATAAAATAAGCTACAAGAATATATTGTAAAACGTGGGATATACAAGCCAATATTTTATGATAACTATCAATAGAATATAACCTTTAAACATTATGAATCATTACCTGTAACTTCCATATTACTGTATATAAACTATACTTCCATAAAAAAGCAGACTACTTTTTAAAATATACCTTACCAAAAATTAAAGCGCAGTCAAAAAAATATGAACAAAATTTTTTTAAATGTATGAAAGAAAAAGGGCCAATAACTCAAAAAATGTAATCATTATTATAACCATCATCAATGACAAATGCTAACCTCCTTAGTGTAATAGTGCTAATGAACCGATTAACAAAAGGCAATGACCATATAGAAAAATGAGACTAATAACATTTTATAAAGTGAGGAAATAAAAATTTAACACATTTATTTATTTGATGGAGAAGGCAATGGCACCCCAGTACTCCAGTACTATTGCCTGGAAAATCCCATGGACGGAGGACCCTGGAAGGCTGCAGTCCATGGGGTCACTAGGAGTCCGACACGACTGAGTGACTTCACTTTCACTTTTCACTTTCATGCATTGGAGCAGGAAATGGCGACCCACTCCAGTGTTCTTGCCTGGAGAATCCCAGGGACGGCAGAGCCTGGTGGGCTGCCGTCTATGGGGTTGCACAGAGTCGGACACGACTGAAGCGATTTAGCAGCATTTATTTGATAAATAAACCAAAAAATATTTTTACCCTCATATAAAATGAACTGTAAACTAAAAAACAAAATACCAGTTTTTAGCTATAATTTGAGAAAAAAATTAAAACTGTAAACGCATTTTTTTAGGGAAATAAACATATACCGTATTTCGGAAGTTATGTGGCTGTACATACCCAAAGTCTTTCTTAACATATGTGCATGCATGCAAAGTCATTTTAGTCATGTCTGACTCTGTGTAACCCCATGGACTGTACTCTCCAGGCTCCTCTGTACTGAGATAATACCCAAATGACTGAGAAACATTTAAAAACTAATGGAGAGCCTACCCCTGGCCTTTCCAAGTGGTTAGAAAAGTATTTTGGCCCTGTGCGGGAAAATACACGAGAGTCCATCTGGCTAGTTTACAGCCATTTCCTCCCATTGTTTTAGTCTGGGTTTTCTAACTAGTTAGATTTAACTGGATGGGACAAACTAAATGAGTGACAAAGATGCATCATGACTCTGGGGACTTTGCCTTTTTTTTTTTACTGTTTAATAATTTAATTTGTAGATTGTTAAATGATTTAAGTCCCAGGAAGCATAGAAGGTTCTTAAACTATTGCTTCCACTGGGCTTTTTAACCCAAAGAATCAAATGACAGTCTGTGAGACAAACGATAATGACTTTGTGAGTTTTTCTGGCCTTTCGGCATGAGATTAAGAGGCCAGACATTTTCTGTTTTCAGAGATCAAATATTAATAATAACAAGAAAGCCCACGTTCTCTGATGTGGAAACAGGAAGTCTGTAAATCTTTGTATCCTGCTCTGTTTCTATTTCCTGACAAGTCGACTACTTGAACGGCCGTCCCTCGGAGCAGTTATCCTGACAACATGAAAAGAAATTAGTTGCTTTCATTTATTTCCTCATTTCCTCATGGGAATTTCCTGCAAGCATGGATAATAATAACCTGATAAGCAAATTATTCTGTGTATCTTATTTCACGTTTTTTCTAAAGAGGCGCTTTCCTTGTTATCCTACCCTCTCAACTTGTAAAACAGTAAAACATTAGTGTCTGGTGGACTCCTTGCTTTCCTTTCTCACAAGACAAAGGCACTTTGTTCTGACAAATGTGATAAACCAACTTGAGTTGTAAACTGAGTAGCCAGATGATACGATATATTATTAAGTATTTATGAAGTAATCTGGGGCAATATGCAGCTGGTTCCCTGTTCCTTAACAGATGTAAGAATTCCCAGTGTATTTCCCTGATTGATTACATGAATTTCCTTATTATAGTGCTATATTTGAACACAAGTCTTTAATCATCTGATGCCTTTTCTCTGCAAGACCGTCTTTCTGCAATAAAAGGGCATCTGTTTTAACAGCAGAAACAGCATTTATCCAGAGACATTCTAGATAGAAATAGATTAAAATATAGATTGTATACTAGAATTACTTAATTGGAGTTGTTTAATTGTTTGTTTGAAATGAATTGTGTTGTCAGCAAGTCACTATATGTATGCTAAACATCCAGCTATTCCTTAATATGAGGAAGCTATCTTTGGGCTTTCTCCCCAAAATATCAGATTATTTTCCCTCACATACTATATAAACTCAGATGAATTAAGAGACTCACATAATGCTCTTCAGATAAATTTGCCTTGAAGCTGAGATGATGTCCAAAACATGGAAGTCCAAAACCAAACTATCATGAAAAATTCCAGTGACTATAAATAGAATTTCTAAATTAGAAATGTCATTTCAACCTTCTCCATGTCACAGCTTGACTCTCATAATTGTTCTTGTTGCCTTATTTCCTTTAGTACACTGTGACCATTTCCTGAGGTGACTGGGTACTGTGTGATCTTTTTCACTGACATTCGGGATCATCGTATGAACATTGTCTGATAGGCAAAGGAGCCTAGTCATAACATAAGCAACTCAACATAGCTGACCTTTAAAACTGCTGGTTGCCTTAATAAGACACCAACACTGCCAGCAGCAAAGTTATTCTTAAGCCTCTTAAGGGTTCATTTCAGTGGTTGTTTTCCATTACATCCATTAACGTAATCTACACAGCAGGGCTGTCTCTAACTATGTTATTAATTATTATGATGTCCTGTTATGCAAATTGAAATATAGATATAGATTTCAAGACCTTGAATGGGAACATAAAAACAACCAAGTTAATTCATTTCATTTAGCAAAGCAGTGAGTAAAAACAAAAGACTTTCCAAAACCACACAGCTGTGGCATAACTGACCTTGATTTCCAAGGTCAGCACTGGATAGAGCAGAATTGATGGCTTTTGCTGACACTTATTGAATAAATTATGCTAGAAACCTTCTGCTACTATGGCTATAGGATCAACCTGAGGATACAACAACAAAACATACAAAATTTTAAATCACAGAGAAACAAGAGCGGGAAATTTTTATAATTTTCATCATTAATTACATTTCAGCTTCTACATTTTGCTTTCCAGATGGCAAAATGGTAAAGAATCCACCTGCCAATGCAGGAGACGCAGGAGATGTGGGTTCGATCTCTGGGTTGGGAAGATCCCCTGGAGCAGGAAATGGCAACCCATTCCAGTATTTTTGCCTGGAAAATCCCATTGACAAAGGAGCCTGGTGGGCTACAGTGTGCTGCTGCTGCTGCTGCTAAGTCGCTTCAGTTGTGTCCGACTCTGTGTGACCCCGTAGACGGCAGCCCACCAGGGTCCCCCGTCCCTGGGATTCTCCAGGCAAGAACACTACAGTCTACGGGGTTGCAAAGAACTGAACATGACTGAGCAACTGAGTGCACGCACAACTTATGTTTTATTATATAGATACAGAAATGTTTCACTAGTAATTTATATAGACCACGTAAACTGAAAAAACAAAGGTTAAACAGTTAGTGTTTAAGTCTTTTGCTATGTAGTTCAGAAATAAGAAATTAGGATTTTCAAGTTGAATAGCAATTTCTTTGAAAAGTTCAAAGAAAATTATTACTCTGCCTAGAGATGAGGCCAGAAAGTCACACATCTATGAAGACAATAAAAACTCAAAGTTACATAAGAATAAGACAGGTTTATCTCTTCTTCCCCAATAAAGATTTCCTTCTTTTAGTGGATGTTCAAGAGTATTTTATGAACCTGCGAATGAGAACAGAAGGGTAAAGCAAATTCAAATAGTTCATTCAGATAAAATCTGTGTAGCCATTAAATCTCAAAACCTCAGCAATATCTATGGAGTTATTTCTATTTCCATGTACTCTAAGTTCATGTTAACTAATACAATCTGTACCTATTTATGATGGTTTCATCTCCTTTTTAAAAATTCCTACTTCTCTGCCCTCAGGGAAAATGCCAACTTTCAACTATCATTTGAAATTAACTTCTCTTTTTCTTATATGTTAAAAGATGACTACCCTTTTAGTTTGTTGCAAATATCAAAGACAGCCAGCAATCTCTTCATCATTTCCTCAACTATGCAACTCAAAATATGTCTGTTTCCATCTGAAAATATGCTTGCTGATTCCCAAGGCTAAATCCCGCTGTCCTGTAACCTAACTCCCTGCCTTCTCCTCCTGTATTTACCCTCAGTTTATTTAGTAAATAGTCCTCTTCAGTCACCTGGTGGAGTTTTTCTCCTTGATCCATAGACATGTTCTGGTTACTTCTAAATTGAACAACATTATTTTATACTAATGCCTTTTCATTTTCACCCTAATGCCTACACACTGGGAAAGACTGATGCTGGGAAAGACTGAAGGCAAAAGGAAAAGAGGCGGCAGAGGACGAGACGGTTAGACTGCATAACTGACCCAACTGACATGAATCTGAGCAAACTCTGGGACACAGTGGAGCACAGAGGAGCCTGGCAAGCTGTAGTTTGTAGCTGCAAAGAGTCAGACACGACTTAGTGACTGAACAACAATAACTATGCCTTTTCAGGTTCTTTTCCTGCATTTTTCAGACAAACTGAGTTTATTCATTAAAAGGCACATTATAACAGAATGCTTAGTGCCATGGGGGAAATGTTTAAAATATATTTTAAAGGTAAATACAAAACCAAGTAGACAGCATGATTCCGATTTTGTGAAAAATATGTATGTTTACATAGTAAAAGGTGTACAAGGCTATATACACACACAGAGAGATGCACATACACCCAGAGAGATAGAGATATGAGACAGAGAGAGACAGATTTTTCTGGGTAATGACATACGTTTTTAAGTGAGGGGAAAATGTGCAGTACTGGGGAGGTTGCCACTGTAAGGACAAGGTCCAAAGGTTTGGGGTCAAAGATTAGGGTTCAAGTTCTAATTCTGTCACTTACTAGTCACTTAAGGGATGTGGCCTTAAGCAAATTCCTTAACCTTTGAGACTCAATTTTCTTCATCTGAAAATAAGGATAATACTAAATATTTTATATACTTTGAAAAATTAGTGGTGGGCTTTTCCAAGGATGAGTTACCAATGAGTCATTATAATAGATGCTATTTACCTATCCCTGGTAGAATGATGTTCTATCCACATTTCCCCAAACTTATGTGGGTGATCAACTGGCAGAGGGCAAGGGCTTCAGCAGCAGAAACTATCATAATTGTGTGTTTCAGTACAATTAGCAAGTGATCGACTTCACTGTTTCTTGGCAGAGAGTATGCTCCATTCTGGGCTTCCCTGGTGACTCAAATGGTAAAGAATCTGCCTACAATACAGGAGACCTGGGTTCAATCCCTGGGTTGGAAAGATCCCATGGAGGAGGAAATGACAATCCACTCCAGTATTCTTGCCCGGATGGAGGAGCCTGGTGGGCTACACTCCATGGGGTCATAAAGAGCTGGACGTGACTGAGTGACTAACATTTTCACTTTCCATGCTCCATTCTGCCCTTTGCTGTGGGATATCATTCTGGGGCAGGAAAACCCTACTCCTAAACTCAAGTGTGCTTTGGGATAAACTCTTCATTTTTACTTTATTAAAACCTAACCCCTATACACTGAGTCACATGTCTTAACCTCTCATAGAGTGGAATTTCTGAAGATCATATATTTTTCAAGGGTCAGTCCAGGATATACACTGCTCTTGATTTCAATAAATGAGAAACAGAGCCAAAGTCAGAACAGACAGGAGGAGGGCTTTTTTCTCTGGGGTTTGGAGTATCTAATTCCAGTCTATTTGTTCATTCATTATTAACTTGCCTTGCTTATTATTTGGTTTCCTGGTGAGATTCATAGGGTTGTCCCAGCTCATCCTCTGAAGGTTTATTCTCTCTTTTGGTTGAGTGCACTTTTATTTCTTTAGCAGCATCTCTTTTGTTTTATAAAGCCTCAGATGATATTTCCAACTCTCTTCTGATCTGTTGCATTTTTAAAGGAAAGAAATATTGTGCTACAGCTAAAGAGACTTTGAAGCAGCAGAGCATATATAATTTATGTCAAAGAAGGGTGAGTGAAACCATTTCTGGGACCAGCTGGTTTTAATGTGTCTGAAAGCTCAAATTTTTAGAACACGCCACATAAATGTCCTTTAGATTTGTAAGCTTGATCAATTTGCTTAGATATTTTTGGACTGGAGAACTTTACAAATGACTTCTATTTTGAAGAAAATAAAACAAAACAAGTGGGAGTGTGCTGCTTTTGAATTTTTCCTCTTTTAATGGAAATCAGAGAGGCAGCTGCAATGTAGACAGGACTGATTGCGTCTCCGGCAGGGTCTGTGCCAGTGCCTGCACACACCCTTCCTGCCTTGGAGTCTGCAGAGCAAGGTGGTTCAGTTCAGTTCAGTTCAGTTCAGTGGCTCAGTCATGTCCAATTCTTTGTGACTCCATGGACTGCAGCACACCAGGCTCCCTGTCCATCACCATCTCCCAGAGCTTGCTCAAACTCATGTCCATTGAATCAATGATGCCATCCAACTATCTCATTCTCTGCTGTCCCCTTCTTCTGCCTTCAGTCTTTCCCAGCATCAGGGTCTTCTCCAATGAGTCAGCTCTCTGTATCATGTGGCCAAAGTATTGGAGCTTCAGCTTCAGCATCAGTCCTTCCAATGAACACTTAGGACTGACTTCCTTTACAATTGACTGGTTTGATCTCCTTGCTGCCCAAGGGACTCTCAAGACTCTTCTCCAACACTACAGTTCAGAAACATCAATTCTTTGGTGCTCAGCTTTCTTTATGGTCCAACTCTCACATCCATACACAACTACTGGAAAAACCATAGCTTTGACTAGACAAACTTTAGTTGGCAAAGCAATGTCTCTGCTTCTTAATGTGCTTTTTAGGTTTGTCATAGCTTTTCTTCTAAGGAGCAAGCATCTTTCAATTTCATGATTGTAGTCGCTGTCTGCAGTGATTTTGGAGCCCAAGAAAATAAAGTCTGTCACTGTTTTCATTGTTTCCCTATCTATTTACCATGAGGTGATGGGACCAGATGCCATGATCTTAGTTTTTTAAATGTTGAGTTTTAAGCCAGCTTTTTCACTTTCCTCTTTCACCTTCATCAAAAGGCTCTTTAGTTCCTCTTCACTTTCTGCCATAAGGTTGGTGTCATTTGCATATCTGTGGTTATTGATATTTCTCCCAGCGATCTTGATTCCAGCTTGTGCTTCATCTAGCCTGGCATTTCTCATGATATACTTTGCATATAAGTTAAATAAGCAGGGTGACAATGTACAGCCTTGATGTACTCCTTTCCTAATTTTGAACCAGTCCGTTCAGAAACAGCCAAAGTGCTTTTCACATTCCTATACTTGTGGCTCCAGTAGAAATAACTTGGGAGCAGTGCCAGGGAGCATTATTTAGGGTCTTTTGGATAGAAACTGAGTTGTGGGTGAATGTAAGTGTGTGTGTGTAGGGCCTTGGGAGTTTAAGCATTTGCTCTCAAAGGTCATTTGCGCTGAAAATGGAAGAAGTGAGATAAGGAAGGAACAATTATTGAGCAGCTCCTAAGAGAAAGGGTGGGCTTCTCTTGAGGCTTAGCTGGTAAAGAATCGCCTACAATGTGGGAGACCTGGGTTCGATCCCTGGATTGGGACGATCACCTGGAGAGGGAAAGACTACCCACTCCAGTATTCTGGCCTGGAGAATTCCATGGACTAAATAGTCCATGGGGTTGCAAAGTGCTGGATACGACTGAGTGGCTTTAACTCACTAAGAGAAAGGGCACCATGTTTTACAGATGCTTTCTCATTTAATTCTCAGTATAACTCTGGGAGGTGATATTACTTAGGAAGCTGAGGCCAGAGGTGTTGAGTAGCTGGCTCATGGTCACACAGCTAGTAAGAGGCAGCACTAGATTCTGACTGGCAAGTCCTGGTCTTTCTGGGACACTACCCCATGAAGTCTCAGGAACTGACCCTCTCTAACCCTGTGGTACTTTCCAGGTTCAAAGACAGGAACTGGGTCTCTTCTAAGGCAGGGGAATGGGTCTTCCACTTCCTGTATGGTCACCAAACACACTGGATGGGGAAGGCACCTGTGTGATACACGTGGACCTGAATCACCATGACTGTTACGAACAAACTTGCCCTACCAGCTTCTTGCTTTCCTCCTGGCTTTCTCTCCCTAGCCCCAGAATATCATTTGCTATTTCCTCCTCTCTGGCAGATTAACCCTTCCTTCTTCTTCAGATCTCGGTTTAGTTAGAAGTTCCTCGGTCACTCCTATCCCCTTCCCCAGGCTGGTTTCTGTGGTCTACCATTGTCGCAGTCCATCCTCACATTCTGTTATAATTACTTGCTGATATCCCTACATCCCCAGTTAGGTCATTGGAATAACGTCCTTGTTCACTGTTTTGCCCCAGAAACTAAGATGGATAGTGCATGGCGTGTGGCAGACGTGTAGGGTATCTGAACACAGGCTGAGCAGTGTCAGGCCTAGCTGGGGGAGGGGCGTTAAAACCCATGCAATGATCCCAGCCCCCTAGGGATCATAAAACCTAAGGAGAAACAGTGTGTTCACACTGAAAAAACACAGCTTCAATACAAGTCCCCTACCCCTTCTTCCCACCAGAATGGCTGCCCTAAACTCAGGACATGTTGACTGTGGTGTCACTGAGATGGACAGAGAGACAAAAGTATGGACTTCATCAGTGAAAATGCCTGAGTTACTTCTCACTTCCTTTCTCTTCTCTTTTCCTCACTCCTTTCCCCCTCTATTTTTACAGAACATATAAAAAAGATACAGGAAAGAATTACTGCCTTTGGCTTTTGACTTAACGAAATCTAACTTAGAAATTATTTTAAAATATTTGAAGAAATGTTAAAAAGCATTATTAATTTAAACATTGTAAAATGGATATAAATACATTTTTATATGAGGCAAATAAAACTTTCACTTGAATAAGGATGATTACTATTATCAACAAACCTACCTTCCCACTGGGCATTGAATATCACCAATGCTAACAAAATAACTATTAAGAAATTAATTATTTGTGTATTAGAGCAAGGGTCTCAGCCTTGGGTCTCAGTGGTTCCAGTTATTGGCTTAAAATTCTGGGCACAAGTGGGATTTTTGTTTTTGTTAGAGATAATGACTTTGTCTCCTGTGTACAGATAATAGTTTACATAAAAAATTATTCAGTGATAGAACTGATAAACACAGTGTTTGTACAACCCAATTCCACTCATTACCTTATATTAGTGGATTTTCATTCCATGTGTCTAGGATGTTATCTTTCTGCTTTCAACTCTAAACTTGTGAGAAGATCTTTGTTACCTTCTGACAGTAACAGAAATGCAGGAGCTAGTGCAGGGAAAGGCTAGAAAGAATAGGAGAACCCAGAAGCACACAATCTGGAGGCATTAAGATGCTGCCGTCTCTGAATGACAATTGAGTTTCTGGAAAAGCCAAAGTGTTTGTAGTATGAAAGGCTGGATTTTATTACATTGCCAATCACAGTTTTATAACACAGCTTTATTCTCTTAGTCTATAAAAGTATACCTACAGAAAATAGCCAAATCTGAGCATCAGAAGCCCACCCAGTCTACCTGATACATGATCTTTGTAGTTCTGAAAAGCAAAAGAGTAATTTAAAATTAGGAGTGTGAAGGTTGTATGTGTGTGTGTGTGTGTGTAAAGTTGACTGGATAACTGAGGGGCTTATTGGTGGGTAAGTGAGAGTTGGCTGTGGGTGTGTGTGTATGAAAGGCTGATCAGCTCTGAGCAATGATTAAAAGGTTTGACTGCATACCTTTTTAACTATGAAAGTTTCTACACTTGATCTGAGCTCAGGATTAAAAGAAAGTATACCTACAAAATATACATAGTTAAATAATGTACATGTATATCATATATATGTATTATATACATAAAATTTATGTGTATATAAATGAAACTAAGGTAGTATAAGCACAGTATTATATACTTATAAAAATGAAATTTGCATTAAAGAGAATCCCATGAATTGAGTAAACACAGTCTGAGAATTTCTGGATGTCATGGTGCATCTCCAACTCTCACATCCATACGTGACTACTGGAAAAATCATAGCTTTGACTAAACAGACCTTTATTGGCAAAATGATGTCTCTGCTTTTTAATACACTGTCTCAGTTTGTCATCGCTTTTCTTCCAAGGATCAGGTATCTTTAATTTCATGGATGCAGTCACTGTCTGCAGTGATTTTGTAACATGACCTTTATCAAATTATAGAACTTGCATTTTATTTTTCTGAGTGATACTTGCTGCTGCTGCTGCTGCTAAGTTGCTTCAGTCGTGTCCGACTCTGTGCGACCCCATAGACGCCACCCCACCAGGCTCCCCTGTCCATGGGATTCTCCAGGCAAGAACACTGGAGTGGGTTGCCATTTCCTTCGAATCACAAATAGAAACAAATTATTTTGTTTCTTTTCTTCAGACAAATTTTGGAGTACCCTGAACAATTTTCTAATGTTAAACCAACATTGTATTCCATGGTAAGCCCTCTTGATCAGACATATCCGAAATAGCATGCTGTACAAGTAATTGGAAAATATTCATTTAAACATACATAGAACTCATTTGTGAAAACTGACTTTGTTTTGAATCATAATTTTAAGGAATTACTATTATACACTTTATGATGGCAGTGCAATTGAATTTGAAATAAATAGTAAAGTGATAATAAGAAACTTCATTTAGTTGAAAATTAAAAAAATGCTTACACATAATTTAAAATTAGGAAATAGTACAGAACAAAAATGAAAGTGCTACACATCAACATTTATATGATGTAGTTAAACTGACACTTTGTGGAAAATGTATAGCCTTAAATACTTTTATTACAGTTTTAAGCTTGTGGATTTTAGATCAAGTAGATATCATAGATTTAGGCCTAAAGCATTTATAAGTGGTCCTACCATTTGCCATGGATTCTAGGGGAAATCTTCAGTTTATTTTCATGTGTTTGTTTACTTAAGCTTCCATGGAGAGTTTGTCTATAGAAGTGAACTTACCATGCTGTATACAAGAGTGTAAGTATATATAAATTCTTAAGATAGCTGATGGTTTCAGTATTTATTTACTTCCCTGGACTAATGTTCTGCCTTTCTATTTGGCTTCATACTTTTTCCTGCATTTTTGTAATCTCATTCATTTACTTAAAAAGTTATTCTATTTTCAGCATTTTCTTTCAAACATATAAAAGTGCTTTGTAGTAGTAGGTGTCAGTAATTCCCATCTGCCTCACTACTGGAAACTTATATCTATCTTATTATTTTTAATATATACTCTTTCAGTTTAAAATATATTATTTCCATGATGATTTTTTCTTTAAATGTAGTTCACAGTGTGATTGCATTTTCAGCAGGATATTCCCCCTCCTTTTTAAAAATTGCATTTCATTTTTATTGCATTGACAACAAACTTAGATTCGTATCAAAGAGTCCCTTCAGTATTCATGGAAATGCCTTACACTATTATGCTGTCCATTTTTATAAAATTAATGATTCTCTTAAAAATATGAATTTTCTAATTGGTAGGTATGTAGTTTTATATATGTATAAAGCTTGTTCATCATGCACTCAAGTTCTTATGTCTGTACTAGTTCTTGACTGCTTGATCTATCAGCAGCACAGAGGGATGCATTAATATTTCCCTATATGATTGTGGATATCATCATTAATCTGCCATGTTTTCATTTGTATATTTGGGGCTTTCTTTTTAGGTATCCTACTGGGTTTTTATCATTTTACTTGAAGGTAACTGCGTCACTGATGCCTTTGCTTACCTCTGCTGTTCCTTTTCCTTGTCATTTCTGGCATTATCTCTTAGAACCTCAGTTCCTCCATTTAAAGTGAATTTTTACATTCTGTCCAGCATTTCTGGAGGTTTGAAGTGGGAGGGTTTTCACGTTCTGTTAATATCTTGCCAGGAGGGCCTGAAGTTAATAGATTTCATTTAACCTCTGGAACTGGACGAGATCACCTGGGCAAGAGAGTATAAAACGAAGAGAAGTGAGGGGAGGGCTGATCCACAGGAAACTGATATTTAGAGGATGACTTCCTTCTATCCCAGAATCTCTGCAAATTCTTCCCCTTAGAGGGCTCATAAATTTCCAAGTATGCCAAAAAGCAAATTAAACATAGGTAATAAAACAGAGGTCAGTCTTTCACGCGGAGTCATTTGTGTCTTAACCAAATCTATAATATGGTCATAAGAACCTTGGCAGATAGTGTGCATTTTGTGCTCAAAGGCAGTTTGTTTTTTTCTTGTGTATAGAGATGTACCAGAATCGTTCTCCTTTTATTGAGTGTTAAATATAAGGAAAACTTTTATTGCTGGCATTTTGTAAAAGTAATCTGATGTCTACTTTTATTCGTTTTATATTGAACCCTTTGGCAAAAGACAGCCTCGTCATTGTTTTCTGTCAGTCTTCAGATGGGGAAAAGCAGAAAGATTTCAAGCTAGTATACTCTCTGAAAGAAAAAGCAATAGAGAAAATGGCAAAGACAGATAAAAGAAAATGAGATTTACAATGTCAGCTAAACTTTAGGGATGAGAAAACATGAAAAGATCCATAGTGGAGCAAGACTAGGGTAAATCCTGACAGTTCTGACAGATTTCAGAGATCTACCAAACTTGCTTGGCTAAAAGAAATTGACCAGAAATGTGAAGATAGTTTCTCTTATAATACTGTGAATGCTCTTGCAGTTTACAAGCTATAAAATCACATTGTGCAGAGATCGGATCAAAAACAAAAAGTTATCTAAGGGTATAGAGTCAGTGAACAATGATGAGTAAGTATTTGAACTTTGGACAGGGGTAAAGGGGGCTACAATGCTGTCGCTGAAATTTTTTCTAAAGGGAAAATACCTACAAGTTGCTTCAAAAAAAAAAAAGAAGGGAACTTCTTTGCAAAGGCTGAGGCTTCAGATGAACAAATAACTTCTTCAACATTCTTAAATATATTAAACCCAACTTCATATGGTTAGTATTAAATAAAATGGCTGAATTATACTTATAATATTTAATTCAGAATGTGTACAAAGAGCAATCAAAGTTAGAAGCTAATAAAAATATGTGTATTTCTTACATACATTACCATGTGTAAAACATATCACTAGTGGGAAGCTGCTGCATAACACAAGAAGCTCAGCCGGGTGCTCTGTGATGACCTAGAGCGGTGAGATGGGGGAGGGTGGGTGGAGAGCGAGGCTCAGAGGGAGGGGATATGTGTATACTTATGACTGATTCATGCTGTTGGATGGCAGAAACCAACTCAATTATCTGCCAATTTAAAAAAAAACGTGTATTTCTGCCCAGTTATTACACTCCACTATCATCTCTGTAGAAAAGCAGTGTCCTGAATTTTCTATTTTTCTTAGCTTGACATCTAGCTGATATTTACTATTGAAATATTTGTTGGAATTGTGGAATTCTGCATTTAGAGTTATCAACTGTTTATAATGATAATTTTCCTGAGTCATAACTCTTTGATAGCTAATGGGCTGAAATGAGATTACTAAACCATCACTGATGGGGGCCAGTTAGCAGCCATGATTTTAGAAGCTAAGCCTTTGTACATCCTGATTCGTCTACTAGGTTGCTTTTCTAGCCACTTCTTTCACTAATACCAACTCTTCCTTTCTTTTCTTTTTTTTTCCTTGCCACAGCACATGGCATGTAGGATCTTCCCCAATCAGGGATCAAATCCATGTCCCCTACAGTGTAAGCGTGAGTCTTAACCACTGGACAACCAGGGGAGTTCCAAAACTCTTCCTTTGCCTCTTAGCTCAAATTTGTCTTCCCTGCATCCCTCCTCACCCAGAAAAGCTTAGTTCTCTTTTTCTTTTTAAAAAAGATTTATTGAAGTATAGTTGATTTATAACGTTGCATTAATTTCTGCTGTACAGCAAAGTGACTCAATTATACATATATATTGTTTTTTCATATTCTTTCCCTTATGGTTTATCACAGGATATTGAATATAGTTCCCTGTGCTATACAGTAGGACCTTGTTCTTTATTCATCCTATATATATAAAATAGCTTGGGATTAGCAGATGCAAACTATTTTAGTTCTCTTATGTTTTCACTTTTCTTTCATAACTCTTATTCCCATTTATGGTGTACTTCCTTCAATTATTTGATGTATGCCTCTCTCCATCAGTGAGCTCCATAAAGCCAATGATGAATGTTCTCATATTCCCAATCACTTGGAGAAGGCAATGGCATCCCACTCCAGTACTCTTGCTTGGAAAAATCCCATGGATGGAGGTGCCTGGTAGGCTGCAGTCCATGGGGTTGCTAAGAGTCGGACATGACTGAGCGACTTCACTTTCACTTTTCACTTTCATGCATTGGAAAAGGAAATGGCAACCCACTCTGGTGTTCTTGCCTGGAGAATCCCAGGGATGGGGGAGCCTGGAGGGCTGCCGTCTGTGGGGTCACACAGAGTCGGACATGACAGAAGCAACTTAGCAGTAGCAGCAGCAACAAGGCTGTCACATAGTAGGTGAAAACATTAATTGAATGAAATGAATGAAATACAGCCATTTGCATTGGGGTCATATAGGCTTATACCTCTTATCTCCTATTTCTTCTCTTTGATCCCTAGCTCATCTTCCCTTTTTCATCAACAACTGTTCTATTTTTGGATGTCTCCATAGGGCAGAAAGTGAAGAGGAACTAAAAAGTCTCTTGATGAAAGTGGAAGAGGAGAGTGAAAAAGTTGGCTTAAAGCTCAACATTCAGAAAACGAAGGTCATGGCATCTGGTTCCATCACTTCATGGGAAATAGATGGGGAAACAGTGGAAACAGTGTCAGACTTTATTTTGGGGGCTCCAAAATCACTGCAGATGGTGACTGCAGCCATGAAATTAAAGGACACTTACTCCTTGGAAGGAAAGTTATGACCAACCTAGATAGCATATTCAAAAGCAGAGACATCACTTTGCCAACAAAGGTCCCTCTAGTCAAGGCTATGGTTTTTCCAGTAGTCATGTGTGGATGTGAGAGTTGGACTGTGAAGAAAGCTGAGCACCAAAGAATTGATGCTTTTGAACTGTGGTGTTGGAGAAGACTCTTGAGAGTCCCTTGGACTGCAAGGAGATCCAACCAGTCCATTCTGAAGGAGATCAGTCCTGGATGTTCTTTGGAAGGAATGATGCTAAAGCTGAAACTCCAGTACTTTGGCCACCTGATGCGAAGAGTTGACTCATTGGCGAAGACTCTGATGCTGGGAGGGATTGGGGGCAGGAGGAGAAGGGGACGACGGAGGATGAGATGGCTGGATGGCATCACTGACTCGATGGATGTGAGTCTGAGTGAACTCTGGGAGTTGGTGATGGACAGGGAGGCCTGGTGTGCTGTGATTCATGGGGTTGCAAAGAGTTGGACACGACTGAGCGACTGAACTGAACTGAACTGATAGTCCAAATTAAATATCTCAAAAATTTGTGCTCAAAAGATGATCCATAATTTTCTACTGCAAGCTTCTACTTAGTTTGTTACATTCATTTAGTCTCTTGAGGCTCTGGGGTATTTTTTTCCCTGTAGAGCAGATTCATGAAGAAATTTTATTGGATTTGATTTTACAAGTGAAAACAATGCTATTTGGTTTGCAAGAAAGCTGGTAGACTCAGTTTGATTAAAAACCTCTTTTAGAAAGTGCAGTAGCAAGAATGGAAAATGTAATAAAGCCAAAATCAGAGACATAACTTCATCCTTACTTTTTAGTAGCACTGTAATTTCCCTCCTGGAGATTGCTTCATTGAAGTATAGTTCAATCTATAACGACTGATTCAGGCCAAGATGGCCGACATGTTTTTGCAATGACTCAGCAGAGAAGGAGCATGTTACTGTTGGAAGCAAGATCACTTAGTCTCACTGGGTGGCAAAGGTAGTACTGGAACTGACAGGGCTGAGTTGCAGGTTGACACTGAAGGCTGTGGGCACTACTTAGGCAATTAGCTTCTTGGCTGACCACAAACTCTGACAAAACTTGTTTTTTTCTGTTTGCATATGAAAAAGAACCTTAATTATGTAAGTCACCCTGAGCTGCTGGGAGTAATGTCTGTGGTAGGCAGAATTATGGTCCTCCAAAGATGCCTATATCCTAATCACAATGACCTTGTCCCCTTTAAACACAGTTAAAATCCCAACTCCCAATATGATGGTATTAGGAGGTGGAGCTTTGGGGAAGTGATTAAGACATGAGGGTGGAGCCCTCATGAAAGGGGTTACTGCCCTTATAAAAGAGACTTACGAGAACTCCTTACCCTTCTGCCACATGAAGACACAGTGAGAAGGTGGCCATCTATGAACCAGGAAGCAGGCTCTCACCAGACAACAAATCTGCTAGCACCTTGATCTTGATGTCTCCATAACTATAAGAAAGAAATGCTTGCTTTAAAATCTGCCAAGTCTTTTTTTATATCAGTGATATTTTTGCTATAAGAATGGAATAAAATACGCTGTGAATGTTGCTTCATATGGCAAACAGACTTTGCAGGTATGATTATGTTAGGAACTTTAAGATGCTGAGATTATCCTAGATTGACCAAGAAAGCACAGTGTAATCACTGTTGCTGCTGCTGCTGCTAGGTCGCTTCAGTCATGTCCGACTCTTAGCGACCCCATGGACTGCAGCCCACCAGGCATCTCCATCCATGGGGTTTTCCAGGCAAGAGTACTGGAGTGGGCTGCCATCACCTTCTCCGAGTGTAATCACTAGAGTCTTTAATAATGGATCAGAGAGGCAAGAGGAGCACCACAGTGATGTGATTAGAGGACTCAACTGGCAATTTCTTATCTCAAAGATGGAGGGGCCACAAGCCAAGGAATATGAGCAGTCTAGAAGAAAGAAAAAGCAAGAAAACAGATTCTCTCCCAAATCCTCCAGAAAGGAACATAACCTTGCCAGGACCTTAACCTTTAGCCCAGTAAGACCATTTCAGACTTCTAACCTCCAAAACTGTAACATGATGAATTTATGTTGTAAGTCCCTAAACTTGTGATTTCTAACAGCAGTGATAGGAAACAAGTGTTGTGGCCAATCTCCATGATTAAAAACAATCTGTTGGAGGTCTTTATGACTGTGCCTCTTCTTTAAGAAGTCGTCCTGGCCAACTTAGCTTTGACTCCCCAAATCTGAATCTATAAGCATACTTATTAAAGACATTTGAAGAGCAAGCTAACTAATATCTTTTGAGCTCCTCAAGGTCACTTCTGTGATGATTTGTTGTTCTAGACAAGGCTGTTGACTAAGGCTTACTTGAGTGACAGAGACAGTCTAGACCTCTGACAACATTACATTATGTGAAGAGTAGAAAAAAATCCTTGTAATATTTGTTTCTTGCACTGGTTTGTTATAAGGTGAAATGTAGTCTATTATAATACATTTTAAAGAAAGAGATTTATTCATACCTTTCTGTTTTAGAAGAAGATGAGAAGGTAAGAATTTCTGAATTTCAGTTAGTTTAGTTCAGTTCAGTTAAGTCACTCAGTCGTGTCTGACACTTTGCCACCACATGGACTGCAACACACCAGGCCACCCTGTCCATCACCAACTCCTGGAGTTTACTCAAACTCATGTCCATTGAGTTGGGGATGTCATCCCACCATCTCATCCTCTGTCATCCCCTTCTCCTCTTGCCTTCAATCTTTCCCAGCATCTGGTTCTTTTCCAACAAGTGAGTTCTTCATATCAGAAGGCCAAAGTATTGGAGTTTCAGCTTCAGCATCAATCCTTCCAATGAATATTTAGGACTGATTTCCTTTAGGATGGACTGATTTGATCTCCTTGCAGTCCAAGGGACTCTCAAGAGTCTTCTCCAACACCACAGTTCAAAAGCATCAATTCTTCGGCGCTCAGCCTTCTTCATAATCCAGCTCTCACATCCATACATGACCACAGGAAAGACCATAGCCTTGACTAGGCGAACCTTTGTTGGCAAAGTAATGTCTCTGCTTTTTAATATGCTGTTTAGGTTGGTTATAAATTTCCTTCCAAGAGTAAGCGTCTTTTAATTTCATGGCTGCAGTCACCATCTGCAGCGATTTGGGAGCCCCCAAAATTAAAGTCTGTCACTGTTTTCACTCTTTTCCCTTCTATTTGCTATGAAGTGATGGGACCAGATGCCATGATCTTCGTTTTCTGAATGTTGAGTTTTAAGCCAACTTTTTCACTCTCCTCTTTCACTTTCATCAAGAGGCTCTTTAGTTCTTCTTCACTTTAAGGGTGGTGTCATCTGCATATTTAAGGTTATTGATATTTCTCCTGGCAATCTTGACCCAAGCTTGTGCTTCCTCCAGCCCAGTGTTTCTTATGATATACTCTGTATATAAGTTAAATAAGCAGGGTGACAATATACAGCATTGAAATACTCCTTTCCCTATTTGGAACCAGTCTGTTGTTCCATGTTCAGTTTTAGCTGATGCTTCCTAACCTGCATACAGATTTCTCATGACATAGGTCAGGTGGTCTGGTATTCCTATCTCTTTCAGAATTTTCCACAGTTTATTGTGATCCACACAGACAAAGGCTTTGGCAGAGTCAATAAAGGAGAAATAGATGTTTTTCTGGAATTCTCTTGCCTTTTTGATGATCCAATGGATGTTGGCAATTTGATCTCTGGTTCCTCTGCCTTTTCCAAAACCAGCTTGCATTTGGAAGTTCACAGTTCATGTACTGTGGAAGCCTGGCTTGGAGAATTTTGAGAATTACTTTACTAGTGTGTGAAATGAGTGCAGTTGTGTGGTAGTTTGAGCATTCTTTGGCATTGCCTTTCCTTGGGATTGGAATGAAGACTGACATTTTCCAGTCCTGTGGCCACTGCTGAGTTTTCCAAATGTGCTTGCATATTGAGTGCAACACTTTCACAGCATCATCTTTTAGGATTTGAAATAGTTTAACTGGAATTCCACCACCTGCACTAGCTTTGTTCGTAGTGATGCTTCCTAAGGCCCACTTGACTTCACATTCCAGGATGTCTGGCTCTAGGTGAGTGATCACATCATCGTGATTATGATACAGCAATTAATAGTGCAAAACTTCCACTACATGCCAACATGTGGCAATTTAGAAATTAAATCCTAGTGGCCTGAAATCTTATACTGTTATTTACAAAGTAGTGATTTATTAAATAGTAACAGCCTAACAAATTTAATGCAGGCTTGTAGGTAGTTTGGCTAGCTACTAGGCAGCTTCTGGGATAATCTGAATTCAGTACTGAATCCAGCCTGGTATAGTAGCAGGTATGCTGCTGCTGCTACTGCTGCTAAGTCGCTTCAGTCGTGTCCGACTCTGTGCGACCCCATAGACGGAAGCTCACCAGGCTCCCCCGTCCCTGGGATTCTCCAGGCAAGAACACTGGAGTGGGTTGCCATTTCCTTCTCCAATGCATGAAAGTGAAAAGTGAAAGTGAAGTCGCTCAGTCGTGTCCGACTCTCAGCGACCCCATGGACACTGGAGCCTACCAAGATCCTCTGTCCATGGGATTTTCCAGGCAAAAGTACTGGGGTGGGGTGCCATTGCCTTCCCCGAGTAGCAGGTATAGTAACATATATAATGTTAGCTTAATTTATAAGCCAATTGAGTAAGAAATGGCAACCCACTCCAGTATCCTTGCTTGGAAAATTCCATGGATAGAGGAGCCTGGTGGCTCTATAGTCTATGGGGTCAGAGAGTTGGACACAACTGAGTGATTGCGTACACATAGCATATAAGCCAATTGAAAAAAAAAGACAAACATAAATAATTATAGTGGGATTAGGACTAAAGAAGTTCCAGTCCTAAAACATCAATTTTGAGGATAATTAAATACTAAAATAATAGCTCATTTTAAACATCTGCTGTGGAATAAATCTTCTACATCTTATTTGTATTTTGTTCTCTTCTTCTGACCTCACAAGAAGATGACAGTTTCTCTCATCCATCTCTTGCAGTTAGGCAAAGTCTTATGACTGGTTAAGGCTAATGAGTTGTGAGAAGAGGTGGTGGTATTCCTTAGTCACTCAGTCGTGTCTTACTCTTTGGATGGACTATAACCTGCCAGATCTCTCTGTCCTTGGGATTTCCCAGGCAAGACTATGGAAGTGGGTTGCCATTTTTTTTTCTCCAGGGGATCTGCTCGACCCAGAAACTGAACTCGAGTCTCCTGCATTGACAGGCGGATTCTTAACCATTGTGCCTCATTAAGTTCAGTTCAGTTCAATCACTCAGTCGTGTCTGACTCTTTGCAACCCCATGAATCACAGCACGCCAGGCCTCTCTGTCCATCACCAACTCCCAGAGTTCACTCAGACTCATGTCCATCGAGTCAGTGATGCCATCCAGCCATCTCATCCTCTGTTGTCCCCTTCTCTTCCTGCCCCCAATCCCTCCCAGCATCAGAGTTTTTTCCAATGAGTCAACTCTTCTCATGAGGTGGCCAAAGTACTGGAGTTTCAGCTGTAGCATCATTCCTTCCAAAGAACACCCAGGGCTGATCTCCTTTAGAAGGCACTGGTTGGATCTCCTTGCAGTCCAAGGGACTCTCAAGAGTCTTCTCCAACACCACAGTTCAAAAGCATCAATTCTTCGGCGCTCAGCCTTCTTCACAGTCCAATTCTCACATCCATACATGACCACAGGAAAAACCATAGCCTTGACTAGACGAATCTTTGTTGGCAAAGTAACATCTCTGCTTTTGAATATGCTATCTAGGTTGGTCATAACTTTCCTTCCAAGGAGTAAGCGACTTTTAATTTCATGGCTGTAGTCACCATCTGCAGTGATTTTGGAGCCCAGAAAAATAAAATCTGACACTGTTTCCACTGTTTCCCCATCTATTTCCCATGAAGTGATGGGACCAGATGCCATGATCTTCGTTTTCTGAATGTTGAGCTTTAAGCCAACCTTTTCACTCTCCATTTTCACTTTCATCAAGAGGCTTTTTAGTTCCTCTTCACTTTCTGCCAAAAGGGTGGTGTCATCTGCATATCTGAGGTTATTGGTATTTCTCCCAGCAATCTTGATTCCAGCTTGTGCTTCCTCCAGCCCAGCGTTTCTCATGATGTAGTCTGTATAGAAGTTAAATTAGCAGGGTGACAATATACAGCCTTGATGTACTCCTTTTCCTATTTGGAACCAGTCTGTTGTTCCATGTCCAGTTTTAACTGTTGCTTCCTGACCTGCATATAGGTTTCTCAAGATGCAGGTCAGGTGGTCTGGTATAATTTTCCACAATTTATTGTGATCCACACAGTCAAAGGCTTTGGCATAGTCAAGAAAGCAGAAATAGATGTTTTTCTGGAACTCTCTTGCTTTTTCCATGATCCAGCAGATGTTGGCAATTTGCTCTCTGATTCCTCTGCCTTTCTGAAACCAGCTTGAACATCAGGAAGTTCACGGTTCACAGATTGCTGAAGCCTGGCTTGGAGAATTTTGAGCATTACTTTACTAGCATGTGAGATGAGTGCAATTGTGTGGTAGTTTGAGCATTCTCTGGCATTGTCTTGCTTTGGGATTGAAATGAAAAGTGACCTTTTCCAGTCCTGTGGCCACTGCTGAATTTTCCAAATTTGCTGGCATATTGAGTGCAGCACTTTTACAGCATCATCTTTCAGGATTTGAAATAGCTCAACTGGAATTCCCTCACCTCCACTAGCTTTGTTCATAGTGATGCTTTCTAAGGCCCACTTGACTTCACATTCCAGGATGTCTGGCTCTAGGTCAGTGCCTCATTAGTTAGCTAATAATTCTCACAAATCATCAGACTTCTTGGGAACCTAAAAGTCCCATTGTTTTCCTATACAGCCTTTCCCTGCTTCAAAACAGTAGCCAGAAACTCCTCTGTCAGTTTTGTTTCAAATTATGTTTATTTATGTTGGTGTTTGCTTACTTTATCACTCTGTATTTCCTGATTTTAAATATTAAATGCTTGGATAGCTGATGAAACAGAAAAATGGTTTACTTTATGCAATCAATTTAGGCCACAAACATAATTTCCACTTGAAAATTTCACAAATGTCCAATGCAACTTGGGGAAATTGATACACTTTCCTAAGTCTTGTTTTTTTTTTTTTTAATTTGTCAAATGGGATTAAAAATGTACCAGCTTTATGTTTTGATGCAAGGATTAAATAAAGCAATGCATTTGAAGAACTTAGCACAGAAAAAAGTCCATACTGTCGATGATGCTGTGTAAAGATGATCACCTAGATCACGCTCAGTTATACAAAATAATGAGAGAAGCATGTGGCAGGAAGTTCTATATGCCTCCCCAAATCCATTCCTCCCTTTTAGACAGACAAGCTCTGGCTTTTAGCTGGCACACTGAAGCCCAAGAATACTGGAGTGGGTAGCCTATACCTTCTCCAGCATATATTCCTGACCCACTAATCGAACTGGAGTCTCCTGAATTGCAGGCGGATTCTTTACCAGCTGAGCTCTCAGGGAAGCTGTTATTAAGCCAAAAAGCAGATTTTTATCCCTGTTTTTGTTATTAGACCAAAAAGCAGATTTTATCCCTGAAGACTTTTCTCAAAGCTCCAGAAACAACTTTGCTTTTGAGACGGGAGCCAACAAAGGCTAAAATCAGGTGTAGATGCTATTGAACAAGCTGGAAACAATGAGTTTTCTAGGAAGGTGAATTCAATTCTAATGATGTGCTGGTGGAGTCCCTTTGTATGTAACACTGGAGAGGGAAGGAGAGGAGGAAAATCCATACAGAAAGCCTGGGAGTAAGGAGGGTAGCAACAGGTCAGATGAGCCTTGGCAGGAACACTCCTTGGAGTGTGGGTCCCGTGAAGGCCATGTGTGACTGTGTGCATTTCTGTCCTTCTTGCCATGGTGTATTTGTCTTTGTTTTCTGTGCTTAAGCAAAAGGCCTAGTGAGTATGTATTATTAGGCTCTAATAAAATAGGATTGCCTCTGTTTATTTTTCTTGTTGTTTACAGACTAGTTGTCGCAAGAGCTTAGGCATTGACAAAGGGCATATTTCCATTTCTTCAAGTATCTTTAAGGGATCAAGGTGAATGAGCTGTAGACAGCATAATGCAGGCAGGGCCAATAAGCATGAACTGGCTGTTAACTGGAGTCTGGTTATTGCAGAAATCAATTCCATTGAAAGATCAGAAAAGCTTTAAAACTGAGAGACAATGGAAGGATTACTGTTATAGAATACCAAGTTTTATTTGTTTGGAAATGGGGAATAGAGACTGTGGAAAGTAGACTGGCTCTTTTGTTTCCCTTTTTTTTTTTTTTTTTTTGGTTTTTCTTTTTCTTTTTTTAAATAATTGGGCTCAGCATTTAAACAAAACAAGAGGAAAAATTAGCTGTAATGCTAGGTTTCTCTGTCCTTTTTTTTTTTTTTTTTTTTTACTGTAGGAAAATCTGTCTATCTTAGCTGAACTGGCCGAGTCATAGTTTGGGCTTCCTTTTGAGCTATTCTGTAGACAAAGAGAGTTATTTCCAACTTCTAGGAAACAATACATACAGTAAATACAAGCCAATGCGTTTTCCCTCTTCAACATCCCCTTCCTCCCATCCCTGCCCCCCAAACCTTATACATGTAGAAATAATGTCTTTTCCTGCTATAATAGCATGGACTCTAGGTCAGTCTATTTGCGCTTTTCTTCAGAAGTAACTCTCTAGGGAGCTAAAATCAAATATATACACACATACTTGAACAATACTGATGGAGAAATTTAAGCAAAGATACAAGCTCTCAGTAATAGTGTATCTCATTCAAAGTTTTTAAAACTCAAGGACCAGTTCCTTTTTCTTTTAAAGGTCCTTACATTTCTATTTTCCCCAAGATAAGTTGTTTGTGATCCTAGTTTCTCATTTTTAATTTCCTCTATTGTTTTACATAGTGAGTGTCAAGGTCCAGGTTACTCTGAGATGTGTAACCTGGATCTCAGGATCCAGGATCTCTGGGTCTCTGAATTTGTCTCTCTCTTTTTTAAATATAACTTTCATTTGAGGATTAAAAGCAATCTTTATGTAGACATTGCACATAAGGCTGTTTTGGTGCTTTAAAGAGCTACACTTTGGGAAATGGATTCAGGATGCATTATTTCTTTTGGGGAGTTCTATTTGGAACCAAGAGTTAAGGGACAAGAGGAAAGAACAGCTTTCAGGAAAACAGTCCCAGTTGTTATTTCATGTGAGGATTGTTGCCATTGTTCAGTCTCTCAGTTGTGTCCAACTCTTTGTGACCCCATGGACTACAACACGCCAGGCTTCCCTGTCCTTCATTATCTCCCAGAGCTTGCTCCAACTCATGTGCATTAAGTCAGTGATGCCATTCAACCGTCTCATCCTCTGTTGCTCTCTTCTTCTCCTGCCCTCAATCTTTCCCATCATCAGGGTCTTTTCCAATGAGTTGGCTCTTTGCATCAGATGGCCAAAAAGTATTGGAGCTTCAACTTCAGCATCAGTCCTTCCAATGAATATTCAGGGTTGATTTCCTTTAGGATTGACTGGTTTGATCTCCTTGCTCTCCAAGGGACTCTCAAGAGTCTTCTCCAGCACCACAATTCAAAGCCCTCAATTTTTTGGTGCTCAGCCTTCTTTGTGATCCAACTTTCACATCCATACATGACTACTGGAAACACCATAGCTTTGACTACGTGGATGTATGTTGGCCAAGTGATGTCTCTGGTTTTTAATACACATGTAAGGATTATTACAGTGATTTTATCGTCTGTGCTTTTCAAGGTTTAGAACAGTAAATACTTTAAAGCATCTTCACAGAAAATGAAATTATGGAACTTCCCATACTGCATCTGAAAGCTGTTATGTCATTTTATAAATAGGCATATCATGTCTGAATTACTTGTAATATAAACTGAAAACATCCTTGGCTTTTATGATGGTTGTATATGATCCAGAGGTACAATTATGAATAATGCATTGAGTTTTGTTGTTCTCTGATTGCCTACTTTGTTATGCAGGCAGGGATTTCCACGACAGTGTCCCAGATTTGAATTGTATAGTTTCTTTTTGTAGCAGCTGCCCCAGAATTATATGAGCTCACTGAGGATATTCATAGAAAATAGTATTCCTTACCCCTGTGCTTCACAGAGATATAATCTCAGAACTTTCTCCAAGGATTGTCTCATCAAGTATGATTTAATATGTATCACGAACTGCATGGACAGAGGTTCATGACATTGTACAGGAGGCAGGGATCAAGACTATTCCGGAGAAAAATAAATGCAAAAAAGCAAAATGGCTGTCTGAGGAGGCCTTACAAATAGCTGCAAAAAGAAAAGAAGCGAAAAGCAAAGGAGAAAAGGAAAGATATACCCATTTGAATGCAGAGTTCCAAAGAATAGAAAGGAGGGATAAGAAAGCCTTCCTCAGCGATCAGTGCAAAGAAATAGAAGAAAACAATAGAATGGGGAAAACTACAGATCTCTTCAAGAAAATTAGAGATACCAAGGGAACATTTCAAACAAAGACGGGCTCAATAAGGAACAGAAATGGTATGGACCTAACAGAAGCAGAAGATAGTAAGAAGAGGTGGCAAGAATACACAGAACTATGCAAAAAAGATCTTCATAACCCAGATAATCATGATGGTGTGATCACTCACCTAGAGCCAGACATCCTGGAATGTGAAGTCAAGTGGGCCTTAGAAAGCATCACTATGAACAAAGCTAGTGGAGGTGATGGAGTTCTAGTTGAGCTATTTCAAATCCTGAAAGATGATGCTGTGAAAGTGCTGCACTCAATATGCAAGCACATTTGGAAAACTCAGCAGTGGTCCCAGGACTGGAAAAGGTCAGTTTTCATTCCAATCCCAAAGAAAGGCAATGCCAAAGAATGCTCAAACTACCACACAATTGTACTCATCTCACATGCTAGTAAAGTAATGCTCAAAATTCTCCAAGCCAGGCTTCAACAATACATGAACTGTGAACTTCCAGACGTTCAAGCTGGTTTTGGAAAAGGCAGAGGAACCAGAGATCAAATTGCCACCATCTGCTGGATCATCAAAAAATCAAGAGAATTCCAGAAAAACATCTATTTCTCCTTTTCTGACTGTGCCAAAGCCTTTGACTGTGTGGATCACAATAAACTGGAAAATTCTGAAAGAGACGGGAATACCAGACTACCTGACCTGCCTCTTGAGAAATCTGTATGCAGGTCAGGAAGCAACAGTTAGAATTGGACATGGAACAACAGACTGGTTCCAAATAGGAAAAGGAGTCTGTCATTGCTGTATATTGCTACCCTGCTTATTTAACTTCTATGCAGAGTACATCATGAGAAATGCTGGGCTGGAGGAAGCACAAGCTGGAATCAAGATTGCCGGGAGAAATATCAGTAACCTCAGATATGCGGATGACACCGCCCTTATGGCAGAAAGTGAAGAACTAAAGAGCCTCTTGATGAGTGTTAAAGAGGAGAGTAAAAAAGCTGGTTTAAAGTTCAACATTCAGAAAACAAGATCATGGCATCTGGTCCCATCACTTCATGGCAAATAGAAGGGGAAACAGTGGAAACAGTGTCAGACTTTATTTTTTTGGGCTCCAAAATCACTCCAGATGGTGACTGCAGCCATGAATTTAAAAGATGCTTACTCTTTGGAAGGAAAGTTATGACCAACGTGAGCAGCATATTAAAAAGTAGAGACATTACTTTGCCAACGAAGGTCTGTCTAGTCAAGGTTATGGTTTTTCCAGTAGTCATGTATGGATGTGAGAGTTGGACTATAAAGAAAGCTGAGTGCTGAAGAATTGATGTTTTTCAACTGTGGTGTTGGAGAAGATTCTTGGGAGTCCCTTGGACTGCAAGGAGATCAAATCAGTCCATCCTAAAGGAAATCAGTCCTAAATATTCATTGGAAGGACTAATGCTGAAGCTGAAACTCCAATACTTTGGCCACCTGATGTCAAAAACTGACTGATTTGAAAAGACCCTGATGCTGGGAAAGATTGAAGTCAGGAGGAGAAGGGAAAGACAGAAGATGAGATGGTTGTATGGGATCACCAACCTGAAGGACATGAGTCTGAGCCAGCTCCAGGAGATGGTGATGGATAGGAAAGCCTGGTGTGCTGCAGTCTATGGGGTCACAAAGATTTGGACATGACTGAGTGACTGAACTGAACTGAACTGAGGACATGGAAGCAACCTAGATGTCCACTGGCAGATGAATGGATACAGAAACTGTGGTAAATATATACAATGGAATTGGGATTTCTTTGGAAGGAATGATGCTGAAGCTGAAACTCCAGTACTTTGGCCACCTCATGCGAAGAGTTGACTCATTGGAAAAGACTCTGATGCTGGGAGGGATTGGGGGCAAGAGGAGAAGAGGACGACAGAGGATGAGATGGCTGGATGGCATCACTGACTTGATGCACGTGAGTCTGAGTGAACTCCGGGTGTTGGTGATGGACAGGGAGGCCTGGCGTGCTGTGATTCACGGGGTTGCAAAGAGTCGGACACAACTGAGTGACTGATCTGATCTGATCTGATAAAAAAGAACACATTTGAGTCAGTCCTAATGAGGTAGATGACCCTAGAGCCTATTACTCAGAGTGAAGTAAGGCAGAAAGAGAAAGACAAATATTGTGTATTAACCATGCATATGCATATGGAATCTAGAAAGATGGTGCTGATGAACCCACTTGCAGGGCAGCATTAGATACACAGACATAGAGAACAGAACTTGTAGCCACAGTTGGGAAGGACAGGGTGGGACAAACTGAGAGAATAGTATGGAAACATATACATTACCACATGTAAAACAGATAGCAAGTGGGAGCTCAGCCACACACAGCTCCCTGTGTACCGTGTGACACAGGGAGCTCAACCCAGTGCTCTGTGATAACCTGGAGAGGCGAATGGGGTGGGAGGGGGATTTAGGAGGGAAGGGATATATGTATACCTGTGGCCGATTTATGTTGACATATGGAAGAAACCAAGAAAATATTGTAAAGCAATTATCTTCCAATAAAATAAGATAATAATAAAAAGAATGGCATATGGCAGAAAGTTTTGCATTTTCTCTTTGTGGCTGAATGAGCTCCAGAATCTGGGCCAGTGCTTAGGCTATAGGTAGAATTAGGTGCAGATGGTGACTGCAGCCATGAAATTAAAAGACGCTTACTCCTTGGAAGGAAAGTTATGACCAACCTAGATAGCATATTCAAAAGCAGAGACATCACTTTGCCAACAAAGGTTAGCCTAGTCAAGGCTATGGTCTTTCCTGTGGTCATGTATGGATGTGAGAGCTGGACTGTGAAGAAGGCTGAGTGCCGAAGAATTGATGCTTTTGAACTGTGGTGTTGGAGAAGACTCTTGAGAGTCCCCTGGACTGCAAGGAGATCCAACCAGTGCATTCTGAAGGAGATCAGCCCTGGGATTTCTTTGGAAGGAATGATGCTAAAGCTGAAACTGCAGTATTTTGGCCACCTCATGCGAAGAGTTGACTCATTGGAGAAGACTCTGATGCTGGGAGGGATTGGGGGCAGGAGGAGAAGGGGATGACAGAGGATGAGATGGCTGGATGGCATCACTGACTCGATGGATGTGAGTCTGAGTGACCTCCGGGAGTTGGTGATGGACAGGGAGGCCTGGCGTGCTGCGGTTCATGGGGTCGCAAGGAGTCGGACACAACTGAGCGACTGATCTGATCTGATCTGCCATGAAAATAGCAGAAACACAGGGCAGAAACAGGCTGGTGGTGAAATTTATTGGGACTTCATATAGCTATGTTGATAATGAATAAATAAATGGCTTCTCCTGTCCTCTACCTTCTACCCCGTCCCCACCCCAAGTTTGGACCCAGATGCAGGAATCAGGTATAAGTAAATCAAAGATTTGTCAGTAACAGAAAATAAGTACTTATATCGGGATCTACGTACCAAACAACTCAGATTCATAATCTTAGCAACAAATTGGCTGAACTCAGTGAGGCCTGCACCAATCTGAATCCAGGTTAAATGAACTGTGTTCTTTCTAGGAATTTTTTAAAGTTCTGAAATTCAGTTTTTCTCTTAATCATGTTAACTTCTTCAACCACAGAGAACTAGTACAAGCTGCCAGATCAGAGACCAACTTTCTGCTTTACATTTCCACATAGAGGTCTTATGGCCGTCTCAAAGTTAACATAACCAAAACAGAAATCTTGATTTTTCTCATGCTCTCCAAAACCTACTCCTTTCCCATATTAATATACCACAAGATTCTATCCAGT
This sequence comes from Tragelaphus eurycerus, assembly GCA_935064755.1. NCBI lineage: Eukaryota > Metazoa > Chordata > Mammalia > Artiodactyla > Bovidae > Tragelaphus > Tragelaphus eurycerus. The sequence continues at coordinate 27,344,689 of CAKXYN010000023.1, forward strand.
TTCTCAAGCCATTTCAGGCACTATTGGAAATGAGAATATATGATATTTATCTTATTTGTTAACTATACATTTGTAGTCATCATGAAATGGATCTGCCCCATGAAACCTGTATGTTTCAGCCTTGCCTCTCTATATAATTAATTTGTTATACAGTTGCTCAGTCGTGTCTGACTCTTTGTGACTCTAGGGACTGCAGCACACCAGGCTTCCCTATCCTTCACCATCTCTTAGAGTTTGCTCAAACTCATGTGCATCAAGTCGGTGATGCCATCCAACCATCTCATCCTCTGTCGTCCCCTTCTCCTCCCATCTTCAATCTTTCCCAGCATCAGGGTCTTTTCAAATGAGTCAGTTCTTCACATCAGGTGGCCAAAGTATTGGAGTTTCAGCTTCAGCATCAGTCCTTCCAATGAATATTCAGGACTAATTTCCTTTAAGATGGACTGGTTTGATCTCCTTGCTATCCAAGGGACTCTCAAGAGTCTTCTCCAGCACCACAATTTGAAAGCATCAGTTCTTTGGTGCTCAGCTTTCTTTATAGTCCAACTCTCACATCCGTACATGACTACTGGAAAAACCATAGCTTTAGTTAATTAGCCAAATGTTTAATTCCTACTTACTATTTATAAGATATTAGACTAAATATACTGCTCTTAAGAGCATTCAGACTTTAGTTAGGTGCCTAAATAAAATTTGAAGACTAAAGAGAGGGAGAAAAAGATTATGTATCAACTATGAATGAAGTGTTGTTGTTATACTTGGCTGCAGCTGAGACAGTGCAGGCCCCAAGGGGTCCAAGTTTTCCCCATCTTGTGCTATTTTATAGGAAAAAGGAAGGACAAGCTAGTTGAAGAGAAAAAAGGGGAGAGCATTTCTTTTGCAATAAAGAAAAAATTCTGAGACATTTTAGTGTCAGAATGATGACTGAATTGGAGAGAGATGAGCAATTCAAATGCTCTCCCTCATAAATCTCACTCAGAAGGGAGATACAAGACAGATCGTTGCACTTAGAGACAAGACTACACCAATCCTAAGAGACAGGAGACAATGATACTAAAGTGACAAATGCAGTTTCAGCTATAGGAAAGCTCTGTCATCTGCCAACTGAGCCAATGACTTGGCTAAAATGTAGGGAAGAGTAGAGAATTGAAATGAAAGCTCCAGCAGAAAAAGAAAGGTTTGCATAACAAAATCTGAAGTTAGCTCAAACAATAAAGTCTTGGGTTAGCAATTTCTCCCTTAATTGTTTCTGACTTTGGTATAGCATATTATTGCCTCTTGCATTTTATAACGTGGATGCATACTCAATCATGTCTGACTCTTTGTGACTCCATGGACTATAGCCTGCCAGGCTCCTTAGTTCATGGGATTTCATAGGCAAGGATATTGGAGTCGGTTGCCATTTCCTTTTGTGGGGGATGTTCCCAACCCAGGGATAGAATCCACCTTTCCTACATCTCCTGCATTGGCTGGCAGATTCTTTATCACTAAGCCACCTGGGAATCCCATTTTATACTGACTTATTATCAAATAGCTATTTTCATGTTAGAATAAAAAATCTAAAAAAAGGATGAAAAATATAGAAAAGTGTTGTAAAGTTATATTGCTTGCTTCTGAGCAGGATTAATACATGACATTCAATCTCTGTAGTAGTTCAGTGTCACAGGAGGTCATTTATATCTGTCGTTATCAATAATACCTGTCTTAGGTTGAAAATTACATGTCAGAGATTTTGACTCCTGCCAAATTGTGAAGCAGACACAGTTTTTGTTGTGGCTGCCATCGTTTCTTCCTCTCCCTCTTTTGGGTGCAAGTGCTTCATTTATTCATTCAATCATAAAACTTTTATTGATTATGGCTATGTGCAAGAAGACACTGTGTTGATTGTAAAGGGAGATGCAAACTGAGTGAAGTAAATGGTATGATGGGTGTTACACACCAAGTGCGGGAGCTCATGAAAGAGTTAGAAGCTAACGTGCCTATGATTCTCAGAAAATTTGGTCTTCATTAGCACTACTGTAATTCCATTCACTTCTGACAATCAACAGAAAAATATCCAACAAAATGAGACAAAATGTGAATTGTCAGCAATGCTGCTAATTGCCTTTCTCGTTATATTTCATATGAGAATCCCCAGAAGATATTCCCATCTGCTCTTAATACCAAGAGCAGTTGTACTTCTCCTGAATAATTGGTACAATTTTATCTTACGGACAATGAAAATATTGTAACTGACAATGCTACTTTTTCTATTTAGCAAAAGCCAAGCACAACGTATAAGTAATTTGTGTACCTGTCTATTTTGTGTTGTTATTGAGTCCCTAAGTTATGTCAGGCTCTTTGTGACCACATGGACTGTAGCCTACCAGATTCCTTGTCCATGGGATTTTCTAAGTGAGAGTACCGGAATGGGTTGCCATTTCCTTCTTCAGGGATCTTTCTGACCCAGGATTTGAAACTGAATTGCCTGCATTGGCAGGTGGGTTCTTTACCACTGAGTCACCAGGGAGGCCCTGTATAGCAATTATCCTCCAATTAAAAATAAATTTTAAAAAAGGAAAAAGACCTTTACCCTACAACCTTGATCTCAGACTTTGGCCTCCAGAACCATGAGAAATAAACTTTTGTTTATAAGCTAAAAAAAAAAAACAAAACAACAAACCCCTTGCCTGTCTTGCATGTGTTTTCTTCAGAGACTGTCTACCACCAGATACTTTACTTAAGTTTACTGTGTTATCGTTTGCAGTTAGATTGAGATATAGACTTATTCTTAAAAGTAGTTGATATGGAAATTTCTGATATCTAGGCAGGCAGATGGGGAATTTTTTTTGACAAGCATCTCTTTAAAATCACATCATATGGGCTATGGCCAGTTTAGTTTACACTGAGGTTGAATTCCTATAGTGCCTCGCATATTTCCACACATAAGTAGGCATTTCCAAATGTGAAAACAGCAATTACCATCATTGGCTCTTACTCCAGAAGGATTCTAAGATTCTAATGAACAAATTTCCATCAGCATCATCAAATGTTTACTTCACTTGCAACGACTTATTAATAAAATCCAAATTTCCCCAAGGCAATTTAAAAAGGAGGTAAAGTGATAAAGCATATAGCTCTCGTTTAAAAATTTCAGAGGAGGATTAACATCATGTAATAGGATATATTATGGAAACTGTTTATGGTTCTGAATTTTCTTGATTTTATTAAGAATTAAAGAATTGATTCTGAGAAATGGAGAGAGAAGCAAAAGAATAGTTTTGTCTTTTTCCTTGGGTTGTTTTCCTTGGTGAGAAGTGAGGGTATGAGACAACTAGGTATGTGGTGTTAGAATTAAAGAGAAAATGCTCACAAATGAATATTGAAATAAGGATCTGTTTAAAGAATGATTCATTTAAAACAAACTTCTTTAGCAGCAGGTTTCATTCAATGGAAATAACCTTAAGTGTGATCCTAGAGGCTTGCAATGCATGCATGCATGCTAAGTCGCTTCAGTCGTGTCCGACTCCGTGCGACCCTATGGACAGCAGCCCCCCAGGCTCCTCCGTCCACAGGAGTCTCTAAGCAAGAGTACTGGAGTAGGTTGCCATTTCCTTCTCCACCAAGGTTTGCAATAAGTCTGCTTTTTTGTGCATATCTGCTACACTCAGTTTTATTATCTTTCTTCCAAAGAATCCCATATCGCGGGACGATTTGACCTGATGAAGGCAGTGTGTGCCTTTCTGTCTCAGGAATCTCCATGTTTAACAAGGGAGAAAAGTAAGGTAAGCGTGAAAAGCACCATACGGTACTTAGGAAAGGCTGCTGATACTTTTACTGGCAGCTTGGCTGTGAACAAAACTGAGAAGGGATCAAAAGGAAAAAATCAAAGTTCTGTCAGGTTTTCCACAGTCCAGTACAAGAGCCGCTTGTCAAAAGATTATTTTGTAAAGCTCCCTAATAGGCTTTCCCAAGCTCTTTCTTAAAGCGCTTAAAACAGAGATAATGAAGTCTCCCCAAAGATCTGCCTTAAGAAAAGTTAATGGATTTTTAGGCTTTCCCCATAGTCATGATTTGCTTACTAGAAATGTCCAGTTCCCTGAACATGTGCTTATCTTTATTCACTCCTTTGACTGGAATGTGAGCAGAAAACTTTGTTGCATTAACTTGAAAACTTTTACTTTTCCTGAGGAATATCACCGTCTAGCCAGGGCTGTTCTGAGCCTGTGTGGGAAGCTCTAATGATCAGTGTGGAAAGCTTGCTCTTTTGCCTTTGAGATACATCTATTTTCTCTTTGAGCCTCTTAGGCATGAGGGGAAAAGAAAAATGGCCCTTGTAATAGGCAACCCTTCCAGGTGCCCCTGTGTCCCTATATTCCCTTCTCATGATGCCTTACTGTGACGGCTCACACTGGCTGGAACTGCCCACGTGGAGTCCACTAATTTCTGTGAGGCAGAAAGGAGAAGCCATTTACTCAAGTGGAATGCTGTCTCCTACTTCAGTTTCTGTATACTTTCTGAAGTGCTTCAAGCTTCAAATGATTAACACTATCAGGGCTCATTTGTTTATAATTTAAGCGTATTAAAACAACTTTTCTGTTGTGAAATATGATAACTGTGTACATAAATACACAATAAAAAGATATAAAGCAGAAAGGTTTATCACAAAGCAAAACACCTAGGTTAAATAAAGAACATTATCTGTATTCTATGTCTTCGTATATTATTTATGTAGTAATTTATATCATTTATATTGTTTACCATTAATAAACTATTATACCTTTGGTTATTTTTAATACATTTTTATTTTAACTTAAATATAAGAATTAAAAGTGATTTATATACCATTACAATATTAGAGTATTCTGAATTTGAGTATATTCTTATGCTTTCCATTAAGTTTTATACTTTCATATGTTTTCATTGTTACTGATTGGCATCCTTTTATACCAACTTGAATAATTCCCTTTAGTAGTTCTTTAAAGCTGTTCCAGTGGTGGTGAACTCCCTCAGCTTTTGTTTATCTGGGATAATGTTTATTTTTCCTTTAACACTGAGGGATAGTTTTGTCAGGTATAGTATTCTTGGCCATTTTTTTTTTTTTAACTTTTAGCACATTGAACATATCATCAGGATTGTGTGATGTATCACTCCCTCTTGACCTGCAAGGTTTCTGTGAGAAATCTCTTCATAGCCTTATGGGTATTCCTGTGTATGTGATGAGGTGCTTTTGTCTTGTTCCTTTCAGAGTTCTGTCTTTGACTTTTGAGAATTTGTTATAATGTGTCTTGGTATAATCTTTTTTTGAGTTGCTCCTGTTTGGGAACCTCTGAGCTTCATATATTAAGGTGATCAAGATGTTCATATGCCTCTGAATACTAGTTGGTTTTCAGCCATTATTTCTTTAAATAAACTTTCTGCCCCTTTTGCTTGATATCAGTTAAGATCCTTAGGTCTTTCCCTACAGTCACAGTTTTTGATGGCTTTTTGGTAACTTATTCCCTTCTTCCATTTTGTGATCATAGATTATATTGTTTTTTAACATAATTATGGAAAATTCAACCAAATAGTGAGTTTTACTTTTTTAATTTATTGATTTTTATTTTATTTTATTTTTTAGCCCTGCTGCATGGCATGTAGGATCTTAGTTCCCTGACCAGGGATCAAGCCAATGCCCCCTGCACTGGAAGTGTGGAGTCTTAACCACTAAACTGCCAGGGTAGTCTACAGTTGTATAGGGTTTTTTTTTTTTTTACTGTACTGCAGGCTGCAGTCCATGGAGTCTCGAAGAGTCGGACACGACTAAGCGACTTGACTTTCACTTTCATGCATTGGAGAAGGAAATGGCAACCCACTCCAGTGTTCTTGCCTGGAGAATCCCAGGGACGGGGGAGCCTGGTTGGCTGCCGTCTATGGGGTCGCAGAGAGTCGGACACAACTGAAGCAACTTAGCAGCAGCAGCAGTAGCATGGCATGCAGAACTTCCCTGACCAGGGATCGAACCTGTGCCCCATGCAGTGGAAGCATGCAGTTTTAACCACTGGACCACCAGTGAAGTATTACATTTTTATATATTAAATGCATCCTTGAATCCTTGTTGAGTGTAGTTGAACATAGGCCTATGCAACTGCTTTCAGAAACAAAATAAAAATGAAACTGCATAAATAAGAGATGGAGGTGATGTTGCTTAGCAGCAGCACATGGAAAAATGAATTAATGACTTTACTAGGCTCCCTGAAACTAGTATATCAATTATTTGCCAAAAATTTATGTCACTTTAGGCTGTAGTAATATCTAGTACCTGCTAAGTCTGCTACCTGCTAAGTCGCTTCAGTCGTGTCCGACTCTGTGCGACCCCATAGACGGAAGCTCACCAGGCTCCCCTGTCCCTGGGATTCTCCAGGCAAGAACACTGGAGTGGGTTGCCATTTCCTTCTCCAATGCATGAAAGTGAAAAGTCAAAGTGAAGTCGCTCAGTCGTGTCCGACTCTTAGCTACCCCACGGACTGGAGCCTACCAGGCTCCTCCGTCCATGGGATTTTCCAGGCAAAAGTACTGGGGTGGGGTGCCATTGCCTTCCCCGAATATCTAGTACAGGGACGACAATTTGGTTTTCTCTTTAGTACCAAAGAGATCAGAAGGTAGTGGTGGTCTAGAAGGTTATATTGAGATTATTTGCAGGTGATTCTCATTTAAGCAAACAGAATTCTGGGTGTGATTTGTTGTATCAGCTGTGGGGGTGGGGAATTTAGTATCTGTCTGTGTGTCAGTGTTTGCTTCTTTGTGAGGATAAAGGATGGTAGCGACCATCTACATTGTGACAGTCCAAATGTCTAGAGATTAGACTTAAAATGTGCTCATAAGACAATGCCCCATAAGACAATGCTCGTCATGGTGAGAGGTCTCTGAATTCTTCCTGATGTGGAAAGATTTCATGAACTGGAACTGTTTCGTGCAGAGAAGCAAATGTTGAATGACTGTCATGTAAAAGAGAGATTACATCTGTTGTTACATATTGACTTATGGGAAGAGCTAGGTTCTGATGACATTCATGGATGGACACAAAGAATAGATAGTGTTTAGTTTAATATAAGTAGAGCTTACCCACAATTAGAGCTGTTTTGAGATAAAGTACCTGAAATGAGGCAACCTGCCATTGGAGGTTTAAGAAAAACGTTCTAGGGATCACTGGTTGAAGGTAAGAGTAGGGACTGTGTGTGGCTTAGGTTACTTTGAAGTTCCTTCAGTTCATATAATTTGTTAATTAATCAATTCATTTTAAAATATTATTGAGTGTCTATTTGATGCCAGGCATTCTTTTTTTTTCTAAGAAAAGGGAATGCAATGAGGAATAATAAAGTTTTTGTTCTCACTGGCTCTTAAAGTCTCATAAGGGTGGCGAGCCAGATATATAACCAATAAACAAGCAAAATAATTTTATATAAATGTTCCATAAAAATTAAACAGTGTGAATGAAAATAGAACACTGAGAGCAGGAAGGAAGGACTTTAGATGGGTGGTCTGTGAAAGTTTCTGTGAAGAAGTAGCATGTGAACTGAGAACTGAATTTTTAGAAGAGGGCATTTCTATAGACTTCTGAGGGAAAAACTTAATATCTTAAAGAAATCCTTCAATTGTTTTTGTACAAATGAATGAAATTTTTTCATTGTGATCTGCTCTTGAGTAAACTCATGCTGACTCTTTTAGACTACCACTTTCCTCTGGTGTAATAAACTATTTTAGAACTTTTTGGAAATCAATCACTCTCACCAAATTGTATTTCCACAATTATTTTTTCTTTCATTATGAAAATGGCAACGAATTTTGCCAGTTCTTTTTTCATCCATCTCCTTTTCTGTGGTGTGCAGCCAAATCTGCATGTTCTTTCAGCAAGTTGGGCATATTTTGTTAGGGCTACAGGCAGAAGCTGCTTTAAAGTAGCTGTATTTTCCTCTACTCAATTCATTATCTACCTTGGCTGTAATTCCCTCTGGTTTTCTTTCTGTTTCTCAATTTTAAGATAATTTTCCAGGCTAGAAATAATGAGAGAAATCGCATTTAAAATTTTAGAGGAAAAAAATGGAACGTTTTGTCTTCTTTCTGCATCTGTTAACATTTTGCCATCTGCCCCAAGCACTGGTTCAATTCCTTTCTTTTTTCCTTCAGTTTTGAACTTACTGCAAATGTATTTCCCCCTTCTCCTGTTCGTACCAGGTTTTCAAGTCTTTGCTCACTCTGCAGTTCTTTCTTGAGTCAATTCGGATATTTTTATTCTTCTTTTGTAGCTTCCTTGTTTATGCAGACGTCTTTCCATTAATTAGAGCATTCCCTTACAAATTAATTTCATTGGCTGCTTTTGCCCTTTTCTTCTTCTCTAGGATAATTTGTAGTTGTATTGGTAGATCTATGGTTATCAGAACGTCTTAATTCATTTGCACCTTCCTTTCTTTTATAGTGTATGTACATGGGTTCATCTTAATCTTTTCTGTTTTTGTTGTTGTTGCTGCTGTTGTTGTTGATATCTTCATGGATAATGCATAGAATGTCTGAAAAAGTGAAAGTGTTAGTTGCTCAGTCATGTCTGACTGTTTGTGATCCCTGCCAGGCTCCTCCATCCATGGGATTTTCCAGGCAAGAATACTGGAGTGAGCTGCCATCTCCTTCTCCAGGGGATCTTCCCAACCCAGGGACGGAACCCAGGTCTCCCGCTTTGTGTATAGGCTATCTGAGCCACCAGGGAAGTCCTGCCCATTATTGTCTCCTTGGTTTTTATGAACTTGAAGAGAACATGGCCACCTTTCTTAAAGATTCCTGTTGCTTCTGGTATTAGAGTTACGCAATAGTTCTTTCTTGCTGGTCAGAATTCAATTCAGACTTATTTTTGATACTCACCACTTTCATAATTAAATCTTGCTTTTGTCCCATTTTCATGGTCATTTTGTCCATTTCCGGAATCTACAGGTATTTTGAAGGGTATATTAGAGCATTAATAAAATGTTTCTGAACCCAGTTTCATCAATGTGTGTGGGGTTTTCTCATACCACAAACACTTCTCAGATACCCGCAGTGTGTCTGAGAATTCATTCAATTCTGACACTGTCTATATGGAGATAATATTAGATTTCTCAGGTTAAGGGCTCAGCCCTATAAGATATTAATCACAAACCCAAGTTGTTACCTGTACTTTTGACTGGCTATATGTCAGAGGTTCCCACAATCCCCTACTTGGTTCAATTAACTTGCCAGAGCAACTTATAAAACTCAAGGAAACATTTTAAAAAATCTTTACAATTATCCTTTAACTTTCTGACTGTGAAGAAGGCTGAGCGCCGAAGAATTGATGCTTTTGAACTGTGGTGTTGGAGAAGACTCTTGAGAGTCCCTTGGACTGCAAGAAGATCCAACCAGTCCATTCTGAAGGAGATCAACCCTGGAATTTCTTTGGAAGGAATGATGCTAAAGCTGAAACTCCAGTGTTTTGGCCACCTCATGCGAAGAGTTGACTCATTGGAGAAGATTCTGATGCTGGGAGGGATTGAGGGCAGGAGGAGAAGGGGACGACGGAGGATAAGATGGCTGGATGGCATCACTGACTTGATGGGTGTGAGTCTGGGTGACCTCCGGGAGCTGGTGATGGATAGGGAGGCCTGGCGTGCTGCGGTTCATGGCGTCGCAAAGAGTCGGACACGACTGAGCGACTGATCTGATCTGATCTGATGTCTTTGCGAGGGTTTGAAATAACCAAAGTGAGTTGTTCCATTGTTCCAGTTGAACAGGCGAACTTTGGCTAATGCTTGGCTTGGTTTGGTTCCTGTCAAAATGCTGGGGAAAGTTTCTATTGTGAAAATAGTGACACAGGTAAATTCTATTCAGTGCCCATAACCATGCATCATGGAAATCAACTTTCTAATATTTGTATCCTTGCCCTTTACCTTGAAGAAGGCACATAGGTCCATAAAAAGACTAAAAATTAGTGTGATGTTCATTCACCAAACGGAAGAGGAAATTACTTTTGTGTGTATAGTAATCATATTTCTTTCATTTTCATTTCCTTTAGCATAAGGCAAATCCTCTTCTCTCTTTTTTTTACTTTCATTCTTGCTAGACATTCATCAATCTTATTGACCTTTGCAAAGAACCAGCCTTTGGCTTCATTTTTTCTATTGCTTTCCTCTTTTCAATTTTATTGATTTTTGCTCTTATGTTTATTATTTCCTTTGACTCACATTATTTTATTTTGCTTGTCTGTTTCTAGCTTCTTAAGGTAGAATCTTGGTTAATTTGAGACATTTCTTCTTTTCTCTTATAAGAATATAATACTATATTCTGCAAATTGTTTTTGCTATTTTTTTATTTTCATTCAGTAAAAAATATTAAAATTTCCCTTTATAATTCTTTTTTTTGACCCATGGATTATTTAGAAATGTTATTTAGTTTCCACATTTGTAGCTTTTTCTCTCATCTCTCTGATATTTTCAGTATAATTACACTATGGTCTGAAATATATTTTTCATAATTCCAGTTCTTTTAAATATTTTAAGATTTGTTTTATGATTCAGGACATATCTTGTTGAAAGTTCTATGTACACCAGAAAAGACTGTGTTGTTGGTTGGAATGTTCTATTAATGTTTATTACATCTAATTGGTTAATGGCATTGTTCAGTTCTTATTTATTCTTACCAAGTTTCTGTCTACTAGTTCTATTGTTTGGAGAAGGAAATGGCAACCCACTCCAGTGTTCTTGCCTGGAGAATCCCAGGGACGGGGGAGCCTGATGAGCTTCCGTCTATAGGGTCACACAGAGTCGGACACGACTGAAGCGACTTAGCAGCAGTTCTATTGTTACTGAGAGAAGAATATCGAATTCTCTAATCATAATCATGGATTTGCATGTATCTCTTTGCAGTTCTTTCAGTTCTTGTTTCATGTAATCTGAAACTCCAGTGTAATACGGTAAACATTTTGAATTCCTTTGCCTTATTGTGTGAATTGCTGTGCCTTATTGTGTGAACTGATCCTTTTATCAATGGGCAATATTTTTCTTTATCCCCTGGAAATTTTCTTTGTTTTGAAGTTTACTTTGTTTGATATTAATATGGACTACAACTTACTTTTGATTAGTGCTTGTAACCTATGTATATCATTATATTTGAAGTGAGTCTACTGTGGACAACCTAGAGTTGATTCATTACTTTTTGACCATGGTGACTAGTATGCTGAGACTGCCATGTTGAGTGGCACAGTTGTAGAATGAATGATGTAAAAGCAGTTGTGGATTTCCTTGAGACTTTACTACTTGAGTTCTCTGGGAGGTAGAATATGTTTAGTAGTCAAATTATTTATCACATTCTACCAGGAGATGACAGAGATTCTTTATATAACAGAGAAAAAAGATCTAAAAGCATGAAACAAACTCCATGATTTTCATAATATCATGTTTATAACAAGAGACATTAAAATCTCTGTTATTTTTAACTTTGAAGAATATATAAATCATATAAAAAAGCAAGACAGTTTGCATTATTCATTTGCATCACCAGGGGAAAATGTTCGTTTGAAAATTTGCTATTAAAGCAGTCATCTAAATGACTAAATTTTGATGTAACTTGGAGCAGAATAAACCATCCAATATTTTAATGGGTAAGATTTCAGTAATTTCCTGGTTGTTTCATCTGGAGTACAAATCTGTAAACAGAAAATAAAATAGGCAATGAGTATTTCTGTGCCATAATTTTGAACTTCAGCTTTGTTTCACATTGAAACTTTATTTACAAAGGGAATTGGTAATCAAAGGCACATGCTGTCACATTTCTGGCTTCTAATCCCATATTTCTTATAAAATCATTATTTTTTTCCTAGCCAACTGCAAGATGACCAGAAAACATGATGGATGATGGAATTCATCTTTATTTTTAGGATGTCACTAAAATGCTTTTTCCAATATTTTGTGCCAGAACTTTGCTACCACGTTATGTTGAAGATTAAGATTGAAGGATAACTCTTAAATAATGACTGTGATATATGCTCAGTAGTTAACCCCCTTGGGAATTGATGGTAAACCCAATTAAGCTGAATGTCAGGCTATAATTCCAGACATTCTGAGAAAACTTTAGTATTATGACTATATGTATGTTCTTTAACCCTAGACATAACAAAAATATTTTTTTCTCTCGCTACTTAGGAAATTCCTAGTTTTAGAAGTTCTGTCCTAGAAACAGGAATGAAGACCAAACATACTTTTCTTATTGTAAATCACAAAACCACACCATGTAGTGGTGGTGGTAGGCTCTTAGGACCCTGCCTGCTAAGTCGTGTCAATTGTGTCGGCTCTTTCAAGATCCTATGGACTATAGTCCACCAGGCTCCTCTGTCCATGGGATTCTTCAGGCAAGAATACTGGAGAGGGTTGCCATACCCTTCTCCAGGGGATCATCCTAACCCAGCGATCGAACCTGTGTCTCCTGTGTTGCAGGAGGATTCTTTACTGTTGAGGCACCAGGGAAGCCCCCTTAGAACACTAACAGTCCCCCAAAATGCAAGTGCAATATATTATTCTGTCAGGATATTTGTGTTCTGAAGTTAGTTTATTCCTCTAGTATGAAAGTAGTAGATCATGTGAATTTCAGAAGTTTGCCTCATTCACTGAGTCCTGACATGGAAGTACAGCCTGCTAATATGTATACAGCTGTCCCTCTATATCCATGGGGGACTGGTTCTTTGGTTCTAGGACCACTGTGAATACCAAAATCTGTGGATGCTCAAGTCCCTTAAATAAAATGGTGTAGTGTTTGCATATCCTGCACACATCCTCCTGTATACTCGAAATAAGTAACCTGTAGATTACTTAAAATACCTAATACACTGTAAATGCTATATAAATTGTTGTAAACAGCTAATCAAGTCTTGCTTTTGGGAACTTTCTTGAATTTTTAGGGAGTGGGATTTATTTGATCTGCATTTGGTTGAATCTGTGGAGGTGGAACTCATGGATACAGAGGGGGCTGACTGTACACAGAAAAGACACTAGGAAGTAGGAGACTTTTACACACTGTGAGAAGGAAGATCTCTTCCACATTGCTATAGTGCTTCTTGATCTCAGAATCAAGAAGGCTCTGCACTCCTCTTTTTATAAGTTATAGGCAGGTTATTATGGACTCTGATGTTATAGGGAGGTTTAAGAAGACAGAAATGACAGATAAAAGACAGAAATGGTATGGACCTAACAGAAGCAGAAGATATTAAGAAGAGATGGCAAGAATACATGGAAGAACTGTACAAAAAAGATCTTCATGACCAGGATAATCATGATGGTATGATCACTCACCTAGAGTCAGACATCCTGGAATGTGATGTCAAGTGGGCCTTAGGAAGCATCACTACGAATAAAGCTAGTGGAGGTGATGGAATTCCAGTTGAGCTATTCCAAATCCTGGAAGATGATGCTGTGAAAGTGCTGCACTCAATATGCAAGCACATTTGGAAAACTCAGCAGTGGCCACAGGACTGGAAAAGGTCACTTTTCATTCCAATCCCAAAGAAAGGCAATGCCAAAGAATGCTCAAACTACCACACAATTGCACTCATCTCACACTCTAGTAAGGTAATGCTCAAAATTCTCCAAACCAGGCTTCAGCAATACATGAACCGTGAACTTCCAGACATTCAAGCTGGTTTTAGAAAAGGCAGAGGAACCAGAGATCAAATTGTCACCATCTGCTGGATCATCAAAAAAGCAAGAGAGTTCCAGAAAAACATCTATTTCTGCTTTCTTAACTATGCCAAAGCCTTTGACTGCGTGGATCACAATAAACTGGAAAATTCTGAAAGAGATGGGAATACCAGACCACCTGACCTGCCTCTTGAGAAACCTATATGCAGGTCAGGAAGCAACAGTTAGAACTGGACATGGAACAACAGACTGGTTCCAAATAGGAAAAGGAGTACGTCAAGGCTATATACTGTCACACTGCTTCTTTAACTTATATGCAGAGTACATCGTGAGAAACGCTGGGCTGGAAGAAGCACAAGCTGGAATCAAGATTGCTGGGAGAAATATCAATAACCTCAGATATGCAGATGACACCACCCTTATGGCAGAAAGTGAAGAGGAACTAAAAAGCCTTTTGATGAGAGTGAAAGAGGAGAGTGAAAAGTTGGCTTAATGGGAAGGAGGGAGGGAGGAGGGTTCAGGATGGGGAACACGTGTATTCTGGTGGCGGATCCATCTCGATGTATAGTAAAAGCAATACAATATTGTAAAGTTAAGCAAAATAAAAAAAAAAAATAAATAAATTATAAAAAAAAAAAAAAAAAAAAAGCTCAATATTCAGAAAACAAAGATCATGGCATCTGGTCCTGTCACTTCATGGGAAATAGATGGGGAAACAGTGTCAGACTCTATTTTTCTGGGCTCCAAAATCACTGCACATGGTGACTGCAGCCATGAAATTAAAAGACGCTTACTCCTTGGAAGGAAAGTTATGACCAACCTAGACAGCATATTAAAAAACAGAGACATTACTTTGCCAACAAAGGTCCATCCAGTCAAGGCTGTGGTTTTTCCAGTGGTCATGCATGGATGTGAGAGTTAGACTGTGAAGAAAGCTGAGTGCTGAAGAATTGATGCTTTTGAACTGTGGTGTTGGAGAAAACTCTTGAGAGTCCCTTGGGCTGCAAAGAGATTCAACCAGTCCATTCTAAAGGAGATCAGTCCTGGGTGTTCTTTGGAAGGACTGATGCTCAAGCTGAAACTCCAGTACTTTGGCCACCTCATGCGAAGAGTTGACTCATTGGAAAAGACTGATGCTGGGAGGGATTGGGGGCAGGAGGAGAAGGGGATGACAGAGGATGGAATGGCTGGATGATGTCACCGACTCGATGGACATAAGTTTGGGTGACCTCTGGGAGTTGGTGATGGACAGGGAGGCCTGGCATGCTGCAATTCATGGGGTTACAGAGTTGGACACGACTAAGTGACTGAACTGAACTGAACTGAAGAATACAGAAAGTTTAGGTTTAGAAGCTTTGATGGAAGTACCAGCCAGCTGGCTGTATGGTTTTGAGGGCTATGGTAGGATGGACATTTTTGGAAAATCACTGGCCAGGGAAGGAAGGTAGGGCCCTAGTATAGGACCTTGTATTGGGTAAGAAAAGGAGACTTAGACCTCGGACAAAATAAGAAGATAATAACTTCTAGTAATTCAGCTACTAGAAGGGCATGGTATTCCAAAAACATATTTTTGAATTACTGCTTTAGTTACTGAATAAGATAGGCAAAAAAGACGGCCCCTTGGAACTGACCTTCTAGTGAAGAGGGACAGAAATTAAACAAAATGAACTTGTTTGAATGCCATGAAAGAGATATATGTGTAGCTTTCAATATTATGATTAGGGACATCCTTACTGAGAAGTTGTTACTTGAGAAGAATATAAGGTTAGAGGTTAGAGAGTGATTTAGGCAATCAGGCTGAGCTGCTTTAGGGGTTCTTAAGTGGTTCCAGCTTTGAGTATTAGGAACCCTGGTTCATGGAGTTAAGGAGTCCTGTTTGTATCTATAACCATGAAGAAATGAAAGGATTAAGGAGTTCATTCGAGGCTCTGCACCTGGCCAGGTTGGGAGCTGATATCCCTCTGAACTGAAGGACTTGGAAAAAGTCTACCTTCGACAGATCAGTAAGGTTAAGTCAGTTACTGGGATGAGAGGATGGCTAAGTCAGGAGGCCAGAAGCAAAATGAGTAGTAGGGCATCTGCCAGGATCACTTCCTGTGCTGAACTTCCGAAGTACTATCCAGGCTGATTTGTTGGCTCTGCCCACTAAGTAGACCTTCCTGATGATAAAATACTCGCATATTTGATGCAAGTTTTGACACACTTGTGGGTTATATAAACTCCTTTCACAGAAGATCCACCTGAGTAGGGTTGCCAGATGAGGAATGGGATGTCCAGATGAATTTGGATTTCAGATAAACAACGAAAAGCCTTTTAGTATAAAGTATATCCACTACATGGGAAATAGATGGAGAAACACTGGAAACAGTGTCAGACTTTATTTTTCTGGGCTCCAAAATCACTGCAGATGGTGACTGCAGCCATGAAATTAAAAGACGCTTACTCCTTGGAAGGAAAGTTATGACCAACCTAGATAGCATATTCAAAAGCAGAGACATCACTTTGCCAACAAAGGTTCGCCTAGTCAAGGCTATGGTCTTTCCTGTGGTCATGTATGGATGTGAAAGCTGGACTGTGAAGAAGGCTGAGCACCGAAGAATTGATGCTTTTGAACTGTGGTGTTGGAGAAGACTCTTGAGAGTCCCTTGGACTGCAAGGAGATCCAACCGGTCCTTTCTGAAGGAGATCAGCCCTGGGATTTCTTTGGAAGGAATGATGCTAAAGCTGAAACTCCAGTACTTTGGCCACCTCATGCGAAGAGTTGACTCATTGGAGAAGACTCTGATGCTGGGAGGGATTGAGGGCAGGAGGAGAAGGGGACGACGGAGGATGAGATGGCTGGATGGCATCACTGACTCGATGAATGTGAGTCTGAGTGACCTCCGAGAGCTTGTGATGGATAGGGAGGCCTGGCGTGCTGCAGTTCATGGGGTTGCAAAGAGTCGGACATGACTGAGCGACTG
The DNA here is from genome assembly GCA_935064755.1 of Tragelaphus eurycerus. Lineage (NCBI taxonomy): Eukaryota > Metazoa > Chordata > Mammalia > Artiodactyla > Bovidae > Tragelaphus > Tragelaphus eurycerus. The sequence goes on from CAKXYN010000023.1 coordinate 27,361,301, forward strand.
ATCTGATCTGATCTGATCTCCCCCAATATTACTTGGGGGTATGCTACAATAAGTATACTTATACTAAATTTATTCATTATTTTTCTGAAACTCAAATTTAACTGAGCATTCTATGCTATTATGGTAAATCTGGCAACCCTCAATTTGAAGTTCATCTGGAGGTCCAGATCCTGGATGGACCAGCCTTTAGGGTGGGTTGTAGAAGCTGAGACACCCTTCTTTAGCAGCATTTGGCTTTTAGAAATATTAACATTCTTCATGTCTGGAGTCCTAAAATGGATACTTACATACTTTTTAGTAAACTCTACTATTCACAGCAGTGGTGTGAATAACTGGTCAGTGATGAATTGTATTCCCCTAGAGCAGCATTTGGGCTTCTCTGGTAGCTCAGCTGGTAAAGAATCTGCCTGCAATGCAGGAGACCCTGGGTTGATTCTTGGGTTGGGAAGGTCCCTTGGAGAAGGGAATGGCTACCTACTCCAGTATTCTTGGGCTTCCCTGGTGACTCAATCGGTAAAGAATCTGCCTGTAATGTGGGAGACCTGGGTTGGATCCCTGGGTTGGGAAGATCCCTTGGAGAAGGCTATGGCAACCCACTTTGAATTCTTGCCTGGAGAATCCCCATGGATAGAAGAGCCTGGCGAACTGCAGTCCATGGGGTTGCAAAGAGTCCAACAGGACTGAGTGACTAAGCACAGCACAGCACAGAGCAGCATTTAATGTTTCACATCACAGAACTGATGTAGGAAGTATAAGTTCATAGGAGTCTTGAACCAGGCCTACTGAGTCTTTGTCTTCTGTGGTGGGTTCTAAAACACATCTGCAGAAATCTGGGGCTCCTTGCTGCTGCTGCTGCTAAGTCGTGTCAGTCGTGTCCGACTCTGTGCGACCCCATAGATAGCAGCCCACCAGGCTCCCCTGTCCCTGGGATTCTCCAGGCAAGAACACTGGAGTGGGTTGCCATTTTCTTCTCCAATACATGAAAGTGAAAAGGGAAAGTGAAGTCGCTCAGTCGTGTCCGACTCTTCGCGACCCCATGGACTGTAGCCCAGCAGGTTCCTCTGTCCATGGGATTTTCCTTGGGTCCCAACTACTGCTTTAGTACAAGAATTAACTGAAATGATCATGTGAGTGTTAAGAAGAAAAATCCCTCCCCACTGTGTTTGGAGTCAAGCATTCTAAGTACTCAATGGATATGAGAGAATTTATAGGGATTAGACACTTTTTTCTAAAGAAAATGAATATTAAAGATATATTTCTAATGGTGAGAATTTCTGGAAAAAGGATATTAGCTTGGCAATAGAAGGAGTTTCATCTCCCCAGCCCCGCAACACACACACTTTTTTTTTTTTTTTTTTTTGCTATGTCTTTCCATAATGCCCAAGTTATTTTTTTATATGGAATTAGACTCTATTTTTATTTCCAGTACAAAAGATGTAACATGTCTTTTTATTTGCCTTTTGATTAAACTCTCACCAGTTTTGAAGATCTGCAGATAATTACTCAAGGAATCATAGGTCAGTTAAGAATACTGAAATACATTCAGACAATACATATGGTATTTCAATTAATTTTCCTATGAATTTCTCTCAGTTCTTTTCTTTGTACTATTGTCATTGTTGGATAATTTAACATCCGTATGAGCATGCTTAATTATAGTTGGCTTCAGAGTAGGCAAGGTCACAAGGAAAATGCCGTTGTGAGAGGTCAGATTTATACTGTGATTCTTAGAATTTGCTTTGAGAATCATCTGTTAAAACCAATTGTGCTCCTAAATGAGGGATACCATCTTTATTTCTGAGTTATTTTCAAATAAAGATGCTATGTAGATTTGATGTGTCATATATTATCACAGAGTAGGTCTTGAAAGTCCTAATTCAGGCAAAACTTGATGCTGGAGAGTCTCAAAGCTGGTCCCAGGCTTCCCCCACCAGCATCCCTCCCCTATTTCTATCTTTCCTACTTTGTCCCTTTCTTTTCCTTGTCTTCTTCCCCTTTCTCTCATGCTCCCTAAATGATCTTTCCATTTCAATAGAATGTCCTCTTTCCCTCCACCCAAGATAAATATCCCAGGGACTTGACTTTATCCTTTGCATTATTGGCAATTGGAGTGGGTGGGTGGATTTGGCAAATAAGATGCGTTATGTCTGGGTTTGAATTGCAAATAAAAGTGAAAGTCACTCAGTCGTGTATGACTCTTTGTGACTCCATGGACTATACAGTTCATGGAATTCTCCAGGCCAGAATACTGGAGTGAGTAGCCTTTTCCTTCTCCAGAGAATCTTCCTACCCCAAGTTAGTGGCCAAAGAATCAGGGACAGATCAATAGAGAGTTGATCTAGGTGGGAACAAGCAATGTCCGGGTCCATATCCTGGGAGCAGCCTGAACCAGGGTACCAGTGGCCACGTTCAGTGTCCAGGGCCAGCCACGGTGGCTGCCACGGCTCAGCAGAGGAACAACGGTGTGATTTTCCCTGTGTTTTTGGCCAACCAGTGTTCTGTGGTTTCTGCTTATTTTCCGAGTGTGTTTTTCAAAACCTCTTGGAAAATCTTTGTGCTCTCCAACATCTTTCCAATACATTTCTTTTATACTTAAACCAGCAGGAGTTATTCCTGTTGTTTGTTGATTGCCATGATGCCTGGGGTTCATAAACACCCCTTCCGCATGGCTTCTGTGTCATTACTCCTATTCCTCTCCCAACCATGTTTTGTCCTTCCCCTTTTCCTCTCACTTGTAAATGTAGGCTTTCTTCAGTATACTCTCCTAAATTTTATTTTTCTTTCTTTCTGGACAAGCTTCCTTGACCATCTCCTCTGTATATGTACCTTCTCAGCCTGTATTCCCTTCTGGCTCAGCTGGTAAAGAATCTGTCTGTAATGTGGGAGACCCGGGTTTGATCCCTGGGTTGGGAAGATCCCCTGGAGAAGGGAAAGGCTACCCACTCAAGTATTCTGGCCTGGAGAATTCCATGGACTGTGTATAGTTCATGGAGTCCCAAAGAGTCAGACATGACTGAATGACTTTCATTTTCACTAACCTGCATCTTCCGAGCAGGTCTTCTTTAGGATTGCAGCTCTTGTGTCTAGCTGCCTGCTAGACATTGCTCACACAGACAGTCCTGAGGTTTAGTAATGAGACTGAATTCATCACCCAGCTCTCTAGACCTCTTCTGCCTCCTTAATCAGTATCACCGTAAATTACCCAAGATTCAGAAGAATCATGAAAGCTCCTTTTCCTTTTTTTGCCTTTTCCACTCACTACCTTATTTCAGGCCCTAAATGCTTATGATACAATCAGTAATTTCCTAACAGGTTTTCCTCCCTGTAAGTCTTAGCCATTTTCTACTTTGTTTCCAGAATCAGCTTTCTAAAGCCTAACTCTAACTGGTGTAAATTTTGCATTAAGTATCCTCAGCACCCACCCCTCTTCCAGTGTATTCTGATTAAAATCCAGATTTATGGTCTTCAAGGCTCTCTCCAACTTGATTTCTGGTGTAATTTCTAGCTTACCCCTCACCTCTATGACCACCATAAGCTCCTGCCACCACCCACCAAATGTGAAGAGTTCATGTCTCTGTGCCACTGCTTATTCTATTGCATCTATTTCCTCATCTTTCTTTATGAAAATCTCACAGTACAGACCTCCTGGCAGAACATAAAATGCAAAGACACGATAGAGAAATATATTTTAAATGTAAATAATTATTCAGTTTTCTCCTTGCTTTGCCTTTGCAGAGTGCTTGTACCCTCTGCTGAGCCTCTGCCAGGAAAGCCTTCAGCAGACTTGGGAGATCCTGTGTGAATTTTCTGACTGAAGAAAAGGCTCTGCTTAATCAAAGTTTAAATGCTAATTTCTTTCATTCCTTTTTTCTTTATTTTATACATTCATTCTCTGTGTGTCTGTGTTAGTCACTCAGTCAGGCCAGACTCTTTGAACCCATGGACTGTAGCCCACCGGGTTCCTCTGTCCATGGGATTCTCCAGGCAAGAATACTGCAGAGGGCTGCCAGTTCCTTATCCAGGGGAGCTTCCTGACCCAGGGATCAAAACTGGGTCTCCCACATTGTAGGCAGATTCTTTACTGTCTGAGCCACCAGGGAAGCCCACTCATTCTATAATTCTTTCATGAATACCTACTAAGTGCTGGACACTATTCTAGGCCCTGAAGGATAAGCTACTAAGTGAAGCTAATATAGTCCTTGCCTTCTGGAGGTGGTAGATTAGTGAAGGAACAGTATTAATCAAATACAGTAAGATAAAAGTGGCATCTGTGCTGAGTGCTAATAAGAGGTACCTGGTTTCATTGGGGTGTATCAGTGGGGTGCTGACCTTGTCTGGGGGTTCAATAAAGGCTTCCCTGAGGAAAAAAATGAATGAATAACAAAGGGAGAGGAAAGCATTCTGAAAAGACCTTATCCTTGTATTGTTGTTGTTCAGTCGCCAAGTTGTGTCCAACTCTTTGTGACCTCATGGCCTGCAGCAGGCCAGGCCTCCCTGTCCTTCACTATCCTATCGCTAGCTTGCTCAAACTCATGTCCATTGAGTCGGTGATGCCATCCAACCATCTCATCCTCTGTTGCCCCCTTCTCCTTCTGCCTTCAGTCTTTCCCAGCATCGGGGTCTTTTCCAATGAGTCAGCTCTTCGCATCAGGTGGCCAAATCCATGTATTACACAGAGATTAAGTTGGAGAAGAAAAACTCACTTAAAATGTGCATTTTACTACTAATTAAGAATGTGCAGATAGTTAAATATAGAAATTATATCTTCTAAAGGCTCCTTTGAAAACACAAAGCCATGTTAGGGCCAACGGTGGCACCTAGAGACATCTTGGCACTTTTGATGGATGAGTTGAGAGGTAAATATTTTTACAATGCTACCTGGGGTCCCATAAATAACTTTGTGAGAAAGGTCGGTATGTGTTGCTTTTCCAAAGTGTTTCTGAAATGTTCCATAGGAATAATTCTTACTTCCTTAGGAGCCCCTGGCTTGCTCATTGTTTACTCAACAGCTGCAAAACAACTTGCCCTCTTCTTGTAGTTTTCTTTTTCTTTTTTTTTAGTGTCAGAAATCAGAGTAAAGTGTTAATTATGTGCCACATTTATCATCATTGTCAGCATCAGTGCCCAATATGTCTCTTGTTTCGTGTTTGTATTTTTCCTCCATCTTCCTTGTTCTTTCTATTCCACTGCCCACACCACACATCTCTTTAAGTATACATGTATTATATTTAATGCATCAGAAATGAACTTGCTATCTGCCTCAACCTGCTGTGCTTCAGTCTAGTCTCACATGTCAGAACTCTGCACACGGGTATCAATGGTACCACCTCCCAGATATCTCCAGACTCCATCTGTCCCTCCGTCCATATCTCTATTCCTTGACTCAAGTCCTGGCTATTTATCTCCTGCACTACTGAAACTGAGGGCTTCCCAGGTGGTGCAGTGGTAAAAAATCCACCTACCAATACAGGAGAAAAAAAAAGACTCGACTTTGATCCCTGGGTTGGGAAGATCCCCTGGAGGAGAAAATGGAAACCTACTCCAGTATTCTTGCTTGGGACATCCCATGGACAGAGGAACCTGGTGGGCTATAGTCCATAGGGTTGCAAAGAGTTGAACATGACTGAGCACACATACCCACAAGTGAAACTGATTTCCCTGATTAGTCTTCCTAACTCTAGTCTTATTTGCTAAATGCAACCAAAAATGACTTTGCTAAAACACATACCTGTTCATAACACTTTTCTGCTTAAAAACCTTCCATGGCTCTCAGTTTTCTGGTGAAAATCCTTTGGATGGTGCCAGAGCTCCTCACTTTTGACCCCTGTCTGTGCTTCTGGCATCACTGTACCCTCTTCAGAAGCATCCACTTTGCCTGCATATTGAGCTTCTTGGCAGCCCCCCTCTTGTTTCTTGCCTCTGTTTCTTAGCACATGGTGTTCAAAAGTCAGACCTGATTAGAAAAAGATATTTCACATAGAGAATCCAGCCAAAGACCAAGGGCCTCTCCAAAGACCCATGGAGAGTCAAGATAAACAATATTTAGGACAGTGTTCATACACAGTAAAAGAAATAAAGAATGAAAGAATTGTGCATTTAAAATTACTTTTGTAAGAAAGAGACTGTAAACCAGTTAGAGTGGGACACACAGTTTCTACATGAGAGGATTACAAGAATGAAGGAATTGGGAAGGATAAAGGAAAACTGTTTTTGGAAAGGAGAGTGACATGAACAGAGTTGTTGGTTGGTTGTATCAGTAGATTGAGCTGCACAGAGAAAAGCTAATAGATTAGGGGTCAGTTAGGGTAGTTTAGTGGAGAAGGAAATGGCAACCCACTCCAGTGTTCTTGCCTGGAGAATCCCAGGGACCAGGGAGCCTGGTGGGCTGCCGTCTATGGGGTCGCCCAGAGTCGGACACGACTGAAGCGACTTAGCAGCAGCAGCAGCAGGGTAGTTTAGGGCCACTGATTAGGGGACAGACAACGGTTCATCCTTAAAGGTGGTAATGAAATGTGTTTTCACATCCCACTGAATAAACTAATTATTTGAGTTTTTCCCTTTTAAAAGTGCATCAGTTTGAAATCTGCTACTGTTTATCCAGTATACATGTATATAAATTATAAATTGGATGGGAATTTATCACTTTATTTAAAATTGATAAACATTTGATCGTATGTTGTTTAATCCATACACGTAATGCACCCATTGCTTACTGTCATGAAGCATTAGGAATATTGACACTGATATTTAAGAATCTAATGAAGAGGATAAAATTCTAATATATCTGCAATTTAGTTTAAAATAATTTGTGACAAAGCTGTAATTTGGCAACCATCTAATGAAAATTCTTATGTAGTGAAGCAATATCTTATTAAAAAAAAAAAGATAGTGGTAATCATATTCCTTTTATGATTTCCTTGGTTGAGAATGAAGCCTATTTTCAGCCTCAGTGTGTTACTTGCCTATAACATTCTGAGATGGTATCTTTCATCTTGTTATTTACAATCAAACTCAAAAATAGCTGAGTTTTTTAAAGTCAAGGACCTAAAATAAAGAAAGCATTTTAGAATTTGTTTTTAATATTGAAACACATAATCAAATTTCAATGTGTATTTTAATATATACTCCCAACCTAAACCTCAGCAGAACTCCTAGAGGTGAGTGAAGAACTAACGTGATTCACTACCCTGGAACTGAGATCAACTATGCCTTTGGATCAAGACATATTAGACTGGGTTTATGCCTGAGAGTGCTTCCCCGGTAGCTCTGCAGTAAAGAATCTGCCTGAAGTGCAGATGTGGGTTCAATCCCTGGGTCGGAAGATCCCCTGGAGAAAGAAATGGCAGCCTACTCTAGTCTTCTTGCCTGGAAAATTCCAAGCATAGAGGAGCCTGATGGACTACCGTCCATGAGGTTGCAAGGATCGGACACAACTTAGCGACTAAACAACAACAACTCTCAATGCCTGAGAGTACTTTGTGTCCTCTGCCCTGTGGTGTGTTGATGACCTTGAGAGAGATGGTGTTACTGTGGGCCAGGTTCATACTCAATGAGCCTATCTACAGTATGCCTCCAACCTTGACCTTCCTGGAGGAAATAGTTATCTTTCAGAAGGTGTGAAGTCTCAATCAAATATCAGCAAACCTAGGCTCCCAGGTACAGGCCTTCCTTTACCCTAGGGGGTATTGGTGATTACTCTGCACTGCATTGTGACTGTCCTGGCTTCCTTTGATACCCTTTGCTGTAGAAACACTCTTTGACTATCCATGTTGTAGTTGGGTCAAGAATTTTCGTCAATCTTAGACTACAATCCACATTGCCAGTGGAGTGATTGAGCATTATAGTGTCATTTAAAAACATCTGGATTGAATCATGCTTTCTCCTAAATAATTCAGTTCAGCTGCTTAGTCATGTCCGACTCTTTGTGACCCCATGAATTGCAGGACGCCAGGCCTCCCTGTCCATCACCAACTCCCGGAGTTCACTCAGACTCATGTCCATTGAGTCAGTGATGCCATCCAGCTATCTCATCCTCTGTTGTCCCCTTCTCCTCCTGCCCTCAATCCCTCCCAGCATCAGAGTCTTCTCCAATGAGTCAACTCTTCGCATGAGTTGGCCAAAGTACTGGACTTTTAGCTTTAGCATCAGTCCTTCCAAAGAACACCCAGGATTGATCTCCTTTAGGATGGACTGGTTGGATGTCCTTGCAGTCCAAGGGACTCTCAAGAGTCTTCTCCAACATCACAGTTGAAAAGCATCAATTCTTCAGGACTCAGCTTTCTTCACAGTCTAACTCTCACATCCATACATGACCACTGGAAAAACCATAGCCTTGACTAGATGGACCTTTGTTGGCAAAGTAATGTCTCTGCTTTTGAATATGCTATCTAGGTTGGTTATAACTTTCCTTCCAAGGTGTAAGTGTCTTTTAATTTCATGGCTGCAGTCACCATCTGCAGTGATTTTGGAGCCCCCCAAAATAAAGTCTGACAGTTGTTTCCACTGTTTCCCTATCTATTTCCCATGAAGTGACGGGACCAGATGCCATGATCTTAGTTTTCTGAATGTTGAGTTTTAAGCCAACCTTTTCACTCTCCTCTTTCACTTTCATCAAGAGGCTTTTTAGTTCCTCTTCACTTTCTGCCATAAGGGTGGTGTCATCTGCATATCTGAGGTTATTGATATTTCTCCCTGCAATCTTGATTCCAACTTGTGTTTCTTCCAGTTCAGCGTTTCTCATGATGTACTCTGCATTTAAGTTAAATAAACAGGGTGACAATATACAGCCTTGACGTACTCCTTTTCCTATTTGGAACCAGTCTGTTGCTCCATGTCCAGTTCTAACTGTTGCTTCCTGACCTGCATATAGGTTTCTCAAGAGGCAGGTCAGGTGGTCTGGTATTCCCATCTCTTTCAGAATTTTCCACAGTTTATTGTGATCCACACAGTTAAAGGCTTTGGCATAGTCAAGAAAGCAGAAATAGATGTTTTTCTGGAACTCTCTTGCTTTTTCCATGATCCAGCGGATGTTGGCAATTTGATCTTCACGGTTCACATATTGCTGAAGCCTGGCTTGGAGAATTTTGAGCATTACTTTACTCGCATGTGAGATGAGTACAATTGTGCAGTAGTTTGAGCATTCTTTGGCATTGCCTTTCTTTGGGATTGGAATGAAAAGTGACCTTTTCCAGTCCTGTGGCCACTGCTGAATTTTCCAAATGTGCTTGCATATTGAGTGCAGCACTTTCACAGCATCATCTTCCAGGATTTGGAATAGCTCAACTGGAATTCTATCACCTCCACTAGCTTTGTTCGTAGTGATGGTTTTTAAGGCCCACTTGACTTCACATTCCAGGATGTCTGGCTCTAGGTCAGTGATCACACCATTGTGATTATCTGGGTCGTGAAGATCTTTTTTGTACAATTCATCTGTGTATTCTTGCCACCTCTTAATATATGCTGCTTCTGTTAGATCCATATCATTTCTGTCCTTTACCGAGCCCATCTTTGCATGAAATGTTCCCTTGGTATCTCTAATTTTCTTGAAAAGATCTCTAGTCTTTCCCATTCTGTTGTTTTCCTATTTCTTTGCATTGATTCTTGAGGAAGGCTTTCTCATCTCTTCTTGCTATTCTTTGGAACTCTGCATTCAGATGCTTATATGTTTCCTTTTCTCCTTTGCTTTTCATTTATCTTCTTTTCATAGCTATTTGTAAGGCCTCCCCAGACAGCCATTTTGCTTTTTTGCATTTCTTTTCCATGGGGATGGTCTTGATCCCTGTCTCCTGTACAATGTCACGAACCTCAGTCCATAGTTCTTCAGGCACTCTATCTATCAGATCTAGTCCCTTAAATCTATTTCTCACTTCCACTGTATAATCATAAGGGATTTGATTTAGGTCAACCTGAATGCCTAAATAATTAGCTTAAAGTAAATTTAATGGTGTTTGTTATTTGTTAAATAATAAGTAAAGATTCATCTTCATATTTTGATATTTTAAATGCCTTAAAATCAATGTATTTATCTAAGATAAAAATATGCCAAGCAAAAGTGGTTGTTTAAAGTTCTTGTGGGGACAGACAAGAATTATTTAGAATGTAGAAGTGTTTATAGTGCAAAAAAGTTGGGAAATGTTGACTCCAGGGAAAAGCAATGCTGTCCTGAGCTAGACTGTTCTTGGTCGGAAATGAAAGGAAAACACGAAGAAGAGAGATGGTTTCAACATTTCCAAGTGTCACAAGCTCCTAATGGAACATCCAAGGAATGATTCCGCACTGGTAATTCATGAGATTAGACTCAATAATTCTTCCATATATTTTCTGTACAGAAGCAAAGCTGATTGCAAAATTGTCACTGTTTACACAGCCTCACTGAGGGAGAAGCTGGGTCTTGTTCTGATGGATGAGGCCATGCTCAGTAAATCTTTAATCCAATTTTCTGTTGAGGGTGGGGCTGTGTTCCCTCCCTGTTATTTGACCTGAGGCCAAACTATGGTGGAGGTAATGAAGATAATGGCGACTTCCTTCAAAAGGTCCCATGCATGCACTGCTGCACTGAGTGCCCCGACCCTGCAGCAGGCCACCAATGACCCATGCCTCTGCTGGAGACTCCTGGACACTCACGGGCAAGTCTGGGTCAGTCTCTTTTGGGATCACTGCTCCTTTCTCCTGGGTCCTGGTGCACACAAGGTTTTGTTTGTACCCTCCAAGAGTCTGTTTCCCGAGTCCTTTGTAAGTTCTGGCAGCTCCATGGTAGTATTAATAGCAACCTCCTCCAAGAGGGCTTATGTCATACCCACGTCTGCTGCACCCAGAGCTCCTTCCCCTGTGGCAGGCCCCTACTGAACCGTACCACTGCAGGAGACACTCAAACACAGTTCTGGCTCAGTCTCGGTGGGGTCTCTGGGTCCTGGTATGCACAAGATTTGTTTGAACCCTATGAGCATCTCTGGTGGGTATGGGGTTTGATTTTAAATGCAATTCGCCTCTCCTACCATCTTGTTAGGGCTTTTCCTTTGCCCTTGTATGTGGGGTATCTTTTTTTGGTGGGATCCAACATTCTCCTGTCGATAGTTGTTCAGCAGCAAGTTGTAATTTTGGAGTTCTTGCAGGAGAGGATGAGTGCACGTCCTTCTACTCCACCATCTTCCTACATCACACAAGTCTGTCTAGTCAAAGCTATGGTTTTTCCAGTAGTCATGTATGGATGTGAGAGTTGGACTATAAGGAAGGCTGAGTGTCGAAGAATTGATGCTTTTGAACAGTTGTGTTGGAGAAGACTCTTGAGAGTCTCTTGGACTGCAAGGAGATCCAACCAGTCCATCCTAGGGGAAATCAGTCCTGAATATTCACTGAAAGGACTGATGCTGAAGCTGAAACTCCAACACTTTGGCCACCTGATGCGAAGAGCTGACTCATTAGAAAAGACCCTGATGCTGGATAAAACTGAAAGTGGGAGGAGAAGGGGACAACAGAGGATGAGATGGTTGGATGGCATCACCGACTCGATGCACATGAGTTTGAGCAAGCCCTGGGAGCTGGTGATGGACAGAGTAGCTTGTCATGCTGCAGTCCATGGGGTTGAAGAGTTGGACATGCCTGAGTGACTGAACTGAACTGAACTGACACAGCCTGATGCACACACAGCATAAATCTGCTCTTACATATCCAACATGCCTGCTGTCCTAAGTGCAATTTCAATTTTAGGTATTTGAAAGGAATAACCAGCTTTGATATGTTATTATTGATGTGCATTATCACAAATTATTTGCACCAAGGATAAGTATATCTCCAACCTTTATGCTTTTACCCATTTTTAACAATTTATGAAAGCTTATGAAAAGTTTGATACTACCATTTTAAAATATGAATAAAACAAAGATGTATATACCTGAGTGCTAAGTTTCTTCAGTTGTGTCTGACTCTTCGTGACCCCATGCTTCCCTCTCCTTGGGATTCTCCAGGCAGGAACACTGGAGTGGGTTGCCATGCCCTCCTCCAGGGGATCTTCCCTACCCAGGGATCAAACTGGCATCTCCTGCATTGGCAGATGGGTTCTTTACCACTAGTGCCACCTGGGAAAGCCCTAAAATGAAGATACCAATTAACAAAAGAACATCTTGCAAAGTTAAACTTTATATTTTTTAGGACTGTATAAATTGGCCTTAAAGAATAGAAAGATCAGAAATTGGTAGTTGCACCTCTTTGAAGACCTGAGAGGCTAATCAATAAATGGAACATTTTCACACTTTTGCTTCACTTAGAACTAGAGATTCTATTTAAAATGCTCTTAGAAAATTTTTCCTTTTGTCCCCCCCTGGAAATAAGACCTAGATTGTAGAAAACACTGTAGCTAATGTTCAGTCTCTGAAAGTGAAAACCTCTCACTAAGGACAGTGTTATGAGATATATCATATCTCCTGATGAGCAAAAAGCAGAGTTTTTACATTTAAGCTGGGAGAATGAGCAGTGGGTACTGAGAAGAGTGAGAAGAGGACAGCAGCTAATGATCAAATATTTTAGTGACAAAATGTACCTGTTATAGTTGGACGGAGAAGTGACAAACTCTATAAAAGCCATTAGCCACTTAAAATTAACATCCCTTCTAAATCTGCAGAAGGAGCTAGAAGAGTAAAAAGCCTGATTCCATTTTTCCAAATAGAATATTTCCCTCTGGAGGGGATTTCAAAGTTCAGAATCAATCTGGAAACCAACCCTGGCTTGTAGTTTCATGGGGCAGAGAGGAAGGTGGTGGGAGTAGAATGTGGAATGTTTGCAGTTCCCCTGATATTAAATGGAATGATACCCAGGCTTTTTCTGTTGTTGTTGTTGTTGTTCAGTTGCTCAGTTGTGTCTGAGTCTTTCTGACCCCATGGACTGCAAAATGCCAGGCTTCCCTGTCCTTCACTGTCTCCCAGAGTTTGTTCAAACTCATGTCCATTGACTTGGTGATGTCTTTCAACCATCTCATCCTCTGTCCCCTTCTCCTGCCCTCATTCTTTCCCAGCATCATGGTCTTTTCCAATGAGTCTGCTCTTTGCATCCAAAGTATTGGGGCTTCAGCTTTGGGATCAGTCCTTTCAATGAAATCAGGGTTGATTTCCTTTAGGATTGACAGGTTTGATCTGCTTGCTGTCCTAGGGACTCTCAAGAGTTTTCTCCAGCACCACAATTCAAAAGCATCAATTCTTCAGCACTCAGCCTTCTTTATGGGCCAACTCTCATATCCATACATGATTACTGAAAAAACCATAGCTTTGACCATATGGACTTTTGTTAGCAAAGTGAGTCATTTAAACCATTTTATACATCAGATTTGCTTCTTTGGTGGCTCAGTGAGTATAGAATCCGCCTACAATGCAGGAGACATAGGTGATGGTTTGATCCCCCGGCCAGGAAGACTCCCTGGAGGAGGAAATGGCAACCCTCTCCACTATTCTTGCCTGGAGAAGCCGGTGAACAGAGGAGCCTGACAGGCTACAGTCCAAAGGGTCTCAAAGAGTCAGGCACAGCTGAGCAGCTAAGCACGCATACATATATCAGCTTGCCTTAGCACTAATTGAACTTTTGATCAGTATAGCAGACTGACCATACATGATTTTGATTGCCCACACTAAAAGCATAAATACTGGATAAAATATTTCAGAACATGTGTTTAAGCCATAGGACATAATGAAGTTTAAAAGCAAGATAGGGAGATTTCTAGGTGCCAGAAATGAAGTAGGACTCTGGTGGTGAAGGAGTTGAGTCCATATGATTCATGTATCAGATGGGTGGCTGGAGGGGTAGAATCTTTAGAGGAGACTGGAAATCTTTGCCCACCAGCTTGGCATTGTAACTGAAAGTGAGCTGTCTACTCTAGGCCAATAGAGTGGGAAAAAGACACTGGAACACCAAGACTTCCCTATGTGGATGTGAGGGCACATGTATGTTTCATCATGGCCCTGCTCTGGGGACTCCAGAGACATTTGATCTTGCAATCCCAATATCAGCTCTATAAGAGTTTCTAGCAACTTTCATTTTCCCTCTACTCCCTGAGATGTGCCATTTGACCTTTACCTTTCTGACTGTCTTCAACCTTTTTTAAAAAAAGTCATGCAGCTCCAACTCTATCAAAATCTTTTCTTGGACAATCTGTGACCATTATCACTTCAGATATTGTTTCTGTCCTGTTCTCTTCCCCTGGTTTTGACTGATTTTAATTCTGAGGTCCTGAGGAACCACACATATTCTCAAATAAGAGAATAATTTGGGCAGCAGCTGCCAAATAAACCTGGAAATACTGAGGCTCAAAATAAAACACCTCTCTCTGTGACTGTGAAGAAAAAACTTTTGAAATAATGATAGCAATGATAATGATAAAGTTACAGGCTTTAACTTAAGAACTTTTGATTTTAGTTTCTTTGAACTTTTACTTGCAAGGACAAGAAAATTTTATCTTGTACTATAATGACTTTGGACATTAAACTCACAAATGCAAGGCAATTTGATTTTGGATTGAATTACTTTAGACTTTAAATCCTGTGGACTTTAACTTGTAAGGGAATTTAATTTGGGGCCATTAATGTCTCTTTAGGAAATTACAAAGGAATGTAATTTGTATTCAAATTTATGTCTCTTATATGTGTTGGCATTTAAAAAAATGCCATATATTGATGCTGTTATTCAATTTCTTTGCAAAACCTTTGATGACTTATGTTGGATATGCCCAGACATAACTTGGAATGAGAAATTTAGACATAATGTGGCCTTAGAGTTAATTTAATTGGTGACTATTTTCAGAACCTTTCAGGGGCAAACTCAATGCTATCTGCTGGCATTATCTGGAGGATCCACAGGACACCCATAGCTAGTATTAGAGGACAGAGACTGAAGGTGGATCAGAACTGCCGTGATGGATTTCTTATCTCCTGTCAGAAAGGAATAATGCTCTCCTGGTTGACCAGAGGCTTGACAGTTAAACCCAATGGGTTAATAGAACAAACAGCTATAGATTATTTGGGGGAAATACTTCTTAACTTCTTAGGTCACCAGGTGGAGGGATTTTTCTAGACTAACTCTCCTGGCATTTACCCTCATGGAACAGGAAGTAGGCTCCCGAGAGTAACTGAGAGTCTTGGGTGTGGCCTTCTTGATTGGGCAGAGCTGATCTGTTACTGTGTATTCTGTTTTCTCTTCTGTTTCTAGAAGAGGTTTCTAGACCACAGTCTAGACCATTGTGGTCTGTGCAGATCAGATCAGATCAGATCAGTCGCTCAGTTGTGTCCGACTCTTTGCGACCCCATGAATTGCAGCACGCCAGGCCTCCCTGTCCATCACCAACTCCCAGAGTTCACTCAGACTCATGTCCATGGAGTCAGTGATGCCATCCAGCCATCTCATCTGTCGTCCCCTTCTCCTCCTGCCCTCAATCCCTCCCAGCATCAGAGTCTTTTCCAATGAGTCAACTCTTCGCATCAGGTGGCCAAAGTACTGGAGTTTCAGCTTTAGCATCATTCCTTCCAAAGAAATCCCAGGGCTGATCTCCTTCAGAAAGGACCGGTTGGATCTCCTTGCAGTCCAAGGGACTCTCAAGAGTCTTCTCCAACACCACAGTTCAAAAGCATCAATTCTTCGGTGCTCAGCCTTCTTCACAGTCCAACTCTCACATCCATACATGACCACAGGAAAAACCATAGCCTTGACTAGACGAACCTTTGTTGGCAAAGTAATGTCTCTGCTTTTGAATATGCTATCTAGGTTGGTCATAACTTTCCTTCCAAGGAGTAAGTGTCTTTTAATTTCATGGCTGCAGTCATCATCTGCAGTGATGTTAGAGCCCAGAAAAATAAAGTCTGACACTGTTTCCACTGTTTCCCCATCTATTTCCCATGAAGTGATGGGACCAGGTGCCATGATCTTCGTTTTCTGAATGTTGAGCTTTAAGCCAACCTTTTCACTCTCCATTTTCACTTTCATCAAGAGGCTTTTTAGTTCCTCTTCACTTTCTGCCAAAAGGGTGGTGTCATCTGCATATCTGAGGTTGTTGATATTTCTCCCAGCAATCTTGATTCCAGCTTGTGCTTCTTCCAGTCCAGCGTTTCTCATAATGTACTCTGCATATAAGTTAAATAAGCAGGGTGACAATATACAGCCTTGATGTACTCCTTTTCCTATTTGGAACCAGTCTGTTCCATGTCCAGTTCTAACTGTTGCTTCCTGACCTGCATACAGATTTCTCAAGAGGCAGATCAGGTGGTCTGGTATTCCCATCTCTTTCAGAATTTTCCAGTTTATTGTGATCCACACAGTCAAAGGCTTTGGCATAGTCAATAAAGCAGAAATAGATGTTTTTCTGGAACTCTCTTGCTTTTTCTATGATCCAGTGGATGTTGGCAATTTGATCTCTGGTTCCTCTGCCTTTTCTAAATCCAGCTTCAACATCAAGAAGTTCACAGTTCACATATTGCTGAAGCCTGGCTTGGAGAATTTTGAGCATTACTTTACTAGCGTGTGAGATGAGTGCAATTGTGCAGTAGTTTGAGCATTCTTTGGCATTGCCTTTCTTTGGGATTGGAATGAAAAGTGACCTTTTCCAGTCCTGTGGCCACTGCTGAGTTTTCCAAATGTGCTTGCATATTGAGTGCAGCACTTTTACAGCATAATCTTTCAGGATTTGAAATAGCTCAACTGGAATTCCATCACCTCCACTAGCTTTGTTCATAGTGATGCTTCCTAAGGCCCACTTGACTTTACATTCCAGGATGTCTGGCTCTAGGTGAGTAATCACACCATCGTGATTATCTGGGTCATGAAGCTCTTTTTTGTACAGTTCTGTGTATTCTTGCCATCTCTTCTTAATATCTTCTGCTTCTGTTAGGTCCTTACCATTTCTGTCCTTTATCGAGCCCATCTTTGCATGAAATGTTCCTTTGGTATCTCTGATTTTCTTGAAGAGATCTCTAGTCTTTCCCATTCTATTGTTTTCCTCTATTTCTTTGCATTGATCGCTGAAGAAGGCTTTCTTATCTCTTCTGGCTATTCTTTGGAACTCTGCATTCAGATGCTTATATCTTTCCTTTTCTCCTTTGCTTTTGCTTCTCTTCTTTTCACAGCTATTTGTAAGGCCTCCCCAGACAGCCATTTTGCTCTTTTGCATTTCTTTTCCATGGGGATGGTCTTTTTTTTTTTTTAATTGTTGAAAGTAATTTTTTTTTTTTTGATGCTTTTATTTATCTTTTAAATTTAATTTAATTTTATTTAACTTTACAATATTGTATTGTTTTTGCCATATAACAAAATGAATCTGCCATAGGTATACATGTGCTCCCCATCCTGAACCCTCCTCCCTCCTCCCTCCCCATACCATCCCTCTGGGTCATCCCAGTGCACCAGCCCCAAGCATCCAGTATTGTGCATCGAACCTGGACTGGCGACTCATTTCATATATGATATTATACTTATTTCAATGCCATTCTCTCAAATCATCCCACCCTCTCCCTCTCCCAGAGTACAAAAGACTGTTCTATACATCAGTGTCTCTTTTGCTGTCTCGCATACAGGGTTATTGTTACCATCTTTCTAAATTCCATATATATGCATTAGTATACTGTATTGGTGTTTTTCTTTCTGGCTTACTTCACTCTGTGTAATAGGCTCCAGTTTCATCCACCTCATTAGAACTGACTCAAGTGCATTCTTTTTAATGGCTGAGTAATACTCCATTGTGTATATGTACCACATCTTTCTTATTCATTCATCTGATGATGGACATCTAGGTTGCTTCCATGTCCTGGCTATTATAAACAGTGCTGCGATGAACTTTGGGGTACATGTGTCTCTTTCAGTTCTGGTTTTCTTAGTGTGTATGCCCAGCAGTGGGATTGCTGGATCATAAGGCAGTTCTATTCCCAGTTTTTTAAGAAATCTCCACACTGTTCTCCATAGTGGCTGTACTAGTTTGCATTCCCACCAACAGTGTAAGAGGGTTCCCTTTTTCCACACCCTCTCCAGGGGATGGTCTTGATCCCTGTCTCCTGTACAATGTCACGAACCTCAGTCCATAGTTCATCAGGCACTCTATCTATCAGATCTAGGCCCTTAAATCTATTTCTCACTTTCACTGTATAATCATAAGGGATTTGATTTAGGTCATACCTGAATGGTTTAGTGGTTTTCCCTACTTTCTTCAATTTAAGTCTGAATTTGGCAATAAGGAGTTCATGGTCTGAGCCACAGTCAGCTCCTGGTCTTGTTTTTGCTAACTGTATAGAGCTTCTCCATCTTTGGCTGCAAAGAATATAATCAATCTGATTTCAGTGTTGACCATCTGGTGATGTCCATGTATAGAGTCTTCTCTTGTGTTGTTGGAAGAGGGTGTTTGTTATGACCAGTGCATTTTCTTGACAAAAGTCTATTAGTCTTTGCCCTGCTTCATTCCGTATTCCAAGGCCAAATTTGCCTGTTACTCCAGGTGTTTCTTGACTTCCTACTTTTGCATACCAGTCCCCTATAATGAAAAGGACATCTTTTTTGGGTGTTAGTTCTAAAAGGTCTTATAGGTCTTCATAGAACCGTTCAACTTCAGCTTCTTCAGCATTACTGGTTGGGGCATAGACTTGGATTACTGTGATATTGAATGGTGTGGTCTGTGCACCCACACCCAAACTTTCTCTCTGGTGAGTTTCTCAAATTTAGACTTGCAGAGGGTGTCAGTGAGCCATTTTTGTTCTATAGCCTAAGCCACATTCTCCAAATACTTGTCTGTGATAAAAGTGATATTTTGATTTGCATTTGTTTAGCTCTTAATGGGTTTAGAATTTGTGCAAGAAAGAGACAGGTGTTATATGCTGGACACATTGAGATGCCAACTCTAGACCTTGACTTTGTTGAGCCCTGGTCTTCTGGCCTGATTTTCTAACTTGATCTACTGCCTGCACATAGATAGTATATCATCTGCCAATTGTGCTTATAACCATCCTAGTATCAGTAATGTAGAAATAGTTGTACTATATTTATTTGAGATGAGGTTTAGTGAAAATTACTTAGGAAATAGTGACAGTAAGGTGAAATAATGTATTTGGCTCATGTAAATGCATGAAACAAATTTCGATAGGATAAATTTGCAACCATTCATGTGTTAGACATTGTGTAAATAAAACATTTACCTGTTCTGGTTGAATTTTTCATTTTTTATCCAAAAGTTTTGCATCATATAGAAAGAGTAAAGGAACATTGGATTAAATTCCAGGAATGACTGTGATTGTCAATTTTCATATCTCTAATCTAAATTCATCCTAGGAATCTGCCCACTCTCTGAGGTTATTGCTTTTTAGTTTGTTTTTGATCAACTTTTATTACTTCAAAGGATGTCTGCCTCCAAACTTCATAGATAGCAAGTTCCACATAAAATATCAGATCAGATCAGATCAGTCGCTCAGTCATGTCCGACTCTTTGCGACCCCATGAACTGCAGCACGCCAGGCCTCCCTGTCCATCACCAGCTCCCGGAGGTCACTTAGACTCGCATCCATCGAGTCAGTGATGCCATCCAGCCATCTCATCCTCTGTCGTCCCCTTCTCCTCCTGCCCCCAATCCCTCCCAGCATCAGAGTCTTCTCCAATGAGTCAACTCTTCACATGAGGTGGCCAAAATACTGGAGTTTCAGCTTTAGCATCATTCCTTCCAAAGAAATCCCAGGGCTAATCTCCTTCAGAATGGACTGGTTGGATCTTCTTGCAGTCCAAGGGACTCTCAAGAGTCTTCTCCAACACCATGGTTCAAAAGCATCAATTCTTCGGCGCTCAGCCTTCTTCACAGTCCAGCTCTCACATCCATACATGACCACAGGAAAGACCATAGCCTTGACTAGGCGAACCTTTGTTGGCAAAGTGATGTCTCTGCTTTTGAATATGCTTTCTAGGTTGGTCATAACTTTCCTTCCAAGGAGTAAGCGTCTTTTAATTTCATGGCTGCAGTCACCATCTGCAGTGATGTTGGAGCCCAGAAAAATAAAGCCTGACACTGTTTCCACTGTTTCCCCATCTATTTCCCATGTAGTGATGGGACCAGATGCCATGATCTTCGTTTTCTGAATGTTGAGCTTTAAGCCAACCTTTTCACTCTCTACTTTCACTTTCATCAAGAGGCTTTTTAGCCCCTCTTCACTTTCTGCCATAAGGGTGGTGTCATCTGCATATCTGAGGTTATTGATATTTCTCCCAGCAATCTTGATTCCAACTTGTGTTTCTTCCAGTCCAGCATTTCTCATGATGTACTCTGCATATAAGTTAAATAAACATGGTGACAATATACAGCCTTGACGTACTCCTTTTTCTATTCGTAGTGATGCTTTCTAAGGCCCACTTGACTTCACATTCCAGGATGTCTGGCTCTAGGTCAGTGATCACACCACCATGATTATCTGGGTCATGAAGCTCTTTTTTGTACAGTTCTTCTGTGTATTCTTGCACATCTTCTTAATATCTTCTGCTTCTGTTAGGTCCATACCATTTCTGTCCTTTATCGAGCCCATTTTTGCATGAAATGTTCCTTTGGTATCTCTGATTTTCTTGAATAGATCCTTAGTCTTTCCCATTCTGTTGTTTTCCTCTATTTCTTTGCATTGATCATTGAAGAAGGCTTTCTTATCTCTTCTTGCTGTTCTTTGGAACTCTGCATTCAGATGTTTATATCTTTCCTTTTCTCCTTTGCTTTTCGCTTCTCTTCTTTTCACAGCTATTTGCAAGGCCTCCCCAGACAGCCATTTTGCTTTTTTGCATTTCTTTTCCATGGGGATGGTCTTGATCCCTATCTCCTGTACAATGTCACGAACCTCAGTCCATAGTTCATCAGGCACTCTATCTATCAGATCTAGGCCCTTCAATCTATTTCTCACTTCCACTGTATAATCATAAGGGATTTGATTTAGGTCATACCTGAATGGTCTAGTAGTTTTCCCTACTTTCTTCAATTTCAGTCTGAATTTGGCAATAAGGAGTTCATGATCTGAGCCACAGTCAGCTCCTGGTCTTGTTTTTGCTGATTGTATAGAGCTTCTCCATCTTTGACTGTGTAGATCACAATAAACTGTGGAAAATTCTGAAGGAGATGGGAATACCAGACCACCTGATCTGCCTCTTGAGAAATCTGTATGCAGGTCAGGAAAATATATATAACTATAATTCTTAATGCTCTTTTGTAGCTTCTTGTTTCCTTTCAATAAGGAAACAAGAAAACAGGTTTTTTTTTTTTTTTTTTGTATTGAAGAAAAATCAACCATTAGATTTTCATATTCAAGAAAAGTTAAAAAGTTGCTAAAACGCACTTCTAATTCTCTCTTACTCATTACTGTTTGGGGGTTACTGAAGTCTAACATTTTATCTTCCCTCAAGTCTATTTTTTAGGCATCATAGTTCAGTATATTTATAATTACATGTTTTTCATGGCCTTTAATTTATTGCCTTTAAATGGAAGTGTAGCAAGTATCCTATTAATAAATAAATAAAAAGCAACTGAATTTATTTGATCCAGGTGACAATAATGAAAAATAAAATTAAGTAAAATCTAGTGACCAAATTATAAGTGGATATTTTTTGTCTTTGTTTTACTATGATTATGGACACCAGGTCCTCAATTGCAGAAATACTGGGTTTCTGAATTTCCTTCTTTTTAATTTTTAAGTGTTTCTTAAGAGAAGGTGCAAGGAGTTTTTAAGAGACTGTGTTTCATTATTCAGCTAACCACAAGCCTTTTTCATTCTTGAAAGAGTAGCAAATAGATTTTATATCTTTTGAGGTATCTATGCAGGATTTATTTTTAAAGATGGAAAAAAAATATTTCAAAGGCAAATATAATGCAAGAATTGGTAAATCTACTTCTCTTCCCAAAGGAAACTAAAAGCTTGACAAATCCTTTGTTAGCTACTAGCTACGTTTTCAGCTGTAAATAAGAAAATATAGATGAAAGAGCTATGATTTTGTTCATGTACGTCATGAACAAAGTTACCATTTATTTGGGAAACATACTGTCTTTTGTTCAGGGCATGAATCTTATTACTGTACATTTGTCTTTGTAAACACAGTGTCAGTATATCTAAGAGCGAGAAATGATTTTGTGTCCACAGTCTCAGATGAACAGCCCTCTCTTGATTTTCTTCATTTTAATGGGTTTTGAAACAATCACTGTAAAGTGGATCACAGCTGTAACTGCCAAGATGCAATTTGGTCAAAGGGGCTGTTTAGCTTTCATCTTGTAATCAGAGCTGACAATCTAAGAAACATAAAGATCTCATGTTTACTGGATGGGTACTAATAAAAACCACCAACAGAGTCCAGACATCTATTTAAGGCTTAAGTCCCTCTGGAGAACTGTTCAAGGCCAGCTTATCAGGTGGTAGGTTAATAGTGAACATTATTATGTACCCACACCCGTACACTAAGCATCTGTATTTTTTCTCCTCGAAACAGGGACAATATTATTTTATTCTTTTACATTATTTTTGGAAATATCTGAAAACTGAAACACACTGGAGTCACTACTGGCTTCCTAGTTTGAACAAACCAGTGTGAGCATGCCCTTCTGAGCTCTGCATCAGTGTAGGGAGAGATGAAGGGTTTTATTTTTAGTTGACATGTTCATTTAAAAATGACATAGTGACAAAAAAGAATAGAAATGGCAAATAGCATTTACTCAGAGTGATAAGGTTCTGAAAATAAGCAGTCTTTTCAAATACAAATTTAAAAAAATAAATGCTTTAAGATATTTAATTCCACATTGGGGTAGTAATAATGGCAATTATAACAAAAGTGACTAGTTGATACTTTTGGGTCAGATAAATCTAAGTTTAAATCTAGGCTTAGCTGACTACTTGCTGTGTGATCCTTGGGTAAGCTACTTAACTTTCTTAATGTTTCTTTCTTCAACTATAAAACAAAAATAGAGTAAGTGTTTTTTTCCCCCCACTGTGGGGCAAGGACTAAGACAATGCATACAAGCTTTTCAGCACTGTGCTTGGCACATAGCAAGAATTCAATTTTGGCTAAAATGATATTCACAACAGCATTAAAAATGCTGGTAATCATAAGAAGCATAAAAGGGTTGGGAGGAGTACTCTGGATCTATGGGACAACAAGATGGTGCTAGTGGTAAAGAACCCCCTGGCCAGTGGAGGAGAAGTAAGAGACATGAGTTTGATCCCTGAGTTGGGAAGATCCCCTGGAGGAGGGCATGGCAACCCACTCCAGTATTCTTGCCTGGAGAATCCCATGAACAGAGGAGCCTGATGGGCTGCAGTCCATGGGGTCACAAAGAGTCGGACATGACTGAAGCAACTTAGCAAGCATGCAGCATACTTTAAGAAAATTTGGAATATAGCCGTTGATTGCTTCATCATTTCTACAGGCCTGTGGTAGAGCTCAGGATTATGGAATTTTACAAGCACCACAGTAATTCTAACCTTATGTCCTTGGACCATACTCTGAGAAACACTGTTCTAGACTTTGCTCCTTAAACTGTGACTCATGGACCAGCAGCCTCGCCTCCCATGCAGCTTGTTAGAATGGCAGACTCTCAGGCTCCATCTCAGACCTACTGAGTCAGAACTTGTGTTTTAAAACAGTATCCAGTGGTTTGTGCACACAATAAGGTTTGTGACACTCGGCCCTAGATGCTCCTTGGTTCCTCAGGGATCCTCTGCAGATGTAAGACCACAACCCTCAGCTGCAGGGTGTCTCATGGCACTAGCCATTCATTTCTGTTCTCAGAGATGAAGGGTTTGATCAATGACCCAAGCCTTCCTGCTCTGGAATTCTTAGATTTTAAAAATTGTTCTAAGATCAGTTTCACCTCATATTGGTTCCTTTATCTTTCTTCAGCTTATTTATTTTCCCAAGCACTTTTCATTGCTCTGAAGTCCTTCAGTGTATACTTACCATCTTTTCTGAACAGAGACTTCATTGCTGATTTGATATCTTTCTTTGCATACGGTATGCGGGAGACCCGGGTTTGATCCTTGGGTTGGGAAGATCCCCTGGAGGAGGAAATGGCAACCCATTCCAGTACTCTTGGCTGGAGAATCCCATGGAGGGAGGAGCCTGGTAGGCTACAGTCCATGGGGTCGCAAAGAGTTGGACACGACTGAGTAACTTCACTTTGCACACGGTGAGGACTAATTCCTTCACATTAATGACATCCCTCCTGCAGTTCAGAGCTCATTTCTCCTTTTCTTTACACTCCTCTCTTCAAATGTTCTCCGCCTGTTTTACTATTTTATTTCTGCTTTCAAAAACAAAAAATGTTTTGAATATCTGAAAAACACCAAGCAAATAACCCCCCAAAGTGACTTAACAAACATTTAGCAAGTTTTTCCATAAGTGAGTTAGAGGAAGCCTAACAGAAATTGTAGGCACTTGTCAATGAATCATCAGTAATGACCCCGAATGTCCCCATGTGCACAGTGCTGAGGTTGGGCAAACACAGATAAGAAGACAGCCTCTGCTGGCAAACCAGTGGGGATTCACATGTATAAACTGTAAAATTCTGCATACAAGTGGAAATGCAAAACCTGAAAGATTAAAGTTCTAGGAAAATCTATCAAGCTATTTCACCAAAACGGTTGCCCTCTCTCTCTGTGGTTTTATTTCCTTTTTGGCCTTTTCTCTCTTTTTCTTTCCTTCCCTTTTCCATTTTCTTCTCTCCACTTCCTTCTTTCTCTGCCTTGCCTTCCTTTTTTTGTGTTTCATTTTAATTATGCTTAATTTTTCCCTTACTGAAGGCAATGGCACCCCACCCCAGTACTTTTGCCTGGAAAATCCCATGGACGGAGGATCCTTGTAGGCTCCAGTCCATGGGGTCGCTAAGAGTCGGACACGACTGAGCGACTTCACTTTCACTTTTCACTTTCATGCACTGGAGAAGGAAATGGCAACCCACTCCAGTATTCTTGCCTGGAGAATCCCAGGGACGGGGGAGCCTGGTGAGCTTCTGTCTATGGGGTTGCACAGAGACGGATACGACTGAAGCGACTTAGCAGCAGTAGCAGCAGCAGCTAACAGCTGCAGAAGGCATAGCATAGGTACAATATAAAGCAACTAATCTAGATTTTCAGGTACTTAATAGTGATAGGTTTATCATTCAGCATGCATGAAATCTGAATTGGGTGAAACCAATCCTGAGGATATTCCCCAAAGGAAGAATTTTGTATTTTGCATTTTTAAGTTCTGTGTGATATTTCTGAGGATTAAAAGATGACTTTAAGGAGCAGCCCATAGTTCTGAATTGTACGTGGTTTATTGCACTCAAGATCAATATCGTCTCTCTACTCTACTATTTTGGCAGCCATTAAAATTTTTTTCTCAAAAGTATTTAAATAAGTTACAATATTTAACTTAAAATGACACACATGTCATTTACCTTTTTAAAATATAAATTTATTTATTTTAATTGGAGGCTAATTACTTTACAATATTGTATTGGTTTTGCCATACACTGACATGAATCCACCACGGGTGTACATGTATTCCCCATCCTGAACCCCCCTCCCATCTCCTTACCCATCCCATCCCTCTGGGTCATCCCAGTGCACTAGCCCCGAGCATCCTGTATCATGCATCGAACCTGGACTGGCAATTCATTTCACATATGATAATATACATGTTTCAATGCCATTGTCCCAAATCATCCCACCCTCGCCCTCTCCCACAAAGTCCAAAAGACTGTTCTATACCTTGTTGTTTTTATATTACAGTCTCTTTGTTCAAAGAACACAGTGTGGTCTGTAAGGAAGTTTAGAATAGCTGGGAACATGGGGAACGACAATAAAAAAGGAGAGAATAAGTCCTTCAGGGAAAAGCAGTATGGAAAATTAACAAAAGTGGCTTCATAGAAACAGATGGTGCTAAATCCTTGTTCTGTGCAGACAGTGGAAAGGCAAATAGAATTCCCAGCTCTTGGATGGTGTGTTAGGGGACATACTAGAATCTGGTAAACTGGGAAACTTACCATGTTTCATTGATTCTAAAAACATATTTCCTTTTCACATTTTATCATCTCTAAATTGGAATAGCTCTGTCAATAGATGGTCCATTATTTAACTGGCAATAGTTCCCCCTCTTTCCTAGCAGAACATAAAATAATGGTGTGGTTTACCAGGCTTCAGCAATATGTGAACCGTGAACTTCCTGATGTTCAAGCTGGTTTTAGAAAAGGTAGAGGAACCAGAGATCAAATTGCCAATATCTGCTGGATCATGGAAAAAGCAAGAGAGTTCCAGAAAAACATCTATTTCTGCTTTATTGACTATGCCAAAGCCTTTGACTGTGTAGATCACAATAAACTGTGGGAAATTCTGAAAGAGATAGGAATACCAGACCACCTGATCTGCCTCTTGAGAAATTTGTATGCAGGTCAGGAAGCAATAGTTAGAACTGTACATGGAACAACAGACTGGTTCCAAATAGGAAAAAGAGTACGTCAAGGCTGTATATTGTCACCCTGTTTATTTAACTTATATGCAGAGTACATCATGAGAAACGCTGGACTGGAAGAAACACAAGTTGGAATCAAGATTGCTGGGAGAAATATCAATAACATCAGATATGCAGATGACACCACCCTTATGGCAGAAAGTGAAGAGGGGCTAAAAAAGCCTCTTGATGAAAGTGAAAGTGGAGAGTGAAAAGGTTGGCTTAAAGCTCAACATTCAGAAAACGAGGATCATGGCATCTGGTCCCATCACTACATGGGAAATAGATGGGGAAACAGTGGAAGCAGTGTCAGACTTTATTTTTCTGGGCTCCAAAATCACTGCGGATGGTGACTGCAGCCATGAAACTAAAAGACACTTACTCCTTGGAAGGAAAGTTATGACCAACCTAGATAGCATATTCAAAAGCAGAGACATTACTTTGCCAACAAAGGTTCGTCTAGTCAAGGCTATGGTCTTTCCTGTGGTCATGTATGGATGTGAGCTGGACTATGAAGAAGGCTGAGTGCCAAAGAATTGATGCTTTTGAACCATGGTGTTGGAGAAGACTCTTGAGAGTCCCTTGGACTGCAAGGAGATCCAACCAGTCCATTCTGAAGGAGATCAGCCCTGGGATTTCTTTGGAAGGAATGATGCTAAAGCTGAAACTCTAGTATTTTGGCCACCTCATGCGAAGAGTTGACTCATTGGAGAAGACTCTGATGCTGGGAGGGATTGAGGGCAGGAGGAGAAGGGGACGACAGAGGATGAGATGGCTGGATGTCATCACTGACTCGATGGATGTGAGTCTGGGTGACCTCCGGGAGTTGGTGATGCACAGGGAGGCCTGGTGTGCTGCGGTTCATGGGGTCGCAAAGAGTTGGATACGACTGAGTGACTGATCTGATCTGATTACCTGGAGAAGGGAATGGCTGCTTACTCCAGTATTCTTACACGTGGAGAATTCCATAGACAAAGGAGCCTGGTGGGCTATAGTCCTTGGGATTGCAAAGAGTTGAACACGACTGACTGACTATCACTTTCACTTTTGTTCAGTGAAGTATAGGTGTCAAGATGATTCCAGAGGTTACCTAGACATTCTCAAGCTCCTGTCCAAAGTATTGTACTTGAGGATTGCAGTCATCCTTATCTTGTTCTTGATCTTATAGAGAAAGGTTTCAACTTTTCACCATTAACTATGAGGTATTATGAAAGTTTATTTTTATAGATCCCTGTGCTGGATAGTTTTTGTATGTTCATCTATATTTACTTTCCACCTTTCTCCACCCTTCTCTGTGCCGAGGCTGATGTCTGGGGACAGCATCAACCAGACTCTCTTGCCCCATGCATTCCAGCTGAGTTCAAACAATAGCAGGTTGGGTGTTTAGTTCTGAGGCTCCATCTTGCTGGGATCCCTACCCTGCAAGCCAGGGTGCAGACAGGCAATTGTGCTACATAAAGTAAATAAGAGTGAAGGGTCTACTAATGATAAGTTGGTAAGACTGTACCTGTTAGATGTACCTTCCAAAACATGTTTTTTTTTCTTTCCTTTTGTCTTTTACTACACATCTTCAATGTCATGGAGGGATTCCTTGATAGCTTAGTTGGTAAATAATCCTCCTGCAATGCAGGAGATCCTGGTTCGATTCCTGGGTTCGCAAGATCCGCTGGAGAAGGGAAAGGCTACCCACTCTAGTATTCTGGCCTGGAGGACTCCACGGACTGTATAGTCCATGGAGTCACAGAGTCGGACATGACTGAGCAATTTTCACTTTCACTTGAACGTCATAAATTGAGGCAATGGTTCTTTGATTGCTGCAGAAGCAAATGACGAATCTCCTAGAATATCTTGCTATGCTAGTATTATTTGTGAAATTGTACTTTCTTGCTTCTTTGTTTCTCCACAGCACTTTAATTTCTCTTATGACATATTGTCTTACGTATTACAGTTTTTGCAATCTATTTTAAAATTTTCCTCATATCCATAAATTTTCTGAGGACAGCTCTAAGGTCTTATTTTTCTTTACATGAATAGATATTCTTTAAGAATATTATATTCTTTCCTTTTAATTGCTTTGCGCAAATGTAATTCTGACAATAATGGAGAAAATTTACATTTCTGCTTACAAATTAAATATTTTATTTTTCCATAGTCACTTCAAATCTATATTCATAGGCATCAAGTTGTTATCATAGTGTAGATACAATTATATACTCTATTTTTTTCACTAATCATTATAGCATAAGCATTCTGTATCACAGGTAGTAGGTATACCAATGTTTTCTTAGCCACTTCTCTAGTGTTGAATATTTAGGTATTTTCTATATTTTAGTTTTATAAATTATGCTACAATAATGAATATTTTTTGAAGATACATTTTTCGGGAGATTACTTTGTGAAAATTAATTCTAAGATATGCAATTTATATACTATATATGAATATTATTATATTAGAGCTATTGAAATATTCAATAATTGTTTCATAAAATAAATAATATGTGGCAAAATGACTCTCATAATAGATATACAGCAATAGTTTGCTGCAAGATGAATGGATGCAATTCTGTTTGTCTTTATTACTGAAGTTTTATTAACAGTCAGCCTCTAAGGTTATCTGATTTCTCTATTAGTGCAGGCTGCCCATGTGTAAAATATAACTACAAGAAAGATTGAAATCTTCATTGTATGCTAATACAGGAACATCGTAGGAAGAGATAAAACAGACCCACAGAAGAGAGAAAAAAAGTAAACCATTTGAGAAATGGAAAAACCAGAGTTTATTATGCTTCCTGAAGCAAGTCTTTGAGTTGTTTTCTTTCTTTTTGATTTCTGAAAGCTGCATCCCAGTGAAGAATATTCCTGATCTTAGAGGCTGCCTAAGAAACAATTGTTCTTTCATAAAAATCACTTCCCAAAAGACTGGGAACAGCAAATTTTTCTCTTTGTGCTGTTTGTATTTTCCTTGCTTGTTTCTCCTTTGGTCTCTTTTCACTTTGTTAATGAAGAGTCATTAGGTAATAACAACTTGTTATAACTGAGATGAGGAGAAAATAAAGGAGGGGCTTTTATCCACATTTGGGATAAAGAGAAAAGGAAATCAACAACTTACTCTGAGGAGGAGGTCTGGACCCCATGTGAGAACAGGAACCAAAGTCAGAAGATGCCAAAGAAAAAAGTAAACTTGGAAGAAAGACAGGGGCATGTCTTACACAGTATCTCCTTTATGTTCAGCAATAGTTAAAGATAGTTGAGTCTGAGAAGTTGTGAATCTGAGGAGACAAGCTGGCAGGCAGAGTGGAGGTGATACAAGAGACAAAATTTGCTATAGTCTTTTTTTTTATTATTTGCTGTTCAAGTCTTGTGCACACATCATTTGAATGGAAGGAAAAGATCACACCTTAATGCTACTCTAAGTGTGAATCCAATGAAACCAGGCATATGAAATCTTGAATTATTAGCAGTTATATGAGAAAAATTGTGTAGGTGGGCTCAGTCCTATATATGTTATCTTTCAGTTTTTCAAAGTTTAGATGTGTTGTGCTGTGCTAAGTCAATTGAGTCATGTCCAACTCTTTTACAACCCCATGGACTGTAGCCTGCCAGGCTCCTCTGTCCATGGGATTCTCTAGGCAGGAATACTCGGATGGGTTGCCATTTCCTTCTCCAGGGGATCTTCCCAACCCAGGGATCAAACCTGCATCTCTTATACCTCCTGCGTTGGCAGGTGGGTTCTTTACTGCTTGCACCACTTGGGACGACCTAAGATTAGATAATCTTTAGAAATAAGTCCTTAAGACTTCATTTTCTAAGCATGGTGGGTGACGAGCAGCTTTCTAATGACAAACTGAAGCCTCCTGATTGCGAATCCATAACCCACACTGAATGTGCTTCTGTTAGCCCTCAGTCATGATGGTGAATTGCGGCCATATTTTCATCTTGGGCTCCATCCTCTTAGACTGTCTGAAGACCATCTCAGAGACTTTACTTCCTTAACGGGGACTGTGTAGCTGGAAAACACTGTAAACTTGACTATTTGTCTGAGAGAGGAGTGGCGGGGGAGGATGGAGCATGCTTGAGAGGGAACTGGGATCTTGATTCCATGGTGATGTCTAGGTTACAGGGTACTCAGGATAGCTTCTAAGCAGGAAGAAAGAGGACGTTGTTGGAGAATATCCTTGTTTCTCTCTGGCCTAGTCATGGTGGTGGCCAAGGAATTGAATTATATTCATTTCTTTTGTTGATGTCAATTTAGTGACTATTATTAGAGAGTTTACTGGGCTTTCTTAGAGTTATTTTTATTTCTGTGTTAACCGTGACTTTCTTAATTCCTCAGTACATCTCTATTTGTTGTTTTCTCCCATTCTAGAGACTATATATGGGCGCTACTTTCATCCTTTTAATAATGAGTGGCTTGGCTAGGCAACTGGGCTGAAGGAGGTGAGGTGTCAAGAGAGCAACTTCAGCATCAGAGTTAGGTGGTGGAAGGGTCCTTGGCTCTGCAATCAGAGTCTGCTGTTGGGTTAATTCCTCTCTTGCTCCTGGTGTCTGTTTTTCATTTGGAAATGGAAATAATGCTGTCCTATGTAATGTTGAAGATTGTTGTGGAGGTCAAGTGAAAGGGTATAAATTAGAGCATTTGCTAGATTTCCAGTGCTAGAGGACTGTTGGGAGTTATTATATCCAACCATGATGATGAGGAGAAATGAGAGACAGCTTTGCCAACTCACTAATTAGACATGTAATCTTTTTCCATCACTTTGACTGCCTTTCATTTCCACTATATTCTGAATGTAAACAATTGGAAGGACCTTTTCCTGAGGATGCAGGAGGCTGGCGTGGGCATCTATGAGCTATGGTTTGACAGAGGCCCTGGGAAACCACCTTTATTGCAGGGGTTTATTTTGATGGAGCCTCTGAATCACTGTCTGTGCTAGTTCTCTCCAGGCATTTAATGTCACAAAGCTAGAGGGTGATAGAACTGTATTTCTGGGAATCACGCTACACAGATGACCTCATGAGCAATTGCCTCTAATTAGTCACTTGAAGTCAATAACATAGAGACGTTTTGTAGCATTTATTCATGGGAATAAATTATAGGTATCTAAAAAGGGATCTTGGCACCTTTCAAGGCATTACACATTCCATGAGCTCTACGGACTCAATTTGTGATTATGTTTCATAGTATGAGAAGAAAATTGGAGGATCTATTGATGTTTTCCCCAGACTTTGCTATGGGAGAGCCATTTTTAAAGTTTAGCAAGTACTAATTGACTATATATTATGGGTCAGGAGTATGCAGAGTACATCATGAGAAACGCTGGGCTGGAAGAAACACAAGCTGGAATCAAGATTGCAGGGAGAAATATCAATAACCTCAGATATACAGATAACACCACCCTTATGGCAGATAGTGAAGAGGAACTCAAAAGCCTCTTGATGAAAGTGAAAGTGGAGAGTAAAAAGGTTGGCTTAAAGCTCAACATTCAGAAAACGAAGATCATGGCATCTGGTCCCATCACTACATGGGAAATAGATGGGGAAACAGTGGAAAAAGGGTCAGACTTTAATTTTTGGGGCTCCAAAATCACTGCGGATGGTGACTGCAGCCATGAAATTAAAAGACGCTTACTCCTTGGAAGGAAAGTTATGACCAACCTAGATAGCATATTCAAAAGCAAAGACATTACTTTGCCAACAAAGGTTCGTCTAGTCAAGGCTATGGTTTTTCCTGTGGTCATGTATGGATGTGAGAGTTGGACTGTGAAGAAGGCTGAGCGCTGAAGAATTGATGCTTTTGAACTGTGGTGTTGGAGAAGACTCTTGAGAGTCCCCTGGACTGCAAGGAGACCCAACCAGTCCATTCTGAAGGAGATCAGCCCTGGGATTTCTTTGGAAGGAATGATGCTAAAGCTGAAACTCCAGTACTTTGGCCACCTCATGAGAAGAGTTGACTCATTGGAAAAGACTGATGCTGGGAGGGATTGGGGGCAGGAGGAGAAGGGGATGACAGAGGATGAGATGGCTGGATGGCATCACTGACTCGATGGACATGAGTCTGAGTGAACTCTGGGAGTTGGTGATGGACAGGGAGGCCTGGCGTGCTGTGATTCATGGGGTCGCAAAGAGTCAGGCACGACTGAGCGACTGATCTGATTTGATCTTATTATTTAGTACTGGGGATAGAGAAATGTTTAAGACACAGTTTCTTCAGTCAAGAAATTCATAGTCTGGTTTTACCTTTGGGCAACTCTAATAAGAGACATGGGATTCTCCAGGTAAGAATACTGGAATGGATTGCCATGCCTTTCTCCAGGGGATCTTCCTAACTCAGGGATCGAATCCACACCTCTTGTGTGTCCTACATTGGCAGGTGGGTTCTTTACCACTAGTGCCACCTGGGAAGCCCCAATAAGAAGGAGAGACCAAGGGGGGGAAAGGGGCTTTTTTTTGTGTGGGGGTTGATGAGGAAAAAAGGGTTTTTGAAAAAATTTTTATTTAGTTGTTCTTTTTTTGGGGGGACATTATAATGGTTTTTTTCTTTATTATTTCTTTTTTTTAAATTTTTTTTTTTTTTTTTGTATTTTATTTGTTTTATATTTTTTTTTTTCCAACCAACCTTTTTTTTTTTTTATATTTTCTCCTCTCTCTCTTCCCCCTCCCCTCCCCCCCCCCCCTTTCCTCTTTTTTTTTTTTTTTTTTTTTTTTTTTTTTTTTTTTTAAATAATTTTTTGGTGACAAAGAGGGAGGGCGGACCTCTGTCCGGGGAAGGAGTCTTAAAAGAGAAGTTTCCAAACACCAGGAAACACTCTCCCTGCGGAATCTGCGCCGAACCTGGGAAACACGGAGACTATCATAACAGGGAGGAGAACAGTTGAGCAATTAGAACCCACAGACTGCGGGCCCTGCGGTAACTTCCGCAGCGGAAAAGCACCGCTGCAAACGCCCGCATCTGCCATTGGGGAGCCGGGGCTGGGCAGGGAGACGCCTTGGCCGTTCCCACGTGGGACGCTCCCCTGCCGGCGCTCCCCAGAGGGACGCTCCCCCACGGGACTCTCCCCCACTGGACGCTCCCCCGCCGGCCACTCCCGCGCAGGCGTGCCCCCGCCCGCTGTGCAGGCGGCTCCCAGGAGGGCCACCCCATCCCCTACCCCACCCGCCCGCCCGCCATTCCCGTCGCCGGCCCCTCCCCCTCTGCGGGCCTCAGCGCAGACTTCGTTCGCCTGATTGTCTGGAGTGCTGCCTAACTGGAGTAGTTTGGGCCGGCAATCCAGATTGTGCAGCGCCGACCACACGAGTGGCGGGCCTTGGCCCAGAACACCGCCGAACCGTGCACAGAACAAAGAACTATACAGACCAACCACAGAGAAAGGGGCCTATAGATCTTGAGAAATTTAAGCCGGAACAAGGAACTAGCTGAAAATGAACTGAACCCACAACAATAATAGAGAAACTCTTATATAGATTGTTACTATTTTTACCATCATTATTTCCTTTTTTTTTCTTTTCTTTTTTTAATATATATATATATTTTAAATTTTTATTATTTTTTAATTGGAAAAAGGAAAACAAAAATTTTTTTTTCCTTTTAATTTTTTTTTGTTGTTGTTTGTTTTGTTTCTTTTATTTTTATTTTTTTTTATCCTCTAGTACTTCTTTAATCTCCACGTTTAGATATAACTTTTGCGACCCTGTTTTGTTTTTTTTGTTTTTTTCTTTTTTCCTTTTGGTCTTTTGCTTTTTTCCTTTCCTTTTTTCTTTTCTTTACTGATTACTGACTAGATCTGTCTCTCTCCTTCACACTCCCTCCTTTTATCCTCCTGACCACCTCTGTCTCCTTCCTCCCTTTTTCCTTCTGTGTATAATTCCGTGAACATCTCTGAGCGGTCCAGTTGTGGAATGCATTATAGAAGAAGAAGTTTTTGAGACTACTGTAAAAATAAGACCAATAACTGGAACCAGGAGGCTTAAGTCCATACCCTGATCCCACGAAACACTAATTGACAGGAGCTCATTAAAAGCCTCCATACCTACTCTGAAACCAAGCATCACACAAAGACCAGCAAGTTCCACAACAAGACATATCAAGCAAATTCTCCAGAAAAACAAGAACACAGCCTGAGCTCCAATACACAGGCTACACAAAGCGACCCCAAAAGCATAGACATCTCATAACTCACTACTAGACACTCCACTGCACCCCAGAGAAAAGAAATCCAGCTCCACCCACCAGAACACCGATACAAGCTTCCATAAACAAGAAACCTCGACAAGCCACCGGTACAAACCCACATATAGTGCAGAAACGCCACAATAAAGAGAACTCCACAGACTACCAGAATACAGTAAAGACGCCCCAAACTTAGCAATTTAAACAAGATGAAAAGACAGAAGAATTCCCAGCAGGTAAAGGAACAGGATAAAAGCCCACCAAACCAAACAAAAGAGGAAGAAATAGCGAACCTACCTGATAAAGAATTCCGAATAATGATAGTCAAATTAATCCAAAATCTGGAAAGCAAAATGGAATCATGGATAAATAGCCTGGAGAAAAGCATTGAGAAGATGCAAGAAAGATTTAACAAGGACCTAGAAGAAATAAAAAAGAGTCAATATATAATGAATAATGCAATAAATGAGATCCAAAACACTCTGGAGGCAACAAATAGTAGAATAACAGAGGCAGAAGATAGAATTAGTGAATTAGAAGATAGAATGGCAGAATTAAAGGAATCAGAGGAGAAAAAAGAAAAACGAATTAAAAGAAATGAGGACAATCTCAGAGACCTCCAGGACAATATTAAACGTTACAATATTCGAATCATAGGAGTCCCAGAAGAAGAAGACAAAAAGAAAGACCATGAGAAGATACTAGAGGAGATAATAGTTGAAAACTTCCCTAAAATGGGGAAGGAAATAATCACTCAAGTCCAAGAAACCCAGAGAGTCCCAAATAGGATAAACCCAAGACGAAACACCCCAAGACACATATTAATCAAATTAACAAAGATCAAACACAAAGAACAAATATTAAAAGCAGCAAGGGAAAAACAACAAATAACACACAAGGGAATTCCCATAAGGATAACAGCTGATCTTTCAATAGAAACTCTCCAAGCCAGGAGGGAATGGCAAGACATACTTAAAGTGATGAAAGAAAAGAACCTACAGCCCAGATTATTGTACCCAGCAAGGATCTCATTCAAATATGAAGGAGAAATCAAAACCTTTACAGACAAGCAAAAGCTGAGAGAATTCAGCACCACCAAACCAGCTCTCCAACAAATACTAAAGGACATTCTCTAGACAGGAAACACAAAAAGGATATATAAATTCAAACCCAAAACAACAAAGTAAATGGCAACGGGATCATATTTATCATTAATTACCTTAAATGTAAATGGATTGAATGCCCCAACCAAAAGACAGAGACTGGCTGAATGGATACAAAACCAAGACCCCTCCATATGCTGTCTACAAGAAACCCACCTCAAAATAGGGGACACATACAGACTGAAAGTCAAGGGCTGGAAAAAGATTTTCCACGCAAATAGAGACCAAAAGAAAGCAGGAGTAGCAATACTCATATCAGATAAAATAGACTTTAAAACAAAGGATGTGAAAAGAGACAAAGAAGGTCACTACCTAATGATCAAAGGATCAATCCAAGAAGAAGATATAACAATTATAAATATATATGCACCCAACTTAGGAGCACCACAATATATAAGACAAATACTAACAAGAATGAAAGGAGAAATCAACAATAACACAATAATAGTGGGAGACTTTAATACCCCACTCACACCAATGGATAGATCAACTAAACAGAAAATTAACAAGGAAATACAAACTTTAAACGATACAATAGACCAGTTAGAACTAATTGATATCTATAGGACATTCCATCCCAAAACAATGAATTTCACCTTTTTCTCAAGTGCACACGGAACCTTCTCCAGGATAGACCACATCCTGGGCCATAAATCCAGCCTTGGTAAGTTCAGAAAAATTGAAATCATTCCAAGCATTTTTTCTGACCACAATGCAGTAAGAGTAAATCTCAATAACAGGAGAAAATCTATTAAAAAGACCAACATATGGAGGCTGAACAACACACTCCTGAATAACCAACAAATCACAGAAGAAATCAAAAAAGAAATCAAATTCTGCATAGAAACGAATGAAAATGAAAACACTACAACCCAAAACCTGTGGGACACTGTAAAAGCAGTCCTAAGGGGAAAGTTCATAGCAATACAGGCATACCTCAAGAAACAAGAAAAAAGCCAAATAAATAACCTAACTCTACACCTAAAGCAACTGGAAAAGGAAGAAATGAAGCACCCCAAGGTTAGTAGAAGGAAAGAAATCCTAAAAATTAGGGCAGAAATAAATGCAAAAGAAACAAAAGAAACCATAGCAAAAATCAACAAAGCCAAAAGCTGGTTCTTTGAAAGGGTAAATAAAATTGACAAACCACTAGCCAGACTCATCAAGAAACAAAGGGAGAAAAATCAAATCAATAAAATTAGAAATGAAAATGGAGAGATCACAACAGACAGCACAGAAATACAAAGGATCATAAGAGACTACTATCAGCAATTATATGGCAATAAAATGGACAATGTGGAAGAAATGGACAAATTCTTAGAAAAGTACAACTTCCCAAAACTGGATCAGGAAGAAATAGAAAATCTTAACAGACCCATCACAAGCACAGAAATTGAAACTGTAATCAGAAATCTTCCAGCAAACAAAAGCCCAGGTCCAGACGGCTTCACAGCTGAATTCTACCAAAAATTTAGAGAAGAGCTAACACCTATCCTACTCAAACTGTTCCAGAAAATTGCAGAAGAAGGCAAACTTCCAAACTCATTCTATGAGGCCACCATCACCCTAATACCAAAACCTGACAAAGATCCCACAAAAAAAGAAAACTACAGGCCAATATCACTGATGAACATAGATGCAAAAATCCTTAACAAAATTCTAGCAATCAGAATCCAACAACACATTAAAAAGATCATACATCATGACCAAGTGGGCTTTATCCCAGGAATGCAAGGATTCTTCAATATCCGCAAATCAATCAACGTAATACACCACATTAACAAACTGAAGAATAAAAACCATATGATTATCTCAATAGATGCAGAGAAAGCCTTTGACAAAGTTCAACATCCATTTATGATAAAAACTCTCCAGAAAGCAGGAATAGAAGGAACATACCTCAACATAATAAAAGCTATATATGACAAGCCCACAGCAAACATTATCCTCAATGGTGAAAAATTGAAAGCATTTCCTCTAAAGTCAGGAACAAGACAAGGATGCCCACTTTCACCATTACTATTCAACATAGTTTTGGAAGTTTTGGCCACAGCAATCAGAGCAGAAAAAGAAATAAAAGGAATCCAAATTGGAAAAGAAGAAGTAAAACTCTCACTATTTGCAGATGACATGATCCTCTACGTAGAAAACCCTAAAGATTCCACCAGAAAATTCTAGAACTGATCAATGAATATGGTAAAGTTGCAGGATATAAAATTAACACACAGAAATCCCTTGCATTCCTGTACACTAATAACGAGAAAATAGAAAGAGAAATTAAGGAAACAATTCCATTCACCATTGCAATGAAAACAATAAAATACTTAGGAATATATCTTCCTAAAGAATCTAAAGACCTATATATAGAAAACTATAAAACACTGGTGAAAGAAATCAAAGAGGACACTAATAGATGGAGAAATATATCATGTTCATGGATTGGTAGAATCAATATAGTGAAAATGAATATACTACCCAAAGCAATTTATAGATTCAATGCAATCCCCATCAAGCTACCAACGGTATTCTTCACAGAGCTAGAACAAATAATTTCTCAATTTGTATGGAAATACAAAAAACCTCGAATAGCCAAAGCTATCTTGAGAAAGAAGAACGGAACTGGAGGAATTAACCTGCCTGACTTCAGGCTCTACTACAAAGCCACAGTCATCAAGACAGTATGGTACTGGCACAAGGACAGAAATATAGATCAATGGAACAAAATAGAAAGCCCAGAGATAAATCCACGCACATATGGTCACCTTATCTTTGACAAAGGAGGCAAGAATATACAATGGATTAAAGACAATCTCTTTAACAAGTGGTGCTGGGAAAACTGGTCAAACACTTGTAAAAGAATGAAACTAGAACACTTTCTAACACCATACACAAAAATAAACTCAAAATGGATTAAAGAGCTAAATATAAGACCAGAAACCATAAAACTCCTAGAGGAAAACATAGGCAAAACACTCTCTGACTTACATCACAGCAGGATCTTCTATGACCCACCTCCCAGAATATTGGAAATAAAATAAAAAATGAACAAATGGGACCTAATCAAACTTAAAAAGCTTCTGCACAACAAAGGAAACTATAAGCAAGGTGAAAAGACAGCCTTCAGAATGGGAGAAAATAATAGCAAATGAAGCAACTGACAAACAACTAATCTCAAAAATATACAAGCAACTTCTACAGCTCAATTCCAGAAAAATAAATGACCCAATCAAAAAATGGGCCAAAGAACTAAATAGACATTTCTCCAAAGAAGACATACAGATGGCTAACAAACACATGAAAAGATGCTCAACATCACTCATTATCAGAGAAATGCAAATCAAAACCACTATGAGATACCATTTCACGCCAATCAGAATGGCTGCTATCCAAAAGTCTACAAGCAATAAATGCTGGAGAGGGTGCGGAGAGAAGGGAACCCTCTTGCACTGTTGGTGGGAATGCAAACTAGTACAGCCACTTTGGAGAACAGTATGGAGATTCCTCAAAAAACTGCGAATAGAACTGCCTTATGATCCAGCAATCCCACTGCTGGGCATATACACTGAGAAAACCAGAATTGAAAGAGACACGTGTACCCCAATGTTCATAGCAGCACTGTTTGCAATAGCCAGAACGTGGAAGCAACCCAGATGTCCATCCACAGATGAATGGATAAGCAAGCTGTGGTACATATACACAATGGAGTATTACTCAGCCATTAAAAAGAATACATTTGAATCAGTTCTAAGGAGGTGGATGGAACTGGAGCCTATTATACAGAGTGAAGTAAGCCAGAAACAAAAACACAAATACAGTATACTAACGCATATATATGGAATTTAGAAAGATGGTAAAAAATAACCCTATTTACGAGACAACAAAAGAGACACTGATATATAGACCAGACTTTTGGACTCTGGGACCGGGAGAGGGTGAGATGATTGGGGAGAATAGCATTGAAATATGTATAATATTATATCTGAAATGTATTAATTGTTCAAACTAAACACTATCATGTTACAATTTGTTCATACTAGATGTTTGTAATGTTTCTGATAATCAATAAAAGAGATTCTTGATCAAAAAAAAAAAAAAAAAAATTTTTAAACCCAATTTTTTTTTTTTGTTTTTTAAAATTTTTTTAAATCTTAAGATAAATTTTTTTTTTTTTTTTTTTTTTTTTTCTTTTTTTTTTTTTTTTTTTTATTTTTATAGGGGGGGGGGGGGGGGGGGGGGGGAAGAAAGAAAGATATTTTTTTTTTCTTTTTTTTTTTTTTTTTTTTTTATAAAAAAAAAAAACATTTTTTTAAAATAATTTTCCTCTAAAAAAAAAAAAAAAAAAAAAAAAAAAATTATTTTTTTTTTTTTTTTTTTTTTTTTCTTTTTTTTTTTTTCTCTACACACCTTCTTTTTCTCACCCCCACCCTCCTTCTTTTTCTTATCCTCTTTTAATATTTTCTTTTCTCTTCCCCCTCTCTTTTTTATTTTGGCTAAGGGATGGGGTGGATGTCGGGGCTTGTAGCCCATCAGTTAACTGTGCTTTTGTTCCTCCTTCACAGACTTATTTCTTGGCAGAATTCTCTCAGAGGCACTTCTGTGGAGGCTATCTCAGCCATGGTACTCCTGGCACTGGCTTATGTCTTTGAACTTCAGACATTTGAAAGCAAGAAAGTCCTTGTGATGCTCAACCAGTAGCTCAGGAATTCTCTTCTGTACTTGTCCAAAAGATTGGAAACTTCTTTTTTTTTTGATAGTTAGCTTCCTCAAATGTCAGGGAACATCACTGCTCTTCTTGATGCTTTGCACTTTACAATGTATTAAAAAAAATAGCTTAAGATGTGAGTTCTTAGGTACTTGATGTATTATTCACAACAAATTCGTTTGAAGGTGCATCAAGCCTTTACTATGGGAACCACTTTTTCATGTTGCCTTTGTTTCAGTTCACTCGATGTCTGGGTCTTAGTCTAGGATTCATGGTGATGTGCTCATTCTGATGGGGAAAATGCCTTTTGAAACATTTTGCAAAAAAGCTCTACTTTTCTTGTTGTGATTGTTGCTGTTCAGTCTCTCAGTCGTGTCTGACTCTTTGTGACCCTGTGGACTGTAGCCCACCAGGCTCCTCTGTCCATGGGATTCTCCAAATAAGAATACTGGAGTGGATTGCCATTTCCTGCTTCAGGAGACCTTCCCCACCCAGGGATCAAATCTGCCTCTCCTGCCTCTCCTGCATTGCCCTAATCACCCTTCAAAGGCCCTGCCTCCAAATACCAAGGCACTAGGAATTAGGGCTTTAACGTATGATCTTGGGAGCTGGGACACAAACATTCAATCCATAGCAACTAGAACCTAAAATGAAATGAAACAAAATGTGATGGAGTGAGCATGTGGAAAGTTCCAGAAAAAGTTGAATTGGAGATAGTAGGAAGATGGAGCACAGTCTTCATGGATGTCAACATTGAAGCCTTATGGAGTCAGATTCAATCAGCCTTCAAAATGTATTTTGTTATGGCCCAGCCCAGAGACAGGGCTTTCAACTTTGACTGTTATTTGCAGAACAATGTACCCAGAGCAGTACAATAACCAAAAAAAAAAAAAAAAAAAAAAGCCTTCATGATGGCCCTGTGCCCAAGAGCACAACCCCAGAATCACATAGGCAAACTGAAACCATCAGGCTGACGTCAAAAAGCTTGTCTGCAAGCCTGTTCCCATTCAGTCACCAGGATCGTGACACTTGGTGAAGCTGCTAAGAACTGACTTCCTGCATGATAAAGAAAAGCTGGTGGAGGCTGGTTCTTCAACAGTGTGTCTGCTGCCCCCTCAGAGCACAGCCTCCTTACAATAGCATTCATTCAAGATGAGACTCTACCCTGACTCTTTGCACCTCTTTAAGGTCATCCTCACCTCTTCCCAGGAGTTTATAAAAACCTGTGCCAATTGTCTGACATTTCATCACAGTCCACTGAATAAATAAATGCAGGTTTTTTCCTCCAAAAAATACTCATTGAGGTACCATATGAGAAATTTTATAGCTGAGTTTTGAGTTTATGCACAAAGTTTCAGGGGCATAAACTTGGCAGTAGCAGAATTCAATTTTTCCCCAGTGTGTGTGTGTGTGTGTGTGTGTGTGTGTGTGTATGTATGTATGTATTTGTGTGTGAGAGAGACACACACAGAGGGAGAGAGGCAGGCAGGCTTGAGGCCTGGGAAACAGTGTGCTTTGGCTTGCTAACCTGTGCCTTTATGGTAGAATTTTACTGAAGGAGGCAGAACCATCATGTGGAAAGGTTTCTAACCTTGGTTTTGCCCCTTCCTATTTTGTGAACGTGGATAAGTCACTTGGGTGTTCTGATCTGGAATTTAGCTTCCTCATCTATAGAAGGCAGCATGGACTAGATGAGGTCTCAGCTTCCTTCCAACTCCAAGCTTTAGCGCGCTGTGACTGTACCACTCATGTCATGTCTTTAGAACTAACTTGAATTGTGGAGTCAGATTAACTTGGGTTTTGATCCCTGGTCTGTTCCTTTGCTACGTGCTACCTTTCTGATAGCCCATTTCTTCATCTTTAAAGCTGGAATTCTAGCATCCCTTCAACTCTAACTTGGTTGAGAGACCTAAACTTTGTCAGGTGGGTAGCGTGGTACCTGGTACAGAGCAGGTGTTCAGTGTTGAATGTTAAGATGATTGGATGTATGAGAAGGATGAGTGTTCTTCAAGTTTGGTGATGAGAATTAGGTGGAGTGGGGCATGAAGCATGTGGTTGAATACGGATGTTGAACTGTCAGACCATCCTGGTAACTTGGGTTTGTGATGACATTAGTGTTTATAGTGCATTTGGAATTGGAGACCCTGGGTGTTTTATTTTGTTCTTCTTGATTACTTAAGAAGGTGTTTCAAGCAGAGCCCTCTATCTGCTCTTCTCTTCCTCAACTGCCACAAATATGAACTCAGTCACTGTGCTCATACAACCAATCCCAGAAGCCACCTAAATCTTATTTATTCACCTTCTGAGCAGTCCATTTCTCACAATACCTGAGCTTCAAGTTTTGGATGCCTTGTTGTTCTGTGATATCAATCCTCTATGAATAAACCTAGTTTTCATTTGTTGGGCTGTAACTGTGCCAGACCTGGTACTTTTATATTATACAATGTTTTCTATGCTTCTGCTGCTTCCATCAAGTCCTCAGGGGCTTTTGTTATTATGTTTCTCAGATGAAGAAACCAAGACTTGAAAAGGTTGAGTAGCTTCCAAATGTTATTCAGCTTCAAAATAGGAAGAA
The DNA here is from genome assembly GCA_935064755.1 of Tragelaphus eurycerus. Classification (NCBI taxonomy): domain Eukaryota; kingdom Metazoa; phylum Chordata; class Mammalia; order Artiodactyla; family Bovidae; genus Tragelaphus; species Tragelaphus eurycerus. The sequence goes on from CAKXYN010000023.1 coordinate 27,404,350, forward strand.
ATCCACGACTGTTCCTAAAATTTGGATTGTTTTTCTGTGTGTGTGCTCAGTCGTGTCCAACTCTTTGTGACCCCATGGACCGTAGCCTGCCAGGCTCCTCTGTCCAAGGGATTCTCCAGGTAAGGATACTGGAGTGCATAGCCATTTCCTTGTCCAGGGGATTTTCCTGGCCCAGGGATTGAGCCTGGGTCTCCTGCACAGCAGGCAGATCGTTTACCATCTGAGCCACCAGGGAAGCCCCTGCTAAGATTAACTGTATCACATAGAATCAACCATTCAAAAATGTCCGTGTTTTAATGCTTAAATCATAAATTGAACTAAAGATAGATTTGTTTTTCAATATTTTGAGAATTTTTCAACTACCTCTGAGATATCTAAAGACACCCTGAATAGGCTGACTCCAAAATAGCTTAAACATTGCTGACTGGAATGTTTTGCCAAATCAACTCATTGTAGAGATGAAAGAGCAAAATTTTAAGTATCATACAGTAAATCAGAGGCTGAATAAGGATTCCAATTTTGGATTCTGAGTTCCCCATCTGTTTATTAATTCCCAAGCTACCTGAGTCCTAATTTTATGTGGAATCTGAACCTATATTTGGAATAAAAATATGAAAAAAAAAAAGCATCATTTTAATGATGTCAGGGATTAGGACCTTAAGCAATTTTTTTTTAACCTCAAAAATGCTTTTAGTCAATTTTATACCTTCTTTGTCTGAAAATGTGGGTATTTTTCCACATTCAATTCCTCACTGTATATCATGTATTTTTAATGCTAATCATATTCATTATGGCTCTTCACAAATCTTAAAAAGCTTTACTTGAACAGTGAAGATATAATGAATCTGAAGTTTATGGGTACCATTTGAGCTGAGCATCCACATAAAATAGGCTATAATCATGACTATGACTAAATGCATCCAGGAAAAGAAAGATGGCAGATAGGGCCTGAGCCACATAGATTAATAGCAGAGAATGATCAGTATGGACCCTGGTCAGTAGCAGTAACAATAACCAATCCAAACCATCATAAAACCCCAGTGAACTGTAAAATACGGGCATTTCCTTTTTGAGATATTTCTAAAATCTTTATTAGATTGAACACACATGCTTTCAAAATAGGAGTCTGCCCTTAGACTGTATGCCACTGGCTAAGGCCCAATGGTTTATAGGTCAGAGTGAACATACCTCAAGCATGATGTATAAGTCTGGTTTTTATAGAAGGAATGAGCAGTCTGACAACCAAACCCTAAATCTCATTGGCTTAAAATAACATTGATTAATTTCTGGGTCATTGCTCTGCTCATCAGCTAGTGTGGTTCTGTCTCCGGTTGTGCACTGAGTTCAGGTCGGCTCCAAAGGTCTTTTGTTTCGAGGTTAGTGGCTACCTGAGGCTTGTGCTTCTTGTGGAGGATGCCAGAAATTCAAAGGGAAAAACAGAAACGTGTGATGCTTGTAGCTGAGAGTTGACTTTCACTCACATTCTCTCAGTGAGAGCAAACACGTGGCCATGCCCCACTGCACCGGGGCATTGAAGCCTTTGCCATGGTGTACCCAACCGTGACCATGAAGAGGATATGGAGGGATGAAAAGGTGAGCAAATATTACAGTCCAGCTCATGTAGGGACTGAGTGTAAAGCTTTCTGAAGACACAAAGAAAGTGAAGCCACAGAGCTTATACCTGTGAATCAGTGGGCTTCCCATGTGGCACTAGTGGTAAAGAGCCTGCCTGCTAATGCAGGAGATGTCAAAGACTCAGGTTCGATCCCTGGGTTGGGAAGATCCTGTGGAGGAGGGCATGGCTACCCACTCAGTATTCCTGTCTGGAGAATCCCATGGACAGAGGAGCCTGGTGGGCTACAGTCCATGGGGTTGCAAAGAGTCAGACATGACTGAATGTCTTAGCACGCACACATGTGCATCAGTACTGTGTCTAGTGACACTGGGATTTGGCTGTTGTTTGCTTAGTTTGCTGGAAGTCCCAGGGAAAAGGGGGACAGGAAGGGAGAAGAAGCAATAGATATTCAACCAGAGAGTTCTAACTGGTGCAGGGACTTGTGTTCATGGCAGCAGAGATGATTGACTGAGGTCAGTCAGGTCAGACCATCTGCGAGCCTGGTGTTGCTCTGCTCCTTAGCATCTGTGCTTCCTGGGTGCCTCAAGTTCACGGCACTGAGCCAGGTGCTTTGGAGAAGAGAGGATGCAGTGGAGAGAATTAGGGGAGGATTTGAATAAATCCAGGTGAGAAAAGGTGATGTCTGTTAAGGGGAAGTGATGAGGGAGTGGATGGAGTGTGGGGAAGGACAGAAGTTGGAGAATACCTGTGTATATGTGGTGGTGGTGGTTTAGTTGCTAATTCGTGTCCAACTCTTGCAGTTCCATGGATGCAGCCTACCAGACTCCTCTGTCCATGGGGATTCTGTGTGTATGTGAGGAAATATTTTTTCTTTACCCTCTGAATTCTAGGCTGAAGCCCCTGATTAACAAGAGAAAAGCATACACACGGATTCAATATAAGTTTCATGTGACCTAGGAACCTTCATGAGGAACCAAAGAGGTGCTTAAGCCTGTTATTGTGTGAGGTTTGATGAGGAGTTGTGGGAAAATGTGATGGGTTGAGAAAGAGTACAAGCCAAATGCAGTAAATGGGGGAGACAGTGAGGCCTGTTCATTGTGATAGCTCTTGGGGGTCCCTCTGTATTTTGAGATAAGGGCACTCCTTTCCCCCAGGAGTAGGGAGGACACTTCTCACCTGAGAATCTTGTGACCTGTCTTGGGAGATCAGAGACTCCTTCTGCATCTGTCATTTCTCAGATTCTTTCAACTCTAAACCTTCAGTATGCCAATGTGCCATATTTGGGGTAGCTTGTCTTGAATCCTGGCACCTGTGATGAGAATGGAAGACAGTGGTGCATGACTCAGTGAGTCATTGATTTAGCAAATATTTGAGTATCTTCAGCGCTCTAAGTCAGGAAATATTTTACATGTCAAGAATACAAAGGAGAAGGACACAGTCCTTAGCTTCAAGTCATTGAGAGACTGAAGGAGGAGTTGTACAGGTGAATAGACAATGGTCGAGAGATCTTTTTAAGTGCAAAATAATCGTAAACATCAAGTACTTCAAGAGTCCACTAATGGTTATCTAATTCAGACCTGGGAAGTAAGGAAAGACTTCTAGGATCCACTGATTAAGCCAGGGTACAGGAGAACTTAAGATGATAATATAGGCTTCGAAAGAAGAAAAATAAAAGTAATTGCAGAGGATCAGACTCTAGAAGTAGTGATACTGGGGACTTCCCTGGAGGTCCAAGACTCTGCACTTCCAATGCAGGGGACTGGGGTTTGATCCCTAGTGGGGGAACTGAGATCCCATAGGCTGTGTGGTATGGCCAAAAAAGTAATGATGGACTGTATCCCACCAGGCTCCTCTGTCCATGGGATTCTCCAGGCAAGAATATTGGAGTAGGTTGCCATTTGCTTCTCTAGGGGATCTTCCTGACCCAGGGATCGAACTCAAACCTGCATCTCTTAAGTCATAGGTGTTTTTTTTAACCACCAGCGCCACCTGGGTAGTCCCCAAAATAAATAAAAATAAAAGAAGTAGTGACATGAACAAATCTAAATGGGGAAAAGTGGAAGCAGAGAGAGCAGGATATAAACGTTGGGGTACCAGGGGTGGGGCCCAAGCCCTCTGCTCCTCAGGAGACAGCTGTGAGTGGGGAGTTCCCTCCCTGTTGTGGGTTGCTGAGCTGGGGGTGAGGTTGATGGCAAAGTTGTGTTTCAGCGTCTCCGACCGTTTGCTGTGGGTTGTTGTCTCCTTCCCCCAGTGAGTAGATGTCACATACTGTGTTTCTTGATTTCCTTTCAGAGGAAATTGTTCCATAAGCATCTGGAGATTTGCTAGGTCCCTGGGAGGGGGTAAATTCTTAAATTTACATCACTATCTTGAACCAGAGCTCCTGTCACATTCCTTTAAAAGGTTTTCATTTACGACTTTTTAAGTTCAGTAACTATCTCATTAAGGTATGGCCATGCCTCTTCAAGAACTTTTTTTTTTTTTTTTTTTTTTTCAGCCTTAATTTTATTTTTTTTTTATCAAGAATCTCTTTTATTGATTATCAGAAACATTACAAACATCTAATATGAACAAATTGTAACATGACAGTGATTAGTTTGAACAATTAATACATTTCAGATATAATATTATACATATTTCAATGCTATTCTCCCCAATCATCCCACCCTCTCCCGGTCCCAGAGTCCACAAGTCTGGTCTATACATCAGTGTCTCTTTTGCTGTCTCGTAAATAGGGTTATTTTTACCATCTTTCAAAATTCCATATATATGCATTAGTATACTGTATTTGTGTTTTTGTTTCTGGCTTACTTCACTCTGTATAATAGGCTCCAGTTCCATCCACCTCCTTAGAACTGATTCAAATGTATTCTTTTTAGTGGCTGAGTAATACTCCATTGTGTAATGTACCACAGCTTGCTTATCCATTCATCTGTGGATGGACATCTAGGTTGCTTCCACGTTCTGGCTATTGCAAATAGTGCTGCTATGAACATTGGGGTACACGTGTCTCTTTCAATTCTGGATTTCTCAGTGTATATGCCCAGAATATCGAAAATAAAATCAAAAATGAACAAATGGGACCTAATCAAACTTAAAAGCTTCTGCACAACAAAGGAAACTATAAGCAAGGTGAAAAGACAGCCTTCAGAATGGGAGAAAATAATAGCAAATGAAGCAACTGACAAACAACTAATCTCAAAAATATACAAGCAACTTCTACAGCTCAATTCCAGAAAAATAAATGACCCAATCAAAAAATGGGCCAAAGAACTCAATAGACATTTCTCCAAAGAAGACATACAGATGGCTAACAAACACATGAAAAGATGCTCAACATCACTCATTATCAGAGAAATGCAAATCAAAACCACTATGAGATACCATTTCACGCCAATCGGAATGGCTGCTATCCAAAAGTCCACAAGCAATAAATGCTGGAGAGGGTGCAGAGAGAAGGGAACCCTCTTGCACTGTTGGTGGGAATGCAAACTGGTACAGCCACTATGGAGAACAGTCTGGAGATTCCTCAAGAACTTTGTATATGCTTGAAGGACAGGGAGTTAGTTGCGTATCACTTTTACCATTCTGGTTTAACATAACACTTAGGGATATTGAAATACACTGGAGATAAATGTAAGTGAATGGAACTAGTGAAATAGGTGAAAATGTGTTTTATCATAGGTCCCATTTGGGAAGGAGCAGAGATTTCTAAAGCAGAAAGAATTAAAAAGAAATTTGAAAGAGACATTCATTTTTATGGGTGATGAATGGTGAGAATTATGTGAATGGAACTAAATAAAATAAATGCAATCAATATATGCTATGCCAAGTCACTTCAGTCATGTCCGACTGTGTGTGACCCCATAGACGGCAGCCTACCAGGCTCCCCCGTCCTAGGGATTCTCCAGGCAAGAACACTGGAGTGGGTTGCCATTTCCTTCTCCAATGCATGAAAGTGAAAAGTGAAAGTGAAGTTGCTCGGTCGTGTCCGACTCTTAGCGACCCCATGGACTGCAGCCTACCAGGCTCCACCGTCCGTGGGATTTTCCAGGCAAAAGTACTGGAGTGGGGTGCCATTGCCTTCTCCAATCAATATATACTATAGTAATATCAGTTCTAATGCATCATGCTTATTCGAGTAGTGAGTCAATATATGGACATCTCTTTACTATTAAAGTTTTCAGGGGTTAAAACATTAAACATCCCATAGACTTGAATGAAATTGTTTTCAGGGATAACATGAATGTAAAATAAATTTATAGAATAATTTCATTTCTGTCCATGAGTATTGAGTTTTGTGGGACACAATCACAAAGATATTCCAAGGAAAATAAGGTCTTACAAACTAAGTGAAACAAATATAGAAAACACTAGTACTTTAAATCAATATCAATCACTGTATTGAAAACTGAATTGATTGAGAACACATTAAACATATTAAAGAACTGGGCATTAATTAAATGCTGACATGCCAAGAGGAATTAAAGATCTCATCAAATGATAACCTTTTCTTTTATCTTGAGACCTCTATAAGAGAAAAATGATTCTGTATAGGTGCAAACAACCCCAAATTTCTTACCCACCTGTCCACGCATCCAATTTAATAGATAAACAACGAAAGAAACAAATAATACTATTGACATTTTGTTTTGTTTTGCCATTGAGTTTTAAACATAGGAACTTAGCAGATATTTAGTGAATAATTGGAGAAGGAAATGACTACCCACTCCAGTATTCTTGCCTAGGAAGTTCCATGGACAGAGGAGCCTACGGTCCATGGGATCACAAAAGAGTCAGACATGATGTAGCAACTAAACAACACTAGCAATAATAGGAAAAGGAGGTAGTTAAAAAATATATTGAAGAAAGAATGTATGAAATTAGGGTTTGATAGAGATAATCTGTCTTAACATGGCTGACTTGCCTACAAATTGAGAAGAAAAATTTCTCAGGAGAATTTTCAGACCTGTAATTTAAACCTCACCATATTAATATTTAACCATTTTCCTTCACATTTGGGTTGTTTTACTTCCCTCTGACGGTGAATTGTTATGACTTTAAGTTCAAGTATTGTAAATATTGCAGTTTCAGTGCTTTTAAGTTCCGTAGCTACAAGTATGTTCTGAGTGCTTTTTCATTACAGTTTAAGTTTGTTGAGAATCTTCTAAATGCTTAATCATGGCTCAGGCAATTTAGGGGATTTTGGGGGAAAAAATACATAATAAGTCTGGATAAAGAGGAAGCATGGAACTTAAAATTTTAGGAATCAAAAACTTAATGAAAGGGGACATTTAATCTCAGATGATTTTGGAGTGACTCTAGAATCTTTATATTTGAAGCAACAGATATTTTGGTTACAATATTGTGAACTGGGATGACCTGACAACATGGCCCGAGAATTTTAGGGTGTTTCATGTCACCGACTTATTTTATAAGTGAGGAAACGTAAGAGCCTTTTCAAATTCGCAGAACTATTAGTGTCAGGGTTCTCAATTCTCAGCTCAGTGCTCCAATTTTTTTTTTTTTTTAACATAGCAGTAATGTCCTTTGTCTTGGCATAATTAGTTGAGTGAGAGACACCTGACAAGATATCTATTCACATTTATCAAATATTTTTGTGAGGGCTTATGTACAGTAAGTTACTTCCTATACGCCTGCCTTGTCTTTGTAAGAATCAAAATAATGTTTGCCTTCTTAACAGTCTCTAGAACACATTATAAAGATAGTGGAGAAATGGGTCTCCTAAAATACTGAATTTCTCATTTGCAAAATGAAGAAGTGGGTTGAATCAGATGACATCAAATGTTATTTCCAACTCTAGTTACCAGATCCACAGTTACCAGATAAGGTGACTTACCCCCCACCCCCAACTTAGCTTTGCTGACTCAGGTTTATCCTTTCAAACTCAGTGGAGTCAGCTTCCTCTTCATGGTCCCATTGTGGGTACAGCTGCTCACTGCCACATAATCACCTCTGCATACCACTATTATTTTCTTTACTAATAAAATGATTATTTATTTTCTTAGTAAAAATATAATAAAATATTATTTTCTTCTCCAACACCACAGTTCAAAAGCATCAATTCTTCGGCGCTCAGCCTTCTTCACAGTCCAGCTCTCACATCCATACATGACCACAGGAAAAACCATAGCCTTGACTAGGTGAACCTTTGTTGGTAAAGTAATGTCTCTGCTTTTGAATATGCTATCTAGGTTGGTCATAACTTTCTTTCCAAGGAGTAAGTGTCTTTTAATTTCATGGCTGCAGTCACCATCTGCAGTGATTTTGGAACTGTGGTGTTGGAGAAGACTCTTGAGAGTCCCTTGGACTGCAAGAAGATCCAACCAGTCCATTCTGAAGGAGATCAATCCTGGAATTTCTTTGGAAGGAATGATGCTAAAGCTGAAACTCCAGTATTTTGGCCACCTCATGCGAAGAGTTGACTCATTGGAGAAGACTCTGATGCCGGGAGGGATTGAGGGCAGGAGGAGAAGGGGACGACAGAGGATGAGATGGCTGGATGGCATCACTGACTTGATGGATGTGAGTCTGAGTGACCTCCGGGAGCTGGTGATGGACAGGGAGGCCTGGCGTGCTGTGGTTCATGGGGTCGCAAAGAGTCGGACACGACTGAGCGACTGATCTGATCTGATTATTTTCTTTACTAAGTGTATCAGTTTTGTCAAATCAATGAAAACCCTGAGATGCTCTCGGCTTCTGAGGTTGCTGGTGACGATGAGCTAGCACTAAGGCACAAATGGTGAGTGTTTGGGAGGCTCTGAATTATGTAGGTGCTTTTTAAGTGTAGAACAATCTGTCTAACCCTAGAATTATTGCCATTTCATCCCTTGGCAAACATGGTTTCTGTTTAAAATCACTTACCACGCTAATCAATTGCTTCTATCTGGAAATAAATGGAGAATCATAAAAAGAATGGAAACATGATCAAAGATAATAGAAGAAGAAAGGAAAGTGAACTCAGGATATGACTTAATATGAACTGAATCTGTAATCATCATTGCAATGAATTTTCACAGTAATCATTTTCCATTAGAATGTTACTCACATTTTATATAACTGCTATTGAGATATTCTTTTCTGTGGGCACAAATCATATGTATTTATTCTTGAAACTGGTTAATGAAAAACCTGAATAGTGCATATTACAGTCAGCTCTCTAGTAAATCAGGAAATAAAACACGTGCTTATTTGACTTAATTGCATTTCAAGATATTATGTTAAAGATGTTTAGAAAATAACCAGAAATTGATGTCCCGTGGAGAAAGGAGTTGAAGGAATTCAAAGAGAAAATTATGACGTTTTGAAAGTACTGTTTTCTAGAGTTCAAATAAAACAAAGAGGATAAAGCCAACGCATAAAATTGAAGATCGGATATAAATTGTAATGACTCGGCTCTTCACTGACTATAAAAGTAATTTATTAGAAGACAGATCAGACTGACCACAGAGGAAGGAAAATTTTCCAGGCATCAGGTGGTAGTTGGACACCATGACCTTTACTAACCCTTTACTGCCCCTTCCAACCCACAGATTGGGTAAATGGATGAAAACCAATAATGAGGAACGTGCTAGCGACACCATAGTGCCCTCTGTTTTTAAAAAAATGAATACTTTAAATGTCAATACCTTATTTGTTTTCAATGCCTCTAACTTATATCATTAAAAATATCCGTGTTACCATTTCTCATCCATGCTCCTAATGATAGACTGTGACCTTTTTCTGGGAAAAGAAGTCAGAGTCTGTCTGAATTCTTGTTACAAAGAAGCAATGCAAATGAAAGCGGTTCCAAGTCCCCAGAAGCTGCTAAATGACACCCTCCAACTTTAACCTGCCTTCTCTAGAGGGTAATTAAATTGAGGGAGGGAAATATATCTGTGATTTATTTTTAGGAGACCAGGTTGGAGAAAATAAAATACATCGGACCTTTAAGGTTTTGAGTTTGTGGAGGAATTGTTAGTGCAGTCGGTTGTGACTTTAGATTTTCAGTGTGTGGTGAGCGATTTCAATCCGTGACAGTGCAGTTCACTCTCATGGATTCTTAATAGCAAATTAGAGAAATGGAGTAGAAGCCATACTGAATTGCAACAACAGTTTGCTATACTAAGCGCAGATTTTTTCGATTCGTTTATGAAGTGTCCTTAAAATTTTTAGTTATGTGTGCCCGTTGGCCAATAGCAGAAGGAAGCTGATCAGGATAGAGGGAGTCATGCCAGACTTGGAAAATGGGCAGAGGAGAGTGATCCTTATATGAACTAGTTTTACTACTTTTTAAAAAAATTGGAGTATAATATGCTTTACAATGCTGTGTTAGTTTCTGCTGTACAATGAAGTGAAGCTCCATCTTGGACATCCCTTGCTTCCACCCCCCACCCCATCCCATCCCTCTAGGTTATCACAGAACATTGAGGTGAGCACCCTGTGCTACACCACAGCTTCCCACTGGCTATCTTATGCATGGCAGTGTATATGTGTCGGAGGAGGCAATGGCAACACATTCCAGTACTCTTGCCTGGAAAATCCCATGGATGGAGGAGCCTGGTAGGCTGCAGTCCATGGGGTCTCGAAGAGTCGGACACAACTGAGTGACTTCACTTTCACTTTTCACTTTCCTGCATTGGAGAAGGAAATAGCAACTCACTCCAGTGTTTTTTGCCTGGAGAATCCCAGGGATGGCGGAGCCTGGTGGGCTGCTGTCTATGGGGTCACACAGAGTTGGACACGACTGAAGTGACTTAGCAGCAGCAGCGGTGTATGTGTGTGGAGATAGGGCATACATTGGTCAGTCTTTCTAAAGAGTTTAAAATGTTTAATATAAGAACTTGACATTTTGGCAACTTCTCTTTTGTAGAGTGTAGATGGGAAAGTGTTTGGTTAAGATGCTAGCTTCATCTTATCAAATATAAAACCTGGATAATGTTTGGTTTTAGATGTGTGTGAAGATATGATGTACATTTGGAAGTAAGTGTCCGTTTTACTAAATTCATTAAAATTTTTTCCTTTAGAAGTTTCCTAGGGGATATGAGGAGAGGACTAAGAAAACAGGTGATTACAATTTAAGGAAACACTTAAGGATAGCAGCTTGCAGAACTTTGAAGTGTGGGTGAGTGCTTTGCAAGCTACAGGCTACCGACTCAAATATTGGCTTTGGGAAAGGGAATTGTGCTTTTCGTTCCAGCAAATCTAAAAATTCAGTTCAGGATAGATTTAAAAACTGAGCATTCTTCCTTTTGGGTTTAAGAATAACAGAACTCTGCATGTGGGATTCCTTTTGTGGGAAACCTGAGTCAATTAGATAATTATGTGTGGAAGAAAGAAGAATGCTGGAAGACCTTAGTTTGTTACTCTTTTTTTTTTTTTTTATAAATAGATAATGGGAATGAATGAGAATTAAAATTTAATATTTAGTTACAGTCAGCACCAGACTACCCAGCTTAGCAGTTTTGTACATTTCTGACTTGAGGTTTAAATCAAGAGGAAAGGGTACATTGTAGAAGGTGGTGGCCCTGTAAAGTGACCCTGATGGGGGAAAATTGAAATTGTCAGATTTGTGATCAGATCAGATTAGTCGCTCAGTCGTGTCCGACTCTTTGCGACCCCATGAATCGCAGCACACCAGGCCTCCCTGTCCATCACCAACTCCCGGAGGTCACTCAGACTCAGATCCATCGAGTCAGTGATGCCATCCAGTGATAGATATATGAAAAAATATACAAAATCGCCCATGTAAATAGTGAATAGTAGATTGGTACAATCTACTCTGTGGAAGGGTAAAAATGACAAATTTTCCATTTAGCTAATTGAGAAACTACCTCTATTACATGAAATGATCTCTTCCTTTTCTTTCTCTCAAAATTTTTTTCATGCTGCATCTGTGTTACCCTAAGTGTGAATGCCCAAATTAAGCTACTTTTGTTGTTACTGCTGCCATTGTTTCTGCTCCAGCTCCTACAAGGAGTTCAGCACTTCCTGTGGAGGAAGTGTGAACTAATGAATGCCTTGACATGAATTAAGTTCTCTGATTCTTGCAGAAATCCTGTGAAGTCAGTAGTTTGATTAACCTCCTTTCATAAGTGAGGAAACTAAGGCTTAGAAGGATTTGAGGCAGGCAGTTCAACTGTTTAGCCTACATCTTAATTGCTGTTCTATAACATTTCAGATATTAATGACACATTTGCCTGGAGGGTTTTAGAAGTTTAGAAGCCCCTCTCTCACCACCATTGCCAAGGACCTCCTTTCATAGGATGTTTTTCTTGGCTGGTTCATATTAAACATCATCTGACACCTGAGCTCCAAGCCTGGCTATTGTGAGCAGACTCCAAATTTTCTTTTTAGCGTGATCCACTCAAACATAGTGATAACAGAAAGTTTTTGAGGGTTATAATCTTGTCAAAGTTGGTGGGTATTGGTCAGGCCACTCAAGATGGTTGTTCTCTTGCTCTCTGTACATCCCCTGCTGGACCAGTGCCTGCTTCACCCATATCCTACTCACAGGACTGACCTTCCTATGTATACTTGCCCCAGGCTCCAGCTAGTGATTATTCTAACATTTAGTGGTGGTTTAGTTGCTAAATCATGTCCGATTTGTGATCCCATGGACTGTAGGACCACCAGGCTCCTCTGTCCATTTGATTTCCCAGGCAGGAGTACTGGAGTAGGTTGCAATTTCCTTCTCCTGAGGTGTAATTGACAAAATTGTAAGATGCTTAAAATATACAATGTGATGGCTTTGTATTCATGTATGTTATGAAAGGATTTCCACCATCAAGTTAACTAGATGTGCACCAACTTACTTATTTATTAAGAACATTTAGGTTCTACTCTCAGTAAATTTCAGCTTACAGTACCATGTTATCAACTATAGTCACCATGTTATGTTAGATCGGTAGACCTTATTCACTTTACAGCTGAGAGTTTGTACCTTTTTGCTAACCTGTCACCCCTGTCCAATCCCCTGGAAATCACTTTTCAACTCTCTGTTTCTGTGAGTTCAACTTTTTAAAAAAATTTATTTCACATATAAGTTATACCAGGGCTTCTCAAGTGGTTCAGTTGTAAAGAACCCACCTGCCAGTGCAGGAGACACAGAGGATATGGGTTTGATCCCTGGGTAGGGAAGGTTCCCTGGAGGAACAAATGGCAACCCACTCCAGTATTCTTGCCTGGAAGAACCCCATGGACAGAGGAGCCTGGTGGGCTACAGTCCACAGGGTCACAAGGTCAGTCAGTACTGTGTATACATGCACACATGGATAAGTGATACCAGTTAGCATTTGTCTTTTCTGGCTTATTTTTACTTAGCACAATGCCCTTTGGGTTCATTCATGCTGTCAAAAATTACAGAATTTCCTTCTTTTTAAAGGCCAAATAATATTCCATTGTGTACATACATACCGCATCTTCTTTATCCATTCATCTGCTGATGGACACCTGGGTTGTTTCCATATCTTGGCAGTTGTGCATGATCCTGCAGTGACTATGGGAGTGCAGATATCTTTTCAAGATAACCATTTGTTTCCTTTGGGTGTATACCCAGAGGTATGATTGCTGGATTGTGGGGTAGTTCAGTTTGTAATTGCTTGAGGAAGTGCTGTACTGTTTTCCATACGTACCAGCTTGCATTCTAGGGAGGTTAGTTTTATAACACAGGTCTGAAAGCTGTAGCCTGTGTTGGAGGTAGGTTCCCAGAGGAGGTGACACTGGCTGACTCTTGAGGAAGGAGTAGCAGGTTGCCAGGGCAACAGCACTGGGGACAGAGCAAGCCTGTTCCAGCACAAGATTCATACACATACAGCTTCTAAGGCTTGATGTGTTTGGAGAAATTACAACTGTTTTGTAATCAGTGTGTAAACTCTCAAAGGTGAGATAACATGTCAGAAGATGAGGCTGGATGGTAGATAAAATTGGCTGACTCTCTGTTTCCTGCGTCTGTATTTGGGGACTTTCAATTTACCTCCTTGGAGCTCTGCCCATCAACTTAAAGTTGTGCTGCTTGGTGAGAGAAGCCCTTTGTTTTAAGTGTGGGTGGACTTCATGCTTTCTTTCTTCAATTATCTTAGCCTCACAGTCCTTGAGATTTCTTGTACCCTGATCATATACTTTCAGGAAATTCTGATGCAATAATAAAAAAAACAGTTGAAAATATAAAGCAATTTCTAGGTTAGGAATATTAACTTTTTTCAGTTTAGGCTCAGTTTCTATAATTTTATGGTAGGTTAGAAAATTCCATTATTTTGATGATCAACAGTAGTCATAAGCCCTGGGTTCAGATGGCTGGCTCTTTACTGCCAATGCTGTACTGATACGCCCACTACCTTGGTGGATGCTAATACTACACCCTTTCAGATGCCAAGCCAGGCTGACTTTTGAGAGTAGGATAATAGCTTACTTCACCCCTTGAACATGCTCGTGGAATATCATCCTTTGGAGGGCTGCATCCATCATGGAGCCTGTCAGATGGCTTGGCGTGCTTAGTGTTTCAGATTTATGTGAACGGAAAGCATTGAAAGGTTTGGAGGGCAGATCCACATTTCTTAGTTTTGCTTTGTGCATTAAAAGCCTATGCCAGTAGCTAAAATCTGTGTTCACCACCTTTATTTAATATGCAGCGTTTTTATAAGGAATTATTCTTCTTGAAGGCAATGGCACCCCACTCCAGTACACTTGCCTGGAAAATCCCATGGACAGAGGAGCCTGGTAGGCTGCAGTTCATGGGGTCGCTGGAGTTGGACACGATGGAGCGACTTCACTTTCACTTTTCACTTTCATGCATTGGAGAAGGAAATGGCAACCCACTCCAGTGTTCTTGCCTGGAGAATCCCAGGGACGGGAAGCCTGATTGGCTGCCGGCTATGGGGTCGCACAGAGTCAGACACGACTGAAGTGACGCCGCAGCAGCAGCATTCTTCTTGGTAGTCACTTGTATTTATACAGTGTGTAATAGTGTACAAAATGTAATAGTTTACAAAGCATTTTACAAAATGCTTTGCTATGCTTTAGTTTATCTTGAGGACACATCAGTGAGACAAGACAATAGTTATTTTCTTCTTTTTATAGGAACTGAAACTGAGGCTTAGAGAAGTTGGGTTGTGACTGTTAGACCAATGGTCTCTCGTTGAAATGTAGTGCAACCCACATATATAATTTTAAATATCCTAGTTGCCACAGCCAACAAAGTAAAAGGAAACAGGTGGAATTAATTTTATTTTATTTATTTATTTTAATTTTTTTTAAAAAAACTCTCCTGAGTGAACTGAATTTTTTTGAGGCACGTAAGTGAATATGTTTTCCTCTTTACTTTGTCTATTACAGCCAGATTGTATGAGTGGGGTATTAAAGTCTCCCACTGTTATTGTGTTGTTGTATATTTCTTCTATCATACTAATTAGTGTTTGTCTTAGATATATCAATGCTCCAATGTTGGGTGCATATATAATTGTTATAACTTCTTTTTGGATAGTTCCTTTAAGTCGTTATGTGTAACCTTCATTGTCTCCTTTTCAGGACCTTTATTTTAAAGTCAATTTTATCTGATATGAGTATTGCTACTCCTGTTTTCTTTTGGTCTGTATTTGCATAGAAAATCTTTTTCCAGCCCTTCATTTTCAGTCAGTATATATCCCCTATTTTAAGGTGGTTCTCTTGTAGACAACATATATAGGGGTCTAGTTTTTGTATCCATTCGACCCGTTTTAATCTTTTGGTTATCTCTTGTAGACAAGGTATGTAGGGGTCTTGTTTTTGTATCGATTCAGCTAGTCTTTGTCTGTTGATTAGGGCATTCAGCCCATTAACGTTTAAAGTAATTATTAATAAGTAAGATTTACTTTGTTGTTTTGGGTTCGAATTTATACACCCTTTTAGTGATTCCTATCTAGAGAATGTCCTTTAATTTTTGTTGGAGAAATGGTTTAGTGGTGCAAAATTCTCTCAACTTTTGCTTATCTGTGAAGCTTTTGATTTCTCCTTCATATTTGAATGAGATCCTTGCTGGATACAATAATCTGGGCTGTAAGTTATTTTCTTTCATCGCTTTAATTATGTCTTGCCATTCCCTCCTGGCTTGGAGAGTTTTTATTGAAAGATCAGCTGTTATCCTTATGGGAATTCCCTTGTGAGTTATTTGATGTTTTTCCCTTGCTGCTTTCAATATTTGTTCTTTATATTTAATCTTTGTTAATTTGATTAATATGTGTCTTGGGGTGTTTCGCCTTGTGTTTATCCTGTTAGGGACTCTCTGAATTTCTTGAACTTGAGTGGTAATTTCCTTCTCCATTTTAGGGAAGTTTTCAACTATTATCTCCTCAAGTATTTCCTCATGGTCTTTCTTTTTATTTTCTTCTTCTGGAACTCCTATGATTCGAATGTTGGAGCGTTTAATGTTATCCTGGAGGTCTCTGAGATTATCCTCATTTCTTTTGATTCATTTTTCTTTTTTCTCCTCTGATTCATTTATTTCTAGGATTCTATCTTCTAATTCACTAATCCTATCTTCTGCCTCTGTTATTCTACTATTTGTTGCCTCCAGAGTGTTTTGGATCTCATTTATTGCATTATTCATTATGTGTTGACTCTTTTTTATTTCTTCTAGGTCCTTGTTAAACCTTTCTTGCATCTTCTCAATCCTTGTCTCCAGACTATTTAACTGTGATTCCATTTTGATTGCAAGATTTTGGATTAATTTCACTATCATTATTTGGAATTCTTTATCAGGTAGATTCCCTATCTCTTTCTCTTTGGTTTGGTTTGGTGGGCATCTATCCTGTTCCTTTAGCTGCTGGGTATTCCTCTGTCTCCTCATCTTGTTGAAATTACCAGGTTTAGAGTGTCGTTACTATATTCTGGTAGTTTGTTGAATTCTCTTTATTGAGGCAGTTTACTGGTCTTTTGAATAACTGATCTCTGCCCTGTTACAGAGGGGGCAGAGATGAACACCCAAATCTGCGCCGGCCGGGTTCAGGCACTTGGATAGTCCTCAGAAGCACAGACTCGGCTGAGTCTGCGTTTTGTGCCCTTCCCAGGTCCGAGTAGCACAGGTGATGAAATGTTTAGGGAGCGCAGCTGCTGCGACTTATTGCCTCCCCCGCTGCTCAGTCTTCTGGGCATACAACCGGCGCACCTTCTCAGGCAGATGTTGACCGTCCAGAGCCCCAAGAAGCGTTAGTTAACACAGAAACCTGCTTACAGTTTTGTAGTCTCTCTAGGGCTGTGATTGCCCACTTTGGCTCTGGCTTCCTGTCACTGGAGTGGGACGGTCTGCAGCCGGCTATCTCTGTGCAGTCCTTTGTTCCTTACGTAATCCTGGTGGTGTCTTAGGTTAGGGCTGGCTTTTGATGTTGTAGATATCCGACAGTCTGATTTTTTTCACTCAGGTAGCAATTGGGATCAGATCAGTCGCTCAGTCGTGTCCGACTCTTTGCGACCCCATGAACCGCAGCACGCCAGGCCTCCCTGTCCATCACCAGCTCCCGGAGGTCACTCAGACTCGCATCCATCGAGTCAGTGATGCCATCCAGCCATCTCATCCTCTGTCGTCCCCTTCTCCTCCTGCCCTCAATCCCTCCCAGCATCAGAGTCTTCTCCAATGAGTCAACTCTTCGCATGAGGTGGCCAAAATACTGGAGTTTCAGCTTTAGCATCATTCCTTCCAAAGAAATTCCAGGATTGATCTCCTTCAGAATGGATTGGTTGGATCTTCTTGCAGTCCAAGGGACTCTCAAGAGTCTTCTCCAACACCACAGTTCAAAAGCATCAATTCTTTGGCGTTCAGCCTTCCTCACAGTCCAGCTCTCACATCCATACATGACCACAGGAAAGACCATAGCCTTGACTAGGCGAACCTTTGTTGGTAAAGTAATGTCTCTGTTTTTGAATATGCTATCTAGGTTGGTCATAACTTTCCTTCCAAGGAGTAAGCGTCTTTTAATTTCTTGGCTGCAGTCACCATCTGCAGTGATTTTGGAGCGATTGGGATAGCCAGGCCAAATCCCTACTCAAAGCGATGCAGCCCACGCCGCTCCTCCTAGCCCAGCCCCCACTTGCTGATAGCGAATGCTGGTGTCTGCGCCGCTTCTCTGCAAAAGGAGTTACTGCAGGGCTTGTAATCTCCTTTCAGAGACAATGAATTGTCATTCTAAGTGCCTGATGTCCTCTGCCGGCATTCAGAAGTTGTTTTGTAGAATTTACTGTGTTCAAATGTTGTTTTAATGAATTTCTGGAGGAGAAAGTATTCTCCCTGTCCTACTCGTCCGCCATCTTAGCTCCTCCCCTAATTTTAATAATATATATCATTTAACCCAATATGTCAAAATGTTATTGGTTCTGCATGTAGTTAATTTAAAAATTATTAATGAGATATTTAACATTCTAATTTTCTTAGTAAGCCTTCAAAATCCACTGTGTAATTTACAACTCAGCCTGTACACATTTCAGGTACTTACTAGCCATCTGTAGTTGGTAGCTACCATGCCTCTATGCTCAGTCGTTCAGTCTGTCAGTCATGTCTGACTCTTCGCAACCCCATGGACTGTAGCCTGCCAGGCTCCTCTGTCCATGAAATTTTCTAGACAAGAATACTGGAGTGGGCTACCATTTTCTCCTCCAGGGATCTTCCTGACCCAGGGATCGAGCCGACATCTCTTGCATCTCCTGCATTGGCAGGCAGATTCTTTACCACTGGGCCACCTGGAAGGCCCGTGGCTACCGTAATGGGTGGTACTGACTCAACATTGTGCTGGAACCTTTTCTACTGCACATGACCCATTTTTAGTTTGGGTAATGGAGTGGAGTTGTATTCTCAAGCATTATGATGAACCTAAACAACTTCATATACACACTCTTCTTATTTTCCCTGAGAACAATGCCATATATCTTTGCCACACTTGATTATTCACACTTGATTATTCACACAGATGTGGTCTGTGATCCCTGGAGAAGCATTCCCTAGTAGAGGGGCTGAGTGTGAACCCACAGATAATGAACACGGAGCTCTGATCAACATGCATTCCTTCAGTGGCCAGTTAGTGATGAGTTCAGTTTTATGTCTTAGAAATGAAAGGGCATAACCAGTAATCTCAATTTTGTCTGAAAATGCTTATACAAATGCTTTTGCATGAGGAAAACTTTCTAAACGAAATTAGGAGTTTAAAGCTAATCTTTCTCTAGTATCTTTCTTTGCTTTGCCCCTATTTTCGGTTTGTGTAGGCCACAATTTCATTCCTATCTATTCTTTAGTGTGGGTGGAATAGGTGGGTGGACATTTTTATTGACTAAATGAAAGATATGCTTTCATGAACTTCATCATCTGTTTTCCTGAAATAGCATCTCTACATTTTCCAGGTAGCTAAAAGGAAAAATCTCAGCCTCTCTAGACAGTTGCTGCAGGATTTTATTTCCATAGTGGTTCAAAGGTCTAAAAATCTTCCCTCCATAGTGGCAAAGAGTACATATACATGTATGTTTGATCCCAGGAGGCTCCAGTCTTTCCCATCAAAAAATAAAACCCAAACCAAAATAAAACAAACCAACAAACCCCATACACTTTTGTTGAAAAAACCTTCCAGAAAAAGCATTTGGAGCTTCCAAATAACATAAGAACCTGCCATTTTCTGGGCTATGCTATGAACTCTACCATCTCTGAGCCTTTATTATCTATCTACTACCTCTGAGCTGGTCCTTTGTGCTACCATCAACCAACTATCTGCTGAAACTGACCCAGCAAGGCAAGTTTTTAATCTTTCATAAATCTTCTCCCATTCCCCTAATTAGAATTAACGTTTTCGTCTCCTGGTTCCCATAATACTTTTTCATTCTGTTATAAAAAATAATTCTATTGTCCTCTAAGTTCTATTAGGTTGAACCATATGGGATTGCTGTTTTTTGTAGATTAAAAAGTGTTCATTTTCATATGCTTCAATTTATGTAATAAACCTACAGAATTCTGAAGATACACACACTCAGGTACATCTGTGAGGCTGACTCTGTCTTGGGTTAACTTCTGGATCTCTCACGTCTTGGCCACAGTAACTCTTGAGTAGGGTTTGTGGAACTGGACTGAATGACATAAAAACAGAATGCATACTGGGGAAATAGAATCCCAGAAGCCAACTTTCCTCCCCAGATAACTGGCAGATTGCCTGTGTCTTGCTGGTTTGAATTTCAAAGACTTTGAGAGACTTTAACCTGGTGCTCTGATATGTTAATTTAAGTAGAGGGTGTCAAGGGAATTTGAAGTAATCAAATTCCAGATTTTAGATAATGCTGATTTTAATCAGGGAAGCTATTGTATTGCCAATAAATAAGGTGTGTGTGCGTGTGTGTGTGTGTGTGTGTGTGTGTGCATGCATGCACTATTTTAATTTGTTTTTCTTTTCAGTAGATATAATTTGAGGTAAAATATTTCATAAACTGATAGGAAGACAAAGTCTTCTTAGTGTCAAAACAATTGTTCTGATTGGTTTGGCAGACTAAGTTGACAATGAACAACTTTTTGTTTATTTATTTATATGCAATAAGGACACAATAGAGAAACCATGTATTATCTTTATGTCCTATTTTTATATTGAGATTTAATGAAATTATGATAAAACCAGGCAGCTTCAAAATCAATAAACTATCCCAATCCCAAAGAAAGGCAATGCCAAGGAGTGCTCAAACTACCGAACAATTGCACTCATCTCACACGCTAGTAAAGTAGTGCTCAAAATTCTCCAAGCCAGGCTTCAGCAATATGTGAACCGTGAACTTCCTGATGTTCAAGCTGGTTTTAGAAAAGGCAGAGGAACCAGAGATCAAATTGCCAACATCCGCTGGATCATGGAAAAAGCAAGAGAGTTCCAGAAAAACATCTATTTCTGCTTTATTGACTATGACAAAGCCTTTGACTGTGTGGATCACAATAAACTATGGAAAATTCTGAAAGAGATGGGAATACCAGACCACCTGATCTGCCTCTTAAGAAATCTGTATGCAGGTCAGGAAGCAACAGTTAGAACTGGTCATGGAACAACAGACTGGTTCCAAATAGGAAAAGGAGTACGTCAAGGCTGCATATTGTCACCATGTTTATTTAACTTATATGCAGAATACATCATGAGAAATGCTGGACTGGAAGAAACACAAGTTGGAATCAAGATTGCCGGGAGAAATATCAATAACCTCAGATATGCAGATGACAGCACTCTTATGGCAGAAAGTGAAGAGGGGCTAAAAAGCCTCTTGATGAAAGTGAAAGTGGAGAGTGAAAAGGTTGGCTTAAAGCTCAACATTCAGAAAACGAAGATCATGGCATCTGGCCCCATCACTGCATGGGAAATAGATGGGGAAACAGTGGAAACAGTGTCAGACTTTGTTTTTCTGGGCTCCAAAATCACTGCAGATGGTGACTGCAGCCATGAAATTAAAAGACGCTTGCTCCTTGGAAGGAAAGTTATGACCAACCTAGATAGCATATTCAAAAGCAGAGACATTACTTTGCCAACAAAGGTTCGCCTAGTCAAGGCTATGGTCTTTCCTGTGGTCATGTATGGATGTGAGAGCTGGACTGTGAAGAAGGCTGAGCGCCGAAGAATTGATGCTTTTGAACTGTGGTGTTGGAGAAGACTCTTGAGAGTCCCTTGGACTGCAAGAAGATCCAACCAGTCCATTCTGAAGGAGATCAATCCTGGAATTTCTTTAGAAGGAATGATGCTAAAGCTGAAACTCCAGTATTTTGGCCACCTCCTGCGAAGAGTTGACTCATTGGAGAAGACTCTGATGCTGGGAGGGATTGAGGGCAGGAGGAGAAGGGGATGACAGAGGATGAGATGGCTGGATGGCATCACTGACTCGATGGATGCGAGTCTGGGTGACCTCCGGGAGCTGGTGATGGACAGGGAGGCCTGGCGTGCTGCGGTTCATGGGGTCGCAAAGAGTCGGACACGACTGAGCGACTGATCTGATCTGATCTCTGATCTGATCCTTTGAATTTGTTAATTTTTCAGTGTAGCCATGTTCAGTAGATGCAACTGGATATATGTGTTCCATGTATACACCAAAAACAATTGCATTAGGGATTCAGAGGAAAAAGGAAGGAGCATCTTATGGACTTGGTGTATCTGACATGAATTTTTGATATGAAACAACCTAGTCAGTTGGAAATTCAAGGCCTCTGAATTCTCAATTAGACCTTGGTCTCAAACTGTGGCTGAACAGAATATAAGTCAAATTGTAGAAGATAAAGTTCAAACGTCTTGGGCTACTATGGATTACCTTGTGTGGCGATGGAAAGAATATTGCATTAGATATAGTAAGTTGTCCAAATTTTCCTTTAGGAATTTCCTCCAGCTGCTGGAAGGCAGATACCTCTTAGATTTCAGAGAAGATAAGCCTTGCCCCAGGTCACGTCCCTTCCCGGGGAAGCCTGTAGCTTGTGAATGTCAAGGCAGGGAATACATGGACCTGGCTTTCTCTTTCTCTCTTAGGACCAGGGTCATTCCAGCTTCAGAGTTCCCTGGTGGGTCAGCTGAGTTGACTTTTTGCCTTTGTTGAGGACAACTCTGCCTTCACCAAATTCTGCTTTGTTCCCTCTCTTCCCTTGATCCCAATAATTTTCCCAACAAATTTCTTGTATGTTTATCTCTGTCTTAGAGTCTATTTTTGAGGACCCCAATTTATGATAGTATCAAATTAGGAGAGAGGTAATTTGCAAATTGACTCTGAGCTCAGCCATGTGACTTGCTGCAGCCAATAGCTCATTAGCAAACATGACCCAAGTGGAGGCTTGATGAGTGTTTGTATAGTGGAGCCTGTCCTCTGGGAATTCTCCATCTTGGAAGCAAGGTGTGCTGAAAAGAAGCTTGGGCTAGAAGACTCAATGATGACAGGCTCCTGGAGGGAGGCCAAACTCCCAGTTGATTAAGCCTCCTGAGAGGCTTCAGCCATACTACAGAGAGTAGAGGAACTCCTCATGCGAGCTCAGAATCAGAATAATATATTGTTGTTGTAAGCCACTGAATTTGAGGTGGTTTATTACATAATGGAATACTGAAAGACATCATCTCTGGGATTCTCTCCAGTGTTTTGTTCTCCAGTTTGGATGTGAGAGTTGGACTATAAAGAAAGCTGAGCACAGAAGAATTGATGGTTTTGAACTGTGGTGTTGAAGACTCTTGAGAGTTCCTTGGACTACAAGGAGATCCAACCAGTCAATCCTAAAGGAAATCAGTCCTTGGTGTTCATTGGAAGGACTGATGTTGAAGCTGAAACTCCAATAGTTTGGCCACCTGATGTGAAGAGCTGACTCATTTGAAAAGCCCCTGATGCTGGGAAAGATTGAGGGCAGGAGGAGAATGGGACGACAGAGGATGAGATGGTTGGATGGCATCACTGACTCAATGGACATTGGTTTGAGTGGACTCCGGGAGTTGGTGATGCACAGGGAAGCCTGGTGTGCTGTAGCTCATGGGGTCGCGCAAAGAGTCAGACACGACTGAGCGACTGAATTGAATTGAAGTGAATAATTGTAAACAGTGGGGGAAAACTTGAATAGAGGAGAAAGCATATGACGACAAGCCACCCTCTGAAATAATTCTTTCACTTTGGGGAAATGCACATTTAAGCTGTCTCTATTTCATGACCAAGTGACAAGTATATAAATACCTTCCACAAAAGGAACACCTCATCCATCCTTCAGTGCTGACTAATCCCATCTGTCTGGCAGGTTGTGTGGACATTCTGGCTCCAAGTTGAGTTGAGAATGAAGATACCAAAATCTCCCTCAAATCTTCACATTTCTGAATCTGCAACAGATGTTAAATGTAATTTAATCAACGTTGATTGATTCAACACACTGTTTTCTCATCTATTAAATGAGGTTTCCACAGTGAGTTGGAGGGAAAAGAGGGAAAAGTTAAATAGAACATAAATCAATGTGTCCACTTGAGAACAAATTTGACTGGATTTTATATTTGTCTTATTTATTTTTGAAATAGCTTTTGTTTGTTCTTCCTTTTCAAGAAATTCTTGCTAATGAAAGGTTGTTTTTTTTTTTTTTTTTTTTTTTCTGTCCTTCTCAGTAGAGTTACATACCCATCAGTAAAAGGGAGACACAGATCTTGTGTTTGGTTTATTTTCTGTGTTGGCAAATTAACAGATCAGAGCAACAGCTTTGATTTTATCTTAGTCTTTTTCTTTCCTCCAACCCCTTTCCAGATGACCAAGAACCTTTTTTACCAACTCATTCCTGGGGTTGAGAGTGAAAAAGCATGGGATTCAGTGTGTGTGTGTGTGTGTATAGGTGGTGGGGAACTTGAGCTCTGCTATTGTTATTCATTGTAAAACTAGCCAAACTTTGTACATTTCCAAAAGAAATATCTGATGGCAGATTCTTTGCCATCATATACATTTAAAGTCCAGTGGATCTGTGTCTAAGGGGGAAATGCTATTTTATTCTATTTAAATTTAATTTAATTTTATTTTTGGCTGTGCTGGGTCTTCCGCTGATGTGCCAGCTTTTCTCTAGTTTCGGCCAGCAGGGGCTACTCTCTAGTTGTGGTGCTTGGGTTTCTCATTGCAGTGGCTTCTCTTGTTGTGGAGCACAGCAAGAGTTAGATCAGTAGTTGCAGCTGCTGGGTTCTAGAGCACAGGTTCAATAGTTGTGGCGCACAGGCTTAGCTGTCCTATGGCATGTGGGATCTTCCTGGATCAGGGATCAAACCCATGTTGCCTTCATTGGGAGGCAGATTCTTTACCACTGAGCCACCAGGGAAGCCCCCGGAGAATGCTATTTTAAATTCAGTGCTCATACTAAAAGAATATTAAAAATTGCTTGAAAACAATAAAACGATGCATACTTATTGAATGCTAGTTGTTTTCCAGACTCTCTACTTTTATTAACTGATAATTTTTCTCACAAAGCTAAGATGCAGATTCCGTTATTGTCTATATTAACAGTTGAGGGATGGGGCTATGGAGAAATCGTGGAGCCGGCCCAAGGACACTCTGGCAGAGCAAAAATGTCCACAGGTTCTTTGACACTCTCTCACTGAGAGGAGTCACCTCCCAGTGCACCTGTCTGCCTTGGCTAATAGAATATGCCAGAAGTGATGCTTCGCCAATGTTTGAGTCCAGTCCTGAAGAGTTTGGCAACTTTCGCTTCTTGTCTCTTGACAAAAAGTGTTTGCTCTTGGAGTTCTGAGATACCTTGAGATCATCATGCTCGGAGGACGCTGATGGGGGCCAGTGAGAGGACCCCATGTAGAAGGAGTGATGCTCAGTGACCCCCAGTTGTCACAGCTTAGCCTCCAGCTTTTCAGGTCACCCAGGCAGGGCCCCAAACATTGCATATACAGATAAGCACTTTCTGCTGTACTGTCAGAATTCCCGACACATGGATTCTTGAGTGAAATGATGATTATTGTTTTAAGCCACAGAGCATTGGGGTGGTTTATTATGCAGCATAAGTAGAACATTCAGATGGCTATTACATTTACAACACAAGTGGATTTGACCCAAGTGGCCTGGCTCCGGAGTGGTGTGTTTAACAAGTATTCTCTACCATATTTATGTTACTCAGACACTCTGCCTTCTTAGTTCAAATAGCAGTTCCCCCACACCTATCGGGCTTCCCAGGTGGCACTAGTGGTAAAGAATCTGTTTGCCAATGTGGGGGATGTAAGAAACACCATTTTGATCTCTGGGTCTGGAAGATCCCCTGGAGGAGGAAATGGCACCTCCCTCTAGTATTCTTGCCTGGAAAATCCCACAGACAGAGTCCATGGGGTCGCAAAGAGTTGGATGTGACTGAGCAACCGAGCACATACACTCCCACACCTGCAACACCTTGCGTGGACTTTTCCTTTGCTCTGGTCGATTTTCCTTCCAAGCCCTCTAACCGCCTGATGTGTTGTGTGTTGTGTACGTGCTTGTTTACTGTCTATCTCCTTCCTCCCCACTCAAATGGACTATGCATAGGATCATACACACATGCTCAGCTTGAGCCATTCACAGCTGCACCTATAATAGTGTTCAGCATGAAGCAGAGATGCAGTAGTTTTGAATGATAGAAATGTTTCATTTTAAATCTCATGAAATGAGAAAGGCATTTGCTCCAGTCATTTGAGACCTTCTGTGTAGCTATCTTGGTTTACTTTTCAGGGAGAATAAGAAAGGTCAGAGAGGGAGGATTCTGTGAATAAAATGGATGATATACTAACCTCATAAGACAATTACCCAAGTTTAACCAGAACAGGAAAAGCCGGAATGGCAGATGATAAAAAAGCAATTGTGACAAGCTGCATGTTATTGAACGATATTTTTCCTGGCTGCAAATGTGATAGTGAAATCTGCAGGTAGGCAGAGATGCACCATCTCACAGGGGCAAGCTAGTCCCTGGGGGTGGCTTCTTTGTGATCTGATACAACTTAGAAGAATGTGAGTAATGACTGGATGGCCTCCAAGAGTTACGCTGGTTAAATAACTAAATAGGTAAAAATAAATCAAGCAAAAAAAATTGTTTTGTTGGTTATAGAAGACAGGTATATAGATTTTTATGGGCTTCCTTGGTGGTTCAGTGGTAAAGAATCCTCCTGCCAGTGCAGGAGATGAAGGTTTAATCCCTGGATCAGCAAGATCCTCTGCAGGAGGAAATAGTGACCTGATCCAGTATTCTTACCTGGGAAAATTCCATGGACAGAGGAGCCTGGCAGGCTATAGTCTATGAGGTCACAAAGCACAGGGCATGGCTTAGTGACTAAACAACAACAACAAAAAACATCTAGACCTTTCTAGGAACTCTAGAGCAAAGATTGACCCCTTCAGATTCTGGTGAAATATTAAGGAAAATAAATTTATACGATAGATAATACAGATAAAATAAGTGAATAATGGAAAAGAAATGGAAAAAAGCAAAATGGCTGTCTGGGGAGGCCTTACAAATAGCTGTGAAAAGAAGAGAAACAAAAAGCAAAGGAGAAGAGGAAAGATATAAACATCTGAATGCAGAGTTCCAAAGAATAGCAAGAAGAGATAAGAAAGTCTTCCTCAGTGATCAATGCAAAGAAATAGAAGAAAACAACAGAATGGGAAAGACTAGAGATCTCTTCAAGAAAATTAGAGATACCAAAGGAACATTTCATGCAAAGATGGGCTCGATAAAGGACAGAAATGGTATGGACCTAACAGAAGCAGAAGATATTAAGAAGAGATG
The DNA here is from genome assembly GCA_935064755.1 of Tragelaphus eurycerus. Classification (NCBI taxonomy): domain Eukaryota; kingdom Metazoa; phylum Chordata; class Mammalia; order Artiodactyla; family Bovidae; genus Tragelaphus; species Tragelaphus eurycerus. Next base: position 27,431,130 of record CAKXYN010000023.1, read on the forward strand.
GCAAGAATACACAGAAGAACTGTACAAAAAAGAGCTTCACGATCCAGATAATCATGATGGTGTGATCACTGACCTAGAGCCAGACATCTTGGAATGTGAAGTCAAGTGGGCCTTGAAAAGCATCACTATGAACAAAGCTAGTGGAGGTGATGGAATTCCAGTACAGCTATTTCAAATCCTGAAAGATGATGTTGTGAAAGTGCTGCACTCAATATGCCAGCAAATTTGGAAAACTCAGCAGTGGCCACAGGACTGGAAAAGGTCAGTTTTCATTCCAATCCCAAAGAAAGGCAATGCCAAAGAATGCTCAAACTACTGCACAACTGCACTTATTTCACATGCTAGTAAAGTAATGCTGAAAATTCTCCAAGCCAGGCTTCAGCAATACGTGAACCGTGAACTTCCTGATGTTCACGCTGGTTTTAGAAAAGGCAGAGGAACCAAAGATCAAATTGCCAACATCCGCTGGATCATGGAAAAAGCAAGAAAGTTCCAGAAAAACATCTATTTCTGCTTTATTGACTATGACAAAGCCTTTGACTGTGTGGATCACAATAAACTGTGGAAAATTCTGAAAGTGATGGGAATACCAGACCACCTGATCTGCCTCTTGATAAATCTGTATGCAGGTCAGGAAGCAACAGTTAGAACTGGTCATGGAACAACAGACTGGTTCCAAATAGGAAAAGGAGTATGTCAAGGCTGTATATTGTCACCCTGCTTATTTAACTTATATGCAGAGTACATCATGAGAAATGCTGGGCTGGAAGAAGCACAAGCTGGAATCAAGATTGCCGGGAGAAATATCGATCACCTCAGATATGCAGATGACACCACCCTTATGGCAGAAAGTGAAGAGGAACTAAAAAGCCTCTTGGTGAAAGTGGAGAGTGAAAAGGTTGGCCTAAAACTCAACATTCAGAAAACGAAGATCATAGCATCTGGTCCCATCACTACATGGGAAATAGATGGGGAAACAGTGGAAACAGTGTCAGACTTTATTTTTCTGGGCTCCAAAATCACTGCAGATGGTGACTGCAGCCATGAAATTAAAAGACACTTAGCCCTTGGAAGGAAAGTTATGACCAACCTAGATAGCATATTCAAAAGCAGAGACATTACTTTGCCAACAGAGATCCATCTAGTCAAGGTTATGGTTTTTCCTGTGGTCGTGTATGGATGTGAGAGTTGGACTGTGAAGAAGGCTGAGCGCCGAAGAATTGATGCTTCTGAGCTGTGGTGTTGGAGAAGACTCTTAAGAGTCCCTTGGACTGCAAGGAGATCCAACCAATCCATTCTGAAGGAGATCATTCCTGGGATTTCTTTGGAAGGAATGATGCTAAAGCTGAAACTCCAGTACTGTGGCCACCTCATGAGAAGAGTTGACTCATTGGAAAAGACTCTGATGCTGGGAGGGATTGAGGGCAGGAGGAAAAGTGGACGACAGAGGATAAGATGGCTGGATGGAATCACTGACTCGATGGATGTGAGTCTGAGTGAACTCCAGGAGTTGGTGATGGACAGGGAGGCCTGGCGTGCTGCGGTTCATGGGGTCGCGAAGAGTTGGACAGGACTGAGCGACTGAACTGAACTGAATATAAATAAATCTAATATAATAGATCACTATAGTACATAGTGAGATGGAAGCATGACATAAAATGAGGTCCTGCTATTACAGCATGACACCCAAAGAGATTTGGGAAGTGATTTAGAAGAAATGAACTATTCAACAGGGAGGTGGTGATGAGTTGAGAGATGCCTCCAAATAGAGCCTCTGTCAGCCGAGTGTTTGATGTCTGTGTTGTGTAACATTAGTCATTCTGACTTCCAGAAGAGAGACTTCAGTCTGCATGATGTAACAGATTTAAACGCTGTAAGGAATGGTACCGAGACTGAAGAGTGATGTCACTGAGCAGCGGTCAGCTTTTAAATCCATTGAGGGGGCGGAAGTTAGACCCAAACTAAATCTATGGAGGTGGGTGAGTGCGCCATGGGGTTAACGTGTGGACTGCTCTCCAGATGGCGGGGCTGAGTATTAAGCTCCCCCAGGAAACTGAAACAATTCTCCATGGGCTCATAACTCACATTTCATGATGTGAGTTTTAGAATTGTTTTCAAAAATTGGCACATAAAACCCAAGCTGTAACATGAGCCTAAAATAAAGAGAAGAATCACTTCCTTTAAACACAGACAGTTCAATGTTTCTGAGGAAAGGGAGGGTAAGTGCTATTCATGTGGGGAACCAATGTCAAAAGGTTATGGTTAGTTTTACTTAATGACTCAAGTTAATGTTTCAAAAAAAAATGACATAAGTTATGTCAGTTCTGAAGTGTAGTTCATAAGAAGCACCATGTGTTTGACTGCTTCTGCAGTCTGGGTAGGCATTCTGTGTATGTGCTCAGTCGTGTCAGACTCTTTGCGACCCTGTGGGCTGTAATCCGCCAGGCTCCTCTGTCCACGAAATTTTCCAGGCAAGAATACTGGAGTAGTGTGCCATTTCCTTCTCCAGGGGATCTTCCAGACTCAGGGATCAAACCCACGTCTCTTGCACCTCTTGTGTTGCCAGATGGATTCTTTACCACTGCGCCACTGGTGAAATGTAAATGTCAGTGAATTGGGCCAAGTTTTTGGAATTGATTTACCACAAAGCCACTTTAGACATATTTGTTTATTTACAGCCATTAGAGTGTCTTAAAACCTTGATCTTCCTCCATTCATTTCAGCATTTTTATTTAACCTCCAAGAGAGAGTGCATATACTTCAAAAATGAAGGTAGGGAAATATTGACACAATTGTCATGCAAATATTTCCATAAATCTTTTAATATATTAGTGACTTATGCTGCTTTCTATTATACCAGGAGAAAACTGGCATGCAATTGAAATCATTTCCCTATCTTATATTTTATATTCCTTATAGATTAATAGTTTACTACTGTCCAAAAGACCCTGATGCTGGGAAAGATTGAGGGCAGGAGAAGGGGGTGACAGAGGATGAGATGGTTAGATAGTGTCACCGACTCAATGGACATGAATTTGAGCAAACTCTGGGAAATGGTGAAGGACAGGGAAGCCTGGCATGCTGTAGTCTATGGGGCAGCAAAAAGTCAGACACAGCTGAAGGACTGAACAACAACTACTGTCCAAAAAGGAAACAAAATGTCTATTTAAAAAATAAATTCGATGCATCTGTATTTCTATGATTAGCAATTACAGCTCAATCCATTGCAAATGCTATTCGTTAGTCTATTAAATTCTATAGCTTTTTTGACTGAGTGATAGTGATAGTCAACATTGTACGCTTTTATGTGTTAGGCATTTTTCATTGCTTTACTTGTATTCACTCATTTGACTCTGTATCAGCTTACTCGCATTTCACAGATGAGAAAATAGAGGCACAGAGCTATTGGGTAACTTGCCTGAAGTCAGGACTAGAAAGTGGCAGAGCTGGGACTGGAGTAGAGGCAGTCTTACACCACAGCAAACACTAGGTTACACGGCTTCCCAGTCACTGCCTGGAAGGTGGCGATTTTGCATTTTGTCTCATAGTCTTTTCAACTGAATTAGTGTAGCAATATTGAAGTAGTATCGGTTCATCTATTAAAAAGTGAAAATGTTTTCCTTCTGTTATGCTCTTGATGCGAGAAAACCAGAATGAAAATTTTGTGGCTGGTTTGGAAGGTGACTGTAAGAAATAATTTACATCATTATTAATATGAAATCAGAGCTCTGTGTGTGTGTGTTGGGGGTGGTGGTGGTGGGGAGGATGGTAGCCTGTCCGAAAGGAAGTGATTGGAAGTGATTCAAAATGATATTCTAGAGCCTTGCAGTACAATTCATGGGTGCTCCTGGTGCTGCAATTAGTGTTACAGAAAAGTAAGTAGGTCTGTTTTAGAGACCATGTTGTTTCATAAAGTTGTAAGGAATATGGATAAAATAAAATGTGACTGTGATTTCAAAGATGGAGAGGTTGAGGAGTAGAATCTGCCTCAGGGTGTTCAGAGAAATCAGTGGCTGAGTCAATTTGAGAAACCAAAATTTAGAATTATATGCTATTAGTACTGGGAAGATGAGGAGATTACAGTACCTAAACATCTTATTTCACAGATGAGGAAAGGAGGCCAGGTGGTTTCATAAGTTTTCTTCCTTTTGTATGTATGTACCTCAGTATTGTGGACTTCCCTGGTGGCTCAGATGGTAAAGCATCTGCCCACAATGCGGGAAACCTGGGTTTGATTCCTGGGTCGGGAAGATCCCTGGAGAAGGAAATGGTAACCCACTTCAGTAGCCTTGAATTCCATAGACTGAGGAGACTGGTAGGCTACAGTTCATGGGGTCGCAAAGAGTCGGAAACGACTGAGCGATTTCACTTTAACCTCAGTATTTGTGTAACTATATATATCTTACCTTGTTCCCTAAAACCACAAACACAAGTACAGTACCTCAGGACTTCTATGATGATTTAGTTGCTATGTCGTGTCCGACTCTTACGACCCCATGGACTGTTGCCTGCTGAGCTCCTCTGTCCATGGAATTTTGCAGGCAAGAATACTGGAGTGGGTTGCTGTTTCCTTCTCCAGTGAATCTTCCTGATCCAGGAATCGAACCCAGATCTCCTGCATTGCAGGCAGATTCCTTACTAACTGAGCTACAAGAGAAGCCCCCAGAGCTTCTAACAGTGAGGGAATTATGGTGAAGAGAAAATAAAGGATGGAATGATTGGCTGTGATGAAAGGAGGAAGTTAGAATGCACTATGCCTGTTGTTTAGTTCCCAAACAGATGAGGCTCTCAGATTCCTAGCAGCCCACACTAAGAGGGAAACATGAGCTGTTGGGCCCATGAGACATGATATCTATTTCTAAAAACATGTACAATTATTTGCGGTCCTGATCCCTGAGAAAATTTATTCTAAATGACCTCATAGCAAAAGATCTGTTAGTAAAATAAACAATTTCTTCCACAAGAAATAGGACAGGCTTCATAGGACTGTTTCTTTACCGTCACTCTGTGTAGGCTGTTGGCAGCACACATCAATATAGCTTAGCAGGAGAATTATATGAGCCTCTGAAGCAATCAATGCGGGCCAGGTGCGAGGGTGTTCTGTCGTCCTTTTAACTTGGGATGGATCAGCTTTTATAGGAGTGAATAGACAACATATAATGCAGGCAAAGTTAGCCAGGCTTCCCAGGTGGCGCTGCGGTAAAGAATCTGTCTGCCAATGTAGGAGATGTGGATTTGATCTCTGAGTCGAGAAGATCCCCTGGAAAAGGGAATGACCCCCTCCAGTATTCTTGCCTGGAGAAATCCATAGATAGATGAGCCTGGTGGGCTCTAGTCTACGCAAAGACTCAGACACAATGGAGCACACACGTACAATTCAGGCAATTCTGTAAAATGCGTTTCTCTCTCAACCAAGCTATTAACTGAAAATGTTGAGTAGCTGTGTTTGACAGTATCCTCTCAAATCAGTGTTTGGGGATACAGGTGGTCCGTGCTCTGGTTAAATGCAGACCCGCACACCCTTAAGCACTGGAGTTTTTTGAACAAGGGACAGCTCTCTTGTATTCTCCTTTGCCCATATTTCCCCCAGTCTAATGATTATACTTTGTCTTTTTGATAGTGTGTTTTTCCTTGCAGAATTATGTAGGAGGCCATTCCAACTCCACAGAGTGATGGACTGAACAAGTACTGAGGAGTAAGCCAAGATTATCCCTAAAAATAATTTCTAGTTTATTCCAGCACATGAACAGATGGGTGACCGAGGCCCCTTAAGCATGGCCACAAGAATTTTAGTTTGGAACAATTTCAAAGTGGGTGTTGACAAATGCTCACCATGGTCATAAAAATAAACCTCGGGCACGGACCCACAGAACATCTTAACTCTAAGGAATGTGATTTCCTACAGAATCCTCCAAGATAAAGTGATTACAAGATAGTTCCCTGATGCCTGAATGAGGAGCAACGAAACATAACCACATGTAGATACGTAAGAGTTTCCCAGGTGGCTCAGTGGTAAAAGAATCTGCTTGCCAATGCAGGAGATGTGGGTTCAATCCCCAGGTCAAGAAGATCCCCTGGAGAGGAACTGGCAATCCACTCCAGTATTTTTGCCTGGAGAATCCTTCCCCACAGAGGAGCCTGGTGGGCTATAGTCCATGGGGTCGCAAAGAGTTGGATGCAATGTAGCAACTGAGCATACATAGCTCCCTGGGAATGTACCTATGATGACTGTTAAGTCCTGGTGGCTTGAAGAGTCCCAGATGCTTAAGTGCCTGTTGTCCTGGCGTGATTGTTCATAGCACTTCTTTTATTGTCCTAAGTGTTCAGTTCCTCTGATACCTTTTGGAAACATTCCTAATTGTAGAAGATGTTTACTGAAAATGTTATGCTAATGTCAAGTATTTTTTCCAGAAATTTTGCTTTCTTGCCTCTTACTGGTTCTGCCTCCTGCATTTGAGATGAAGAAACAAATATGAACGTGAAAAACATCTTAAAGAATGATCCAAATTTTAATTTTGATATGATGTTGAACATTTTAATATGTGTGTGTTGCTCCAGTTTTAAACATTTAAGGCATTTCAGTATTGTGCAGATCCACAGCCATTATAAAAATCCTGGAATTGCCCACCTGTCTCTGAAGATGAAATTAAACCCAATAAAATTTACTTCCATGAGAAGTCTTATATTGATAACTGTATGTTAATCCTCTAAATTTTAAGTACAAAGTATAACTTCTAACATATGTACAACAGTGTCCTGGCTTGAATGATAAATTATATCATCACACTACTCTTACCTGATTCTCTGGAGTCAATGTCAAGAACTTGATACAAGCTGTGATCATATGCTATTTTTATGATGGCCATTGGTAAACACTAATGTGCTATCTGTGCATGCTTAGTCGTTTCAGTTGTGTCCAACTCTGTGACCCCATGGACTGCAGCTTACCAGGTTCTTCTGTCCGTGAGATTCTCCTACCAAGAATACTGGAGTGAGTTGCCATGTCTTCCTCCAGGGCATCTTCCCAACCCAGTGATTGAACCCACATTTCCTGCATCTCCTGCATTGCTGGAGGAATCTTTACCACTAAGCCACCGGGGAAGCCAGTAATGTGCAATGCCTTATATCAAATACTAATCTGAGAAATTGAGGTTCCCAATTCATTAATGAGACTTGGCATACATTTGAAATAACCATCAAGTCCCTTAATTTGTAGACTGAAGAGGTGGTTCTTTAAAACAATAAATGGATTATGTCCTCAGTACTGCTAGATTGCGTAAATACATGGGGGAAAATTTGAGCCTGTAGTTTGGAGTGTTCCTTGAACAATTATGAAGGGGAGAAATCTTCTTCCAGGAGCTTTGTATAGACTGAACTTTCAAGAAATAATCTGTTATACAGTGTGAGAAAGTAGTGTCCTGATAAAATCACAGAGTTGGCTGGGGTTCATAAAATTTGGAGCAATTGACCTTGGTTTGTCCAGCTGGGACAAGTATGCAGCTTAAGGGTCAACCTGAATCTGACTTTCCATGACCTCTTTCACCAAATTTATACTCAGGTAACTCGTTTAAGCCCTATTGTTATATCCAGGGGCCAGAGTCTGGCCCTTCCACAAGGATTTATTTATCTAAGTTCTTTCAAGGCACAGGGCTTTACAATTATAGACACAGGTCCTGACTTCAAGCATTGTGGCTGCTTCTTTGTCCAGATGCTGATATAAGTGTAATTGTGGATGGAGTGAAATGTGAAGCAATGCATTTGAGTTGAATTCTTCCTGCTCATGGAGAAACAACTTGTAATCACATTTTCAAAGATCTTCTGAACTTCTCTAACCTCAGGTAGAACTGATCATCCCTCCTTTGTGTAGTTGCTGACTCTTCTCTGTATATCTATTATCTGTATCTCCTATTCAAGTATTTGTTTATGTATCTATCACCCATCAATTTTGAATTCTGCAGTAGCAAGGGCACTGCCTTTTTTAACCTGTGCACAGGGTCTGTCTTGAATATGGGGAAAATGTGTTTTATCCACTTAACTAACAATGTTTTAGGGCTTCCCTGGTAACTCAGGTGGTAAAGAATCCATCTGCAGGGCAGGAGATCTGGGTTCAGTCCCTGGCTTGGGAAGATCCCCTGGAGAAAGGAATGGCAACCCACTCCAGTTTTTTTGCCTGGGAAATGCCATGGACAGAGGAACCTGGTGGGCTATAGTCCATAGGGTTGCAAAGAGTTGGACATGACTGAGTGACTAAGCAAGTGCACAATTTTTAACTAGAAAACTTTCAAAAAGAAAAGTCCAGAAATGATAAGACAGACATTGGCTACTTATATTTCAGTTCAGTTCAGTTCAGTCGCTCAGTCATGTCCGACTCTTTGCAACCCCATGAATCACAGCACCCCAGGCCTCTCTGTCCATCACCAACTCCCGGAGGTCACTCAGACTCACGTTCATCGAGTCAGTGATGCCATCCAGCCATCTCATCCTCTGTCGTCCCCTTCTCCTCCTGCCCCCAATCCCTCCCAGCATCAGAGTCTTCTCCAATGAGTCAACTCTTCTCATGAGGTGGCCAAAGTACTGGAGTTTCAGCTTTAGCATCGTTCCCTCCAAAGAAATCCCAGGGCTGATCTCCTTCAGAATGGACTGGTTGGATCTTCTTGCAGTCCAAGGGACTCTCAAGAGTCTTCTCCAACACCACAGTTCAAAAGCATCAATTCTTCGGTGCTCAGCTTTCTTCACAGTCCAACTCTCACATCCATACATGACCACTGGAAAAACCGTAGCCTTGACTAGACGAACCTTTGTTGGCAAAGTAATGTCTCTGCTTTTGAATATGCTATCTAGGTTGGTCATAACTTTCCTTCCAAGGAGTAAGCGTCTTTTAATTTCATGGTTGCAGTCACCATCTGTAGTGATGTTGGAGTGCAGAAAAATAAAGTCTGACACTGTTTCCACTGTTTCCCCATCTATTTCCCATGAAGTGATGGGACTGGATGCCATGATCTTCGTTTTCTGAATGTTGAGCTTTAAGCCAACTTTTTCACTCTCCATTTTCACTTTCATCAAGAGGCTTTTTAGTTCTTCTTCACTTTCTGCCGTAAGGGTGGTGTCATCTGCATATCTGAGGTTATTGATATTTCTCCTGGCAATCTCCCAGTCATGGTGGAGAGGTTGGACAGAATTTGGTCCACTGGAGCAGGGAATGGCAAACCACTTCAGTATTCTTGCCTTGAGAACCCCATGAACAGTATGAAAAGGCAAATAATAGGATACTGAAAGAGGAACTCCCTGGGTCAGTAGGTGCCCAATATGCTACTGGAGATCAGTGGAGAAATAACTCCAGAAAGAATGAAGGGATGGAGCCAAAGCAAAAACAACACCAAGTTGTGGATGTGATGGGTGATAGAAGTAAGGTCCGATGCTGTAAAGCGCAGTGTTGCATAGGAACCTGGAATGTCGCATAGGAACCTGGAATGTCAGGTCCATAAATCAAGGCAAATTGGAAGTGGTCAAACAGGAGATGGCAAGAGTGAAAGTTGACATTCTAGGAATCAGCAAACTAAAATGGACTGGAATGGGTGAATTTAACTCAGATGACCATTATATCTACTACTGCGGGCAGGAATCCCTTAGAAGAAATGGAGTAGCCATCATGGTCAACAAAAGAGTCCGAAATGCAGTACTTGGATGCAATCTCGAAAATGACAGAATGATCTCTTTTCATTTCCAAGGCAAACCATTCAATAACACAGTAATCCAAGTCTATGCCCCAACCAGTAACGCTGAAGAAGCTGAAGTTGAACGGTTCTATGAAGACCTACTTATATTTACTAAATATTAATTTTTCATATTTGCTTCTGGTAGTTTTGCAACTTACTTTATTAGTTTAATACTGTATTTTCAGTATTTATCTGTATTGACACATGTAGATGGAGTTCATTCATACTGATTGCTATATTCTATTATGTCCATCCACCATGGCTCATTCATTCCTTTACTGATAGACATATTAGGGTTGTTTTAAAACTTTCCCAATTATGAACCATGCGACAGTCAACATCTTGGTACAAATCTGGCTGAGTACATATGTAAGTTTTTCTAGGATATATTAATATAAAAGGGAATTGCTGGATTTTTAGGACTAATCATATTATTATTTCTCCAATAGGGTGTACAGTTTACACCACCACAAGCTGTGTGTAGCCATTCCTATTTTTCCATCTCACCTATTCTTGGTGTTGTCAGGCTAAAGTTTTGTCAGTGTGACAGGTGTGAAACAGCTCTTTGATAACCAGTGAGATTGGAAATCTTTTCATTTTCTTATACATTTATGCTTCTTTCTCTGTGAATTGCCTATTAGTGACCTTTGTCCATTTTTCTATTGAGTTCTATGTATGAATCTACTTATATATTCCCAATCCAAATCTATTGTCAGTTACATGAGTTGGAAACACATTTCCCAGTCTGCAGTTTGTATTTTAGCTTTAATAGCTATTTTGTCAGATAGATTTTAATGTAGCTAAATTTCTCAGTGTTTTTCTTTATTTTGTGGGACTTTTCTGATTTAAGATGTCCTTTGCCACTTCAGACATAGAGACTCTGCAGATTGTCTTCCATAATTTTTTAAGTTTTGCTTTTCATACTGGTGCCTTTAATTAATCTGGAGCTAATTGTCAGCATGGAATGAAGTAAGGATCTAGTTTAATTTTTTCCCATATGGATAGCATTTTTTTTTCTTCACAGTGCCATTCTCCTTTCACTGATTTGAAAGCCACATGTCATACATCAAGTTTCCATTTAATGTAGTTCTGATTTTCAGCTCTTGACTCAGTCCTACTGGCTTATTTATAGATCTATCACCAGAGCCTCTTTGTTTTTCAATAACTTTAATTTTTTACTGTGAAATGCTATTTGGTAAGCCAAGTTTCCTTATCTTCTTTATTAATAAAATTATATTGACTATTCTTGGCACTTTATCTTTAATATGAATTTCAAGATTATCCTTTCAACATTGATAAAAAGCACCGCCATGGTCTGGCTAGGGATTACATTGATTTTATTATTTAATTATGGTGGAATTATTTTATAGAATCTCCATACCTTTTATAACCTTGGTATATTTATCCATTTATTTATTCATTTAGTTTTTTTCCCTTTAATAAAATTTTATAATATTTTTGTGTTCCATAAAGGTCTGGAGTATTTTTTGTAGAATTTATTTGTAATTGTCTTACAATATTTGTTAATAGTGTGTGGGAATTTTTAAAATTATATTTTTAATTATATGTCTCTAATATACAACAATTCTGTTTATTTTGATATACTGACTTTTTAGATGGAATTCACATAAGATCAACCATTTTAAAGTGTACTTCCACAATGTTGTGCAATCATCACCTTTATTAAGTTCTAAAACATCTTCATCACCCCAAAAGAAAACCCCCTACCCATTAAGAAATCACCATCCATTTTCCCACCCCTCCACACCCCGGCAATCACCTGTCTGTTTTCTGTCTCTATGGGTTTACCTATTCTGGATATTTCATATAAATAGAGTCGTATAATATGTCACTTTGTCTTACGCTGCCTTCACTTAGCATATTTTTAGGTTTGTCCATGTTGTAGCATGTATTAGCTCTGTATTTCTTTTTATGGCTGGATAATGTTTCTTTTTTATGTATGCCACATTTTGCTTGTCCACTTATCCCCTGAGGGACTTTTGACATGTTTGTATCTTTTGGGTATCACAAATAGCGATGCTATGAACATTTGCGTACAAGTATTTTTTTGAGATCTGTTTTCAGTACTTTTAAATACATACCAAGGAGTGGAGTTCTGGATCATATGGAAATTCTATGTTTGACTTTTTGAGAAACTACTTTTTGAGTACAGTGACTACACTGTTGTACATTTCCAACAACAATGTATGCGGCTTCCAGGGTTTTCTTTACGTTCTCAAGAATACTTGTTAGTTTCCATTTAAAAAATATCCATTCCATCTAGTGGATGTAAAATGATATCTCATTGTGGTTTTGATTTGCATTACCCTACTAACTAATGATGTTAAGCATCTTTTCATGTACTTGGCCATACCAAGTACATGAAACATTTAAGTTTTGTGTCCAGTTTTCATTTGGGTTGTTTGTCTTGATATATTCTGGATACTAGACCCTAATCAGATATACGATTTGAAATATTTTCTCCCATTATCTAGGTTTTCTTTTCACTTTGCTAATAGTGTCCTTTGATGCAAAAAAGTTTTAAATTTTGATAAGTACAGTTTACTGAATTTTTAGATTGTTTTTTGCACTTTTGATTTCATATCTAAGAATCTATTGTCAAATCCAAGGTCATAAGGATTTACCCTAAATTTTTTTCTAAGAGGTTTATACTTTTAGCTCCTCTATGTAGGTCTTTCTTTAGGTATAGGTTTATTAAATGTATTCTACAGATAACTTGAAGTGCTTTATCAGTATGATTCTTTTTAAGTAGTATGTAATGTTCAACCACTCTATTTAGTTTTAATTAAAAATATTTTTTCTGAAATCTATATACTTTTTTCATATGCTTCTTTAATTATAGTTTTGATTTTATAATGTTTTTATTTTAAACATAATTATTTTACTGTTTTCCAGATTAGCATATGATGTCAAATCCTTGATTGTACTAATCCTTTTGTTTGTTGTATCTGCTAAATCTCTCTCATAATAAACCATTCTCTTGAATAGTTTATGCATTGTGAATTTTCCAACTGAATATAAATTAGCCTAGGGCTTATACATTTTTCAGTGACATAAAAAGAACTTCATTTTGAGAGAAGGCCTGAGTTTATGCACTTGCTGTGTGACCTCAGATAATTCATTTAAACTTTTTAATTGCTGAATTTTTAAAAATCTCCAAATTGAGGTTTAATAACACCTGCAAATGGGTATTCCTGGGAAGACAAAGTGAGATAACTCCAGGAAAATGCTTGCTGAGTTGCAGAGTTCTGTATAAAGTAAGTATATTGTGTTCAGGACAAGCCATATTAGTAAGATGATTATTTTTTAGTAATAATGTATGTCAGTGACTATTGACTAAACTGGAAAACTTTTGAGGGTGGGTTATGGTTTATTTATGTTTGTATCCCCCATATAGCACAGAGCTTGGGATATAGAAGAAGCTCAATTATGATTGCTAAATAAATTGCCATAGAGATATTTTAACTTAATCTTCTTAATCAGTACCACAGATTTATGTAAAAACAAGGTGGTAAGCTTAAGAACAAAGCTTTTTTTGTGTGTGAAAATAACTGATGTCTGAGTACTAAAGTTCTGCCTTTTCCCTCATTAGCACCAGAATCTAACCTCTTCAATTAATGGGATCAGACACAAATTTATATGTGTGTGAAGCTACATCATTCTTTTTTGTGCAGCGAGTTTCCTAATTTAAAAGCCAAATAACCAGTAGAGAAAAATATCAGTTTTATGTTATCAGAGGGGTTGGCAGTCAACATGTTTCACTTTTTCTATGGCCTAAATTGTTCTTCTATAGTAAATTTGATCATTGGGTAGTGAATTACTAACCTTTCCCCCTACAGGATGGAGTAAATGTACAAAAAGAACATCTAAAAATTCAAAGAGCTATCAATTCTTTGTAATGAGCGTCACGGTTGTACATTGTCACCTGGTTTATTTAACTTCTATGCAGAGTACATCATGCGTATATACTGGATGACTGGACTGGATGACTCACAAGCTGGAATTAAGATTGCCAGGAAAAATGTCCACAACCTCAGATATGAAGATGATACCGCCCTAATGGCAGAAATTGAAGGGGAACTAAAGAGCCTATTGATGAAGGTGAAATAGGATAGTGAAAAAGCTGGCTTAAAACTTAACATTTAAAAAACTAAGATCATGGCATCCAGTTCCATCACTTCATGGCAAATAGATGGGAAAAAATGGAAACAGTGAAAGACTTTATTTTCTTGGGCTCCAAAATCACTGTGGATGGTGACTATAGCCATGAAATTAAACACTTGCTCCTTGGAAGAAAAGCTGTGACAAACATAGTGTGTGCTTCAGTTGTGCCCAACTCTTTGTGACCCTATGGACTGTAGCCCACCAGACAAACCTAGACAGCCTATTAAAAAGCAGAGACATCACTTTGGCAACAGAGGTGTGTATAGGCAAAGCTACAGCTTTTCTAGTAGTCATGTATGGATGTGAGAGTTGGACCATAAAGAAGGCTGAGTGCCAAAGAATTGATGCTTTTGAATTGTGGTGCTGGGGAAGACTCCTGAGAGTCTCTTGGACAGCAGGGAGATCAAACCAGTCTAAAGGAAATCAATGCTGAATATTCATTGGAAGGACAGATGCTGAAGCTGAAGCTCCAGTTCTTTGGCCACCTGGTGGGAAGAGCCAACTCATTGGAAAAGACCCGTATGCTGGGGAAGATTGAAGGCAAGAGGAGAAGGGGATGACAGAGGATGAGATGGTTGGATGGCATTATCAACTCAATGGACATGAGTTTGAGTGAACTCTGGGAGATGGCGAAGGACAGGGAAGGCTGGTGTCCTGCAGTCCATGGGGTCGCAAAGAGTCAGACACGACTGAGTGACCAAACAACAATAGATATTGAGATGACATTATAGGCTTTTGAGCCAGTGAAGTAGATGTAGTCTATAATAGCTTCTCCATTCTGTGGAGAATGACTTGGAGTTGATTAGGACATGACTGAGCGACTTTACTTTCACTTCCATGCATTGGAGAAGGAAATGGCAACCCACTCCAGTGTTCTTGCCTGGAGAATCCCAGGGACGGGGTAGCCTGGTGGGCTGCCGTCTATGGGGTTGCACAGAGTCAGACATGACTGAAGCGACTTAGCAGCAGCAGCAGCAAGCTAGAGAAGGAGAGATTGGCAGGGAGAATTAAGAAGTGGGTACCAGAAAGGGAAGAAGAAAATGCAGATTAAAGAATTCAACCTCTGAACAAGGGAAGGGATAATGCATGCTGCTGAAATGGTGGAGGAATGGACTAGAAGTTGAGAGAGTCTGAAAGGGTGCCTGCCATCCATCCTGAATGAGGAGAAAGGAAGACTAGAGGGGCTGCTGAGAGAAAGTGAAGGAGTCCACATGTCTAGGGAGTGCTGAAGGAGAGAATGGGGAAAGGGAGGGGACAGTCAGACTATTCATGTCAGATGTAGTGTGGCCCTGGAGAGTTCCTGTTGTGATTTTGAATGGCTATGGGATACTGAAGTAAAGCAAAAGAAAATGTAATTGGAAACAGAGGTCAAAGAATTGAGGTCAGAGTTTTGGGAATGTCATCCTGCATGTTAGTTGCTCAGTTGTGTCTGACTCTCCGTGACCACATGGACTGTAACTTGCTGGACTCTTCTGTCCATGGGATTCTCCAGGCAAGAACACTGGAATGGGTTGCCATTTCCTCCTCCAGGGCATCTTCCCAGGTCTCCTGTGTTGCAGGCAGATTCTTTACCTTCTGAGCTACCTTTCGTCTTTTTTTGTTTAATGTCATGGTAATGTGGTAATGTGTCTGTTCTTTCAAAAATAACCTAACACCCTTCTCTTGGGCCCAAAGTGAAAGTTACATTTGCTTAAAATTTTAGCACAAAGTAAGCAGAAAGTGTTAGTAGCTCAGGCGTCCCTGGTGGCTCAGTCTGCCTGCAACGTGGGAGACCTGGGTTCAATTCCTGGGTTGGAAGATCCCCTGGAGAAGGAAATGGCAATCCACTCTAGCACTCTTGCCTGGAAAATCCCACGGACAGAGGAGCCTGATAGGCTACAGTCCTTGGGGTCGCAAAGAGTCGGAAATGACTGAGCAACTTCACTTTCACTTTTCACTTTCATGTCTGACTCTTTGCAACCCCATGGACTGTAGCCCACCAGGCTCCTCTGTCCATGGGATTCTCCTGGCAAGAATACTGGAGTGGGTTGCCATTCCCTTCTCCAGGGGATCTTCCTGACCCAGGGGTGGAATCAAGTCTCCTGCATTGCAGTCAGATTCTTTACCATCTGAGCCAACAGGGAAGCCCCAAAGTAAGCAGAAAATCAAGGCAAAATAACACTATTCTATTCGGAGTACTTGTAGAGAAAAGACATTAACTTTTTAAACTTTTTAAACACACTAGATAGCTGAGCACATAATTAAAGGCATGGTGAACCCTCAGTTAAAGTTCTCAAGTTCATTCCTTTGTATTATAATTGTAAGGATATTTTGTTTCAGTGCAGGAGACAGCCATTATAGTTATCTCAATATGGTAAAATGTAGATTCCTTAACTTGTCATATATACAAATATACACACTCCATTTAACTCAAGAGCAGTGTCAGAGTTTAGAAAATGATCTTCAGGAATGATTAGAAAATAGTCTCTGGGATACATAAGAACATGTCCAAATAATCCTCAGAGTAATTCAGTGAACATTCTGCTGTTGAGAACATTTTCTCATAAGCTGTTCTTTTATTGCTTAAAATAAGGAAATTACATGGAAAAGATGAATTGCAATACTTAAGGCAAGAGAAAATTTACCTTATCCATCATTACACCACCCTGCAAGAGGACTGGAATTCCAGATACTTTGGAATAATGGCCAGGAAATGCAGGGCATGTTCAGTGGACATTTGGATGATGAGAGCAAAAGTTCAGCTTGAGAGGAGCAGGTGGGTGAGGGATTAGGCCGGAGAAGTATGTGGGGTAGGTGATGATGACTTTATATTCCTTGCTGGGACATATAGACTTATAAGGACCAGGAGGTGTAACTGATGGATACTAGGCAGAGGAACAGAATTACCAGAATATAGCTTAGAAAGACTACTTAGTAGCTTTGTGGAAGGTGGCTGGAGAGAGAAAGACTATGAAAAAGACCCATCAAGATGTAACTTTGTAAAGCAATTGTCCTCCAATTAAAAATAAATGTGAAAACAAAAAGTAGTAACTGAGGATAGAAATGATGGAGGCATGAATGAAGCAAGAATGGGAGATGGTCAGACATTGGAAAGAGGTTTGGTAGCTAAACCAAATGATATAGAAAGAGGAGTCCAGTAGGATTCCAAGGATGACCTTACCTCTTTTCTAAGGACAAGAGACTCAGGTCAGCTGCAAGGGAGGTTTGATCCCTGAGTCTTTTTTATTATCTTTCTAAATCCCCTCTTCTTGTACAGAACCCTGAATATAATGTCCTCATGATTTTCATATTTTTTTTCCAGCAACTAGTTCATTTCTTTTCTTTCCCCTAAGCCTACGAATACCATAGATATTCCCACTCATCCTGTGTAAACTTTGTGAGACCTAGAGGCCAATTCTTTCTTGAAGATGTGGTAAGAAGTTTCTAATTTTGCTGAAACTTTATGGGCAATAAAATTTTTATTTTATATTGTAACATCCCTGGAATAATATAAAAGTACTTATTCTATACATTTTACTGAGATTGAAAACATGTAGAAAAGGATAATAAAAACAATAAACCTTTTTTTTTAAAATAGGGTTTTAAGTATACTGACTTGGTCTTGAGTTGTCACAACAATCCTATAAAATAAGACTATGACAAACCCCATTGCACAAATGAGGAAACTGAGGCAAAGAGAGGTTATGTAAATTACCCAAGGTCACACAGGTGGGAAGTAGCAATTTGCCTAAGGTGAGTTCACAGATGGCAGAGCCAAGGTTTAAGCCCAGGCTGTGTGACTATAGGTCACCTCTCTACACTATGTCATCTCTCAGTACTAGTAGCATGATGTAATAGCTAGAGAGGGTAGATTTCTTATGCTAGAGAAATGCCATCATGTTTATCTATTAGTCAGAGATCAGAATAGCACTTCTGAGTCTGGGCATTTGGAGATTGATAATGTTATACCTGTCATCGCCAGCAAGGGGGAGGGAGGTGATTCTTATGGTTGCCTTTAATTGTCCTTGTTTACTGCCTCAATTCTTCTAAGGTTGCTGGTGAAAAGTGAAAATGTTAGTCATTCAGTTGTGTCCAACTCTTTGCGACCCCGTGGGCTGTGGCCTGCTGGGCTCCTTTATCCATGGCATTCTCCAATCAAGAATACTGGAGTGGGTAGCCCTTCCCTTCCCCAGAGGACCTTCCTGACCCAGGGATCAAACCTGGGTCTCCTGCATTGCAGGCAGATTCTTTACCATCTGAGCCACTGGGGTACAATTTCAGGTAAAGTTACCTGTGATTGTTGACAATGATAAACAAATGGGAGGATCTGATGGTATAAACTTGTCAAGTTCAGTTCAGTCGCTCAGTCTTGTCTAACTCTTTGTGACCCCATGGACTACAGCACGCCAGGCCTCCTTGTCCGTCACCAACTCCCGGAGTTTACTCAAACTCATGTCCATTGAGTCGATGATGCCATCCAACCATCTCATCCTCTGTTGTCCCCTTCTCCTCCCACTTTCAATCTTTCTGAGCATCAGGGTCTTTTCAAATGAATCAGTTCTTCATATCAGGTGGCCAAAGTATTGGAGTTTCAGCTTCAACATCAGTCCTTTAATGAATATTCAGGACTGATTTCCTTTAGGGTGGACTGGTTGGATCTCCTTGCAGTCCAAGGGACTCTCAAGAGTCTTTTCCAACACCACATTTCAAAAGCATCAATTCTTCGGCACTCAGCCTTCTTTATAGTCCACTTCTCACATCCATACATGAGTACTGGAAAAACCATAGCCTTCACTAGACCTTTGTTGGGAAAGTAATGTCTCTGCTTTTTATTATGCTGTCTAGGCTGGTCATAACTTTTCTTCCAAGGAGTAAGAGTCTTTTAACTTGTAGGAGATGGTGGTTAATATGCAGAGGTTGTCAATCTATCTATATCTATCTATCTATCCATTATTTATCTTCTAACTATCCATCCAACCTTACCTCTGTCCTATATGTTCCCTGGCTTCTATATGCCATATGAGTTTTTTGACTCGATTTTTTTTTTTTTTGAAAAGTGACTCTTTCACATAATTAATTTTTAAAGGCTTGTGATACCACTACTTTACAGATGAAGAAACTGATCTAATAAAGAGTTGGATTCAGGTTCTCAAGCCTGAACCCAAGGTTTATAGTCAAATTTATCTGATCCCAAGGAGAAAAGGAAAGATATAAACATCTAAATGCAGAGTTCCAAAGAATAGCAAGAAGAGATAAGAAAGCCTTCTTCAGTGATCAATGCAAAGAAATAGAGGAAAACAACAGAATGGGAAAGACTAGGGATCTCTTCAAGAAAATCAGAGATACCAAAGGAACATTTCATGCAAAGATGAGCACGATAAAGGACAGAGATGGTGTGGACCTAACAGAAGCAGAAGATATTAAGAAGAGGTGGCAAGAATACACAGAAGAACTGTACAAAAAAGAGCTTCAAGACCCAGATAATCATGATGATGTGATCACTGACCTAGAGCCAGACATCTTGGAATGTGAAGTCAAATGGGCCTTAGAAAGCATCACTACGAACAAAGCTAGTGGAGGTGATGGAATTCCAGTGGAGCTATTCCAAGTCCTGAAAGATGATGCTGTGAAAGTGCTGCACTCAATATGCCAGCAAATTTGGAAAACTCAGCAGTGGCCACAAGATTGGAAAAGGTCAGTTTTCATCCCAATCCCAAAGAAAGGCAATGCCAAAGAATGCTCAAACTACCGCACAATTGCACTCATCTCACACGCTAGTAAAGTAATGCTCAAAATTCTCCAAGCCAGGCTTCAGCAATATGTGAACCGTGAACTTCCTGATGTTCAAGCTGGTTTTAGAAAAGGCAGAGGAACCAGAGATCAAATTGCCAACATCCGCTGGATCATGGAAAAAGCAAGAGAGTTCCAGAAAAACATCTATTTCTGCTTTATTGACTATGCCAAAGCCTTTGACTGTGTAGATCACAATAAATTGTGGAAAATTCTGAAAGAGATGGGAATACCAGACCACCTGATCTGCCTCTTGATAAATCTGTATGCAGGTCAGGAAGCAACAGTTAGAACTGGTCATGGAACAACAGACTGGTTCCAAATAGGAAAAGGAGTACGTCAAGGCTGTATATTGTCACCATGTTTGTTTAACTTATATGCAGAGTACATCATGAGAAATGCTGGACTGGAAGAAACACAAGTTGGAATCAAGATTGCTGGGAGAAATATCAATAACCTCAGATATGCAGATGACACGACTCTTATGGCAGAAAGTGAAGAGGGGCTAAAAAGCCTCTTGATGAAAGTGAAAGTGGAGAGTGAAAAGGTTGGCTTAAAGCTCAACATTCAGAAAACGAAGATCATGGCATCTGGTCCCATCACTAACATGGGAAATAGATGGGGAAACAGTTGAAACAGTGTCAGACTTTGTTTTTCTGGGCTCCAAAATCACTGCAGATGGTGACTGCAGCCATGAAATTAAAAGACGCTTACTCCTTGGAAGGAAAGTTATGACCAACCTAGATAGCATATTCAAAAGCAGAGACATTACTTTACCAACAAAGGTTCACCTAGTCAAGGCTATGGTCTTTCCTGTGGTCATGTATGGATGTGAGAGCTGGACTGTGAAGAAGGCTGAGCACCGAAGAATTGATGCTTTTGAACTGTGGTGTTGGAGAAGACTCTTGAGAGTCCCTTGGACTGCAAGGAGATCCAACCAGTCCATTCTGAAGGAGATCAATCCTGGAATTTCTTTGGAAGGAATGATGCTAAAGCTGAAACTCCAGTATTTTGGCCACCTCATGCGAAGAGTTGACTCATTGGAGAAGACTCTGATGCTGGGAGGGATTGAGGGCAGGAGGAGAAGGGGACGACAGAGGATGAGATGACTGGATGGCATCACTGACTTGATGGGTGTGAGTCTGGGTGACCTCCGGGAGCTGGTGATGGACAGGGAGGCCTGGCGTGCTGCGGTTCATGGGGTCGCGACGAGTCGGGCATGACTGAGCGACTGATCTGATCTGATCTGAAAGTATATATCCTTTTCCCCTACCACATAATTCCTATGCTAAGTTTTTTAAATTTGGGACTAGATATTCTACTTATAAAACTAGATTATTGCTGGTTCAAGGTTTTTTTCAGATCATCCTTTTAATGATCTCTCCAGAATATATGCAAGTTAATATTTATCTTTTCCAATACTGGTAATGGGAACTTTAAGTAAAATATTAATGGTCTGCATAACTGATACACTAAGAAGAAAATCTATTCAGTCCAGGCAAGGAAAGGTATTTACAAACTTTGCAGGAGATGCTAAAGATGAATCTTGCTTCTGTTTCAGATGGATTATATAGTCACATGCTCTTTCTCTTATTCTTATTCTGTGAGAATTTTGAGAAAAGGGATGCAGATGAGATTGGAACAGCAATGCCTATTTTTCCATATACAGAATAATTAGCGTGTTAAAATAATTTTAATGATAACATGCTTACTGTACAATCAATTAAAGCTCCATTTTCCAGTAACATCCTAGTTAAAGAGTGCCCAGCTTCTTTAGGTAGTAGGAATGAATGACCTAGGTAAGATGTCTCACCTTTTATTCTTATACATTTACTTTATGTATCACTCAGAATGTCTGGTTACTGTGACAGTGAAAATTATCACAAGATCATCTTGATAAATAGATGCAGAAGAGTTAAAATTTTTAGGACACATAATTTTTTTCTTTAAGTTTATTTTCTTTTCAGGCTGATAATCAAAATAATTTTTCCCACCATAACTAAACAGTTAGTATTGTCTTCATTCATGGCATCTCTAAGTATAAATTACCTTACTAAAAACAGAAAACAATATAAAATGAATGAACACAGTTATAATATGCATCATACATAATAGGAGCAAAATGAACGGCTAGCTTAATCCTTCCCACATTGCTTCCATACATCTTAGCTGGGGAGACTATGAGGTTTTAGAAGAGTACTCTTTCAAGGATTTCCACCTGTTTGGGGCTAAAAATCAGGGTTTTCAGAAACAGTGTTTTTAATTTTCCTTCTTTCCTTTTGGGGAGGATGGAGGATGAATTTCCTAAAAGTTCCATTCAGAATTTATTAAGCACCTACTCTTTAATAATAAAGGAATTTAATGTCATTAATAGCTATGACCTTTAAATTTTGTTCCAGAGGATGGCATTTACTGAAATTAGATTGTAAATTTCAAATGTGTAAACACATCTGAGCTGGGACTTTTATATAACTGTATTTCTGTTCCGCTTGCTTACTGGTATTTACATCTGCAAACTCCTGTTAATTGGTTAATGTTTGTAAAGTCCCCTTGAGATGAAAAGCTAATGATCACAATACCATAGGAGGGCGTGGGCGACTGCCCTGACAACTTGCTGAGGTGTCTGCTGGAGGTGTGACTGCGAGGGCGTGCCTGTGGGCTCCTGGGTAATGAGGCACCCCAAAGAGTTCTGTATCCCTGCTCCCCAAAGACCTTTCTTTTCAATGCTCCTGGTTTGCCAAGTCAGTCTTTGGGTATAGTAAAACTCATCGGCCCTGCAAGGTATAAGAGAAAGATTCTTCAAAGATTTTTACCCAATTACCACTAGAGTTTGCTCTAATGCAGTTGGACAGCATCTGCTATTTCATTACAAAAGAAGCCATAATAGTCATAAAAAAACATGAAAAGTTAAAAAATATGTTGCTTTTAAAAATTAAGGGCCTGTGTTTTATTATTTTATCTTTATTTTCTGCACTTTAAAGGGAGTCACATTTTTATTTATATTCAGGTAATGAATTGTGAAGTGAAGTGAAAGTTGTTCAGCTGTGTCCGACTCTTTGCAACCCCTGGACTATATAGTCCACGGAATTCTCCAGGCCAGAATACTGGAGTGGGTAGCCTTTCCCTTCCCCAGGGAATCTTTCTAATCCAGGGATCGAACCCAGGTCTCCCTCATTGTAGGTGGATTCCTTACCCACTGAGCCGCAAGGGAAGCCCTTGTAGGATTGTATTTTTAATAAGTAGACTAAGAAAAACATAATTGTGAACTGATAAAATTTTCCAGCATTTCTAAAACCTATATTCAAAGGAAAAGAGTTTTTTTAAAAAAACGTTATTTATTTAGCTAAAGTAGTTACTGAATTTTCTTTCAGTGCATGAGAATGATATTTAGAGTTTCAAAGAATAGCATGATTCTCATGCTGGAGATTTTTTTTTTAAACACTATGTGTGTGTGTGTGCGCTTTTGTGCGCTCAGTTGTGTCTGATTCTTTACAACCCCAGGGACTGTAGCCCACCAGGCTCCTCTGTCCCTGGGATTCTTCAGGCAAGAATACTGGAGTGGGTTGCCATTTCCTCCTCCAGGGCATCTTCCAAATCCAGGGATGGAACCCATGTCTCTTGCATCTCCTGCATTGCAGGCAGATTCTTTACTTCTTCACCCCTTGAGCCACCTGGGAAGCCCAAATACTACATATTCAATAACACTATTATACAATACATAGTATTGTATAATACAATAACATAGTATTATTAAATATTCGTATTATCAGTATTAGTATATAATATAATATACTATATTATATAAATATATAGTATATTAAATATTAGTATTATTAGTATTATTATTAGAATATTAGTATTATTAAACACTACATATTCAATAACTTCCACTTAACATTAAATACTACATATTCAATAGCATTATCATTTAATATTAGTAAATACTGCATATTCAATAATATTACATGATAATGCTGATTTTCTTTTTGTTGGTTTATGTGCCTGCTTTGTGTAAGATCTGTATCTAGTATTTCCTGGATCTCTTCTAATCTTTCCTGTTAGCATTTCATAGTCCCAGCACTAGTTCACCTGACTGGCATCACAGCTCCCCTGGGGGCTCCCTCCTGGGGAGTGTACAGTCGGTCCTGTGAGGGAAGTGGTGTCCAGGAGGACCCACATCATTGCCAGATTCCTCTCTGGAGACTCAAGATTTTCTGCTATTTATCTTTAATCAGCTGGTGATCACTATACTCCATAGAGAGTTTCAGAAGTGACAAAGCAGATACAGTTCCCATAGCACACAAATTGATCCCTTAGCAAGGAGCTACCTTGATTTTTGCCCAGAACTGTACATTTTCACACCTGTTGCTGATTTGTTTCGAAGCTCTGCCATACTTACCAAGATCAACTTTTAAGTTCTCACAGGTTTTAAAACTTCTTATAAAATTAGAAGATCCTTCAGAGTAATCACAATTACAGAAACAGTACAAAGACATTTTTAACATTAAGTTTTTCATAATCAAGCAAAATTAGAGAAAGTTGAATGCTCCAAAATGTTGATTAGCAAGACAAATAAATGCACAACCATTTAATGTGCATAATTGTGTGACCATGATGAAACATGCTTGTGCTTGTGCTATTGTATTATGTAAACAAAAAGCAGAACATAAAAGTGATAATAAAATATATTCTCAACCATGTAAAAGAATCACAGAAATTGAATGGAAGGAAATAAAGCAAAGCACTGAGTGATCATGTTCTCTTAATGGTTTTCATCATGAGCAAGTGTTTTTCCCTCATTTTCTTTTTATTTATTTATTCCTTTAAAAAAATTAACTTAATTGGAAACTAATTACTTTACAATATTGTGGTGGCTTTTTGCCATACATTGACATGAATCAGTCATGGGTGTACATGTGTTCCCCCTATCCTAACCCCCATCTCCCTGCCCATCCCATCCCTCTGGGTTGTCCCAGTGCACCGGCTTTGAGTGTCCTGTTTGATGCTTCAAACTTGACTGGTCATCCATTTCACATATGGTAATATACATGTTTCAATGCTATTTTCTTAAATCATCCCACCCCTGCCTTCTCACACAGAGTCCAAAAGTCTCTTCTCTACATCCGTGTCTCTTTTGCTGTCTTGCATATAGGGTCATCATTACCATCTTTCTAAATTCCATATACTGTAAATTACATATTCCATAATATACTGTATTGGTGTTTTTCTTTCTGACTTGCTTCACTCTGTATAATAGGCACCAGTTTCATCCACCTCACTAGAACTGACTCAAATGAATTCTTTTAACTAGTTGAATAGTATTCCATTGTGTATATGTACCACAACTTTTTTATGCATTTGTCTGGTGATGGATATCTAGGTTCCTTCCTTGTCCTAGCTATTGTAAACAGTGCTGCAATGAACATTCGAGTACACATGTCTCTTTCAATTCTGGTTTCCTTGGTGTGTATGCCCAGCAGTGGGATTGCTGGGTCATATGACAGTTCTATTTCCAGTTTTTTATGGAATCTCCACACTGTTCTCTGTAGTGGCTGTACTAGTTTGCATTCCCACCAACAGTGTAAGAGGGTTCCCTTTTCACCACACCCTCTCCAGGTTTTATTATTTGTAGACTTTTTGATAGCCGCCATTCTGACTGGTATAAGATGGTACCTCATTGCTTCACTTTCTTTTTAAAATAATTATTCAAAACATACCAAAATATAGAGAATAACATACAATAACAGGCATTTTTGTATCTGCATGAGATATTGGATGCTAATTTTTTGTCTCATTTGCTTAGATATTTTCAGTTAATTTTTGAGATAAAGCATTTGATTTCTCTTTTCCTAGAGGCAATCACAATTCAGAGGTTTATGCTATTTATATTTTTGCTACAGTTGTAATCATCTAGAAATAGCACATAGTATTATGTATATTTTAAGCTTATGTGTAACAAGAGTTGTATACATATCATTCTGCTCAACCAATATTTTAAAGATTTATTCATGATGATACATGCAGAGTCAGCCTGTTTTTAAATGCTATATAAGATCCTACTGTATTGATACACAATAATTTATCTATTCACTCTCCCAATAATTCTCTAAGTAACATATCCTCTAAAATTGTTTTCAATTTTTTGCCCTTATAAAATCCTGCAGTTAATATTCTTAAAACTCTTCTTATACACAGAATCTCTCTAGGATAAACCTAGATATGGCATCATTGGCTTGAAGGTATCTATGTCTTTCATTTTACCAAATTATCCTCCAGTTTATACTCCCAACAACTAAATACCCAATTCCTATTTCTCTACACTCTTGTTAACACTTGATATTAGACTTTTAAATATTTGCCAAATGGATAAATATTTTAAAAATCTTTTAAGGGTCTTTATTTGCTTTTCTCTGTTTTTGTTGTGTAGTTGTGAAGCCGTGTCTGACTCTGACCCCATGGACTGTAGCCCTCCAGGCTCCTCTGTTAATGGGATTTCCCAGGCAAGAACACTGGAGTAGGTTGCCATTTCTTTCTCCAGGGGATCTTCCCAACCCAGGGATTGAACCTGAGTCTCCTGCACTGGCAGGCAGATTTTTCTTCCCACTAAGCCCCTTTGCCCTGCTTATTAGAGTTTAACATTTACTTTGGTGTGAATTGTCTCCTTGCCCATTACTCTGTTAGGTCATTTGTTCTTGTCCTGTTGATTTTTCAACTTCATGATAATTGAGATACCAAGTCTTTGTCAGTTATATGCATTGCACATGCATTTTTTCAGTCTGTAGATTGTCTTTGTACTTTAAGAGTTTCTTTTGGTGAATAGAGCTTTAGATTTTGATGCAGTGGAATATATTAACATTTTCTTTAAAAGCTAATATCTTTTGTGTCTTGTTTAAAACATATTTCACTATACAATCGATATATTCTTTTATAGTAATTTATTTTTTCATGCTGTGATGTAAAAATCTAAATTTATTTATCCCTTATGTAGCTAATCATTATCCTGACATGATTTATTAGGTGGTCTGTTGCTTCTACACTATGCAAAGCTGCCTCTATCTTAGGTCAACTTTTTAAATATGAGTCGGGTGCCTGTATATTAATCTTGTTGCTGTTCAGTCACCAAGTTGTGTCCAACTCATTGCGATTCCATGGACTGCAGCATGTCAGGCCCCTCTGTCCCTCACCATCTCCTGGAGTTTGCTGGAGTTCAAGTCCATTGACTCTGTGATGCCATCCAACCATCTCATATTCATCTTATTTGGTTACATTTCACCAACATTTCTGTGTGGTATAGCTGACTGAGTAAATTTGAAGGCAATACTAGCACAGGACACAGAGAAGTTTAAGTCATTGGAGAACGGGGAAATCCTGCAAGAAAATGGAGGACCTAGTGAAGCTCAGGGACAGATTGTTCTGGGGAGTGATTAGCATCTCTGAGGACCTCTGGGGGCCTTCCTGACCTGTTTGCCTTTAGTAATGCAGCCTAAGAATGAGGGCTGGTGGCTGGATAGAGTGGCATTTGCTGAACTGGCTTCTGGAGATCACCCAGTCCTAGGGCCACAGTCCTTGGCAGGGCAGGATTCCAGCAGAAGAGGAAGTGATGGTGTGGCTACTTCGCCCATACTTCCACTGAATGGGGGATGCTATCCTGTGTCTTACAAACGCTTCCAAAAGTGATCAAAATCAGTGACAGCACCTCTGAATGTGACCTTGTTGAAGGCATCTCACATTCAAAAGTGCCTACTGTACTCTGCTGTGAGAGAGGGGGATCGTTAGGTCTCTGCAGAGGTCTGCTTAGTAGACAAGACGGGTGAACACAGGCAGTGTTAACACAATGGGAGGCTTGCTGTAACAGTGGTTTGAATAGATGCCATGGGAGCAAAGGTGAAGGAATAAAAACTCAGTTGATTCAGATGAGGGGAGTGAAGCAGTAGGGAAGCCATCCCAGAGGCTGCCATGAAGGATGACCAAGATGCGGAGAGAAGAGTAAGACCTCCTTCTGCAGGTGATTCAGACCCCCATTCAGTAACCCACTGGAGCTGAAGTCCAGGGTGTAGAGGAGGTGAGGCTGGACTCGAATTGTGAGAGACCTGGTGTACAATATTTACCTTCACTTGTTTCAGAGATGTTTCCTCCTCTAAAGTTACAGAGATTGACCTTTTTTCCCCCCACTTGATCTTATTTTAAATTTACTTTTTATTTTAAATTATACTATCCAAGGTAATTCTAAGGTATACCTATCTAAGGTAATTCAGATAACCTAAGATGTTAATAATCAAGACCCATACTCCACAGATGCATAGAAGAGATGTAGGGATTTTGGTCCAGTTTCTGCTCTTAAAGAAGTAAAGGAAAAGGCAGTTCTATTTTTAATTTTCAAAGGAAACTATGTTTTCTAGGGCTTCCCTGGTGGTTCAGCAGTAAAGAATCGCCCTGCAATGCAAGAGAACCCAGGTTCTATCCCTGGGTTAGGAAGATCCCGTGGAGGAGGGCATGGCAACCCACTCCAGTATGATTGTCTGGGAGAATTCCACGGTCCAAGGAGCCTAGAGGGCTAGTCCATGGGGTCACAAAGAGTCGGACATGACTGTGTGACTAAGCAGCAGCAGCAGCAGCATGTTTTCCATGGTGTCTTACCAGCTTACATTCTCACCAGCAGTCGCAGAGGTGCTCTTTCCTCCACATCCTCACCAACCCTTGTCGTCTCTTGTCTTTTTGATGCAGTCATTCTGACAGGTGTGAGGTGATATCTCATTGTGGTTTCGATTTTCATTTTCCTGATGATTAGCCATGTTGAGCATCTTCTCATGTACCTGTTGGCCATCTGCATAGCTTCTCTGGAGAAATATCTATTTGGTCCCTCTGTCTATTTTAAATCAGATTGTTTGAATTTCGTTATTGAGTTGTATGAGTGCATATTTTGCATATGTTTGAATATTAATCCCTTTTCAATGATAAAGAAAATGATGTTATGTCTCAACTCAATAGCTGCTTACATTTGGATTATATTTTAATTCCTTTTAAAGTCCTTGCCATATACCTCAGAGAAGGCAATGGCAAACCACTCCAGTACTCTTGCCTGGAGAATCCCATGGATGGAGGAGCCTGGTGGGCTGCAATCCATGGGGTCATGAACAGTCGGACACGACTGAACGACTTCACTTTCACTTTTCCCTTTCATGCATTGGAGAAGGAAATGGCAGCCCACTCCAGTGTTCTGGCCTGGAGAATCCCAGGGACGGCAGAGCCAGGTGGACTGCCGTCTATGGGGTTGCACAGAGTCGAACACAACTGACGCAACTTAGCAGCAGCAGCAGCCATATACCTAATTTTCTTTGATAGTTGACTTAGCCAGTGAAATAAGAATCAACCTAATTGGTTTGCTCTAATGTAGTTACGGGGAGAAATAGGAGATTTTGAAATTCTATTGCATAAAATAACTCAGGTATATTATTATTAGTTGACTGTTATAAAAATATAATACTAGGATCTTTATCCCTGAATGAGGTAGAGATAGAATCAGCAAGACTCTACAGTTCTACTATGACAATTTCACATCACACACTATTTATGCTACCTGTGATTTTCTGAAAGAGATGCTAATAAGACTTGCAAAGTAGTGTGCTTAGCATTTTACTCAAAAACAATGATTTCTTCCTCACCTTTATTTATAATCATTGCAAAGTTATTAAAAGGAACAAGATGGGAAGCTTTCACTAAATGGGTGAAGCTTATTAGAATACTTTCTAGACTGTATGATGTAAGAGGAAGAAACTGTGAAGAGTGGGGCTGAAATCTTTAAAATTATGTATAATTATGTGTATACTAGACCCCCAGTTCACAGGAAAATATGTGCTATTCTGGTTTTAGTTTTAATTAAAAAATCAGAGTAAATATGACAATTAATTGCCATGCTAGTCAGTTTTAGTTATTGTTCTTTTATCCAATAGATCTATCCCTTTATATCTATATCTATATCCATTTATTTACCTACCTAGATATTTTAGTCCTACTGGGCATTGAATCGAAATACAGCAAAACATAGTATCTAGTTTTTTTGGTCATTGCGTTCTCTACTTTTGCTTGCCTGATGTGGGTACTTATGTCTTCTTTAATGTGGGTCATCTCTGGTTTGAATTTGTGAGTCAGAAATGCCCTCAAAAATCTGATTGTCTGTGGTAGTTCTGAAAATGTGAATAAATGGGGATTAACTTCACACCACCTACTGCAATCAGATCCCCTGAAGATTTGAAACTAAGTTGCAGAAGTGGGTGAATGATGTATGAATATAATGTGATGTTTTACTCATGTTTCTTTGTCTTCAATACTTAGGTACCTTGAATGTTTGTGAAATAAGGCAAATTCTGAAAAATACTAATACTCTTTCTAAGGCTATTTTTGGTACACTTGTAGGTTTAAAACCATTCAGTACATTTAGGAGGAAGACATTGTAATTATTTTGCTGATTGGTTGAAGCTTTACAAAAGAAGTTATACTAGATCAATTTGAAATTGAAAATCTGAAGGAAATACTATTATGGGATGGTTCTAGGCTTTGAGAAATGAGCAGAAAGACTCCATGTCTCACACGAAGTTATTTCATTAAGTTGGCCTTTAGGTATTAACCAAATTTTAGAAGTAGAGCCAGAAAGATATACATATATTTTAACGTATAGGGTAAGAATGATGACTTGCAGGAAAAGCAAAGCAAAACAAAACAAAAACTCAAACAAATAAAAGACAAACAAATACAACAAATTAGGAGAGGAAATTATTACTTGAAAAGATTAAATATAACATAGCTGGCTTATGTTACAGTAGTTTCAATGTCAGTTGCAAAAGATAACATGTGCTGTGCTGGTCTTGGTTGTGTTTGACTCTTTGCGACCCCATGGACTGCACCCTGCCAGGCTGCTGTGTCCATGGGGATTCTCCAAGCAAGAATACTGGAGTGGATTGCCATGCCCTCCTCCGGGGGCTCTTCCCAATCCATAGATCCAACCCAGGTCTCCCGCATTGCGGGTGGATTCTTTACCGACTGAGCCACCATGGAAGCCCAAGAACACTCAGGTGGGTAGCCTATCCCTTTTCCAGGGGATCCCGGCCCAGGAATCAAACCGGGGTCTCCTGCATTGCAGGTGGCTTCTTTACCAGCTGAGCTAGCAGGGAAACCCTGAAAGAAAACATATTTAGTTGTTGATTTCAAAACAGGAACCATCAAATTTAGAAGTGGAATTTCTTAAAATGTTTTCATTCACTCAGCAAACATGTATTAAAGATGACTCTTTACTCAGGCACTAGGTAAGGCAGTTCCTGCCCTGAGGAGCTCCTAGAAGAGGGTAGGAGGTGTCAGGAGGTGTGTTGGAGACCAGTGGATCCTTCCAGATGAAGGATGTAGTAGTAGGTGGATGAAGGGGGACATTCAACTTGAACTTCTGCAATTACTAAGAGAGTTCATTATATTTGGGATCTTTTGAAGTAAGACGCCCTCAAAAAAGAGCATAAGTAGAACTTCTACTTCTTATTTGTATAGTTCAGAACTTGGAACTCTTTGGCATCTGTACCATGCATGGCATTCAAAAATATCTGTATAGGCTAGTGTTTTGGATGCTCAGTTGCTTAGTCATGTCCAACTCTTTGTGACCCCATGGACTGTTGCCCTCGAGGCTCCTCTGTCCATGGAATTTTCCAGGTAATGGAGTGTGGGTTGCCATTTTCTTCCCCAGGAGATCTTCCCAACCCAGAGATTGAACCCAGGGGTCGAATCCATGTCTCTTGGGTCTCCTGCACTGGCAAGCAGATTTTTACCACTGCACCATTTGGGAAGCCCTTGGGTCAGAGTATTAATACCATCTTCAAAAGGTTGCTCTTCCTTGTTTTTCTTATTGATTGAACTTTGATGTCATTCAGTCATGTACACATAAGTTCAGAACCTTTCCTAGGCTCCTCTCACAGATACTTCCTGATGTCCTTATCTTACTTTTTACAGGTTTTCCAGTCTTTCATAGTCTTAATTAGGCTTATCGATTGATACTTGATATACAAGAAGCAGAGAATGAGTCCAATTTGTATCATGCATCCTTTTGGGAACTTCTGACATTTAATTATGTTTTAACCAATGTGTGTTTATGAGCTGTGTTTTCCTCCTTAAAGTTAGAAATAATTGGGCAATAGTCTTAATATCTGTGAGCTTCCCAGGTTGTTCAATGGGTAGAGAATCCACCTACAATGCAGGAGACTCAGGAGATGTAGGTTAGATCTCTGGGTTGGGAAGACTCCCCGGAGAAGTGCATGGCAACTCACTCCAGTATTCTTGCCTGAAGAATCCCATGGATAGAGGAGCCTGGCGAGCTACAGTCAATAGGGTCAGAAAGAGCTGGACATGACTGAAGTGACTGAGCATGACTGTGCTTAATATTTGTAAATTATATTCATGCAAATTTTAGAATTTTAGAAGCAGACAGAAGAAATACTTAATATTAAGTGGTTATAATATTTCTCTTTGCTGATTGCTATAGTTAGTAACTTTTAATAATAATAAATAATTTGTAATTTTTCCATTAAAATAAGTTTAAAAATTACCTAATAAATTTGCCAAAACACTTTCCCAATCAGAATTCATAAGGATGGATACTACTAAAATAAATTCTCAAAATAGTGGTATCTTTTAATATAACTTTTTATTGTTAAATTATGCTTAAATCTAGCAATTGTTTGAAAGTCAAACATCTTAAAGATTCTCTTCTTTAGAAGTAGGTTAAAGTAGAAAGTTGTTCCCAGGTTTAAAAATGTACTTTTTTTGGGTCTAGAGTTCCAGTTTGTTTTCACTTTTTGTATTTATTTGTAAGTTGCTCTTTTGAATTTCAAGATCATCCTTCATGAACACACATTTAGAATATTTTAATGAATTATTATGCTACAAATCTAGAATTCAGGATAACTGGATGAATCATTTTGACCTGACCTAATTTAGATGGCTCACTGTCACACATTGCATACATTTTAATAAGCTTTGGTTAATAATCTCAATCATAAAAAATCATTTTTATATTATTCCTGTTGACAGGAAAAATATTTGATAGAATTAATAAGATTTCTTGCCTATTATATATCCAGCTCAACTCTTTGAGGAGTGATAAAATTGACAAATCTCTCCTGTAAGCATAAATCCTCATGGGTTTTATTATATAAATTTTAAACTGTTGATTTTAAATGGCAGTTTTAGTTCTTTAACATTAAAGATAATCTCATAAAAATAAAGGTAGGAGGATTTCATTTCTAATAAGAGAAGTGAAATAAGATGATGAATAGAAGCAAAAATGTAAATTATAAATAAATCTTAGCATACTAAATATGAGTAGTTCCCCATATTTTACAGTGACATTAATTATGTATTTTTCTCTCAAATTGTATCCTCTTTCAACATAAACTCACTAAAACAGTGACAATGAAACCTTGAGGCTTCCTTAGTTGTTTGAAGGAAGTGCTTTTTTCCCCCCAGAGCTAGTATGAATTTAGTGTTGCCAAAACTTATGAAAGGAAACTTGATTCAGTCAAATTTGTATACATGTGATGTTATGTGGGAGGAAAAGTAACAGTTAAGGACTTGTTTCTTTGAATTACAATTGAAAATTTTATGAGGGAGAAGGTGAGGGAAAAATCAATCACACATATGTATTGTAGAAACAAACTGAATTTTTAAACAGTAGATGTTTCTTACGTATTTAAATAGAAGACTATATTTTCTAGTTCATTTTGTGTAATGTTTTCAGATCTCATAGAGGAAAAGAAGTGTTGGAAAAATTTAGTCACTCATTCTACAAATATTTATTTATAACCAATCACTTTTCTAGTGGCTGGAGACCTATGATACAGAAAACATGTAAGATTTTCTGCCCACATAGAGTGTGCACAATACTTACACTGTTAGTAGCCCACTGACTGAGATGAGAACAAGACTTAAACATGCATATGTGTGTATTTTTCATGCTTGTGTGTACATGTGTATTTATAAATGAGACATATAGTTTTTAAAGAATTAGAAGCATAAAAAAGGAGGGGATGTTTGTGTTTGCCTAAATCCATGTGCTGGGCTTCCCAGGCGGTGCTAGTGGTAGAGAAACCACCTGCCAATGCAGGAGACAAGAGAGACACGGGTTCAATCCCTGGGTCAGGAAAGTCCCCTGGAGGAGGGCATGACAACCCACGTCAGTGTTCTTGCCTAGAGAATCCCATGGACAGAGGAGCCTGGCGGGCTACAGTCCATAGTCACTAAAGTGACTTAGTGTGCACATCCACCTAAATCCATATGCAGAAGCTCTAACTCCCAAATAGCCTTTGGGAGGTAGTTGTGTTTAGATACCGTATCGGAACAACCAAGCTGTCAGCAGATTGTACCTACTACACACACCTCATCTTACACACTACCAACATGTCCTGCTGGCTTCCAAACTGGTGTTCAGGGCTTTGGGCATGTGCCAACTGGTGTTGGGATGTCACTGGCTATACTTGTAGAAGCTAAACTCTGTCTGAATGTTTCTTATAACCAGAGTTATCAGATAAATGAACATTACCCTTGCATTACTCAATGCTTTGAAAGGTGATTTTATGTGAAAGTAAGACCTGACCCAGACTGTTTGTGACTTGAAGCTCTGGGGCAAGCTTTTTGTAAAACTTCTCTTCAAAAGGAAAGGGATCCAGATTTCATCAGAACTCTTCATATACCAGCACCAGGAAGACTGACTATCCCTTCCAACACACCGTGAGTATCTGGGAGGACTAAGGTAACACTGCAAACACTTTAACAGTCTATATGTCAAATCCTGTTAAAACAGATTTATGTATGACAGATTTTAAAGCCCCCAGTGATGGTCCAAATATTTCAAAAATATTCAACCCAACAGAAAATTTGGACAGACTCCAAATTTGCTGTTTCAAGATTTGACCTGTGGTGGGCTCTGGGCCTAATGTTGCCTTATTTGTCAGAGATTAATGTTTATCTGTGGACTTGCCAAGCATTCTTTTTATGAAGGAAAGCAACAGTATTAATTTTTGAAGAGATCCTTTTTTTTAGTCTCCAGTTTTGATTTATATTTTTGATCTGCATCTGCAAATGAATTTCTGACTAAGTTTCAACTCATGAATTTCTTTGCTATACCAGTCAGTGTGGTTAAAAAAATTTTTTTTAGATATTCTAAATAACTCCTTATCACAGATAGTACAGGTATCTGGATTTATGTACTAAAATTAAGATTGGAGTAGATTTCTTAACATCACGGTCATACATTTTTCTAGAGGTTCCCCCAGGAAATGAGTTAGCCAGCACTTTGATCTGGAACTTTCCCATCTCCAGAACCTTGAGAAGTAAATTTGTATTTTTTGACACTACCCAGTTTGTGGTATTTTGTTCTAGCAGCACAGATGGACTAAGAAAGGGAGCGGAAAATTTGTGGAGGTCTGGGAAGACTTGTCTTTGGTGATGAGTTAACTTAGGCAGGTTGATAAGAAGTTCAAGCCTAAGCCCCGTTTAAGGACAAGGTAAACACCTTTCTTTTCACATTCTTTTGCCTTAGACACGTTGGCCTCATAGGCAGCAGTATCTCTTGTTCAAGGATATGCTTTTTCAAGCTCAAAATGTATGTTAGGGAGAAGGTCTGGGTAAAACTGGTTAACCAGTTCCTTCTGACTAATCTCATGCTCATGTCATCCCAGGATGAATGTTACAGGAAAGGATCTGGGCAAAATTTTCACAGCCTCAAGGTATTTTTTTTATATTTTCAGCTGCTACCAGAAAAGTATATGATGCTCTGCTTAAACTAGTGAGGTGGGGTCTTTCTACCCTCTTCTGATGTCTATGTTAGAAGTTCTTTCTGTCACTATCACTTTATTTATTTATTTATTTATAATTTTATTTAACTTTACAATATTGTATTGGTTTTGCCATATATAAAAGTGAATCTGCAACAGGTATACATGTGTTCCCCATCCTGAACCCTCCTCCTTCCTCCCTCCCCATAC
Organism: Tragelaphus eurycerus; assembly: GCA_935064755.1. Taxonomy (NCBI): domain Eukaryota; kingdom Metazoa; phylum Chordata; class Mammalia; order Artiodactyla; family Bovidae; genus Tragelaphus; species Tragelaphus eurycerus. Next base: position 27,466,816 of record CAKXYN010000023.1, read on the forward strand.
CATCCCTCTGGGTCGTCCCAGTGCACCAGCCCCAAGCATCCAGTATTGTGCATTGAACCTGGACTGGCAACTCGTTCCATATATGATATTATACATATTTCAATGCCATCCTCCCAAATCATCCCACCCTCTCCCTCTACCAGAGTCCAAAAGACTGTTTTATACATCAGTGTCTCTTTTGCTGTCTCCTATACAGGGTTATTGTTACCACATTTCTAAATTCCATACATATGCTTTAGTATACTGTATTGGTGTTTTTCTTTCTGGCTTATTTCACTCTGTATAATAGGCTCCAGTTTCATCCACCTCATTAGAACTGATTCAAATGTATTCTTTTTAATGGCTGAGTAATACTCCATTGTGTATATGTACCACAGCTTTCTTATCCTTTCATCTGCTGATGGACATCTAGGTTGCTTCCATGTCCTGGCTATTATAAACAGTGCTGCTATGAACACTGGGGTACACATGTCTCTTTCAATTCTGGTTTCCTCGGTGTATATGCCCAGCAGTGGGATTGCTGGATCATAAGGCAGTTCTATTCCCAGTTTTTTAAGGAATCTCCACACTGTTCTCCATAGTGGCTATACTAGTTTGCATTCCCATCAACAGTGTAAGAAGGTTCCCTTTTCTCCACACCCTCTCCAGCATTTATTGCTTGTAGTCTTTTGGATCACAGCCATTCTGACTGGCGTGAAATGGTATCTCATAGTGGTTTTGATTTGCATTTCTCTGATAATGAGTGATGTTGAGCATCTTGTCATGTGTTTGTTAGCCATCTGTATGGCTTCTTTGGAAAAATGTCTATTTAGTTCTTTGGCCCATTTTTTTGATTGGGTCATTTATTTTTCTGGAATTGAGCTGTAGGAGTTGCTTGTATATTTTTGAGATTAGTAGTCACAAAGCTCTGAGTGACTGAGACTGTCTTTGGTCCTGGAGTTAAATCTTCTTCAGAGACCTTGAATCCACCAGAACACTGTAAGCTTTCATCTATCATCTTGGGGGCTTGTCTGGGATCCCAAGACAAGGTGTAAGCTATCATCATGGAGGCTAAGCTATAATGCTATTCAAGAGAGAAAGAGGGTTCAAGAGAGAAAGAAGGGAGAAGTTGGAGGCTGCGAGTTTAGGTAACTCTTTTGAGGATTTTTTTTTCTAGTAAAGGGCATGTGAAGGGGTTGGCTTCTGCTTGGAGCATGCAGAATTTACCTCTGGAAAAAGGAGAGCAAGCAGAGTATATAGGCACTGACACTGGGAGATGTGATGATGGGAACTTGTGGAGGTTCTTTTGTGATTTGCTTTTACTCTTGAGCCGTTCCCAGTCAAGCACTGGCCACCATTATTCCAATGAAATTGGAAAGAGCTGCACTTTTCAAGTCACCAGTGACACCTTGTTGCAAATCCAATGGTGGATTTCTACAGGATTTTCTTTCTTCTGCTGCTGCTGCTAAGTCACTTCAGTCATGTCTGGCTTTGTGCGACCCCATAGACGGCAGCCCACCAGGCTCCCCCATCCCTGGGATTCTCCAGGCAGTAATACTGGAGTGGGTTGCCATTTCCTTCTCCAGTGCATGAAAGTGAAAAGTGAAAGTGAAGTTGCTCAGTCGTGTCCGACTCTTCGCGACCCCGTGGACTGTAGCCTCTTCCGTCCAGGCTTCTCCATCCATGGGATTTCCCAGGCAAGAGTACTGGAGTGGGGTGCCATTGCTTTCTCTGTTTCTTTTTTCTAAGACTTCATAAAAAGGTAGGATACCCTTATACACATTTGAAAACACTGCGGGCAGCCAATAGTGAGAGAGAGAAAGTCACAAGAGAGTATTGTCCCCAGGATTAACCTTTGTTCTACTGAAACTCACCTCATCCTCTCACCCAGTCTTTAATAAACTTGAATCTCTTCATTTGTATTGGTCCAGCTTGATTTCCTTTAGGTAGCACACCAGCAACCTCGCCTAAAAGTTATATACCCAGAGGCAAGATTATACTAGGGCTTTGAATGTAGATAACACCGTATCTTTCTGATTGCTATCTATAAATATTCAGTCATGCTAATTTCAAAGTCTTTAGATCCATACAAATATTGGTTAAATTCTGAATCTGTCACTTACTAGCTTTGTGACCTTTGGCAAATTGCTAACATTGTCTGAGCCTCAATTTCATCTCCTGAAAGTGTTTTTTTTGTGAATAGGATTGTCTTGGGGATTAAGTAAGATATTTATGTAAAGTGCTCATCACAGTGTCTGGTCATAAGGCACAAAATAGTGCTCAATAAGTATGTTAGCAATTATTGTTTTGTTATGGTCATTTTTAATAAAGGCTGTTATGATGATGGTATTATGCTAATGGGAATGAATGATGTAAATATAATAACTTATAGTTCTTCTCTCATTGTGGGTTTACTGGAGGATTAACATCCACAGCTCCTTGGAGTTAAGCATGTCCATGGTTTTCTTTTGGTTAATGAAACATTGAAGAGCTGGTGTGTGACTCCACATTTTTTTCCCATCTCTCTCTCCTTCCTTGGTTATTGCACAATCATTTATTGATCAAGGTGGGCCCTTTAGAGGACTGCAGTCCTGGAGAGTTTAAGCCATTAAAATTTTGGTATTATTACCAAACTATAATTGTCTTACTGTGACTGATTCACAAATTCAGTGAAGGAAAAATTGGTATTGTAGGTGATCATTTCTTTGATGAGTGTGTCTGCAAGGAAAATTAGAATCTCAGCAGTGACCAGAGCAAATAGTTCTAAAGATGAGCAGAGAGTGGTTGAAACATAATACAAGGGCTATGGTGACCATGGTGACAATATGCAGCCTTGACGTACTCCTTTTCCTATTTGGAACCAGTCTGTTGTTCCATGAAACTCCAGTATTTTGGCCACCTCATGCGAAGAGTTGACTCATTGGAGAAGACTCTGATGCTGGGAGGGATTGAGGGCAGGAGGAGAAGGGGACGACAGAGGATGAGATGGCTGGATGGCATCACTGACTCGATGGATACGAGTCTGAGTGACCTCCGGGAGTTGGTGACGGACAGGGAGGCCTGGCGTGCTGCGGTTCATGGGGTCGCAAAGAGTCGGACACGACTGAGCGACTGATCTGATCTGATCTGATCTGATGGTGACCATGGGGTTTTTTTGGCTGAGCTGTCTCTGAGCGGCATAGACATAGATGTAGGTCAGGCAGAGCAGCTGTCCCAGTTTTATCCAGAGCACTATCCAGTCACTGGGGGTATGAAGAAGAGGTTCGGCACCCAGTAAGGACCAGCCTTCAAGATTTAATTCCTATAGAAAACTGTTCAGTCGCTCAGTCATGTCCAACTCTTTGTGACCCCATGGACTGTAGCCCGCCAGGCTCCTCTGCCAAGGGATTCTCAGGCAAGAATACTGGAGTGGGTTGCCATTTCCTTTTCTAACCTATAGAATAGAATTTAACAAATAAGTTTCATCCCTAGGGAGTGAACCAGAATGCATGTTAGAAAAATAAGGCAGAAAACCAGCTCTTGAACTCAAGAAGTGTATATAGTTAAGTGTGGGGCAGAGGGGCAAAAATTGATGGAATGGAAATATGAGAAATGCTGAATTGTGCTATCATTTGGAATAAGATACTAAAAATGTTGCATGTGTTTTAAAAACTTTAGACTCTAAGCGAGAATCATACCCCTAGACCAACGAGCCGCACTAAGCAAACCTAGATGTCCATCCACAGATGAATGGATAAGCAAGCTGTGGTACATATACACGATGGAGTATTACTCAGCCATTAAAAAGAATACATTTGAATCAGTTCTAATGAGGTGGATGGAACTGGAGCCTATTATACAGAGTGAAGTAAGCCAGAAAGAAAAACACAAATACAGTATACTAACACATATATATGGAATTTAGAAAGATGGTAACAATCACCCTGCTTATGAGACAGCAAAAGAGACACTGATGTATAGAACAGACTTTTGGACTCTGGGACTGGGAGAGGGTGGGACGATTGGGGAGAATAGCATTGAAATATGTATAATATCATATCTGAAACGAGTCAGTCCAGGTACGATGCCCTATAACAGATGCCTGGGACTGGAGCACTGGGATGACCTGGAGGGATGGTGTGGGAAGGGGGGAGGGAGGAGGGTTCAGGATGGGGAGCACGTGTATTCTGGTGGCAGATCCATCTCGATGTATAGTAAAAGTAATACAATATTGTAAAGTTAAGAAAAAATAAAAAAATAATAATAATAAAAAAAAAAAAAACAAAAAACTTTAGACTCAAACTATCAGACAAATGAAACGCAAAGTCCCAGAGGAAGAAGTTATACAATTAAATAATCAAAAATTAAATCTGGTATATATTTCACTTCTGAAATTTCACTAGAATTTAATAAAATTTAAGTAATTTAAAAATACTGTAATACAGTAATTAAACATGAAATTGTATAGCTTGTAAGAAGGAAACTGAACTCTGCCAAGAAGTGATGAGATCACAAAAACTATTAATTTTGTGTTTCAGTTATGCAGAAAGTTTGAAAGAAAAGAGTCTTTAGGGCTTTTTACTTGTCTGTTAGGAAGAATAAATTGATGGATAGAGTCATGCCATTTGAAGATTTAGTGAGCTGTAGCAAGAATATTACCAGTCAGTAATGCCTACCTGCTAGGTGGGAAGGCCAGCCATCTTCAGATTTCTTGTAAGTAGCTCCAGGTCTTGTTACCATGTGGGGCCTACTGCTTGTTTTTATTTTCTGCCTTGGTTCTCTAAGGCCAAATAAAATATCAATTTTTCTGACATTTGCTAAAGAAATTTTTACTGTTGCTACTGCCCCTTGGTGTAATGGCTGATGTTTTCCATGGGCCAGTGTTGGTAGAGTTTATAGCAGCTGCACAGAAGAGATAAATCCCCAAATATGAGAACTGAAATAAGACACAGGTTTATTTCTCTCTTTCATTAAAGAAGTCTAAGACTGGTACTGTGGCTTCATGGCCAACAGCATTCTAGCTTTCCTCTGGGGCTAAGTGCCGTCATTTTAGTTGGCCTACATCTGCAAGGCCTTTTCATTGCAGGCCATGAACAGGAGGAAATGCAGAAAGACGCACCAAAAATATGCTTCTCCCATCAGCTTCCGTGAAAGAGCTTTCCAAGAGGCTGCATACAGCATTTCTGCTCACATTTCATTGGCGTAGACGTAGCCACATGACTGCCCAGCAGCAAGGCGAGCTAGCAATTCCAGGCAGCAGGGAGCTCCCTCTATTGCTCTGCTAACAAAGTCAGAGGATGGAGGTCAGAAGGTAAGTAGCTATCTGACTTGCACAAATGCTTCTGGGGATTTATGACTTCCATGTACAACTCAGGGTTTTTTTCCTAAATAAAAAAGTATTTTTCATTAAAAATATTAAAAATATTCACTGGACAGCTCATGGAACATACAGTGACATGAAAAAAAAAGTATTAACTATTTTGTCTAATTGCACAGTCCAGAAATAACACTACTGACATTGGTATATATCCTTTTGGAATTTCACATTATGCACATATATATTATATATATATATATATATATATATATATATATAAACTAATAAATATATTTATATGTTGTAGGTTATCAGTCAGTCAGACTGTCAGTCAGTTCAGTCACTCAGTCGTGACCGACTCTTTGGGACCCCATGGACTGCAGCACGCCAGGCCTCCCTGTCCATCACCAACTCCTGGAGTTTACCCAAACTCATGTCCATTGAGTCGGTGATGCCATCCAACCATCTCATCCTCTGTCATCCCCTTCTTCTCCCACTTTCAATCTTTCCCAACATCAGGGTCCTTTCAAATGAGTCATTTCTTTGCATCAGGTGGCCAAAGTACTGGAGTTTCAGCTTCTGCATCATTCCTTCCAATGAATATTCAGGACTGACTTCCTTCAGGATGGACTGGTTGGATCTCCTTGCAGTCCAAGGGACTCTCAACAGTCTTCTCCAACACCATGGTTCAAAAGCATCAATTCTTCAGCACTCAGCTTTCTTTATAGTCCAGCTCTCACTCCATACATGACCACTGGAAAAACCATATCATTGACTAGACAAACCTTTGTTGGCAAAGTAATATCTCTGCTTTTTAATATGCTATCTAGGTTGGTCATGACTTTTCTTCCAAGGAGCAAGCATCTTTTAATTTCATGGCTGCAGTCACCATCTGCAGTGATTTTGGAGCCCCCAAAATATGGTCTTTCCACTGTTTCCCCATCTATTTGCCATGAAATGATGGGACCAGATGTCATGATCTTAGTTTTCTGAATGTTGTGTTTTAAGCCAACTTTTTCACTCTCCTCTTTCACTTTCATCAAGAGGCTCTTTAGTTCTTCTTTACTTTCTGTCATAAGGCTGGTGTCATCTGTGTATCTGAGATTATTAATATTTCTCTCAGCAGTCTTGATTCCAGCTTGTGCTTCATCCAGTCTGACATTTGGCACGATGTGCTCTGCCTATAAGTTAAATAAGCAGGGTGACAATATACAGCCTTGACGTACTCTTTTTCCTATTTGGAACCAGTCTGTTGTTCCATGTCCAGTTCTGACTATTGCTTCCTGACCTGCATACAGATTTCTCAAGAGGCAGCTTAGGTGGTCTGCTATTCCCATCTCTTTAAGAATATTCCACAGTTTGTTGTGATCCATACAGTCAAGGACTTTCCCAGTGGCTCAGATGGTAAAATATCTGCCTACAATGTGGGAGACCCAGGTTTGATCCCTGGGTCGTGAAGATCCTCTAGAGAAGGAAATGGCAACCCACTCCAGCTACTCCTACCTGGAAAATACATGGACTGAGGAGTCCGTTAGGCTACAGTCCATGGGGTTGCGAAGAGTTGGACATGACTGAGTGACTTCACTTTCACTCACAGTCAAAGGCTTTGGCATAGTCAATAAAGTAGAAGTAGCTGTTTTTCTGGAAATCTCTCACTTTTTCAATGATCAAATGGTTGCTGGCAATTTGATCTCTGGTTCCTCTGCCTTTTCTAAATCCAACTTGAACATCTGGAAGTTTATGGTTCACATACTGTTGAAGCCTGGCTTGGAGAATTTTGAGCATTACTTTGCTAGCATGTGAGATGAGTGCGATTGTGCGGTAGTTTGAGCATTCTTTGGCATTGTCTTTCTTTGGGATTGGAATGAAAACTGACCTTTTCCAGTCCTGTGGCCACTGCTGAGTTTTCCAAATGTGCTGGCATATTGAGTGCAGCACTTTCACAGCATCATCTTCCAAGATTTGAAATAGCTCCACTGGAATTCCATCACCTCCACTAGCTTTGTTCATAGTGATGCTTCCTAAGGCCCACTTGACTTGGCATTACAGGATGTCTGGCTCTAGGTGAGTGATCACACTGTCATGATTATCTAGGTCATGAAGATCTTTTTGTACAGTTTTTCTGTGTATTCTTGCCACCTCTTCTTAATAACTTCTACTTCTGTTAGGTCCATACCATTTCTGTCATTTATTGTGCCCATCTTTGCTTGAAATTTTGTTCCCTTGGTATCTCTAATTATCTTGAAGAGATTGCTAGTCTTTCCCATTCTATTCTTTTCTTCTATTTCTTTGCGTTGGTCACTGGGGAAGGCTTTCTTATTTCTCCTTGCTATTCTTTGAAACTCTGCATTCAAATGGATGTATCTTTCCTTTTCTCCTTTGCCTTTTACTTCTCTTCTTTCACAGCTATTTGTAAGGCCTCCTCAGACAACCATTTTGTTTTTTTGCACTAATTTTTCTTGGGGATGGTCTTGATCCCTGCCTCCTGTACAATAGCACAAACCTCCATTGATAGTTCTTCAGGCACTCTGTCTATCAGATCTAATCCATGGAATCTGTTTGTCACTTCCACTGTATAATTGTAAGGATTTGATTTAAGTCATACCTGAATGGTCTTCTTCAATTTAAGTCTGAATTTGACAATAAGGGGTTCATGATCTGAGCTAAAGACAGCTCCCAGTCTTGTTTTTGCTGACTGTATAGAGCTTTTCCATCTTTGGCTGCAAAGAATACAACCAATCAGATTTTGGTATTGACCATCTGGTGATGTCCATGTGTAGAGTCTTCTGTTGTGTTGTTGGAAGAGGGTGTTTTCTATGACCAGTGCATTCTCTTGACAAAACTCTGTTAGCCTTTGCCCTGCTTCATTTTGTACTCCAAGGCCAAATTTGCCTGTTACTCCAGGTGTTTCTTGACTTCTCCTTTTGCATTCCAGTCCCCTATGATGTAAAGGACATCTTTTTTGGATGTTAGTTCTTGAAGGTCTTGTAGGTCTTCATAGAGCCATTCAAATCAGCTTCTTCAGCATTACTAGTCAGGGCATAGACTTGGATTACTGTGATATTGAATGGTTTGCTTTGGAAATGAACAGAGATCATCCTATCGTTTTTGAGATTGCATCCAAGTACTGCATTTTGGACTCTTTTGTTGACTATGATGGCTACTCCATTTCTTCTAAGAGATTCTTGCCCACAGTAGTAGATATAATGATCATCTGAGTTAAATTCACCATTTCAGTATATTTTAGTTCGCTGATTCCTAAAATGTCAATGTTTGCTCTTGCAATCTCCTGTTTGAGCACTTCCAATTTACCTTGATTAATGGACCTAATATTCCAGGTCATAGATGTATACAAATACATATGAGATATATGTTTAATTTGGACTGTACTGAAGGAGATCAGCCCTGGGATTTCTTTGAAAGAAATGATGCTAAAGCTGAAACTTCAGTACTTTGGCCACCTCATGTGAAAAGTTGACTCATTGGCAAAGACTCTGATGCTGGAAGGGATTGGGGGCAGGAGAAGAATGGGACGACAGAGGATGAGATGGCTGGATGGCATCACTGACTCGATGGACGTGAGTCTGAGTGAACTCTAGGAGTTGGTGATGGACAGGGAGGCCTGGCGTGCTGCGGTTCATGGGGTTGCAAAGAGTCGGACACGACTGAGCGACTGAACTGAACTGATAATATTATTTTATATATATTTTATTAATATTAACACTTCCTTGTATCAATAATATTTTTGGAAACTGTATTTAAAATTTTTATTGCTCTGTAGTATTCCATCATAGCAAAGATTTACCTTGACTAACTTAAATGTTACCCATAAATAAATATGTTATACCTAAGTTTTCAATGTTATGTTTTATATGATGATGAACACTGTGTTTTTGTCTGAGCTCATTTTGTATTAATTCCTTAGTCTAATTGTCAGTAAAAGAGCTATTTAGTCAAAGGTTTTATTTTGATGATTCAATATTATGTGTTTTACTTAAATATTTATATTTAGATAATTTTACAATTGAGGATATTTGGTAAAACTAAATTTAAGACAAAATCTAAATTAGGATATACCTTGTGAAAATAAATGAGTTTATGCAAGCAATTTTTAAATGCTACTTTAGAGTGTTGGTGTTTCTATCAATAAGTTTGTCTTAACAACACCACCACCACCACCCCACACACAGAGAAAAAAGGATGACAGACACTTCAAGCTCACTACCTTTCATAACATGTGTATCCAGTCCTGAATGCTGTCTTCCTAATGTTCCTTTTTGATGTTAGCATTGAATCAGACATTTTCTCTCTTGCCTATGAAAGGAATTTGGAGAGTATTTCTGTATATGCCCAAGAATGGGGAGGGTTCATTGGGTGGAAGATTTGAATGCATTCATGAGTCTTTGATTCCACTGACCTAACTAGGAATGCTGCCTTATCAGTAACGTAAAAAGGAGTTGGGATGCAAGTGTATGATTGCGTAGGGAAAAAAAACTCATTTCCCGGGCATTGTTCTTAACATGTGAGGAGACATCAGTTTTCTGTCTTGAATTCAGACCTATAGGTTCCATTAGCTTCTTGTTAATTAAGTGGAGAATTGCAAAGACCAGAACACTTCATTTATAAACAATTCAGACTCTCTCTTAAGATACTTGAAAGCAAGGTCAAACTTAGAAAAAGCAGATCTTTCATAGTAGTGTGCTTAAATAGTCTTTGGTGTATCTTATACACTTTCCTAATTAACAACTTGGAAAAAATTAATCACTCAGGGACCTTCAGAATAGTTTAGCTTTTCAAAGAAGGACTGAAGCCTTGAAGGTCTTCCCCAAAACAGAATCTGAACTTGTATATATTTTATTTATTTATTTGGCTGTACTGGGTCTTAGTTGCAGCCTGCAAGATCCTCAGTTGAGGTTCCCTAACCAGGGATTGAACTTGGACCCCCTGCATTGGGGGTCAGCCACTGGGTCACCAGGGAAGTCCCTGAACATGTATATTTGAATAGTGAGTATTTGAGAATTTTTTTGAATATGGTTGTTAATATGGACAAAAGATGAATATTGACACAGTCAATAATTATGATTAGAGATCTGCATTTGGGAGGAAATCTTTAAAATTTGCTTAGTATTTCACTTTGCTTGATTTCATCCCAACTGAGCAATTTAACAAATCTCACTTTTGAAAAGTTAAGAATCATTTTCATAGTTTGGAATATAGGAACTTTACTCCAGGAATCATCTCTTAATTTTTTCTCAGACTTTGGAAGAAGTACTTTATAGAAAAAGGTTCACTTCGGTCATTTGTATCTAAAGGCATACTGCACTTTTTTTTTCTTCAGGCACTACTGAGATAGACGTCCTATTAATTGAATACGTATTATGTGATCAAGTCCTTCATATGTGTTGCTTATTTTCACAGAAAATATGCAAGGCAGGAGTTATCATTACTCGTTTATAAATGAGCAATCTGAGTTTCAGAGAGGGGGTCATTTGTGTCAGGTCCCACAGCTACTAAGTGTCATAAGTAAGACTGGAACTTAGGTCATGTGGGATGAAGGTACCACCATGTGGGCCTAGGGTAGGCACTGACTCTGGGATGGAGTGGATAAAAGGTGCAATGGCATTGAACGACTGTGAAAGTGGACATGAAGAGCTCAAAAGTAATACTTCCAAGTATTACCTTGGTTAAGTTTGCTTTTTATTATTAAAAGCCAAAATCCAGTAAAAAGGGGGAAGGTTCAGAATCAAATATTAGTCAACCCACACATTATTATGATGGAGAAGAACACCCAGCATCTTGGCCTTTTGGAAATTTTATTCTCTTGAGCAATTATCCTAATTTGATCTAGATGTAAAATAGAGGGGGACTTCTTTTGAGTTAACTAATGAAATAAGTGGGTGGTTTTCTTTCCAGGGCCTCATTACTTTTCAAAGTTTACAGCAGTGTCAGCAGCATAAACAGCATCAACTTAACACTTACAGAAGGCTCCCAATGCATCGAGTGGTAAGTAGATAAGAACTTAGACAATTTAGGAAGGAATACGTTAATTGAGGAGGGAGTATAAACAGCATCACATTTTCACATAGACTATTTATTCATTTGCAGTGCTCAAATGCTAATTGGATCTCCACTGTGCAAGGCATTATTTAAGGAGTCTGATATGTTTAGCCTTTGAGAGACAGCATAGCTTAGTGCTTAAGATATCCAAGGAAGAGTTCTCGAGAGCAAATCCTAAAATTCTGAACAAGCCATTTACCAGATGTGTGTTCTTTATGGATAGTTTATTGTCTCTGTGCCTCAGTCTTCTTATCTTTACAGTGAAGTTAATAACAGCAAAGTCCTAACAGGCTTCTTATGAGGAGTCCATGTGTGACTATTTGTAAAGCCTTTAGAACAGTTTTCTTGGAGAAGGGAATGGCTATCCACTCCAGGATTCTTGCCTGGAAAATCTCATGGACAGATGAGCCTGGTGGGCTACAGTCCATGGGGTCACAAAGAGTTGAACATGACTGAGCGACTGAACACATACAAAATCAAGCTTTATTATTATTATTTTGACCATACTGAGTGGTGTGTGGGATCTTAGTGCCCCAATCAGTGGTCAAATCTAAGGCCCCTGCCTTGGGAGCTCAGAGTCTTAACCACTGGACCACCAGGGAAGTTCCTGCTGCTGCTGCTAAGTTGCTTCAGTTGTGTCCGATTCTGTGCCACCCCACAGACGGAAGCCCACCAGGCTCCTCTGTCCCTGGGATTCTTCAGGCAAGAATACTGGAGTGGGTTGCCATTTCCTTCTCCAAGGGAAGTCCCTATGCCCCCTCAAACTTTAAATTGAATGTATACAAGCATACCTTGGAGATATCATATGTTTGGTTCCAGAGCACTGCAATAAATGAATATCACTAAAGTGAAGTCCCACAAATTTTTTTGTTTTCATACAAAAGCTATGTTTACACAATAGTAATTTATTGAGTGGGCAATAGTGTTGTATCTTAAAAAAAATAATGTACATACTTTAATTAAAAAATACTTTATCAGTAAAAATGCTAACCATCAGCTGAGCCTTTGGTGAGTTGTAGTAGCAACATCAAAGTTCCCCAACAAATTTAATAATAATGAAAAAGTCTGAAATATTATGAGAATGACTAAAATGTGGCATAGAGATATGAAATGAGCAGATGCTATTAGAAAAAAGGCATTGACAGGCTTTTCTGATGCAACAGTACTTTCATGGGCCAAAGCCAACTCTGGGTCTTTTGTTGTCCATGGAATTCTCCAGGCCAGAATACTGGAGTGGGTTGTCTTTTCCTTCTCCAGGAGATCTTCCCAACCCAGGGATCGAACCCAGGTCTCCTGCATTGCAGGTGAATTCTTTACCAGCTGAGCCATGAGAGAAGCCCAAGAATACTGGAGTGGGTAGCCTATCCCTTCTCCAGCAGAACTTCCTGACCCAGGAATTGAACCTGAGTCTCCTGCATTGCATGAGGATTCTTTACCAACTGAGCTATCAGGGAAGCCCTGTCCAAACCTTTGGTTTGTAAAAAAAATAAAATAAAATAAATGCAATATTTGCACAGAACAAGAAAGTAAAACACAGTAAAATGATGTATGTCATGTCTATAATAAGATAACATTTTCAGATAGTTAAAGGCTCAGAAAGCTTACCTATTGTACTTCCTAAGGAGCTTGTTTATGGTAATGATAACCCTGTATGTGAGACAGCAAAAGAGACACAGATGTATAGAACAGTCTTTTGGACTCTGTGGGAGAAGGCGCGGGTGGGATGATTTGGGAGAATAGCATAAAACGTAGATTATCATATGTGAAACAAATCACCAGTCCAGGTTCGATGCATGATACAGGGTGCTTGGGGCTGGTGCACTGGGATGACCCAGAGGGATGGGATGGGGAAGGAGGTGGGAGTGGGGTTCAAGATGGGGAACACACGTACACCTGTGGCGGATTCATGTCAATGTATGGCAAAACCAATACAATATTGTAAAGTAAAAAAAAAAATAATAATAAAAAATAAATAAAGGAACATGCTAAGTCGCTTCAATCATGTCCGACTCTTTCAGACCCTATGGACTGTAGCCCACTAGGCTCCTTTGTACATGGGATTCTCTGGACAAGAATACTGGAGTGGGTTGCCATGCCCTCCTCCAGGGAATCTTTCTGACCCAGAGATGGAACCTGGGTCTCTTATGTCTCCTGCATTGGCAGGCAGGTTCTTGACCACTAGCGCCACCTGGGAAGCCCTATTTAAAGACGGAAAGTGAAAGTGTTAGTGTCTCAGTCGTGTCCTACTCTTTGCAATTCCACGGACTGTAGCCCACCAGGCTTCTCTGTCTGTGGGATTCTCCAGGCAATAATTCTGGAGTGGGTAGCCATTCCCTTTTCCAGGGGATCTTCCCAAACCAAAGATCAAACCTGGGTCTCCCACATTGTAGACGAATTCTTTACCATCTGAGCCGCCAGGGAAGCCCTTATTGGACAAGAACAAAATGGGGAGCAAATCAAAAATGAACAACACATGGCAGCCAGGAAACAGCGGGTCTCCCTCAGGAGGGAACTGAAGCACAGTCCTGTGTAGACAGCTGGACGGGCCCTGAGAGCCATCAGTCCAGGCTGAGAAAGAAGAGGGAGGACCAGAAGGGAGGAATCTAAGAACAAGAGTTTAGGGAAGTTTGGGAATGCACTGAGAGACTGGATGTGCTAAGAAAAACCATATAAGGAAGAATAAAAGACAATCAGGAGAAACTTGGGAAACATACTCAGTGCTCTGTGGTCTTTTCTTGTCCATCCATCCCCTCTTGGTTATGTCGTCAATTCCCTCTGGTGCAGTCCCTAAAGTAAAGCTCTCCAGCTCTTCACTTCTGTGTGCTAGGAGTGGGCTGGGGGTGTGCTGTTCATATTTACATTGGCTAGGCCTAGAAGAGTTACAGTGCCCCTCATCCAGACTGAGATGTGTCACCATAGTCGCCACTGACAGCTTGAGAGGTAAGAAGAAACACAGCTGATGGGATGGTGAAGAGAAATGCCAGTTAACAGGGTGACAAACTGGCTCATGTTTTGTCCAGGAAGGAACAGCTTTTCTGACCCACACCAGGCCACTGCTTTCATTGCAAAGGGCAGAGTCTGTCATCACAATGAATCCAGTCATTGTTTTAGACGTGTGTTTTCCCATGAGTTGTATCTAGACCCGATAACCACGCCTCATGCCTCCAGCACACACTTCAGCGCTCATTCTGTGATCTTCTTAGCTACATGTATTTGTTTAAAATTGTCATTTGATTAAATTTTCATTAAGCTAAAAATTTTGGACTATGTATATGCCATAGGGCTTCCCTGATAGCTCAGTTGGTAAACAATTCACCTGCAATGCAGGAGACTGCGGTTTAATTCCTGGGTTGGGAAAATCTGTGGAGAAGGGATGGCCTATCCACTCCAGTAATCTTGGGTTTCCCTTGTGGCTTATCTGCTAAGGAATCTGCCTGCAATGCGGGAGACCTGGGTTTGATCCCTGGGTTGGGAAGATCCCTTGGAGAAGGGAAAGGCTACCCACTCCAGTATTCTGGCCTGCAGAATTCCATGGACTACAGTCCATGGAGTCACAAAGAGTCAGACATGACTGAGTGACTTTCACATGTGTATGCCAGTGGAGTTGGGCTTTAAATAATGGTAAAGTATTTCTTCGCCCTCTTCATAAATAGAAAGTTTCAAATAACACATTCAATGTTGGGTGCCAAAAGTGGTGCTTTCCACGTGGGAACATTTTAAGGTCTAATGATGACTCATCCATCAGATAATCAATAATATATAACCTACTTGAAGCCAAGAAAGTTCAGGGAAGATGGTTAAATATGCATAATTTGGGAATTTTTATTAGTATTTTCTTCATCATTGTCCCCTAAGTTATTTTGTCAGGTGATAATAGCTTCTTTCAGACATGGGTTTCCTTCTCTACATCTTAAACTTCCAAAGAAAAATGATATAATAATTCTTATGAATTATAAAAGCTATGACTTGAAAGGGCTATTTTAAATCAGAAAGAAAAGGTTCAGGTGACTAGTTCATCAAGTATCAGTTAATTTATTCATTTCTCCCTTTAAAGGATTTGTATCACTTCTACTTGGTGCAGTCTAATAATTAATTTGGAATTATCTTTTAAGAATTGAGGCGAGATTAATGTTTCAAATCTAAGTGAAAATTAGTGAGAAACATTTTCTCTGGGAGGAGAAACTCTCATATATTACCTGATAGCCTCATGTTACTAGAGAAATCTGATAACTGGCATAGTGATAATCTTATTCACTGAATGATTTTTCATTAACAGGAACAACACTAATAAAAACAAAGAAATAAATGTCATATGGAAATTGAAGGCATAGAAAAACAAACACACTGTTAACTTTGTCCAAAAGAAAATCAATTTTAGTGATATATTAAGGTCAGTGGCCTATCAGTCACAAAAGGATGAGGGGTCATATTTAGTCATCACTTAGCCTGGTAGCTCAGATGGTAAAGAATTCGCCTGCAATACAGGAGACCTGGGTTTGATCCCTGGGTCGGGAAGATCCCCTGGAGAAGAGAATGTCTACTTACTCTAGTATTCTTCCCTGAAGAATGGACAGAGGAGCTTGGCGGACTACAGTCCATGGGGTCACAAAGAGATGGACATGACTGAGCAATGAAAACACTTTAGCCAGAGACAGAAAGAGTAGATTGTTCCATGTATTTCTTTTTTGAAATGTTATTTTTCTGTGAAAGGAGCTTTCTTATTCAGATGACAATTCTGCACATGTATAACATGGTGTTTTTACACCTTCTGCAAATAACCTTCTTAAATGCAATTAATGTGACAGAGACCCAATTAGAAACAAATGAAGTGAAGCAAAGGTCAGAATCTACAGGACTAGGATACATGGTTGATGAGGAAACAAGAGATTTGGAGGGATGACTTATGGCTTTTATAAGCACCAATTTAGTTTTTGCAATGAAAGAGAGAAAAATAGACAAGATAAATAACAAACTTTTGGGACTGACATGACCCACATCTATCTAATCTACTATTAATCTGGCTTGTCTGTACTCTCACTTCAACAGTAGTTCCATTAAATTGCATTTTAAGAGTCAGGTGGTCACTGTTTTCTGGTACAAGTCTTAGTAATCTATAGTCTCAAACCTGTCAGATTGCCATTGACTGAAACTTGGCCTTACATTTACCTGGAATCAAGAGTTGATTGTCCTGGAAAATTCTAGGGACAGAGGAGTCTGGTGGGCTTTAGACCATGCGGTCACAAAGAGTCAGACACAATTGAGCATGCATACACACACTGTGTATTTATATACATAGATATATTCATATATATACATGTATATATGGATATATATGAGGATTTACATTCAGGCATGTGTGTGTGTAACCTACAAAACTTCAAAAAAACAAAAACAAAACTTACCTGGAATCAGCAGTTTGATTATTACATCAACCAGTTTATGTCCTAAAATTATTACCATTAAATACTACGATTTCTCTAAAGTAAAGCAATGATATTTTATGGCGTTTCATAGCAATTCATTGGAGAAGGAAATGGCAACCCACTCCAGTGTTCTTGCCTGGAGGATCCCAGGGACGGGGGAGCCTGGTGGGCTGCCGTCTATGGGGTCGCACAGAGTCGGACACGACTGAAGCGACTTGGCAACAGCAGCAGCAGGTTTTTTTTTTTTTCTTTTATCAAAATAGTATTGAAGTAAAAATGTTAGTGCTAGAAGTGATTTTTAAAAATCCAAATAAATCTAGTCATTTCATATTTCATGAAGTTAGAACTTTTGGAATAAAATAGATGGCTGTTTAATTTTTGCAGTTATATTTTCATCTTTCTGTTATTCATTAATCCTTTTTTTGGCTTTAAATAGAGCTTTTTAAACATTAGCACATCAGATACTGTTGACTGCCTAACTAGTATCCAATTCTGTCTTTCTTTCTGACACCCAAATATTGATTTTCTCAAACATTATCTCCTCAGAGAGGTACACTATCTCTGGATCATGTGCCCACATACTCAGTTGCTGAGTCGTATCGGACTTTTTGTGACCCCGAGGACTGTATCCCTCCAGGTTCCTCTGTCCATGGGATTCTCCAAGCAAGAATACTTCAGTGGGTTGCCATTTGCTTCTCCAGGGGGTCTCTGGAACATAAATAATCTTTACTAGTCTAGCGATGATTATCCTGTTTGCCATTGGGTTGGTTTTGGAGTGGATTTAGACTCTAGTTTTAGACAATGAAATAAGAAGGGATGTCTTCTTGGAGCTTACTAGGAAAGATTTTCTTACGGGATCTAGGAAATATGCTCAGGTCAATAGTAAAGTACATTCTCATGATGATAGCTGTGTAGGGGGCTCAAAAAACAATTGGTATAAATTTGAGCAAAGGATGGAGGTCCATAGGGAAGAAACTAAGAAAAAACGCTCAAAGGAATTTGGTAATGTCCTTGAAAGATTGATTATATTAAGGCAAACAACAGAATTAAAAAGAAGGCAACTTGGAAGGACTTGAAAATTTTTTCCATGTTTAAGGGGCTCAAGGGCATCACTGGAAATTCTTCTGAATCGCTTCCTTTCTGATTATGTTGTCAATTTCTATGTCAGCCATTCACTGAAATAAACTTCTCTGGCTTCTCACCACTTTAACTGTTCTTTTGTACTCTGAGACACTAGAGGAGGTGATCTGTTTTCCTATTCCTGGATGTGGTCTGGCTGTGAGGTCAGGAGTAGTGTGACCACCTTGATAGTTTTGTAAAGTCTAAATCACTGCTGGCAAGACGACAGAGGAAAAAGAACTGTAGGGCAGCTGTTTCCTGCCCTGCTCTTCTTGTAGGTTCATTGTCATATGATATAAATAGTCCTCTTATCATTTATTCCAATTTGAATCTAGGCTTTCTGATACTTGTAGCTAATAGATCCATTCACAAAAATGAGAATCTCATTGAATCTTCAGTCTGAGTTAAGATGCCCACTGGGTAGGATAAATAAAGGCATAAAGACAATTATTTAGGCATGCATCCCATCCATTTTATCCCTATTTCCCAAAGCTTTTGGGTTGGTTGGAAATAGGAATCCTTTCTCTGTTACAATAGCGTTTCCCTAGCTCCTTCTTTCAAATGTATTTGTCATATCTTCTCAGGCCTCAGTTCCTGGATCTCTTATTTTTATAATCTACTGCTATTCTCCAGAACTTTACACACTGACAATGTCTAAATTTACATTTCCAGCCTGGAGCTCTTGCCTAAACTCCAGACTCCTGTCTCCTAGAATCAGCACATCTCCTGACATCTTCACTTGGGCTTCTAATAGGCAGCTCAAATTTAGTAAGTTCCAAACCAACCCTTCTCCTCCTGCCCTCAATCTTTCCCAGCATCTATGTCTTTTTCAGTGAGTTGACGCTTCACATCAGGAGAAGGGGGTGACAGAGAATGAGAGAGTTGGATGGCGTCACCGACTCAATGGACATGAGTTTGAGCAAACTCTGGGAGATAGTGAAGGATAGGGAAGCCTGGTGTGCTGTAGTCCATGTGATCGCAGAGAGTCAGACATGGCTGAGTGACTAATGCTTTCAATTTCAAAAATAAATATTAGAAGAAAGGATCTAGGACATAGAAAGAGTTCTCAGAGAATTTGAGAGCGTGTGAGTTGGGTTCTCATTAAAGATCCAAAATGAGAATCAAGTTTCATGGAAATATTCCAGGTGTTTATAAATCAGTTAACGTTCCATGGGCTTCCATTCAGCATTACTCCTTTATGTTGTTGTGCTTAGTCGATCAGTTGTGTCCAACTCTTTGTGATTCCATGGACTGTAGCCCACCAGGCTCCCCTGTCCATGGGGATTCTCCAGGCAAGAATACTGGAGTGGGTTGCCATGCCCTCCTCCAGAGAATCTTCCCAACCCAGGGATCAAACCCAGGTCTTCCTCACTGCAGGTGGATTCTTTACTGTCTAGTCACCAGGGAAGCTGCACATAAACTTGACAAAATGTTTTCTCCTTGGAGTCACACACACAGTCCCAGAAAACTGGTCTGGGGAAAGATTTCTTCCTGAACACATTGCCTATGGCTAAAACTGTGACAAGACCACCACCACACCAGGCAGTTGGGTCATTAGGACTAAACTGTGAGGCACCCAGACTTCAGGAGGTCAAAGTGCATTCCCCACACTCTCTCTGGGAGAGGAGCTTACCTACTCCATCAATCCTATCTTTACAGATGAGCTGGCCTCCGCCAAGCTGTTTAGATTCTGCTATAAAGACTCATCTTTCAGGATTAGAAATAGCTCAACTGGAATTCCATCACTTCCACTAACTTTGTTCATAGTGATGCTTTCTAAGGCCCACTTGACTTTACATTCCAGAATGTCTGGCTCTAGGTGAGTGATCACACCATCGTGATTATCTTGGTCGTGAAGATCTTTTTTGTACAGTTCTTCTGTGTATTCTTGCCACTTCTTTTTAATATCTTCTGCTTCTTTTAGGTCCATACCATTTCTGTCCTTTATTGAGCCCATCTTTGCATGATATGTTCCCTTGGAATCTCTAATTTTCTTGAAGAGATCTCTAGTCTTTCCCATTCTGTTGTTTTCCTCTATTTCTTTGCATTGATTGCCGAGGAAGCCTTTCTTATCTCTCCTTGCTATTTTTTGAAACTCTGCATTCAAGTGGGTATCTTTTCTTTTCTCCTTTGCTTTTCACTTCTCTTCTTTACACAGCTATTTGTAAGTCCTCCTCAGACAGCCATTTTGCTTTTTTGCATTTCTTTTCCATGGGGATGGTCTTGTTCCCTGTCTCCTGTACAATGTCATGAACCTCCTCCATCCATAGTTCTTCAGGCACTCTGTCTATCAGATCTAATCCCTTGAATCTATTTGTCACTTCCACTGTATAATCATAAGGGATTTGACTTAGATCATACCTGAATGGTCTAATGGTTTCCCCTACTTTCTTCAATTTAAGTCTGAATTTGGCAATAAGGAGTTCATGATCTGAGCCATAGTTAGTTCCTGGTCTTGTTTTTGCTGATTGGATAGAGCTTCTCCATCTTTGGCTGCAAAGAATATAACCAATCTGATTTCGGTGTTAACCATCTGGTGATGTCCATGTGTAGAGTCTTCTCTTGTGTTATTGGAGGAGAATGTTTTCTATGACCAGTGTGTTCTCTTGGCAAAACTCGGTTAGCCTTTGCCCTGCTTCATTTTGTACTCCAAGGCCAAATTTGCCTGTTACTCCAGGTGTTTCTTGACTTCCTCCTTTTGTATTCCAGTCCCCTATAAGGAAAAGGACATCTTTTTTGGGTCTTAGTTCTAGAAGGTCTTGTAGGTCTTCATAGAACCATTCAAATCAGCTTCTTCAGCATTACTGGTTGGGGCATAGACTTGAATTATCGTGATATTGAATGGTTTGCCTTGGAAACGAGCAGAGATCATTCTGTCTTTTTTGAGATTGCACCCAAGGACTTCACTTTGGACTCTCTTCTTGACTATGAGGGTTACTCTATTTCTTCTAAGGGATTCTTGCCCACAGTAGTAGATATAATAGTCAGCTGAGTTAAATTCACCCATTCCAGTCCATTTTAGTTCACTGATTCCTAAAATGTCGATGTTCACCCTTGCCTGGCCATCTCCTCTTTAACTGCTTCCAATTTGCCTTGATTCATGGACCTAACATTCCAGGTTCATATGCAATATTGCTGTTTTTCAGCATTGGACTTTACCTCCATCCCCTGTCACATCCACAAATGGGTGTTACTTTTGCTTTGGCTTCGTCTTTGCATTCTTTCTGGAGTTATTTCTCCACTCTTCTCCAGTAGCATATTGGACACCTACTGACCTGGGGAGTCCACCTCTCAGTGTCATATCTTTTTGCCTTTTCATACTGTTCACGGGGTTCTCAAGGCAAGAATACTGAAGTGGTTTGCCATTGCCTTCTCCAGTAGACCACATTTTTGCCATATATTGATATGAATCAGCCACAGGTGTACATGGGTCCCCCATCCCAAAACCCCCTCCTGTCTCCCTCCCCATCCCATCCCTCTAGGTTGTCCTAGTGCACCAGATTTCAGTGCCCTGTTTCATGCATCGAACTTGGACTGGTCATCTACTTCACATATGGTAATATGCATGTTCCAATGCTATTCTCTCAAATCATCCCACCCTCGCCTTCTCCCACAGAGTCCAAAAGTCTGTTCTTTACATCTATGCCTTTTGCTGTCTTACATATAGAGTCATTGTTACCATCTTTCTAAATTCCATATTTTTGCATCAATATACTGTATTGGTGTTTTTCTTTTTGACTTACTTCACTCTGTATAATAGGCTCCAGTTTCATCCACCTTATTAGAACTGACTCAAATGTGTTCTCTTTAATGATGAGTATTTTTCCATTGTGTATATGTACCATGACTTTCTTAGCCATTTGTCTGCGGATGGACATGTAGTTTCCTTCCATGTCCTAGCTACTGTAAACAGTGCTGCAGTTAACATTGGAATATATGTGTCTCTTTCAATTCTGGTTTCTTTGGTGTGTATAAGGTAAGCCCAGTCCAGCTAAACTTGGGCTTATTATCTGAGACCTCGATGGTAAAGAATCTACCTGCAATGCAGGAGACCTGGAGTTGATCCTTGGGTTGGGAAGATCCCCTGGAGAAGGGAATGGCTACTCATTCTAGTACTCTTGCCTGGGAAATCCCAAGGACAGAGAAACCTGGCAGGCTACATCCAAGGAGTCACAAAGAGTCAGACATGACTGAGCAACTTTCATACACACACACACATACACACACACACACAAACATACTCTAAACAGTGTGCTCAGTTACTCAGTCCTGTTTGACTCTTTGTGACTCAATGGGCTATAGCCCACCAGGCTGCTCTGTCCATGGAATTCTCTAGGCAATAATACTGGAGTGGGCTGCCATTCCCTTCTCCAGTGGATCTTCCTTATCCAGGTATCAAATGTGTATCCCTTGTGTCTCTGGTATTGGCAGGAGGATTCTTTACTACTAACACCACCTAGGGAGCCCACTCTCTAAACAGAATGGTTCTAAAGTCATGTCTTTACATTTAAATTTTTTTTTTTTTTAGCAAATAGTCTTCATTTGCCTAATTAAAGATCAGCCAATGTGTCTCCTAAGAACTCTCACTGAGGTGTTACAAAAATTCATGAAAAATTGTTAAAGTTAGATCTTCAAAGGAAAACATCTCCTGTAGCTTATGGTGTGGGAGGCTGATTATGTGGCTTATGCAGTAGGCATTCAGTAATGTTTTGTTGTGGAGAAGGAGATGGCAACCCACTCCAGTATTCTTGCCTGGAGAATCCTGTGACAGAAGAGCCTGGTGGGCTGCTGTCCACAGGGTCGCACAGAGTCGGACACGACTGACGCGACTTAGCATGCATGCATGCCTTGGAGAAGGAAATGGCAACCCACTCCAGTATTCTTGCCTGGAGAATCCCAGGGATGGGGGAGCTGTCTATGGGGTTGCACAGAGCCGGGCATGACTGAAGTGACTTAGCAGCAGCAGCAGTGTTTTGTTGACAGAAGTGGTTGACTTGGATATTATGATTATATGCAATTCGTGACATGATAGCATCGTTCCAATAATTCCAATCAATCGCTGCAAAAGTGTGAATTTCCTGCTACTCTTCAAGAGAACTTTGGCCTGTGATGCTACTGGGTTGTATTAGAATCAGGAGATTATCTTCTGGGTAAAAGGAGGGTCTTTGTAGAACAAATGGAGAGAGAATCCTTGCCTGCTTAGACCATGGTTTTTCTTCACAAAGGATGGCCAAATACTATGTGTTCTGATTGATGAAGGCAAATTAAAAAGTACGTATATACTCTGTGCTCAGTCACTCAGTCGTGTCCGAATCTTTGTGACCCCGTGGTCTGTAGCCCACCAAGCTCCTCTGTCCTTGGGATTCTCTAGGCAAGAATACTAGAGTGGGTTGCCATGCCCTCCTCCAGGGGATCTTACCCACCCAGGTATTCAACCTATGTCTCTTGCATTGGCAGGCAGATTCTTTACCACTGAGTCACCTGGGAAGCCCTTGTGTATACTTTATAGATAGATAAATTGATGGCATAATAATATTTTAAGTTTTGTCAATTCTTGAGTCTGCCAATCCTTTCAATTCTGCAGTTTGGCTAGAATACACTTTGAATTTCTTAACTGCAAGGAGTCTGATATTTTAGGATATTTAGAGACAGAAACAATTTAAAAAGTTTTGCAAACCTTATAGTTCCTGTTAAATGTAATACCCTTTCCACTGCCATTGTAGATATTACCTCTAAAGCTTCTAGCCTTCTTAATGCTTGATATGGGCCCCAGGGCTGACATTGCTTTTTTATGGATTAAAAGGCACATAGCAGAGGGGTTCTGTTCATCCCCTAGAATCAAACCTCTGTGAAGACTATTGAGACACTTTTAAGACAAAAGACGGGGGATATACCCCCAGGCAAAGTTGTGTACCAATAAGGAAACCTACTTATATCTTTCATTTGCCTTATTTGGAATACAAAATGAAGTCACTTCCAAATATGTTTATATGGACTGTGTCTCAAAAGACCAAGCCAGTAGGATTCTTAAATGAAAGATAATTTAAGTAGGTATTATGTATATGATGATGAATTTTTCTCAATGTATAAATTGATCTTGACCTCACTTAAGAACAGTGATAAAAACCTATGAGTTTCATTTGTTCCTGTGATAAGAAAAAGGCAAATAAAGTAACAAAGGGCAATCCAGTTAGTAGGATAAAATAGGGGATAAGAAAAATTCTGATTAATAAAATTCAACATGAAATGAAACTTTTAGAGGGAGAATATAATTAAATGGACAGAAGTCAGACAGATAAGCACTAGGACGTAGTGTTGTGAAGACAGATTATATTCCTTTAGGTCACCAGTGTATCCTTGACAATTCAATAGATATTTATAAAAGGCTAGAATGATATTAGAAAGTGAATTCAAAATAGGATAAAAGGAAAATATTAAATGTAGTACCTTTATGTAAACATATCTCAGCCTCTTTTCCAAACCCATC
The DNA here is from genome assembly GCA_935064755.1 of Tragelaphus eurycerus. NCBI lineage: Eukaryota > Metazoa > Chordata > Mammalia > Artiodactyla > Bovidae > Tragelaphus > Tragelaphus eurycerus. Next base: position 27,491,177 of record CAKXYN010000023.1, read on the forward strand.
CAAGGAATATTCTTAGACATTTTTTTTTCTATTTATCTCTACTCCCTGTGAAATCTTAAAATCATAGGTAAACTGCATTTTGTTTATGTACTGTGACCCTTTGCAGGGCCACAAACTGCTATAATAGCTCAGATATCTTTACTTCCACCAAACCAATTTTTGCCCCATTTGGGAAGATAATGATTCAGTTTTAGAGTGAATACAGCTTGAAAGTCATGTAAGCCCTGAATCTGTTTCTGAGCATATGGGGAGGTTACTCCATCTGTCTAGATCCCCAGATGATAATATCTACCTCTGAAGCTTATTGTCAATTTAAGTTTATTGTCACTGACATTTTATAAATCATAGTCTCTTACACATAGTAGTGTTTTCAAGATGTGATGAAAATCTTTAGCAGATATGCCAATCAATAGTTTTCTCTAAAGGATCAATGGTATTCCCCTGAGAAAACCTCTAAAGTATATACTTTAATATTCATGAGCTGAAGAGCAAAGCCAAAACCTTTGTCTTCCTGCCTTTTGCCATAATCTCTGACCCACGACCGAGGTCAGGAAGGGCAGTGGTGAGGAGATACCCCTCCCCCAAGGTCAGGAAGGCCGGCAGTGAGGAGAGACCTCTCGTCCAAGGTAAGGTGCGATGGCTGTGCTTTGCTGGAGCAGCCAGGAAGAGATACCCCACGCCCAAGGTAAGAGAAACCCAAGTAAGACAGTAGGTCTTGCAAGAGGGCATCAGAGGGCAAATACACTGAAACAATACTCACAGAAAACTAGTCAATCTAATCACACCAGGACCGCAGCCTTGTCTAACTCAATGAAATTAAGCCATGCCCGTGGGGGCAACCCAGGATGGGCGGGTCATGGTGGAGAGATCTGACAGGGTGTGGTCCGCTGGAGAAGGGAATGGCAAACCACTTCAGTATTCTTGCCTTGAGAACCCCATGAACAGTATGAAAAGGCAAAATGATAGGATACTGAAAGAGAAACTCCCCAGGTCAGTAGGTGCCCAATACGCTACTGGAGATCAGTGGAGAAATAACTCCAGAAAGAATGAAGGGATGGAACCAAAGCAGAAAGAATACCCAGCTGTAGATGTGTCTGGTGATAGGAGCAAAGTCTGATACTGTAAAGAGCAATATTGCATAGGAACCTGGAATGTCAGGTCCATGAATCAAGGCAAATTGGAAGTGGTCAAACAAGAGATGACAAGAGTGAATGTTGACATTCTAGGAATTAGCGAACTAAAATGGACTGGAATGGGTGAATTTAACTCAGAGGACCATTATATCTACTACTGCAGGCAGGAATCCCTCAGAAGAAATGGAGTGGCCATCATGGTCAACAAAAGAGTCTGAAATGCAGTACTTGGATGCAATCTCATAAACGACAGAATGATCTCTGTTCGTTTCCAAGGCAAACCATTCAATGTCACAGTAATCCAAATCTATGCCCCAACCAGTAACGCTGAAGAAGCTGAAGTTGAACGGTTCTATGAAGACCTACAAGACCTTTTAAAACTAACACCCAAAAAAGATGTCCTTTTCATTATAGGGGACTGGAATGCAAAAGTAGGAAGTCAAGAAACACCTGGAGTAACAGGCAAATTTGGCCTTGGAATACGGAATGAAGCAGGGCAAAGACTAACAGAGTTTTGCCAAGAAAATGCACTGGTCATAGCAAATACCCTCTTCCAACAACACAAGAGAAGACTCTGTACATGGACATCACCAGATGGTCAACACCGAAATCAGATCGATTATATTCTTTGCAGCCAAAGATGGAGAAGCTCTATACAATCAGCAAAAACAAGACCAGGAGCTGACTGTGGCTCAGACCATGAACTCCTTATTGCCAAATTCAGACTGAAATTGAAGAAAGTAGGGAAAACCACTAGACCATTCAGGTATGACCTAAATCAAATCCCTTATGATTATACAGTGAAAGTGAGAAATAGATTTAAGGGCCTAGATTTGATAGATAGAGTGCCTGATGAACTATGGAATGAGGTTCGTGACATTGTACAGGAGACAGGGATCAAGACCATCCCCATGGAAAAGAAATGCAAAAAAGCAAAATGGCTGTCTGGGAAGGCCTTGCAAATAGCTGTGAAAAGAAGAGAAGTGAAAAGCAAAGGAGAAAAGGAAAGATATAAACATCTGAATGCAGAGTTCCAAAGAATAGCAAGAAGAGATAAGAAAGCCTTCTTCAGCGATCAATGCAAAGAAATAGAGGAAAACAATAGAATGGGAAAGACTAAGGATCTCTTCAAGAAAATCAGAGATACCGAAGGAACATTTCATGCAAAAATGGGCTCGATAAAGGACAGAAATGGTATGGACCTAATGGAAGCAGAAGATATTAAGAAGAGGTGGCAAGAATACACAGAAGAACTGTACAAAAAAGAGCTTCATGACCCAGATAATCATGATGGTGTGATCACTGACCTAGCCAGACATCCTGGAATGTGAAGTCAAGTGGGCCTTAGAAAGCATCACTACGAACAAAGCTAGTGGAGGTGATGGAATTCCAGTGGAGCTATTCCAAATCCTGAAAGATGATGCTGTGAAAGTGCTACACTCAATATGCCAGCAAATTTGGAAAACTCAGCAGTGGCCACAAGATTGGAAAAGGTCAGTTTTCATCCCAATCCCAAAGAAAGGCAATGCCAAAGAGTGCTCAAACTACCGCACAATTGCACTCATCTCACACGCTAGTAAAGTAATGCTCAAAATTCTCCAAGCCAGGCTTCAGCAATATGTGAACCGTGAACTTCCTGATGTTGAAGCTGGATTTAGAAAAGGCAGAGGAACCAGAGATCAAATTGCCAACATCCGCTGGATCATGGAAAAAGCAAGAGAGTTCCAGAAAAACATCTATTTCTGCTTTATTGACTATGCCAAAGCCTTTGACTGTGTAGATCACAATAAACTGTGGACAATTCTGAAAGAGATGGGAATACCAGACCACCTGATCTGCCTCTTGAGAAATCTGTATGCAGGTCAGGAAGCAACAGTTAGAACTGGTCATGGAACAACAGACTGGTTCCAAATAGGAAAAGGAGTACGTCAAGGCTGTATATTGTCACCATGTTTATTTAACTTATATGCAGAGTACATCATGAGAAATGCTGGACTGGAAGAAACACAAGCTGGAATCAAGATTGCCGGGAGAAATATCAATAACCTCAGATATGCAGATGATACCACCCTTATGGCAGAAAGTGAAGAGGAACTCAAAAGCCTCTTGATGAAAGTGAAAGTGGAGAGTGAAAAGGTTGGCTTAAAGCTCAACATTCAGAAAACGAAGATCATGGCATCTGGTCCCATCACTACATGGGAAATAGATGGAGAAACAGTGGAAACAGTGTCAGACTTTATTTTTCTGGGCTCCAAAATCACTGCCGATGGTGACTGCAGCCATGAAATTAAAAGACGCTTACTCCTTGGAAGGAAAGTTATGACCAACCTAGATAGCATATTCAAAAGCAGAGACATCACTTTGCCAACAAAGGTTTGCCTAGTCAAGGCTATGGTCTTTCCTGTGGTCATGTATGGATGTGAGAGCTGGACTGTGAAGAAGGCTGAGCGCCGAAGAATTGATGCTTTTGAACTGTGGTGTTGGAGAAGACTCTTGAGAGTCCCTTGGACTGCAAGGAGATCCAACCAGTCCATTCTGAAGGAGATCAGCCCTAGGATTTCTTTGGAAGGAATGATGCTCAACCTGAAACTCCAGTATTTTGGCCACCTCATGCGAAGAGTTGACTCATTGGAGAAGACTCTGATGCTGGGAGGGATTTGAGGCAGGAGGAGAAGGGGACGACAGAGGATGAGATGGCTGGATGGCATCACTGACTCGATGGATGTGAGTCTGAGTGACCTCCGAGAGCTGGTGATGGACAGGGAGGCCTGGCATGCTGCAGTTCATGGGGTCACAAAGAGTCGGACACGACTGAGCGACTGATCTGATCTGATCTGATCTGATCTGACCAATCTAAATTGATACATGATGTGGTCCAGAGTGAAATATTTGCAAATCGCCTTGCTTTAACAAATGCACTGGACTTACTATGTAGCTCAGATTGGCGCTGAGAGATTGTGTCTGAATCTGGTTGAATCACTTACCACTCCATACAGCAAAGGCAGTACTCTACACACTTCTTCAGAATCCCCAGTGCTCCATAGACCAAACTGGAAAACCATTACTTTATACTATCCTTTCTAGTCTTCAAATTTAAGCATTGGTTCACAGACATTTGTGTGTTGAGTTGAATTTCTATTTGCTTTAGTGTTCCTACAGTTTAATGTGGCTGGTACTTTTGAATATAAATTAGAAATCAAAGTAGTTGATGTACTTTATGAACACAGAAATTAACCTATTGGACTATTTTTTTGGGGTCATGGACTAAGTTAAAAGAAGAGTGAAGAACTGACTTGTAGTCAGACTTTTACTTTACCTAGTTGCTTAGTTAAGAGAAGCTTCAGTTGATAAACTTCACAGCCTAGCAGCCAGTATAAATATTGAACCCAGTAGTATAGGAAAGCTTGGGCTCCAAGCTAGGAAATATTATTTCAATGATATTTTCCAATGAAAAATTTGCAACATTCATGATTAATTTTTCCATGTGAAAATTGCAAGACAGTGTAGTGGAATAGATTTTGAAGTTGAAGCTGCTGGCAGTGGGATAGACATGTACCACTAATTTCCCATTTCTTACTATGTGTTTTGTGTGTGTTTTGTATAGATTTGTGTGTGAAACTACTGTATGATGAGTGCTATACAGGAAAGCATTTTTATCAAGATATGTGGTGGAAAACAAGCTTGATCACTAGTGATAAAATTATGCCATGGTCTTAATTGTGTGCACTAGTAGCTCAGTCGTGTCTGATTCTTTGTGACCCCATGGACTGTAGCCTGCCAGGCTCCTCTGTCCGTGGAATTCTCCAGGCAAGAATACTGGAGGGAGTAGCCATTTCCTTTTCCAGGAGATCTTCCTGACCTAGGGATTGAACCCACATCTCTTGCATTTCAGGCAGATCCATCTGAGCCACCAGGGAAGCCCTGAGGCTGTACTAAGTATAAGCATGAACCAGTCAGGACTGCCCTGGCGGTCCAGTAGTTAAGACTTCACCTTCCAGGGCAGCGGGTATGGGTTCAATGCTTGGTTGGGGAGCTAAGATCCCACATGCCTCAGGGACAAAGAAAAACAAAACATAAAAGCGAAGCAATATTGTAACAAATTCAATAAAGACTTTAAAAACAGTCTACATAAAAAAAAATCTTAAAAAAAATTATGAAGTAATGCATTACTGTCTTTCTCTTGGAACAAAGCTTGTTTTTGGCAATTAACAGTTTCTATTCCAGTTTCCAATTTGTGAAACACAACTTTTTGAATTCTATAGAGCTTTCCCCTTTTTTGCTTTTTATGCTTAGAGTCTATGTGCATTCCTTAAGTGTGTTGAGGTCTTTATAATCTGAAAAGCTCAGAAAAGCTTTATTTTAACATCAACAGGATGAAGAATTATCTCCATTGTTACAAAAATGCCGGCTTCTGTTCACAAGAATCATTATAAGAAGGTAGGCCCCAGGACTTGTAGGGGAAATAGACATTCCTCCTTGGACATCAAAAGTAGATAGACTGGCAAAAAACCCCAACTCTGTTTCTCTTTACTTTGTGTTGAATAGAAAATGTGGTGTGTGTGTGTGTGTGCTTTTTAAGATGCTGATGAGAAACTCCTTTTGCAAGCTAGGAGCTTTCTGTAAATCAAGTTGCCAGGAAGGGGCAGATTCTAGCAATTTTACATTCAGATAGACTGACCACTAAAATAATCTAAAATTAGCATGGACATCTGGACCTTTTTTCTGACCTATCGCTCAGGAAATGCTCAGAATTTTATCTATACATCTTAAATAGAAGATTTTAAATAAATATGTTGATGGTGAAACAGAGGATCAAGATCTAGGTGATAATGATGCTATGGCTCTAAATAGACTGGAAGTAAACTGAGACAGATGTTCTTGGGGTGGGAGAGGGGGCTGCTAATTACTATTCTAGGCATATGGTGTACGATCAGTTGGTAGAATACTTTTCCAGTATTGCCTGTGACATTGTAAATCCAGATTCCTAAACAAGGATGAGAAATAGAGAAATGGATAGATTTTTTTTATAAGAAGAAGCTTTTCCAAGAGAATATCTTAAAATTCAAGAAAAAATGTAAATTTCCACATTAGCTTGAACGGAGGCACAAGTTCCATTCAGTAGGTACATTAGGTTGATGACCTTTTATCCAGAATGAATTTAAAAGTGGAAGAAAAGATGCCTTTCCCCACCTGTCCCTGCTTTTTTTTTTCACATTGGCACTTCAGGCTATCCTTTGCAAATTCTCCAGGCTTATTTTTTTTTAAATTGAAACTGGGACCTATAGAGGTAGAAATTCCAGACATTGAAGAACACCATTGAAACAACAAAGCCCTGGAAAACAGCCAGTTTCCTACATGGATCTGAGTTACTGGGGCATGAGTTTGAGCATGTGCCAAAATGGAAACCTGCAGGAGATACACACAGCTGCTGTCTGGTGTGCTGGGACAGGAGGATGCTGAGAGGGCAGAGGAAACGACATATGGACCTAGTGCAACACAACTCAGAACCAAACAAAACAGGGAAATAAGCTTCTCACAGCAAAGCAAGGTGTGCGCCCCCGACACAAGCCAAGTAGCGTTTGGGGAACTCAGCTTCATTCAGAATAAAGGACCAGGTTCTTTATAACTTCTTCTTGAGGAGAAGTGTTGATAAATTAGTACATAATAGACCCATAACAAGGAGAAACTATGATGTTTGATGACTTCATCCTGTGTGAAAAAGTGAAAGTGAAAATCGCTCAGTCATGTCTGACTCTTTGCGACCCCATGGACTATACAGTCCAAAGAATTCTCTAGGCCAGAATACTGGAGTTGGTAGCTATTCCCTTCTCCAGGGGATCTTCCCAACCCAGGAATCGAACCCAGGTCTCCTGTACTACAGGCGGATTCTTTACTAGTTGAGCTACCACGGAAGCCCAGGATCACTGGAGTGGGTAGCCTCTCCCTTCTCCAGCGGATCTTTCTGATCCAGGAATAGAACTAGGATCTCCTGCATTGCAGGCAGACTCTTTACTAGCTGAGCTGCCAGGGAAGCCATACCTTCTGACAATTTTAGAGATGTTCATTTCTAGAGTCTTTGATGAGATTCATATATATTGAAATAAAATGTAAACTTGTAGCAAGTTGCATTTATTGTTGAACTAGTGCAGGAAATATGGATCAGAGAGTCAGACTAGAAGACACAAACTGGCATTTGTTTTTTTTTTTCCCTATTACCTTGCATGTGGGCTTGGGGCAACCACTTTATCACGATCATCATTGTCACCATCACCATTATTGCCCCATGAAGTCAAAAACTTAGGTTTGTCAGTCTCTGCTCTAACACTTGAAACATATTATTTCATGTAATTTTTGCAAATGACTATGTGATAATTGTTGATATTATAATCTCTGTTTTATAAATGAGGAAATTGAGACTCAGAGAGATTGAACAACTGGCTCAACTTTACTTAGCCACAAGGTAGCAGAACCAGTATTTGATTATTTGACGTCAAAAGTCCATGAATAACCATCCTGTACTGTCCCATTCATGCCTTCCCTGAGCTTCAATTTATTCACCTGTTAAATGGGAAGCCAAGCTAGATAATTTCTAAACAGCTTCTTTCAACTCCTTATTCTGACGTTTAAATCTCTTCCAACTTCCTCTCCACTACCCCACAATAGCCCTTAAGGTATCTCAAATCCTGGAAATGACCACCATCCCCATTCTTTTTAACTGGAGACACTCTCATTTTCTTGATATTCTTTTTTGTGCCAGACTGTGCATGCGTGCTTAGTCGCTTCAGTCGTGTCTGACTCTCTGCGACCCCATGGACCATGGCCTGCCAGGCTCCTCTGTCCATGGGATTCTCCAGGCAAGAATACTGGAGTGGGTTGCCATTCATGCCAGATTACATACGGCTTATTGTAATTCACGTGACCAACCTCCCCATCTCCAAGGAGGTCACAATGAAAGTAGTACAAATAGTGTCAGGGCAGATCCTGGGAGCAAGTTGGGTTCCCTTGAGGCTCTGAACAGTGATGCGTCATTCCAGCAGGTCCTCCAGAGGCCAGACTTGGGAGGTGGGTGTCACCTGCCACTGCCTGATTCAGTTCAGTTGAGTTCAGTTGCTCAGTCATGTCCGACTCTTTGCTGTCATGAATCGCAGCACGCCAGGCCTCCCTGTCCATCACCAACTCCTGGAGTTCACTCAGACTCACGTCCATTGAGTCGGTGTTGCCATCCAGCCATCTCATCCTCTGGCATCCCCTTCTCCTCTTGCCCCCAATCCCTCCCAGCATCAGAGTCTTCTCCAATGAGTCAACTCTTCGCATGAGGTGGCCAAAGTACTGGAGTTTCAGCTTTAGCATCATTCCTTCCAAAGAAATCCCAGGGCTGATCTCCTTCAGAATGGACTGGTTGGCTCTCCTTGCAGTCCAAGGGACTCTCAAGAGTCTTCTCCAACACCACAATTCAAAAGCATCAGTTCTTCGGTGCTCAGCTTTCTTCACAGTCCAACTCTCACATCCATACATGACCACTGGAAAAACCATAGCCTTGACTAGAGAGACCTTTGTTGGCAAAGTAATGTCTCTGCTTTTCAATATGCTATCTAGGTTGGTCATAACTTTTCTTCCGAGGAGTAAGGGTCTTTTAATTTCATCGCTGCCTAATTAGCAGCCAGGATATTTGCAATGAAACTAAAATATTTAAAGAGCAGGTAATTCAGATACAATGAGCTGAAGACAAGAAAAGAATTATATGTCAAAGCAGTAAATTTAGACATCAGGAAAATGCATTAAAAGCCTAGAAAAAGTATTGGATTTACAGTTTTTCCAATTTACATTAGCTGGCTTCAAAGCAGAAATCTGAACAACAGTTTGACTCAATGCCATTTTTGCTGTGTAGATTTTACTTGGGGAGTCTGGACAGTGTCATTTGCACAGTTAATATGTGATTATGCTAATAAATGTTGACTTGGGAAATCTCTTATGTGCGTTTCAAATTACCAACTGTCCTGAAAACATATTGTGCTATGTAATTTCCTGATATTAGAATTGAAACATACAGATGTGCTAGCCTATAAAATTTTCCTGGGAATAATGAACACAAATAATTGGAAAATAAGTTTCCTTGATTATTGCACTAGATTCTCAATTGAAGGTTGCCTTTATTAATGACTTTATAATGGTCTTTACTAATCAGGTAGGATTTACTGAGAAGTGGTAACAGATAGTCCAGTTTATAATCTGAAATGCTATCCAATAGAAACCTCTGTGATGAAATAAATGTATCTACTAATATATGATATATGATAGCACTTGATATGTGATCACTGTAACCAAGGAACATAATTTTAAATTTATTTGATTTTAATTAATCTAAATGTAAGCAGCCACCTTTAAATAGTTTGAAGTGAACAGTAAAGTTGATCAGTCATGTCCGACTCTTTGTGATCCCATGGACTATAGCCTACAAGGCTCCTCCATCCATGGAATTTTCCAGGCAAGAGTACTGGAGTGGAATAGAAGAGTACTGGAGTACAAGAGTACTGCCATTTCCTTCTCCAGGGGATCTTCCTGACCCAGGGATCAAACCCAGGTCTCCTGCGTTGCAGACAGACAATTTACTGTCTGAGCTACCAGGGAAGCTGGCTACTGTATTGGACAGTGCAGAGTTTAGAAAGATGCTCATCACAAATCTGTTTCTGAACTGGTATTGTCTTCAAGTTGAGACAGCAATTTGTCATTTTACTGCAGAGATTACTCCATGGATCACATGAAGAATAATCCTTAAATGAAAAAGGAGCATAAAGCCCTTTTGTGTTCAAGACCGATTACCTCATGCCAAAATAGTGAGTCTATTTATTCACCTTCAAGTTGGTCTTAGAAAGTCCATCTGTTCTCTGGAAAAAGCATGTGGTTAAAATAGTTGGTTGACAGAACTTTTCATGTTTCAACTGCTTGTGTTATGTAGAACTCAGAACTTTTTTTTCTGAGAATTGTAATTTATTTCAGTACTATTCAGTACTAATAATAGTACTCTTGAAAATATCAGATGCTGTCATCTCCTTGTATCTGAGGGAGATTGGTTCCAAGACCCCGTAGATAATAAAACCCATGGGTACTCAAGTCCTTTATATAAAATGGTATAGTATTTGCATATAAGCTACACACATCCTGCTATATAATTTGACTCATCTCTAGATTACTTATAATACCTAATACAATGTAAATGCTATGGAAATAGTTGTAAATACAATGTAAATGATATGTAGATAGCTGCTGGTGTGCAGCAAATCCAAGTTTTGCTTTTGAAACTTTCTGGAGTTTTGTTTCCCAAATGTTACCCATCCAAGGCTGGTTGAATCCATGGATATGGAGCCCACAGATATGGAGGGCTGGCTGTATTTAGGAAATCTAGAAAATAGCTAATATTTATTAAACTTTTACATTTTCTTGAGCACTACAGTTTCACAGCAACTCTACACGGGAAGGTTCTCCCCATTTGACAGATGAGGATGCTGAGGCTCAGAAATAATTAATAATTTGTCAGAGATCACTGGAGAAGGCGATGGCACCCCACTCCAGTACTCTTGCCTGGAAAATCCCATGGATGGAGGAGCCTGGTGGGCTGCGGTCCATGGGATCGCGAAGAGTTGGACACGACTGAGAGACTTCACTTTGACTTTTCACTTTCATGCATTGGAGAAGGAAATGGCAACCCACTCCAGTGTTCTTGCCTGCAGAGTCCCAGGGACGGGGAGCCTGGTGGGCTGCCATCTATGTGGTCGCACAGAGTTGGACATGACTGAAGCGACTTAGCAGCAGCAGCAGCAGTAGCAGCAGAGGTCACTGGGCTATTAAGTAGCAAAAGCCAGGATTCTGAACTCAGGCAGTGTGGCTTCTGTGGCCAAGCTCTCACCCACCAACCTACGAAGCTTTTCATTTCCCTGAAACTAACAGTTCTCTTCCACCTCTGTTCTCGTACTTCCCACATCTTGAGCTCTTCAGATAGAGAATGATGGCAATGTGGCTGAATATTCTAGTTCTTACACTGACTATTTACGAGCAGGTGACCTTGAAGAAGGTCACCATTTCTGCCTTCTCTTCTTTCTGTATATGACAGTTATGATGTACAAGGGCCTCTCCTGAACACCAAGAAGACAGGGTGTACTTGGGGTGGTCCTGTATGCAATGCGGCAAGGGGTATTATGTCTCCTTGGGGGTAGATCTAAATGAGCTGCTGTTAAGAGATGGTGGTGCACAAGCTGTGGGAACCACAGGCATGGTGACTGGGCTGAGTCTACCTTGGCCGTGGGAAATCACAGAACTATGGTTCTGCATGATGGCAACCTGCCCTTAGTGTTGGGGAAAGCTTTTGGGAAATCCCTACAAGAATTTATGAGCACCAGCATCCTGAGGCTGGAGATTTTTCAATCATCTTGCTTTGTAAGTTATCATCCACCTTTTCTCATCCTGCCCTTCCCTGTTGACTCAGAGGTAAAGAATCTGCCCACAGTCTAGGAGACCGGGGTTCAATCTCTGGTTTGGGAATATCCCCTGGAGAAGGGAATGGCAACCCACTCCAGTGTTCTTGCCTGGAGAATCCCATAGACAGAGGAGCCTGGTGGGCTACAGTACGTGGGGTCACAAAGAGCTGGATACGACTGAGGGACTAACACTTTCACTTTCTTTTTCTCTCTCTAACCAAAGGTCAGGTTCACAGAGGTCTGAGTCCACAGGCAGTATTAGTTGAATGGGAAGCTAGAAGATGCACACTCCCTCAGTTATTGCTTAAAAATACTTATATTTAAAAAATTTTTGTATTAGAGTCTAGTAAAAAAATTGAAACTCCACATTTATTAGAACTCATAATTTAGGCTAAGAGAAATAAGGCAACATTTTAAAGAGCCCTTTGGTGTTATCAATGGCTGGGATTCTGGAAGCACTGGGAATTTGTTTCTTTACACATGTACTCACAGTGTTTGTGAGATGTCTCTTACTATTTCACATCACTAATACATCTAGACCAATAATCTTGCCATATTCGGGAACCTCTGTATCATCTCGTGGCTCTATTTATGTTACTGACTGTCCCACATGACTGAACCTTATGAAGGCAGAGGCTTCATCTTGTTCACTGATGCTGTCCTAGGACCACGTTTTCTGTCACAGGGTTTGAATAAGTGACTGAAAGGATGGAGGACTGAGCAGAATAACACCAACATTTCTGATGTTTACAAAGATTTGGGGAGGGGTGATCTGGGGACTATGATAACAAAGATTATATTCCATGAAAATTATTGGGAACGTTTATAGGAAAGTATGTTTACATGGGAACTATCAGACTATTTAAAGGGATGAAACTAATATCCCCCACTGCCTCCTTTGCTTTCATTGATCTGATTAAGTGACCAGGATTTTGCATCCTGTAGTACTCTTTATAATGCCAAGTGTGTCATAAACATAACAATTTGTGCATAACTGTTGCAGTGATAATCTGTAGATACTATTGGATAGTCTTCTGGAGAATAGATACTCTTGTTTCCTGCTAAAACCACAGCCTGATTTCTCCTTTTCAAATCCTTTTTACTTTTTTTTTCTTTTTCTTGTTCTACTGCATAGTGTAGAAACATCAGTCAGTGTGTGAGTGCAAACTCAGTCACTCAGTCGTGTCTGACTCTTTGCGACCCTGTGGACTGTAGCCCACCAGCCTCCTCTGTCCATGAGATTCTCTAGGCAAAAAATACTGGTGTGGGTTGCCATTTCCTATTCCAAGGTACCTTCCCCACCTAGGGATCAAACCAGTGTCTACTGCTTCTCTGGGACTGGCACGTGTGTTCTTTACCACTGTGCCACCTGAGAAGCCCTCAGTCAGTACACATTGAAAATAAACAGTGATGGGATGAATTCTTTGTTGGTTCTTCATTATATTGGAAATGCTTTCAGCATCTCTGTTTTTGGTAGTGTTTGCTGAGGCTTTGTTATGCTAAGGAGGTTTCCTTCTATTCTTAATTTATTAGATTTGTTTAATATCATGAATTGCCATAGAATTTTATAGGATGCATTTCTTGGATCTCTGGAGGTAATAATTGACTTTCTAATCTGAAATTGGTTATTGTGGTGATTATTCATTAGTTGATTTTCTTAATGTTAAAATAACTTTGCATTTCTAGATAAACTTAAGGTATTTGTGCTCTATTGGATATTTTTTACACATTGCTAGTTTCTGTTTGATAATAATTATGGTATGCTTTGGCACATTAATTTCTAAAAGTAAGTTTTACAAATTCATTTATAAGAAAAATTTCTAGCTTTTTCTTCCTTATTGATTTCTAACTTTAATATATTGTGATGGTTCCTATCACTAATTTGATGAGGCTTGTTTTCTGGCCTGGCATTTGGTAAATTTTGAACCCCATGAACAGTATGAAAAGACAAAAAGATAGGACACTGAAAGATGAACTCCCCAGGTAGGTAGGTGCCCAGTATGCTACTGGAGATCAGTGGAGAAATAACTCCAGAAAGAAGGAAGAGGTGGAGCCAAAGCAAAAACAACAACCAGTTGTGGATGTGACTGGTGATAGAAGTAAGGTCTGATGCTTTAAGGAACAATATTGCATAGGAACCTGAAATGTGAGGTCCAAGAATCAGGGTAAGTTGGAAGTGATCAAACAGGAGATCGCAAGAGTGAATGTCGACATTTTAGGAAATCAGCGAACTAAAATGGACTGGAATGGGTGAATTTAACTCAGATGACCATTATATCTACTACTGTGAGCAAGAATCCCTTAGAAGAAATACAATAGCGATCATAGTCAACAAAAGAGTCTGAAATGCAGTCCTTGGATACAATCTCAAAAACAACAGAATGATCTCTGTTCGCCTCTAAGGCAAACCATTCGATATCACAGTAATCCAAGTCTATGCCCTGAACAGTAATGCTGAAGAAGCTGAAGTTGAAAGGGTCTATGAAGACCTACAAGACCTTTTAGAATCAACATCCCCAAAAGGTGTCTTTTTATTTATAGGGGACTGGAATGCAAAAGTAGGAACTCAAGAAATACCTGGAGTAACAGGTAAATTTGGCCTTGGAGTACAGAATGAAAAGGGCAAAGGCTAATAGAGTTCTGCCAAAAGAACGCACTGGTCATAGCAAACACCCTCTTCCAACAACACAAGAGAAGACTCTACACATGGACATCACCAGATGGTCAACACTGAAATCAGATTGATTATATTCTTTGTAGCCAAAGATGGAAAAGCTCTATACAGTCAGCAAAAGCAAGACTGGGAGCTAACTGTGGCTCAGATCATGAACTCCTTATTGCCAAATTCAGTCTTAAATTGAAGAAAGTAGGGAAAACTACCAGACTATTCAGGTATGACCTAAGTTAAATCCCTTACAATTATACAGTGGAAGTGAGAAATAGATTTAAGGAGCTAGATCTGATAGACAGACTGCTTGAAGAACTATGGACGGAGATTTGTGCCATTGTACAGGAGGCAGGGAGCAAGACCATCCCCAAGAAAAAGAAATGCAAAAAAGCAAAATGGCTGTCTGAGGAGGCCTTACAAATAGCTGTGAAAAGAAGAGAAGTGGAAAGCAAAGGAGAAAAGGAAAGATATACCCATTTGAATGCAGAATTCCAAAGAATAGCAGGAGAGAAAAGAAAGCCTTCCCCAGTGATCAGTGCAAAGAAATAAAGTAAAATAATAGAATGGGAAAGACTAGAATTATCTTCAAGGAAATTAGAGATATCAAGGGAACATTTCATGCAAAATGGGCTCAATAAAGGGCAGAAATGGTGTGGACCTAACAGAAGCAGAAGATATTAAGAAGAGGTGGCAAGAATACACAGAAAAACTGTACAGAAAAGATCTTCACGATACAGATAATCATGATGGTGTGATCACTCACCTAGAGCCAGACATCCTGGAATGTGAAGTCAAGTGGGCCTTAGGAAGCATCACTACAAACAAAGCTAGTGGAGGTGATGGAATTCCAGTTGAGCTATTTTAAATCCTAGAAGATAATGCTGGAAAAGTGCTGCACTCAATATGCCAGCAAATTTGGAAAACTCAGCAGTGGTCACAGGACTGGAAAGGTCAGTTTTCATTCCAATCCCCAGGAAAGGCAATGCCAAAGAATGTTCAAACTACTGCACAATTGCACTCATCTCACATGCTAGCAAAGTAATGCTCAAAATTCTCCAAGCCAGGCTTCAACAATATGTGAACCGTGAACTTTCAGATGGTCAAGCTGGTTTTAGAAAAGGCAGAGGAACCAGAGATCAAATTGCCAACATCTGCTGGATCATGGAAAAAGCAAGAGAGTTCCAGAAAAACATCTATTTCTGCTTTATTGACTATGCCAAAGCCTTTGACTGTGTGGATCACAATAAACTGTGGAAAATTCTGAAAGAGATGGGAATACCACCACCTGACTGGCCTCTTGAGAAATGTGTATGCAGGTCAGGAAGCAACAGTTAGAACTGGTCATGGAACAACAGACTGGTTCCAAATAGGAAAAAGAGTGTGTCAAGGCTGTATGTTGTCACCTTGCTCATTTAACTTATATGCAGAGTACATCATGAGAAACACTGGACTGGAAGAAGCACAAGCTGGCATCAAGATTGCCAGGAGAAATATCAATAACCTCAGATATGCAGATGACACCACCCTTCTGGCAGAAAGTGAAGAAGAACTAAAGAGCTTCTTGATGAAAGTGAAAGAGGAGAGTGAAAAAGCTGGCTTAAAGCTCAACATTCAGAAAACAAAGATGGGATCCAGTCCCATCACTTCATGGCAAATAGATGGAAAAACAGTGGAAACAGTGGCAGACTTTATTTTGGGGGGCTCCAACATCACTGCAGATGGTGACTGCAGCCTTGAAATTAAAAGACGCTTACTCCTTGGAATAAAAGTTATGACCGACCTAGACAGCATATTAAAAAGCAGAGACAATACTTTGCCCTCAAAGGTCCATCTAGTCAAGGCTATGGTTTTTCCAGTAGTCATGTATGGATGTGAGAGTTGGGCTACTGAAGAATTGATCCTTTTGACCTGTGGTGTTGGAGAAGACTCTTGAGGGTCCCTTGGACTGTAACGAGATCAAACCAGTCCATCCTAAAGGAAATCAGTCCTGAATGTTCATTGGAAGGACT
Source organism: Tragelaphus eurycerus (assembly GCA_935064755.1). Lineage (NCBI taxonomy): Eukaryota > Metazoa > Chordata > Mammalia > Artiodactyla > Bovidae > Tragelaphus > Tragelaphus eurycerus. The sequence continues at coordinate 27,507,459 of CAKXYN010000023.1, forward strand.
GATGTTGAAGCTGAAACTCCAATACTTTGGTCACCTGATGCGAAGAGCTGACTATTTGAAAAGGACCTGATGCTGGGAAAGATTGAAGGCAGGAAGAGAAGGGGATGACAGAAAATGAGATGGTCGGATGGCATCACTGACTCAATGGACATGAGTTTGAGTAAACTCCAGGAGTTGGTGATGGACAGGGAGGCCTGGCGTGCTGTAGTCCATGGGGTCGCAAATAGTGGGATACGACTGAGCAACTGAACTGAACTGAACTGAATAAATAATTGATGTGTACTTAGAAAAAAATTCTCTAATTGTTGGGTGTAGTTTACTCTATGTTTCTTAGAGTAACATTAGAATAACACTACCTATTGCTCATAATTGTTAGTTTATAGTGTTCAACTGTTACAGATTTTGCTACTAATTTTTGTCAGCCTAATCTATTAATTTCTGAGATATGTCTAACTTTTTCCATAATGACATTGGAATTTGTTTCTTTCTTGCAGAGCTTTCAGCTTTAAATGATATATTTTGTGGTTTAATATGAATGATATAATTTGAGTTTTCATTATTAAATGCACAAATGAATTGAACCTTAAGCAGTTATTTTTCTTAGATTCGGTAATACCTTCTATTACTTATATAAACATAAAATCTGTTTTATGCAATATTTATAATGCAACCAGGTTCTTTTGGTTTGAAACTGGTACACATATTTTTAATCTTTTATACAAACTTTCTGTGTCTATATGTGTTTAATAGGGTCTTTTGTAAATGACTGATAGCTAGAGTTTTTAAAAATGTGATGAGACACATCTTTGTTTTTTAACAGAAAACTTTATCTCTTTTATCAATTCAGTTCAGTTGCGTTCAGTTGCTCAATTGTGACCCCATGGACTACATCTTGCAAGGCTTTCCTGTCCTTCACCAACTCTCGGGGCTTGCTCAAACTCATGTCCATCAAGTCGGTGATGCCATCCAACCATCCTCATCCTCTGTCGTCCCCTTCTCCTCCTGCCTTCAATCTTTGCCAGCATCAAGATCATTTCCAATGAGTTGGTTCTTTGATTCAGATGGCCAAAAATCATTGGAGCTTCAATTTCAGCATCAGTTTTTCCAGTGAATATTCAGGACTGATTTCCATTAGGATTGACTGGTTTGATCTCCTTACAGTCCAAGGGACTCTCAAAGTCTTCTCCAACACTACAATTCAAAAGCATCAATTCTTCGGTGTTCAACTTGATGGTCCAACTCTAACATCCATACATGACTACTGGAAAAATCAAAGCTTTGACTAGATGGACCTTTGATGTCTCTGCTTTTTAATATGCTGTCTAGGTTGGTCATAGCTTTTCTTCCAAGAAACAAGCGTCTTTTAATTTCATGGCTGTGGTCACCATCTGCAGTACTTTTGAAGCCCAAGAAAATAAAGTCTGTCACTGTTTCCATTGTTCCCCCATCTATTTGCCAGGAAGTAATGAGACCGGATGCTATGATCTCAGTTTTCTGAATGTTGAGTTTTAAGCCAGCTTTTTCACTCTCCACCCACACTTTTCATTGAGAGGCTCTTCAGTTTCCCTTTGCCTTCTGCCATAAGGGTGTCATGTGTCATAATTACTATTGACATATTTGGATCTTACGGTACATCTTTAATGCTTCTTTTCTATTTTTTTTACTTTTTTGATTTTTCATGTTTTACTTCCTTTTTTGTCTTCATTTGGTTTGTTTTAATTGCTTTTTACAAAACTTGTTTCATTTATTTATTGTTCTCATAGACTTTCATTATTGTACTTAACTGTTTTGGAAATTATATTCTATTTTTTTAAAAAAATGACTGTCCTAGATATATATATATTTTATATATATATATATATTTAAGCAATGTATGAAGTTGATTATTACCTTTGTCTACTATTTGAAATATACTGGGACCTTAAAATGCTTTAACTCTAATTACAACTCCCCAAATAAATTAAAATCTATTTTTGGTTAGTGTTTTTACCTATTCTATGTTTTAATGCCATATACTGGATATTATTATTATTATTTTAAAAACAATGATTTATAGATTTACCAAAACAACTCCTGTTGGGAGCCGGTTTGAATTAGCGCTCCGCCTGTGGCAAAGGTCATGAGGAAGGAGGCTTGACATACACAAAGGTGGGGTCTAGCCTCAGGAGCCCCTTGGAGGTTCTCGAGCATCTACCCCCCAAAACCAGAGCCTGCCTGCTTTACTACTTGTGCTCTCACCTACACCTCTGACTTTACGGGGGGCTGTCCCCCACTACCTCTCTCTGAAAAAAGAGTTAACTTAAAGCTTCAGTTAATAAATTCCTGGGTGTGACAGGAGTATAACCTACAAACTCCTCTGAAGGTTCTTTAGCCCACCTGACAGGCTTGTCCGGCCACATGTGCTTCTAAAAACAGGTTCTTTAGAGAAGTTAGAAAACTATTAACATAAGTATAATGGGCTGATTAGAAATTGTATTGGTGAAGGGTTTTTCATTTGTTGAGCCAATGTTTGCTGCTAAGTCTCCACTTCCCCTGCCCTTATACACATTAATGAATAGAAGAGATAAGTGTTCCTGCCCACAGTAGTAGACATAATGGTCCTCTGAGTTAAATTCACCCATTCCAGTCCATTTTAGTTCGCTAATTCCTAGAATGTCAACATTTACTCTTGCCATCTCTTGTTTGACCACTTCCAATTTGCCTTGATTCATGGACCTGACATTCCAGGTTCCTATGCAATATTGTTCTTTACAGCATCGGACTTTACTTCTATCACCAGACACATCTACAGCTGGGTATTCTTTCTGCTTTGGTTCCATCCCTTCATTCTTTCTGGGGTTATTTCTCCACTGATCTCCAGTAGCATATTGGGCCCTTACTGACCTGGGGAGTTTCTCTATCAGTATCCTATCATTTTGCCTTTTCATACTGTTCATGGGGTTCTCAAGGCAAGAATACTGAAGTGGTTTGCCATTCCCTTCTCCAGCGGACCACACCCTGTCAGATCTCTCCACCATGACCCGCCCATCCTGGGTTGCCCCACAGGCATGGCTTAATTTCATTGAGTTAGACAAGGCTGTGGTCCTGGTGTGATTAGATTGACTAGTTTTCTGTGAGTATGGTTTCAGTGTATTTGCCCTCTGATGCCCTCTTGCAAGACCTACCGTCTTACTTGGGTTTCTCTTACCTTGGGCGTGGGGTCCGAAATGCAGTACTTGGATGCAATCTCAAAAACGACAGAATGATCTCTGTTCGTTTCCAAGGCAAACCATTCAATGTCACAGTAATCCAAGTCTATGCCCCAACCAGTAATGCTGAAGAAGCTGAAGTTGAACGGTTCTATGAAGACCTACAAGACCTTTTAGAACTAACACCCAAAAAAGATGTCCTTTTCATTATAGGGGACTGGAATGCAAAAGTAGGAAGTCAAGAAACACCTGGAGTAACAGGCAAATTTGGCCTTGGAATACAGAATGAAGCAGGGCAAAGACTAACAGAGTTTTGCCAAGAAAATGCACTGGTCATAGCAAATACCCTCTTCCAACAACACAAGAGAAGACTTTATACATGGACATCACCAGATGGTCAACACCAAAATCAGATTGATTATATTCTTTGCAGCCAAAGATGGAGAAGCTCTATCCAATCAGCAAAAACAAGACCAGGAGCTGACTGTGGCTCAGACCATGAACTCCTTATTGCCAAATTCAGACTGAAATTGAAGAAAGTAGGGAAAACCACTAGACCATTCAGGTATGACCTAAATCAAATCCCTTATGATTATACAGTGGAAGTGAGAAATAGATTTAAGGGCCTAGATCTGATAGATAGAGTGCCTGATGAACTATGGAATGAGGTTCATGACATTGTACAGGAGACAGGGATCAAGACCATCCCCATGGAAAAGAAATGCAAAAAAGCAAAATGGCTGTCTGGGGAGGCCTTGCAAATAGCTGTGAAAAGAAGAGAAGCAAAAAGCAAAGGAGAAAAGGAAAGATATAAACATCTGAATGCAGAGTTCCAAAGAATAGCAAGAAGAGATAAGAAAGCCATCTTCAGCAATCAATGCAAAGAAATAGAGGAAAACAACAGAATGGGAAAGACTAAGGATCTATTCAAGAAAATCAGAGATACCAAAGGAACATTTCATGCAAAGATGGGCTCGATAAAGGACAGAGATGGTGTGGACCTAACGGAAGCAGAAGATATTAAGAAGAGGTGGCAAGAATACACAGAAGAACTGTACAAAAAAGAGCTTCACGACCCAGATAATCATGATGATGTGCTCACTGACCTAGAGCCAGACATCCTGGAATGTGAAGTCAAGTGGGCCTTAGAAAGCATCACTAGGAACAAAGCTAGTGAAGGTGATGGAATTCCAGTGGAGCTATTCCAAATCCTGAAAGATGATGCTGTGAAAGTGCTACACTCAATATGCCAGCAAATTTGGAAAACTCAGCAGTGGCCACAAGATTGGAAAAGGTCAGTTTTCATCCCGATCCCAAAGAAAGGCAATGGCAAAGAGTGCTCAAACTACCGCACAATTGCACTCATTTCACACGCTAGTAAAGTAATGCTCAAAATTCTCCAAGCCAGGCTTCAGCAATATGTGAACCGTGAACTTCCTGATGTTCAAGCTGGATTTAGAAAAGGCAGAGGAACCAGAGATCAAATTGCCAACATCCGCTGGATTATCGAAAAAGCAAGAGAGTTCCAGAAAAACATCTATTTCTGCTTTATTGACTATGCCAAAGCCTTTGACTGTGTAGATCACAATAAACTGTGGAAAATTCTGAGAGAGATGGGAATACCAGACCACCTGATCTGCCTCTTGAGAAATCTGTATGCAGGTCAGGAAGCAACAGTTAGAACTGGTCATGGAACAACAGACTGGTTCCAAATAGGAAAAGGAGTACGTCAAGGCTGTATATTGTCACCATGTTTATTTAACTTATATGCAGAGTACATCATGAGAAATGCTGGACTGGAGGAAACACAAGCTGGAATCAAGATTGCCGGGAGAAATATCAATAACCTCAGATATGCAGATGATACCACCCTTATGGCAGAAAGTGAAGAGGAACTCAAAAGCCTCTTGATGAAAGTGAAAGTGGAGAGTGAAAAGGTTGGCTTAAAGCTCAACATTCAGAAAACGAAGATCATGGCATCTGGTCCCATCACTACATGGGAAATAGATGGAGAAACAGTGGAAACAGTGTCAGACTTTATTTTTCTGGGCTCCAAAATCACTACAGATGGTGACTGCAGCCATGAAATTAAAAGATGCTTACTCCTTGGAAGGAAGGTTATGACCAACCTAGATAGCATATTCAAAAGCAGAGACATCACTCTGCCAACAAAGGTTCGCCTAGTCAAGGCTATGGTCTTTCCTGTGGTCATGTATGGATGTGAGAGCTGGACTGTGAAGAAAGCTGAGCGCCGAAGAATAGATGCTTTTGAACTGTGGTGTTGGAGAAGACTCTTGAGAGTCCCTTGGACTGCAAGAAGATCCAACCGGTCCATTCTGAAGGAGATCAGACCTGGGATTTCTTTGGAGGGAATGATGCTCAAGCTGAAACTCCAGTATTTTGGCCACCTCATGCGAAGAGTTGACTCATTGGAGAAGACTCTGATGCTGGGAGGGATTGAGGGCAGGAGGAGAAGGGGACGACAGAGGATGAGATGGCTGGATGGCATCACTGACTCGATGAATGTGAGTCTGAGTGACCTCCGAGAGCTGGTGGTGGATAGGGAGGCCTGGCGTGCTGCAGTTCATGGGGTCGCAAAGAGTCGGACATGACTGAGCAACTGATCTGATCTGAGATAAGTGTTGAGCTTTGATACTGGTCACGTTGGACCTTAGGCTAAGTAAATTCTTTCCCTGACTAAAACCCACTACACCCTCACCCTATAGGAATGTAAATTTATCTAGTGGAGTCTGTTTTAAGAATAATCACCCTGGCCAGAAGATGATGTAACACCCCTAAGACCTCTGTATACATTTGTAAGAAGCACCTGACTTTGATAAAAGTCAGGGCTGCTGACCCCATGTGACTTTTGTATAACATCTCAGTGTATAAAAGTAGACCGTGGAAAATAAAGAATTGGGATCAGTTCCTGGAAAGACTGGTCTCCCCATTTCGCTCTCTCTCTCAAGTTCTGGCTGAGTCTCCATCTGGGGCGTGGGACCCACCATGCTTACTAATTATGCCTGGGCTTCTAAGATCGGACCAGGGAGGCCTCAGTGTCTCCTCTCCTTCGGGAGAACGGAAAGACGCCTGCGGCCTACGTAAGTGGTGCAAACTTCTTGTCTTGAAGTTTGATTGGTCCCCCGCGTAAACCAAGCTACTCAGCCTCTTTTCTCCACTGAATTTTCCTACTGAGCTATCCTCGTTCTAGTATTCTTTATATCTCTAATTATAACTATCGTGTCCTGACCCCCACCGACGCCGTCCTCGCTTCGAAGTCCCTGATTCAGCTGGGGCTGGTCCCCAGCAAACTCCCTGCCATTTCTTATTTGCATCTCAAGCTCTGTTAGTTTTCTTTTGACCGAAGCAAAACTTAAAATTTTCTTCAGTGAGAGTCTATAGTAAACTTTCAGTTTTTATTTAGCTGGGAACAAACAAAATTTGATAATTATGCTTCAAACAGAGCTTTGCTTGTTAAAAATTCTACATTAATACTTATTTTTTTCTAGGCATATTAAAGAATCTTCCACTGCTTCTGTTCTATTATAGCTTTCAATTTAATTATATATCATACTTGCATTTAGTGTTCTATAGTTTTATCAAACGGAGAAGGCACTGGCGACCCACTCCAGTACTCTTGCCTGGAAAATCCCATGGGCAAAAGAGCCTGGGAGGCTGCAGTCCATGGGGTCGCTAAAAGTCCGGCACGACTAAGCGATTTCACTTTCACGTTTCACTTTCATGCATTGGAGAAGGAAATGGCAACCCACTCCAGTGTTCTTGCCTGGAGAATCCCAGGGACGGGAGCCTCGTGGGCTGCTGTCTATGGGGTTGCACAGAGTTGGACACGACTGAAGTGACTTAGAAGCAGCAGCAGTTTCATCAAAAATAAGGGATGACTAATTATATAAAGATTATATATGTACTTGTTATTTAAGACAAGTTAGTTTATAGGACCAGTAAACCTAGTTTATTCCTTTAATTATTGCCTTGTTCTGATTTTTTTATCAGTATTTTTTGGTTCTCTGATTAGACAGATGTTAGATCTCATTCCATCCTAACCTCTTTTCTGTTTTCTATGTTTTATATCTTTGAGCTGCTTTCAGAATAGCATCTTTGTACATATGTTCAAGTTTGCTAAATTTTTCTTCAGTTGTATCTTATTGTCTCTTCAATATGTCAACCAAGTTGAAATTTTATTTTATTTTTCATTTAATAGTACATTTCATTTATTTCACTTCTTACCATTTTGCCTATATACTCCTGCCATTTAAACTATATACTTGTCCTTTGCTCATAACTTTAAGAAATGCTTTATTTATTGAAATATGAAAACTGCTAATTTCATATTCTCTTTCTGATCAATTCCAAAATCTGAAATATTTGCTAGTATCTTGTTTTTCCTGGCTGTCACTAATCTCACCTTATTTCTTCACCCATCTCATGGGTTTTCATTATGAGTTTGTAGTCCGTAGAACTTCAGCAGTGGTAATTCTTTGAAGGCTGGATATGATTACATTCCTCTGGAGAACATTTTTGTGGCTTCTGCTAGTGACCTGATATCATTGCCAATTTGGGACCACTTGAAAATCTTTGTGGACAGCATAGATTGCATGAATCTAGGGGGAAAATGCAGAGTTTTAGAGCAAAATTTTGCTTAAAATTTATCAGGGAGTCACCTGATGAGAACAAGCTGACTCATTGGAAAAGACTCTGATGCTGGGAAAGACTGAAGGCAGAAGGAGAAGAGGGCGACAGAGGAAGAGATGGTTGGATGGCATCACTGATTCACTGGACTTGAACTTGGGCAAACTCCAGGAGATGGTAAGGGATAGAGAAGCCTGGCATGCTGCCGTCCATGGAGTCACAAAGAGTCGAACATGACTTGGCGACTGAACAACAATTAGAGAAGCAGGCTTACTTGCTACTAATCCTTTAGTTTGGTAGATTTATTCCAGTTCACCTTCCAAAATCTCAAATTTATGGGAAGATCTTCTTTTAGACCCTTCACTTTGGATAGTCCTTGACTTTGTTGCCTGTTTCCTGTGGTCTGTACTGCTGTCAAAACAGAAACTGAAATTATCATGGTGAAGCAGATGCTTCCTGGAAAAAGCTGGCTTCAAGCCTTTTAAAATTTCCCAGGTGTCTTCTTTTTCTGTTTTCAGCTTCTGGATAGTCTTTGCTTTCTTGCTTTCACAGCAAGATTAAAACATTAAAATACGTTTTCAATACATTATTAAGCACACAAGTTATTTTTAAAATTCGGGTATATAGGCTGTTTGTCCCTGGAATTGAAATTTCTTTTCTGAAGTCTCTGACATTAGATACCACTCTGAGGTTCCATGAGAGGGTGAAGACAAAACACTAACTTACTGGCTGATAGTCTTAAAAATCAATTCAGTAGAGTTATAGATTTTTATTTAATTGGAGCCAAAATATTCTCATGGAGGACATTTTAAGATTGCAGGAGTGTGATGCTGACATTAAGAAGAAAATCACAGTCTCAAGACAAATTGCTTAATCTTTTGATTTGTGGAACTACACCCTTTGTAGTGCTTTTAATTTTTTTAATATGAAAAATTATTTGAGTTAAAATTCATTTCAATACACATTTATTTATGGGTCACCAAAAAGATTTAACATGCAGTTTTCAGCCATGAGTAAGCTTATATATCAATCACGCTGTACTTTCCCACGAAACTATGGCCCCCAAGGTCACCCCACAAATTTCCAACCTCGAAGCTGTAGCATTGTTTTGATACTAGGGTTGTTGCTGTGGAGATTTCTGTTCTTTTTTTCAAACTAAACAGTGAATTTTGAATGGGGTAGGGAAACAAGCAGCAGGTGCATATGAGCTTCAAATATAAAAGATTTTCTTTCTGTAGAGAGACTACGGCTACTACCTCATTTCCATGAGTCAAATGTGAATGTTTGTGTCTACCAAGGAAATCTCTCTTGTCCTTGTTTACTCTCCTTAGGTTAATTATTTTCATACAGAGAATCTACAATACATTTTCTCTGGCAGCTCCAGGGGCCAGACCCAACTGCAGAGAGAAATACTCCCAGAAAACCGGTAAGCACTTTGGGAGGTTTGCTAGCTCTTTCATAATATCAGTGTTAGGACATTTTCTATGCTGACACTTTGTTTTTCTATTGTGGTAGCCATAGAAATATTCATTAACCTGCAAATTTACATGTAGCACTATTTGAGGTAACATTATACAACCACTATTGTTATTGTATTATGAATGCCTAGCCCTCAAATCTGTTTTGAAACTGGTAGGATAAAATTTTAAGTGGATATGCATGAGTTCTATGGAAATACAATTGTTGTTTCATGGTAATGTTAAATAATGAAAGATTTTTCTAACTGGAAATGCATGCCAAGTCCCTTCAGTCGTGTCTGACTCTTTGAGATGCTATGGACTGTAGCTCACCAGGCTCTTCTGGCCGTAGGGTTCTTCAGGCAAGAATACTGGAGTGCGTTGCCGTTTAGTTCTCTATGAGATCTTCCCAACCCAGAGACTGAACTCGGTCTCTTATGTCTCCTGCATTGGCGAGTGGGTTCTTTACCAATAGTGCCAACTGGAAATAGTAACTCTTTTGATTCCATGACTCACTTCCAAGACTGCCATTTTCTTTGGGGGAATGGAGAATCTAAGGAGTGAGAAAATGTGTGGAAATACCACTGGAGTGTAAAATACACTGTAGTGTAGGGAATCTGAGTTCTAATTCTGACTCAGCAGTATCTTGATGGTATGATGTTGAATAAATCAGTTTATCTCTCTAAAAGTAGATTTCTTAGCTACAAAAATGGGATAAATGTGGTAATTAAGAGCAAGACTTTGAGGGAGGTAAATGTAGATTTGACTATCCAATCTACTCTTAGAGAACTGTGTAAGTATGAACAAGTTGATTAGCCTCAGCAGGACTTGATGTTCTCATCCATAAAATATAGTGTCTGGATTAACACTTAAAAGGAATTTTTTTTGTGTGTGCGAATACAAATCCATTTGAACCTCATCATTCCTCCTCCTAGATATTAGGCTTCCAGTGTCTCAGAGTAGAGATGTTACCAAAAAATGGAGAAAAAGAGAGAAAAGAGTCCATTCAGAGTGGTCCTTAAATTTAAAATAGATCTCAAAGAAAATTTTCTGAGCCAATGACTCTTGTTTCTGTATAGTCACCCATTTCCTTTCTGTATAGTCACCCATTTCCTGGCTTGGAAAAAAATAGAGGCAAGTTGGAGAGGAAGACTTTTAAGTGGACACTTTGTCAGTGTCCCAGGGAAGAGGATGTGGCTCTCACCCCATCCTGGGAAAGGTTGGAGAGAATGAGAGCACACAGACTTAGGTTTATTGATCTAAGATCAGAGCCACCTTCTGAGTGACCGCCTGGAAAGTGGGCTCCTCCACATATGAAAAACCCAGTAAGCGATAATTTTCCTATCAAGTTATACCTTTGCTGAAGTCAGAGATCATGTCTTGCCTATGCACTCAATAAATAGTTACAGAATGCCTACTTATCTATCACTGGCGTAGAACAAGGAAGAGAGCAGCCAGGGTCCCTGCTTAAATGGAATCTACACTGTAGGTTCTTTACCTTTATGTTCTTTATATTTTTTATATTCTTTCCAGCAATGCTGGTTCATATTAATAAAACATACTAGATAAACATACTAAGTGTTGTTAGTCACTCAGTCGTGCTGACTCTTTGCGACCCCTTGGAATGTAGCCCGCATGGCTTCTCTGTCCATGGACTTCTCCAGGCAAGAATGCTGGAATGGGTTGCCATTTCCTTCTCCAGGGGATCGTCCCAACCCAGGGATCAAACCTGGGTCTCCCTGCATTGCAGGCAGATTCTTTACTGTCTGAGTCACCAGAGAAGCTCAAATATTTGTTGAATGAATAGTAAATGAATGTACTTTTCTTGTACCCAGATAGACTAAGTCTGGAGATCTTCTCTTCTAGGCTAATAGAAAGTGGAAGGACTCTATTTACGTGAAGGTTAATCCAAGATGTAGCATGAAAAGCTTGGGAAGGAATTAAATTCTATTTCTTGTTTTACTTCTACCTTCTAAATTGACTGTCTACTCCTCATTGGCACAGTCTATGATTAGACATTCTACTTGACTTTTTATGAATGACCAATCCTTACACCATGGGAGACTTCTGGCTATAAATAAAGACTGACTTCAAAATTACATCAGCGATTCAAGCATCTTATGGTGTATGAAAAAATAGATTAAAGTAATTATCATCGACCTGCCATTTTAAACTGTAAGAAAAATGGCCACACTGTCATTTTTGATAAATAATGCTGGTGCAAGAGAATGTGCATGTTTTAATTTTATCCTTTGGAGTTGCAAACCCACATGCATTAAAAAGAGATTCAGGATGATATAACAGGCTTGTTTGTCAGGGGAAAAAATCATTACCATCTCTTAATAAAAATACTGATGGCCATTTCTAAGTAGCCCCTCTTCTTAAGTAACAGATCTGTGGCTTCAATATAGGCTTATTGTACCACATTGTCTTTTTAGACAGAAAACAGTATTAAAAATAGTACCAAGATATAGGTTTAAGATATACAGGAGATGATGTCTTCTCAATAAATAGTCCTCATACTGGGAAATACCCCAAGCAAACTTTTAGGACCTTAATGCATTCTTGATCAAGACTGAAATAGCTTTTGTTTTGAACTGTGCATTAGTTTTAATATTGACATTAATTTTTTGCCTGAAATGAACTTTGAGGCATTATCTAGTCTGTTCTTCTACTTCTGTAAAAGGTCACAGTCACCACTTTGGTAACAGGAAATTAATTCTGCTTCTAAAGCATCCGAGAGAAAGATTTTTACAACTTTCCAAGTCTATAAGCTGCTGGACTGGGTAAATCACTGGGCGGATCATTCCATCTTCATCCTGGAGGTGGCGGATCAGCAGGATGGAGAAGCAGCAAACCTCCCGGTTGGCAGGTGCACCTCCCTCTGGAACGGGGAGATGAGCTGCCCTTACTTAGGTCTTGCCCTATTTTTGTGTAACATCTCCAGACATGACACCACTCTTGGCTTATTGGATGTGCTAGTAGATCTTAATAATAAATAAAACTTCTTCAGCACTCTCCTTCCGGAACGATGGTTGGCATTGAATAATGTTGTTGGCTGGATTTTCTGGGAAACAGCCTCTGAAGTTCTGAGATTTGCATTCAGGAAGCTGATTTGAGAGTTTGTTTATTGGAGTTAATACCTGTGAGAGATTGGAAAAGCATAATTGGGCAGAAAGAGAAAGTGGACTGAGATGCAGCTGCAATCAATCTGTGATTCTACAGGCTGCTCTGGAGCTGGCCTGGGTCTTCAGCCGTGTCCTGAGTGCAGACCAGGGGTATCAGCCTTTGAATCTATACGTGGACAAGTTACTGGATGCCAGCTGCTGCTGGAAAGGACGCAGGTGTTGGGAAAGGCAGCTTCCTTCCCAACATGGCAAACCCACCCCAGGGTAGTTGCCCGGAGAATCCTATGGATGGAGGAGTCTGGTGGGCTACAGTGCATGCGGTCCCAGAACATTCGGACATGACTTAGCGACTAAACAACAATGAACATCTGATTTGCTGCACATTTTGTTGAGGTTTTTAATAAAAATTTACTCAGCTAATTACAGGTGGCTTGGGAACAATGGCAGCAGCCAGGACCTGTGAGCCCTGAAGAAAAGCATTTTTCTTTCAGGTGCCCATAATAATGCAGAACCTAGAATTGCTCACAAAGTATAAGCCAGTGCAAAACCTCCATTGTGCATTGGTTTATTATGAGTAGCTCAAGTGAAGATTTGTAACTATGGAAACCAAAATACAAAAATAATTAGTGGGCATTTTTTAAAAGAAAGTAACTCAGGAATTATTCATACTAACTTTAGGTGATTTACACACATAGTCTAACTGACCAGGACAGAGTATGACTTTCTATAGTCTTTGATGAAAGCTTACTCTAACGGAATCACCATAAATTTCTGTTAATGACCAGGTATATTCAGATTTATTTAGTACATGTCCAGGTCTTAATAAGCACAGTCAATAGAAAAATGGAATAGCATGGACAAATGAAATAAAAGTGCATCTTCACACATCATTCAAATTCCCTTACCTCTTGCTCATTCTTCCTACCCTCAAAAAAAAAAAAAAAAAAAAAAAAGAGAGAGAGAGAGAGAGAGAATGTATGCAAAACCCCCAAAGCTTTTGCCTTCTCCACAAACCAATTCTAGACTGGCTGATTTAAGTTTCTCAAGTTATTCCTAAGTGTTTTCAGTCAAGATTTAAGCAGGTAATGAACCAAACTATCATTTAGAAAGAAAAGAAGCCAAAGATGAGGAAAGGGGCCCAATAGAGGGTCTTACAGTGTCCTTGGGGAGTGTGACAGGCAGCTTCTGGAATGGCTCCCACTGATTCCCACCTCCTAGGATCCACATCTCTGTGTAACGCCCCTCTCCTTGGGTGTGATTTGGATTGGCACTGACTGGCACCTTAATCACAGCCCTGAGAGAAACCCTGAAGCAGGGAACTCAGGTATGCGGTGCCCCAGTACATAAACTGCATAAATTATAGGATCATAAATGCATGTCACTTCAAGTAAGTTACATAGCAATGTGTAGTGAACACAGATCTCTTAAAATTACTTTTGTCAACATACTCCCCCCAACCCTCTATCACAGTCACCTGGCGCTACTCCCTAGGTTTTGAAACATTTGACCATATTAGGAGGTTCATCACATCTCCCATTCCTGTCCTCTATCCACTTGAAAGCCAGTGGCTCATCTTTATACCCCAAAAGTAAGAACTTAAATAATTGAGAATTTATGGTAGAAGGTCCCCACATTTGTGGATTGATTTTGTGTTTTAAAAGTTCTGGGTGTGTGGCACTCCTGTTTACCTTCCATGGATTGTTCTAGGCGCATGGGATGCCTACTTGTTGTTTGGTCACTCAGTCGTGTCCGACTCTGTGATCCCACGGACTATAGACCACTAGGCTCCTCTGTCCATGAGATTTCCTGGAGCAGGTTGCCATTTTCTACTCGAGGGGATCTTCCCGACCCAGGGATTGAACCCAGGTCTCCTGCATTGACAGGTGGATTCTTTGCCCCTTAGCCACCAGGAAAGCCCCCGTTACACCTACATACTCACTAACAAATACAACAAAAGAATAGTAACTTCATAATTGTGGAACTAGGAGAGGTGGGGGAATAGACCAGTAAGAAGTGGGGAAATGGGAAAAGGACTGGGAAAATGATAAAAATTGGGAGTTTTGGAGTTTGGAGACTCAGGATTCCCACAGACGGTGTGCTATATGTAGAGTCTATAATTGAGGGGATATTATCTAACTTTCCAGGCCCTCTGTTGTCCTCATGTACATGAACAGGGAAGCAATCAAGTAACGTTGATTGCCCAGTGCTAGGGGGACCCACAGTTTGTAGTGTTTGCTTTTCTTTCTGGTAGTGATGCAGTGTGCTCAGGTGTGTCCGACTCTGCGACCCCATGGACTGTAGCCAGCCAGACTCTTGTGTCCAGGGAATTCTCCAGGCAAGAATACTGGTGTGGGTTGCCATTTCCTCCTCCAGGGTGATTGTTCCTACCTGCATCTCCTGCACTGGCAGGTGAATTCTTTACCGCTGAGCCACCAGGGAAGCTCCGAAGTGATGCAGGGCAAGCGTGACAGTAGGAGAAGCTGTCTCTTCATCAGCTGACATTCTTTCCTTTAGCAGTCTCATACCTTCTTTTTTTTTTTAAAAAAATGTGAATTCTGAAGCTTGCTTCTCACATCTCAAGCCAACATGATCTAGTAGTTAATGGATTTTGCATACACTGGAATCTCCAACAGCTAGAAAATATAAACCATATTTGATTTTAGGAAGACAACTGTGTTCATCCCCGTAGCACATAAAATTGATACAATCTTCATCAGTTTTTTGTCAGTATTTGGCACCTCCCTCACCTGCTGTTTGATTGCTTCTTGGCTTAGGAAATGCAGACGTATAGAAAAGCTAATATAGTCTGGTTTGATTTGGCTATGCTGAATGCTAAAGCTGTCTATCAAGAACAGAACTGTGATTAAGTGCAAGCAAGCTTTAATGTATTCAGGAGGGAACAGGGCTTAGCTTGGATAAAGGAGTGTTCTCCTAGTTATGTCTTGCTATTACCATACCAGCCCTAGTCTTTATGAGTAGATTTGAAAATTGGGCTCTTTTGAGTAAAACATTGCTCAACCCCATCCTCCAGTGACATTCAGCATGTAAGTGGTTTGGGGATGTATTTCAGATTTTTCATCAGACCTCTCTTTTCTATCAGCGAGTAAATCCTCTTACAAAATGGAACAAGCTGAATAGCAATAACACAACCAGGGTTCTGAGTCAATCCCTTCTAGTTAATATGGGCAACTGCTTTGCTGTAGAGATCATGAATTCATCCAAAGATCTTTGCATCTTTAAGGGCATCTACTCCCAAACTATGGGCTCATTAGTCTTCCTTGATGGAGAAGACAATGGCAACCCACTCCAGTACTCTTGCCTGGAGAATCCCAGGTTCGGCAGAGCTTGGTGGGCTGTCGTCTATGGGGTTGCACAGAGTCGGACAGAACTGAGGTGTCTTAGCAGCAGCAGCAGCAGCAGTCTTCCTTGAGAGACTCCTTTGTCCTTGAATTTGTATGAAGATTCCCTCAGAGCTAGTTCCTTGGGGCTAGAGTTTGCTGGTACCAATCCTTCCTTTTAGTTTCTGGTTTTGTGGACATTTGTTCACAGAGACATGATGTTCAGCTGCCCTTATCTCCTTCACCCGAATGATCCCACCAGGTCCCTTTTGCCCTTTGCTCCCGTCCCTGCCCACTGCCAGGCCCTGTCCTGGCCTGCCTTCCACCTACGGGGCAAAGCTGCTCAGTAATGGATAGTAAGACCTTCTCATTAACCAGCCGGTCAACTCCAGTTCAGCAGGGATCAAGCACTTACTGTATGTCTTCAAACCAAATGGTTTATTTGCCTTTTATAAGTATTGTGTATATTTTCAACTTTCTCATTTGGTCTGTAAACTTCTTTCTGTCACGTCTTATTCATGTTTGTATCTCTCAGGGTGCCCACCACGATGTTGTGATTACATACAGCTTAATATATGCACTTCTTGAATGAGAGTAGGAGAGGGAAAAGAAATTGGTGTTAATAGGATACTATGTATTAGTATTTTTACATATGCTCTTTATTCAGTGCTAAAGAATTTATCCAAGGCCAGGAAGCTGGTATGTAACAGAGTAGAGATCAGACCCCAGGGCTGTCTAACTGAAGCCTTTGTGCTTTCTTTGATAGCATGCTGCCTTACCATTGTGGCTTCACTGCTGTGTGCAGGCAAGATTCTTCTTTCTGTGATTTTTTTTTTTTTAATCATTGAACCCTGTATGGACATTGCTGATTATGGGGCAATGGCAGTCTGAAGTGCTTCCTGGGTGGCACTAGTGTAAAGAAACCACCCGCCAATGCAAGAGATGTAGGAGATGGAGGTTCAATCCCTGGATCAGGAATATCCTCTGGAGGAGGAAATGGCAACCCACTTTAGTATTCTTGCCTGAAAAATTCCATGGTCAGAGGAGCCTTGGAGGTTACAGTACATAGTGTCGCAAACAGTCAGACATGACTGAAGCAATTTAGCAGTCTGAAGAAAATTGCTGAAAGATTAAAAAGTAGATTTGTAAAAATTCAATTGGTGAAACAACACATGCGTTGTATATGAAGTCACCGTTTTGTATTCTCTCAGTCTGTGATCCCTTGTTCACTTCATAAAGTATCCTTTGCCAAATTTTGAAAATAATACTGACAATATGTGCGTGTAAATAAGATGTAAGATATAATGATGCATTTGAGTAGAAGATTTTGAGCATTTAGACAGATTCTCATCATTTTATTTTACATTCTCATGTAAAATAGTAGCATTTAAAATCTTATTACCCTTTTAGGAAAATCCAATAAAAATAACCATTTTCCCTACTACAAGTGTTAACTTTTTATGAGGAATGCTGCTTCAATAAAAATGATACATACTCAAAAATGACAGAAACATTGCTAAATAGTTAAAATTGGAGTCACTGAATGAAAATGAATTCAAAATGAAAATTTAAAATAGAAAGTAAATAACATTTAAAAAATGTTTTATAAATTACAAAAGCATTTCAATTTCCAGAAAGTTACCAATGCATTAACATTGCCTAAAATGTGAAGAAAAAAATTAAAATTCATGAAGGCATTGCTAAATGAGTGGAACATGCATAACTGTTGAAGAACAAATTATAAATTAAAAAATTGTTTGGAAAGTAAAAACAGTGCACAAAAATTAAAAAAACCCAGAGAAACATTTTTTGAAAAAAAGAAACATGAAAAATGTTTAAAATTATAAACAAAATTTGGAGACTATTTTATGGTGCTTGAAATTTACCAAACATAAAAAAAAATCTCTGACTGTAAATTTCCATTTTAAATCTACCAGTTGTTTGGAACAGTTGGGGTATGTGGTTTTGTTCTTCTGTGTAATGTTTGGAGAAGGCAATGGCAACCCACTCCAGTACTCTTGTCTGGCAAATCCCATGGACGGAGGAGCCCGGTAGGCTGTAGTCCATGGGGTCGCTAAGGACTGAGTGACTTCACTTTCGCGTTTTACTTTCATGCATTGGAGAAGGAAATGGCAACCCACTCCAGTATTCTTGCCTGGAGAATCCCAGGGATGGCAGAGCCTGGTGGGCTACTGTCTATGGGATCGCATAGAGTCGGACATGACTGAAGTGACAGCAGTAGCAGTGTAATGTTTGAGGCTTTTTTTTAGTTAGAATTTTTTTCACTGGAAGAAATGTTAGGCAGTCATTCAAAATTATGGTTTTAAAGACCATATAGCACCATGAAAAATGCTCATGGCTGAATGTTAAGTGAAAAATAAAAAGATAATTTGTATATATAGTAGAATCACAACTAGATTTTAAAAGTGGTTGCTTAACTGAAAGACTAGCAGAAAATATGCCAACCTAAAAGCAATTCTGTTATGTTGTTAGTACTATGGGGTCTTTTCCAACTTTTAAAAAAGTTGTATTTTTTGGAGTATAGTTGATTTATAATGTTGTGTTAACTTCTGCTGTACAGCAAAGTGAATTAGTTATACATATGTACCTATCCACTCTTTTAGATTCTATTCCCATATAGGTCATTACAGAGTATTGAGTAGAGTTCCTTTGCTATACAATAGGTCCTTACTAGTCATCTATTTTATATTACAGTAGTGTGAGTATGTCATTCCCAGTCTCCCAATTTATCTGTCCCTCAATTTCCCTCTTGGTAACCATTGGTTTGTTTTCTACATCTGTGTCTCTATTTCTGTTTTGTAAATAGTTTCATATGTGTCCTTTTTTTTAGATGCCACATATAAGTGACATCATTTAAT
The DNA here is from genome assembly GCA_935064755.1 of Tragelaphus eurycerus. Taxonomy (NCBI): domain Eukaryota; kingdom Metazoa; phylum Chordata; class Mammalia; order Artiodactyla; family Bovidae; genus Tragelaphus; species Tragelaphus eurycerus. The sequence goes on from CAKXYN010000023.1 coordinate 27,526,096, forward strand.
ATTTGTCTTTTTCTGACTTACTTCACTCAGGATGACCGTCTCTAGGTCCATCCACGTTGCTGTAAATGACATTATTTCATTCTTTTTGTGGCTGAGTAAGGAGGAGGCAATGGCACCCCACTCCAGTACTCTTGCCTGGAAAATCCCATGGATGGAGGAACCTGGTAGGCTGTAGTCCATGGGGTTGCTAAGAGTCGGACACAACTGAGCGACTTCCCTTTCACTTTTCACTTTCATGAACTGGAGAAGGAAATGGCAACCCACTCCAGTGTTTTTGCCTGGAGAATCCCAGGGACGGGGGAGCCTGGTGGGCTTCCGTCTATCGGGTCGCACAGAGTCGGACACGATTGAAGCAACTTAGCAGCAACAGCAGCAGCAAGGAAATAGATGGGGAAACAGTGTAAACAGTGTCAGACTTTATTTTTCTGGGCTCCAAAATCACTACAGATGGTGACTGCAGCCATGAAATTAAAAGACGCTTACTCCTTGGAAGGAAAGTTATGACCAACCTAGATAGCATATTCAAATGCAGAGACATTACTTTGCCAACAAAGGTTCGTCTAGTCAAGGCTATGGTTTTTCCTGTGGTCATGTATGGATGTGAGAGCTGGACTGTGAAGAAGGCTGAGCGCAGAAGAATTGATGCTTTTGAACTGTGGTGTTGGAGAAGACTCTTGAGAGTGCCTTGGACTGCAAAGAGATCCGAGCAGTCCATTCTGAAGGAGATCAGCCCTGGGATTTCTTTGGAAAGAATGATGCTAAAGCTGAAATTCCAGTACTTTGGCCACCTCATGGGAAGAGTTGACTCATTGGAAGAGACTCTGATGCTGGAAGGGATTGGGGGCAAGAGGAGAAGGGGATGCCAGAGGATGAGATGGCTGGATGGCATCACTGACTTGACGGACATGAGTCTGAGTGACCTCCGGGAGTTGGTGATGGACAGGGAGGCCTGGTGTGCTGTGATTCATGGGGTCACAAAGAGTCGGACATGACTGAGCAATGATCTGATCTGAACATTCCATTGTATATATGTACCACATTTTCTTTGAGATTGTGGAGAACTCCTTTCTAACTTCTCAGAAACTTTATCTTCAAGGTGAACTCGTCTAAATTCTGAGAATTTGGAATTGCAGGTCAGGTTGGAGTGACCCCTCTTTAGCTTTGTTCCAAGTAGTCTACTATTTTTTCTTTTATTTGCTTAAACTCCATTTCATGAGGTAATTATGTTGGCATTAAATTGTTCCTTCAAATCTTCTTACTAGGAATTTCTGTCTTCTCTGTTTTGTGTTTTTGGTTGCAATAGATAGACCTGGTCTTCGAACCTTGTCTCCACTCTCAGACATAACTTATGCAACCAGTTCGTTTTAATTCTAGAAGGTTATTTCAATAACTCCATGCTTTTTGTACCAACTCATTTTCTTTTTAAAGAGTCTTTCAATATTCCTCACATCTTCTTCAGTAGCACTTTACTTACAGATCAGTAATCACAGAGAAGGGAAGAAGTCATGGTGACTTTTATCCCATAACTGAATAAATTTCATTTGCAAACCATGATTTTCCTTTGTAACTCCCTGACAGTATGTGACTTCCATTGATAAAACTATATTGAAAAATTATGATTGGTTTTACTGATGAGTGTTATAAAATGAATATTTTTAAATGAAAGCTCAATCTGACTTAAGCTATATGGATTATAATAAAGGTTATTAAGAGATACAATGATGATATACCTCTGGCTCATTAATTTTAAGATGAATGGAGTCCTGGGTATTCTTTGTTTTTTGCATCTTTTATTTATTTGCTGAAACTTTCTATTTCAACATTTAATTTGAAAGAGTTCATGATTTTTCATTCAAGCTTTTAATAAAAATCATCCTAAAGTCTTTTTTAGATAATTCTATTATCTGTGTCATCTTGGTGTTAGAATCTGCTAATTGTCTCTTCCCATAGAAATTTCAAAAGCAGAGACATTACTTTGCCAACAAAGGTTCACCTAGTCAAGGCTGTGGTTTTTCCTGTGGTCATGTATGGATGTGAGAGTTGGACTGTAAAGAAGGCTGAGCATCAATTCCGAAAAATTGATGCTTCTGAACTGTAGTGCTGGAGAAGACTCTTGAGAGTCCCTTGGACTACAAGGAGATCCAACCAGTCCATTCTGAAGGAGATCAGCCCTGGGATTTCTTTGGAAGGAATGATGCTAAAGCTGAAACTCCAGTACTTTGGCCACCTCATGCGAAGAGTTGACTCATTGGAAAAGACTCTGATGCTGAGAGGGATTGGGGGCAAGAGGAGAAGGGAATGACAGAGGATGAGATGGCTGGATGACATCACTGACTCGCTGGATATGAGTCTGAGTGAACTCTGGGAGTTGGTGATGGACAGGGAGGCCTGGCGTGCTGCGATTCATGGGGTTGCAGAGAGTCAGAGACGATTGAGCAACTGAACTGAACTAGAAATTTCCATGGTTCTTTGTATGCTGAGTAATTGTGGATTATATCTTTGAATATTGAATTGAGAGAGTTGGGTCTTGTTTAAATTCTGCAGGGAAGGAAGTATTTTTTTATTGCTAGGAATGTTGTTAGGTTCAGAGACCTATGTTCCAATTTGTCTTCTATGGGCTTTGGTTCCAAGGCCAGTTCAATCATTGACTCGATGGGTCGTTTAGCCCTTAGATCTGTTCACAGAGTCCTTGGTTTGCTAGTTTGGGTTAGATCCTTGTACATGAGGCTCTGAGATGAGCCCTGGAGCTCATCGATGCTTTATGGGCTTGCTTTCAGGAAGTCTTTCCTCTTTGCTCTCTTCTCAGCATTTTCTGGCTGCCTGAGTCTTTCCTTTTCAGGCTGCTGCTGTGTCACTTCAGTCGTGTCCAACTCTGTGTGACCCCAGAGACGGCAGCCCACCAGGCTCCCCCATCCCTGGGATTCTCCAGGCAAGAACACTGGAGTGGGTTGCCATTTCCTTTTCAGGACTGTGGCCCAAATCCTGGAGCTCTAGTTCCTCCACTTGGCTGAACGCTTTTGTGTTTGGTGAACCTCTTGTGCCCAACCGTGGAAGAACAGAGAATAAATATAAGTAACAGAGTATCTCGCATTCTTGGGACCGCAAGTCCTCCAGTTGGAGAGGAAGGCCCCCTCCCTCTGCTAGTCCCCTTACTGATTGCTGCCACCACCACAGGAGGGTTGCCTGGTTGGGGGTGGGGAGAGGGATGAACTATGAAAGAATGGAAAAAAGAGAGGGATAAATGGGTGATATATTTGTTCTCTCTGAGTTTTAGGAGTCCCCTGTTTTGTTCTTCAAGCCAGAACTAAAAGGTTTCTCCCAGAGTCCCTTTTGTGGCATGGTGCTTACTTCTGTCTTATCTAGGCTGGCTGATATTGGAGGAAAAATCATAGGTTCATTGCTTGTTTAATGGTACATCAGATTCTTGTGTTTTATCCCAGTGTGCTTGTTGCAGTTAACTTTTCAGAGACGCTGGTCTGTGATTTCTATCTGGTTTTATGATTGTATCAGGTGTGAGAAATGGAAGGAGCATGCTTCCTACATCTTCTCTGCTACTGGATTCGATCTTGGCTCTTAAAGTTTTCACCTAGAAAAATACATGTTACTTCTGTTTATATTTTATTGGACAGACGAAGTCAAATGGCCACACCTGTTTTCAAAGAGGAAGGGAAATGCAACCCTCCTTGGAAAAGACCCTGGTGCTGGGAAAGATTGAAGGCAAGAGGAGAAGGAGATGACAGAGGATGAGATGGTTGGATGGTATCACCGACTCAATGGACATGAGATTGAGCAAGCTCTGGGAGTTGGTGATGGACAGGGAAGCCTGGTGTGATGCAGTCCCTGGGGTCAAAAAGAGTTGGACATGACAGAGTGACTGAACTGGAAGTATCTTCCTTGAAGGAGAATCAGAAGTATTTGGTTAAGGAGCACTCATGACTCCACAGTGCAGTAGTTAATGGAAGTCGAGGATGAGCTTCATCTTAAACCAAACCTAGGCACCAGTCTAAGTGAACTGCACCAGCCTAGAGGAACTGCGATACTCTTAGGGACATATGTTGAGGTTTCTATATCATCACGATGTATGGCTATCTTGGTGAGACTATATATATTTTAATCTAGTTATAAGAAGAGTCAGTGATGCTGTTCTCCACTCATATAATCTTGAACTCATGCGTGGGTACAAGGTAAAGATATAATAATGTGTTTTTAAAAATTCAAAGATGGTATCAATAGAGAAAATATGTATGTGATTGAACATTAATTAGAAATAAGTATAATTGACATGAGAAAGCAGAGTTTAGTTTAAAAAACCATTGAACTTGGAATTATATATAGATCTATTGTTTCATTGGAAAAGACCCTGATGCTGGGAAAGATTGAAGGCAAAAGGAGAAGAGGATGGCAGAAAATGAGATGGTTAGATAGCATCGCTGACTCGTGGGTATGAATTTGAGCAAACTCCGGGAGATAGTGAAGGAGAGGGAATCTTGATATGCTGCAGTCCATGGTCGCAGAGAGTCAGACACTACTTAGTAACTGAACAACAAGATCTGTTAGTACTTTGTTAAACCGGTCACTATTACAGTCTCATAAAAATTGATTCCAGAAACCACTGCATGAGTCTCTGAGACAGCTTATTCATGTTTCATCTCAATCTTTACCTATCCCACTAAGATTCATTAACTTTCTCCATCTTTTCTCTGAAATAATTTATTTGCTTCCGCAAAAGCAGAACTTTTATGGTGTTTGACTTCAGGCACAGAGTTCAGTTGCAGAGTTCTGCACCACTGGAAATCAACTTAGAAAGTTGTTATATAATCTCTCAACAGCCCAGAGAAGGTGCAGGGCAGGGACTCAGATCTAATTTCCAAGGAATGCAAAGGAAATATGTAATTTGACAAGTAATTCTCAGTGAACTTATAGTAACATGACTCACAACATGAAAATCGCTGGATAAAATATGCTGAATGGGAAATGATTCAGTGAAAATATTATTCAGAACAAGCAATTACTGAGTGGAGGTATTACCCACAGCAGACAATTACTCAGTGAAAATATTACAGGGAGCAGGCAAATATTCAATCAAACCTTTGACAAGGAGAGCAATTATTCAATAAACAATCATATAATTGTACCCAATGGAGCATGCTTGCCACATAGCATACAAATCACTTGCAGACTCTCAGGATGGTGTCTGACTGTCGAAAATGTGGGTAATTTATGGTTCTCATTTGTCATTGTTGAGATAATTTCATTTCCATTTTTCTTTCAAGTAAACAGCATTGAAACTGTGTACAACTCTTCTAAAAACCAATTTTTCAAATAATCCTACTGCAAATTTTTTTCATCTCCTCTCATATTATTTCCTTCCTTGTACTTTACCCCCTGCTCCCTTACTTTCAATTCTTCTAGTTGCTTCTTCCTCAACCTGACTGCTTTCTTCTTTCTCCTAATATATTTTAAAGATAAGCCTGAATATTAAAAAGCCCTTGTTTATTATTCAATCTTCTCTCAATAAATCATTCATGAGTGTGTTTTCCAAGAAGAAAACGTCACCAGCAGTTATGGACTATATGTTGATGGATTATAGGTATAATTTGTAGTGCTAGACTCAGTGAGACTGCAACTGTACCTTCACGAAATTTATAGGCTGAAATGGCAACAGCAAGTTCATCAATAAATACATATTTCAACTAGTGATACTAATGACTGCTTACTCCCTGACAGTCACTGTGCTAAGAGGTACATACGACACTCTTGTTCTCAAGAATTGTGTGGACATGTGGTAGAGACTGACCCATGAACCAAAAATATCAACAGAGTAGGTAATTGCTGAGAGATTTACAAAAGGAGGCAGAGGAGCAAAGAGATGAGTCCAAGAAAGGTTCCAGCTACTGGAACCTGAACCAAGTGAAACAAACACGAATGTTTAGGCAGGTAAAAAAAAGGTGGGAGAGGAGTCGGTGGCCTCACCGCACACTTGGTGCCTGTGGGGGATTCCAGGCAGTTTGGTGTCGCCCATGTGACATGGCATGGGGTCAGTGGTGGGAAAGGAGGCTGGAAAAATGGGCACATAGGCAGAGAGGCTCTACACATTAATAGTCCTCCTGCACTTGTATTTAAGGGGCTTTTGGTATGTATCATTTTGCTTGTCCTTGTTTTCTAGTCTGGAGGAGGATTGAGTGTAGAGGATGATGTTTATCACTGTTTAGTCTCAGAGGGGACTGAAGAGTAGTGAATACTCAGGAAGGAAAGTGCTTGCTTCAACAAATAAAGAAAAAAAGTTTAAGAATGTGAATAACACTGAACACGTGTAGAAGAGGATTGAAACATAAGACCACAGGAGCTTGGAGAACTGAGGACAAAAGAAGGTGAGAAAAAAACCATTTCAGGGTCCCCTTCAGGGGAAATGTGTTCAGCAAGCACTCCAGTAAACCTGTGATGTACTAGGCACCCCTATATTTTCTTAGTCCAGCAGAAGTGGCTACCATCAAACCTACTTGATGATACAGTTGAAGGGGCTCTATTGGTGGTCACTGTTTTTGGCATCTAGTGTTCATTTACCCTCTCCTGGTAGCTGCATCTCCAGGGCCCTGCTAGGGCACCGGCTCTCCCCAAGGCTCACCCGTGTGGCCTGGGCAGCACTGCCTCCCATCTCCAGCTCTGGGGTCTTCTGACAATCAAGGTTTCTGCTCTTCTGGGTCTCAGTGACTTCTCTTCCCTGTGGGAAACATGCCACCCCATTAACGACCACAGGGAACTCTCACTTCTGGATTGAGCGGAGCGATGGCGTGAGGCTGCGTGTGTTGAGCTGTCTTTCTACACTAGGGTGGCTAGACTGAGACAAAAGCTTCCATGTACAACCAGAGCACGTGGGTGTGTGGTATATTTTAATGCCTTAACTAAATCATTAGGAAGCAGCTCTCTGTTCCTTGAGCTTTTCAGACTATGCCAGCCATTATGATTTTCATTTTCCTGCCTTGGTTTGAGTTGGATTTTGTGTCTTTAAAAGCCAGAACAGTCTTAATGTAGGACTGAGTATTTGAAATAGTTTGTTAGATGGCTGCTATGTTATTTGTTTGTTGTTGTTTAGTCAATAAGTGGTGTCTGACTCTTTTGGACCCCATGGACTGTAGCCCGCCAGGCTCCTCTGTCCATAGGATTTCCCAGACAAGGATGCTGGAGCGAGTTGCCATTTCCTTTTCCAGAGGACCTTCCTGACTCAGGGACTGAACCTGAGTCTCCTGCACTGGTAGGTGAATTCTTTACCACTGAGCCACCAGGGAAGCCTACATACTAAACTAACTAAAATAAGTAAAGGAATAGACTAAACGATCAATAATGGCAGTTCCATATCTATGAATGGCCCCTTATAGCTGCAAAATCTTTTTGCATATACCATCTTGCTTAATCTTTATCATAAATACTGAGGTAGTGAAAGGTTGTTGTTGAATCACTCAAAGACACCGGGATTCTTGGCCCCCAGAGGAGAAGAATTCAATCCAGGGCCAGAGACACGAGGCTAGATCGCTCAGAGCTTTTGTGTAATGAAGTTTTATTAAAGCATAAAGGAGATAGAGCAATCTTCTGACAGGCATCAGAAGGGGGCAGAAGAATACCCCCCTGCTAGTCTTCAGCTGCATGTTATATAGTCACTAGCAGTCTGTTAATGAAAGAAAGGAATGTATGAAAGAAAGGAATGTCAGAATGGCACCAGGCCCCTCACCCATAAGATGCATTTTGGGATAATCTTGGCACCAAATGGTTTATCCTGGGCCATAAAATGATTAACTTGAATCTTGAAGAAGGGCAGGCCACCATACAAATAGCTTCATTTACATAGATTGCTGCTGCTAAGTCGCTTCAGTCTTGTCCGACTCTATGCGACCCCAGAGACGGCAGCCCACCAGGCTCCTCTGTCCCTGGGATTCTCCAGGCAAGAATACTGGAGTGGGCTGCCATTTCCTTCTCCAATTACATAGATTGGGGGAACAATATCTGAGAATAACATACTGGTTTGTCAAGTAGGTTCTAAGCCAAGAGGCGGAACTGACTTGAAGACAGAGTTTGGGGGTAAATGCATAGTACATTAGCATAGCTTAAGACAAATATTTCCATAAGAAAAAGGCATTGGTTAACTTCAGGTGAAACCAGGTGTCATTATGGCAACACAGCATTTTAAGAGAAACCTCCTTTTAAATTTGTATAGAGAAGGAAAAAAATATCTCTAGTTTGTTTCCTCCTGCCGCTTAAGAGAGATAAAAATGTCTGACACTTGCAGGCTATTTCCTCCTTTTGGAGACCCCTGGCCTTCCTGCCTGTAACCCTCTCAGTAGATACTACTTATATCTTTTATTTTTAAGGAATCAAGTGTTTCCAGGGTTATACAAAGTGTAAGTGTCCTGGACTCCAACTTGAAGGCTTTTGCCAAGATACTTATACATTTTTAACTATTACCAGGTACACTTCAAAGACTCACAGTATATTTTTTATTTTTGTTGATTTTAAGAGATGAGCAATAAGCAGTGTGTCCTTTCAGGTTTCTTATTTATAAATGTGAAATTTAGAAATTAAAGATAGAGTGATGGAAAAGAGAAGATTGCTTTGAAATGCTTCATGTTTTCTTTAAAGTAAAATTCTCAAAAGCTGTCATTTTATTTATTTTTTTATTTTATTTTTTTTCAATTTTATTTTGCTTAACTTTATAATATTGTATTGCTTTTGCCATACATCAAAATGAATCCGCCACAAGTATACATGTGTTCCCCATCCTGAACCCTCCTAAAAGCTGTCATTTTAAAAGTGACTGTTGTCAACCTTAGGTAAGAGATAGTTTATTAGAAATAGGGAATTCCTTTAGTTAATTTTAAATTTACTTCTTGGTCTCACATCTCAAATAAGTGTATCATAAGCCTTATTTTCTAGGTCACTGATGTCATGTCTTTCGGATGTTCTAATTTATTTTCATTTTTGAAATTTGTGTCTCTTTAATTGTCTTTTTATTAATAGAAAGAAAATATCACAAATAAAAAAATACATCCTTTTAGTGGTATTGCTGAAGAAGTATTTGGAATTGTTACTTTTATTGTTGATTTTTAAACATTGAGATATAACTGACATATAACATTGTATTAGTTTCATGGCTACAACACAATGATTTGATATTTGTGTACCTTGCAAAATGATTGCTACAATAAATCTACTTGCCTCTAGTGTCCATATATAATTACAATTTTTTTATTGTGATGAAAACTTTTAAGATCCACTCTTTTAGAAAATTTCAAATATGCAATACAGTGTCACTAATTATAGCCATCGTTCTGTACTTTACATCCTTAGGACATATTTATTTTATACCTAGAAGTTTATATATTTAAGATCCCTTTTTTCTATTGCAGTGTGTGACTTTTCAGTTTCATATGTTTTTGATAGTTTGGCTCATCAGGGAATCGTCACTCTCATGAGCTCTATTTGCTGCTCATAGATCTGATTTTCTTCCAGGGAGATCTGGCTGGAGTCACGGCAAAGCTCCACAAGGCTGTTCAGGGTCTTCCCACGGTTAGTTCAAATTCTGGGTCTGTTTTTGTTAAATTTGAAATCTTGGAGAAGTTGTGCACGAGACTTTGCAGTTAAAAAAATTAAATAAGTCTTTCTCTTTTGAATAAAGGTGCAGTTGCTGCACATTACTCTACATTATTTAATCATACCCTTAGGGACTAGAGAGAGGCTCCTTGAAGTATTGCTTCTGTCTTATGTTGGGAAATTAATAGCAGAATAAAATGCCCCTGCAGAAACAGAATAAGAAGGACCTCTTTGCTCATTTGAGCTTTATCTAAGTGTATCAAATTACAGCATATAATAGTTCAACTTGAACTTTAACAGCATCCTTTGTGAAATTTTTGATAGTGTTTGTTCACCCTTTGCCTTGCCAGTTAGTTACTCATTTCTGTGTCCCCTCTCTTCTGAATTAATTGTGACCTTGTTGAAGGCATGGACAACACTTCCAAAAATAATATTGTCCTATACGTCCCTTAAGAATACATAGACTAATCCATCGTATGAGGAGATGCTCAGTGTATGTCTGTTGACTGTCTTGAAAGTAGATCTGTACTATATTGGTCCAAAGCATTGCATTTGCAATTTGTTTCAAAAAGAAGTGATACAGATTCAATTCAGATGAGATGATGGTGAAGCAGGTAAACTCATATTGCTAGGGACAATAAAACATAATGTGTACATTTTGTTCTCTCCTTTATAGCAGTATGGCTCTTTGTAAAGAATTCAGCTCTTATTTTGAGTGAATTGAGGATCTTTCAGGATCCAAAAAAATATTTAAGCTTTCTGGCCTTACCACTATACTAATGAAAACTTCATTCTAAGGAAATAATTTCTCAACAGAAAATGCCATTCACTTATTCAATAAACAGTAATCAAGTATCTTCTCTATGCCAGGCACTGATGTAGACATTTGATAAACATCACTGAACAAAATGGAGTTTGTTTAAAAAATATTTTTTGAATTGGAGCATTTTTTAAATATTTATTAAAAATATTTAAATGTTTAAAATATATTTATTTTATTATTTTTGGCTATGTTGGGTACTATTTTCAGTGTCTCTATTGAATTTGTTACAGTAATATTTTTGTTTTATGTTTTGGTTTTTGGCTGTGAGGCATGTGGGATTTTAACTCCCTGACCGGGGATCTATCCTGCACCTACTGTGTTGGAAGTGTTAATTGTTAAGTCATGTCTGACTCTTTGTAACCCATGGACTATAGCCCTCCAGGCTCCTCTGTCCATAGAATTCTCCAGGCAAGAATACTGGAATGGGTAGCCATTCCCTTTTCCAGGGGATCTTCATTACCCAGGTCTCTGGCATTGCAGGTGAATTCTTTACCATGTGAGCCACCAGGGAAGCCCTGCATTGGACGGTGAAGTCTTAACCACTGGATCACCAGGGAAGTCCTGGAACTTATTTTATAAAAGAGAATGACAGACTAATAATAAATATAGTAATTATAAATGATTAAATTATATAGGATATTAGATTCTTATGAATGCTTTGGAGAAAAAAAGAACAGAGGAAGGACTAGAAATATGGAATTAAGGGTTAAATTTTTAAATGGGGCTTTAGGATAGATCTTATTGAGAAAGTCATAAATGAGCATTGAAGAAAGAGAGTTGAAAGATGATGATCTGTGGGGATGATCAAGCAGCAAGTGCAATAGTCCTAAGATAGTAAAGTGCTATCACTTTTTTAAAGGATAGCAGGTTCTAGAAAAAGCTGAGAGGTCAGCAGTTGGAGGCAGTGGAGCCAGCAAAGGAGAGAATAGTGGAAGATAAAGTTTGACAGAAATGTGAGACCAGATCACGTAGGGCGGTATTGGCCTTGCGAAAAATTTGTGTCTTGTATTAATTGATATGAGGATCCATTGCAAGCTTCTGAGGAAAAAAAAAAATAGCAGGATCTAACAGACATTCAAAAGGGATCTCTCTTGGAGACTTTCCTGGTGGTCCAATGGTTGAGACTCCACACTCCCAGTGCAGGGGGCCTGGGTTTGATCCCTGGTCAGGGAACTAGATACCGCATGCTGCAATCAACAGTTCATATGCTACAACCAAAAGCTCCTGCAAGCCATAAGCAAGAGTGAAGATCCCATGTGTCACAGGTAAGACCTGGTGCAGCCAAATAAATAAATATAAATAAATGTCAAAAATCAATCAATCAGTCAAAAGGATCACTCTTGTGGCTATATTGAGAATAGCCCATAAGGAGGAAATGACTGGAGTCAGGTCACCAGTTAGGAAGAGAAGTGGGCTGAGTAATGACTCCTTGAAAAACCCTAATATCTGAAACCAGTGAGTACTGCCTTGTGTGGAAAAAAATTACTACAGGTGTTAGACTAAGGATCTTGTCCTAGGGAGAATGTCCAGATTATTTTGATGGGGCCTTTAAATACAACCACATTTATTCTTCTTCTCTTGACCACAGACAATAAAAAGTCCATGTGATAGAAACAGAGTCAGAGAAAAATGTTACAACACTGGTGTTGAAGAGAGGAAGAGGCCCTGAGCCAAGGAACACAAAGGGTGAAGCTCTCAGTTCAGTTCAGTCGCTCAGTTGTGTCCAACTCTTCGTGACCCCATGAATCACAGCACGCCAGGCCTCCCTGTCCATCAGCAACTCCCAGAGTTCACTCAGACTCACGTCCATAGAGTCAGTGATGCCATCCAGCCATCTCATCCTCTGTCGTCCCCTCCTTCTTCTGCCCCCAATCCCTTCCAGCATCAGGGTCTTTTCCAATGAGTCAACTCTTCACATGAGGTGGCCAAAGTACTGGAGTTTCAGCTTCAGCATCATTCCTTCCAAAGAAATCCCAGGAAGAAATCCAAAGAAATCTTCAGAATGGACTGGTTGGATCTCCTTGCAGTCCAAGGGACTCTCAAGAGTCTTCTCCAACAACACAGTTCAAAAAGCATCAATTATTTGGCGCTCAGCCTTCTTCATAGTCCAACTCTCACATCCATACATGACCACAGGAAAAACCATAGCCTTGACTAGGCGAACCTTTGTTGGCAAAGTAATGTCTCTGCTTTTGAATATGCTATCTAGGTTGGTCATAACTTTCCTTCCAAGGAGTAAGCGTCTTTTAATTTCATGGCTGCAGTCACCACCTGTAGTGATTTTGGAGCCCAGAAAAATGAAGTTTGACACTGTTTCCACTGTTTCTCCATCTATTTCCCATGAAGTGATGGGAACAGATGCCATGATCTTCCTTTTCTGAATATTGAGCTTTAAGCCAGCTTTTTCACTCTCCACTTTCACTTTCATCAAGAGGCTTTTTAGTTCCTCTTTACTTTCTGCCATAAGGGTGGTGTCATTTGCATATCTGAGGTTATTGATATTTCTCCTGGCAATCTTGATTCCAGCTTGTGTTGCTTCCAGTCCAGCATTTCTCATGATGTACTCTGCATATAAGTTAAATAAGCAGGGTGACAACATACAGCCTTGACATACTCCTTTTCCTATTTGGAACCAGTCTGTTGTTCCATGTCCAGTTCTAACTGTTGTTTCCTGACCTGCATACAGATTTCTCAAGAGGCAGATCAGGTGGTCTGGTATTCTCATCTCTTTCAGAATTTTCCACAGTTTATTGTGATCTACACAGTCAAAGGCTTTGGCATAGTCAATAAAGCAGAAATAGATGTTTTTCTGGAACTCTCTTGCTTTTTCCATGATCCAGTGGATGTTGGCAATTTGATCTCTGGTTCCTCTGCCTTTTCTAAAACCAGCTTGAATACCTGGAAGTTCACGGTTCACATATTGCTGAAGCCTGGCTTGGAGAATTTTGAGCATTACTTTACTAGCATGTGAGATGAGTGGAATTGTGTGGTACTTTGAGCATTCTTTGGCATTGCCTTTCTTTGGGATTGGAATGAAAACTGACCATTTGCAGTCCTGTGGCCACTGCTGAGTTTTCCAAATGTAATGGCATATTGAGTGCAGCACTTTCACAGCATCATCTTTCAGGATTTGAAATAGCTCCACTGGAATTACATCATTTCCACTAGCTTTGTTCATAATGATGCTTTATAAGGCCCATTTGACTTCACATTCCAGGATGTCTGGCTCTAGGTCAGTGATCACACCATGGTGATTATCTGGGTCGTGAAGATCTTTTTTGTACAGTTCTTCTGTGTATTCTTGGGAGGGATTGGGGGCAAGAGGAGAAGGGGATGACAGAGGATGAGATGGTTGGATGGCATCACTGACTCGATGGACATGAGTCTCAGTGAACTCTGGGAGTTGGTGATGGACAGGGAGGCCTGGTGTGCTGTGATTCATGGGGTTGCAAAGAGTCAGACACAACTGAGCGACTGATCTGATCTGATCTGATCTGTGT